>CM040792.1:1176614-1776614 GCA_022829025.1 Squalius cephalus
CTCGCACATTTAAAATGGCAGACGACATTGTGGAGAAGTTAATCGCTGAGTTATAGAAAAATCCAGCTCTGTTAGACAAGTCAAGCCCCCTTTTCAAGTAGACGTGAAAAAACATTATGCATGCTAGCAAACAGTGAAACAAAATTACCTCAGGTATCCAGCGTTAGTTTACCTCAGGTATGCAGCGCTAGTTTACCTCAGGTATGCAGCGCTAGTTTACCTCAGGTATCTAGAGCTAGTTTACCTCAGGTATCCAGCACTAGTTTACCTCAGGTATCCAGAGCTAGTTTACCTCGGGTATGCAGCGCTAGTTTACCTCAGATATGCAGCACTAGTTTACCTCAGATATGCAGCGCTAGTTTACCTCAGGTATGCAGCGCTAGTTTACCTCAGGTATGCAGCGCTAGTTTACCTCAGGTATCCAGCGCTAGTTTACCTCAGGTATGCAGCGCTAGTTTACCTCAGGTATGCAGCACTAGTTTACCTCAGATATGCAGCGCTAGTTTACCTCAGGTATGCAGCGCTAGTTTACCTCAGATATGCAGCACTAGTTTACCTCAGGTATGCAGCACTAGTTTACCTCAGGTATGCAGCGCTAGTTTACCTCAGGTATGCAGCGCTAGTTTACCTCAGATATGCAGCGCTAGTTTACCTCAGATATGCAGCACTAGTTTACCTCAGATATGCAGCACTAGTTTACCTCAGATATGCAGCACTAGTTTACCTCAGGTATGCAGCGCTAGTTTACCTCAGGTATGCAGCGCTAGTTTACCTCAGGTATCCAGCGCTAGTTTACCTCAGGTATGCAGCGCTAGTTTACCTCAGGTATGCAGCACTAGTTTACCTCAGATATGCAGCGCTAGTTTACCTCAGGTATGCAGCGCTAGTTTACCTCAGGTATCCAGCGCTAGTTTACCTCAGGTATGCAGCGCTAGTTTACCTCAGGTATGCAGCACTAGTTTACCTCAGATATGCAGCGCTAGTTTACCTCAGGTATGCAGCGCTAGTTTACCTCAGATATGCAGCACTAGTTTACCTCAGGTATGCAGCACTAGTTTACCTCAGGTATGCAGCGCTAGTTTACCTCAGGTATGCAGCGCTAGTTTACCTCAGGTATCCAGCGCTAGTTTACCTCAGGTATGCAGCGCTAGTTTACCTCAGGTATGCAGCACTAGTTTACCTCAGATATGCAGCGCTAGTTTACCTCAGGTATGCAGCGCTAGTTTACCTCAGGTATCCAGCGCTAGTTTACCTCAGGTATCCAGCGCTAGTTTACCTCAGGTATGCAGCGCTAGTTTACCTCAGGTATGCAGCGCTAGTTTACCTCAGATATGCAGCGCTAGTTTACCTCAGATATGCAGCACTAGTTTACCTCAGATATGCAGCACTAGTTTACCTCAGATATGCAGCACTAGTTTACCTCAGGTATGCAGCGCTAGTTTACCTCAGATATGCAGCGCTAGTTTACCTCAGGTATCCAGCGCTAGTTTACCTCAGGTATGCAGCGCTAGTTTACCTCAGGTATGCAGCACTAGTTTACCTCAGATATGCAGCGCTAGTTTACCTCAGGTATGCAGCGCTAGTTTACCTCAGATATGCAGCACTAGTTTACCTCAGGTATGCAGCACTAGTTTACCTCAGGTATGCAGCGCTAGTTTACCTCAGGTATGCAGCGCTAGTTTACCTCAGATATGCAGCGCTAGTTTACCTCAGATATGCAGCACTAGTTTACCTCAGATATGCAGCACTAGTTTACCTCAGATATGCAGCACTAGTTTACCTCAGATATGCAGCACTAGTTTACCTCAGGTATGCAGCGCTAGTTTACCTCAGGTATGCAGCGCTAGTTTACCTCAGGTATCCAGAGCTAGTTTACCTCAGATATGCAGCGCTAGTTTACCTCAGGTATCCAGAGCTAGTTTACCTCAGGTATGCAGCGCTAGTTTACCTCAGATATGCAGCGCTAGTTTACCTCAGATATGCAGCGCTAGTTTACCTCAGGTATCCAGAGCTAGTTTACCTCAGATATGCAGCGCTAGTTTACCTCAGGTATCCAGAGCTAGTTTACCTCAGATATGCAGCACTAGTTTACCTCAGATATGCAGCGCTAGTTTACCTCAGGTATCCAGAGCTAGTTTACCTCAGGTATCCAGAGCTAGTTTACCTCAGATATGCAGCGCTAGTTTACCTCAGGTATCCAGAGCTAGTTTACCTCAGGTATGCAGCGCTAGTTTACCTCAGATATGCAGCACTAGTTTACCTCAGGTATCCAGAGCTAGTTTACCTCAGATATGCAGCGCTAGTTTACCTCAGGTATCCAGAGCTAGTTTACCTCAGGTATCCAGAGCTAGTTTACCTCAGGTATCCAGAGCTAGTTTACCTCAGATATGCAGCGCTAGTTTACCTCAGGTATCCAGAGCTAGTTTACCTCAGGTATCCAGAGCTAGTTTACCTCAGGTATGCAGCGCTAGTTTACCTCAGATATGCAGCACTAGTTTACCTCAGGTATCCAGAGCTAGTTTACCTCAGGTATGCAGCGCTAGTTTACCTCAGGTATGCAGCGCTAGTTTACCTCAGGTATCCAGAGCTAGTTTACCTCAGGTATGCAGCGCTAGTTTACCTCAGGTATGCAGCGCTAGTTTACCTCAGGTATCCAGAGCTAGTTTACCTCAGGTATGCAGCGCTAGTTTACCGCAGGTATGCAGCGCTAGTTTACCTCAGGAACGCAGCGCTATTTTACCTCAGGAACGCAGCGCTAGTTTACCTCAGGAACGCAGCGCTAGTTTACCTCAGGTATCCAGCGCTAGTTTACCTCAGGTATCCAGAGCTAGTTTACCTCAGGTATGCAGCGCTAGTTTACCTCAGGTATCCAGAGCTAGTTTACCTCAGATATGCAGCGCTAGTTTACCTCAGGTATCCAGAGCTAGTTTACCTCAGGTATGCAGCGCTAGTTTACCTCAGGTATGCAGCGCTAGTTTACCTCAGGCACGCAGCGCTAGTTTACCTCAGGTATCCAGAGCTAGTTTACCTCAGGTATGCAGCGCTAGTTTACCTCAGGTATCCAGCGCTAGTTTACCTCAGATATCCAGAGCTAGTTTACCTCAGGTATGCAGCGCTAGTTTACCTCAGGTATGCAGCGCTAGTTTACCTCAGGTATCCAGAGCTAGTTTACCTCAGGTATCCAGCGCTAGTTTACCTCAGATATCCAGAGCTAGTTTACCTCAGGTATGCAGCGCTAGTTTACCTCAGGTATGCAGCACTAGTTTACCTCAGGTATGCAGCGCTAGTTTACCTCAGGTATGCAGCGCTAGTTTACCTCAGGAACGCAGCGCTAGTTTACCTCAGGTATGCAGCACTAGTTTACCTCAGGTATCCAGAGCTATTTTACCTCAGGTATGCAGAGCTAGTTTACCTCAGATATGCAGCGCTAGTTTACCTCAGGTATCCAGTGCTAGTTTACCTCAGGTATCCAGAGCTAGTTTACCTCAGGTATGCAGCGCTAGTTTACCTCAGGTATGCAGCACTAGTTTACCTCAGATATGCAGCACTAGTTTACCTCAGGTATGCAGCGCTAGTTTACCTCAGGAACGCAGCGCTAGTTTACCTCAGGTATGCAGCGCTAGTTTACCTCAGGAACGCAGCGCTAGTTTACCTCAGGTATGCAGCGCTAGTTTACCTCAGGAACGCAGCGCTAGTTTACCTCAGGTATGCAGCGCTAGTTTACTTCAGGTATGCAGCGCTAGTTTACCTCAGGTATCCAGAGCTAGTTTACCTCAGGTATCCAGCGCTAGTTTACCTCAGATATCCAGAGCTAGTTTACCTCAGGTATGCAGCGCTAGTTTACCTCAGATATCCAGAGCTAGTTTACCTCAGGTATCCAGAGCTAGTTTACCTCAGGTATGCAGTGCTAGTTTACCTCAGGTATGCAGCACTAGTTTACCTCAGGTATGCAGCACTAGTTTACCTCAGGAACGCAGCGCTAGTTTACCTCAGGTATGCAGCGCTAGTTTACCTCAGGTATGCAGCACTAGTTTACCTCAGGTATGCAGCACTAGTTTACCTCAGGAACGCAGCGCTAGTTTACCTCAGGTATGCAGCACTAGTTTACCTCAGGTATGCAGCACTAGTTTACCTCAGGTATCCAGAGCTAGTTTACCTCAGGTATGCAGCGCTAGTTTACCTCAGGTATGCAGCACTAGTTTACCTCAGGTATGCAGCACTAGTTTACCTCAGGAACGCAGCGCTAGTTTACCTCAGGTATGCAGCGCTAGTTTACCTCAGGAACGCAGCGCTAGTTTACCTCAGGTATGCAGCACTAGTTTACCTCAGGTATCCAGAGCTATTTTACCTCAGGTATGCAGCACTAGTTTACCTCAGGTATCCAGAGCTATTTTACCTCAGGTATGCAGAGCTAGTTTACCTCAGATATGCAGCGCTAGTTTACCTCAGGTATCCAGTGCTAGTTTACCTCAGGTATCCAGAGCTAGTTTACCTCAGGTATGCAGCGCTAGTTTACCTCAGGTATGCAGAGCTAGTTTACCTCAGGTATGCAGCGCTAGTTTACCTCAGGAACGCAGCGCTAGTTTACCTCAGGTATGCAGCGCTAGTTTACCTCAGGTATGCAGCACTAGTTTACGTCAGGTATGCAGCGCTAGTTTACCTCAGGAACGCAGCGCTAGTTTACCTCAGGTATGCAGTGCTAGTTTACCTCAGGAACGCAGCGCTAGTTTACCTCAGGTATGCAGCGCTAGTTTACCTCAGGTATGCAGAGCTAGTTTACCTCAGGTATGCAGCGCTAGTTTACCTCAGGAACGCAGCGCTAGTTTACCTCAGGTATGCAGCGCTAGTTTACCTCAGGTATCCAGCGCTAGTTTACCTCAGGTATGCAGCGCTAGTTTACCTTTAGGTATCCAGCGCTAGTTTACCTCAGGTATGCAGCGCTAGTTTACCTCAGGTATCCAGCGCTAGTTTACCTCAGGTATGCAGCGCTAGTTTACCTCTAGGTGTTGTTTTTATTCCACTATTGACTTCATCAGGTAAATTCACTGTTAGATTAGATCGATTACACTATCGACCGATTACACTAGCTCGATTCACTGTTTTGATGTGCTCAAAGCGTAGCATGCTAAGGACATCTGCTTGTAAAAGACGCCGAAATGCAACAAACTGATATTGATTCATTCCAAAGTATGAATAAAATTTGTCAAAAGACGACAAAACTCTCTAATCGTGACGGATTCTCCCGACTCCTCTAGTCTTTTAAGGATATTGTGTACATAAAATCACCTGTTTTTCGCTACTTTGAAACCACAGCGCGCATGCTTATAATAAAAAGACTGTTATCGTTCGTTGGTGTGGAGGCGAATATAGTTATCGTTCTAGTTATCGTTGTTGCCGTAACCGCGCCTCTGTCTCCCCCTGCAGGCAGTTCGGGGGGTTCGCCGGAGAGAGCGAGTTTCGCGCGGAGGCGTCGCGTCTGACGGTCACGCTGGGAGACTCCGCCCCCTTCCAGCGCAAGCACTACCTGTGCTGCAGCTACGACCCGCCAATCAAACCCTACGGGCGGAGGAATGAGGTGTGGTTCCTGCAGGAAGAGCCCTGAGAAACTCTTCGCTTCGACAGCGCTTTACACAGGACAGATCGTCACAGTAATAAGCAGAACCAGTGATCACACACAGGCTAATTCTGTTAGTAAAGCAGCTCTATGAAGACAATATTGTTGTTATTCAGTTCAGTTCAATAAAACTGTGTCGGTGTTGCAAAGTTCATCAATTATGAATTCAGTTTCAGCTCTACGGTTGAAAATTGTGTCGTTATTCACTTTGAATCAGTTCAAGTTGATTCAGTTCAGTAACTACTTGATGTTGCGAAAAGGTGTTTGTTATATTATTTAAATGTATTATTGTAGTAATTGTCCATCCATCTGTCTGTTCTACTCTCCGTCTATAAACCATCAAACTTCAAGGCTTCAACACACACACACACAACACACACACACACACAGACACACACACACACACACTGGTCCGTGATCCGGTCCGTTCACATGTTCTTCTTGTCGGGATTCTCAGGAGGTTAATACGGTGGAGGCTGATCCTGAAGAACAAGGTGTGTGTGTGTGTGTGTTTCTCTGGATGATTCTGTAAATTCCTTTTGATAATGTAATTAAAATACTCAAAGGTCGTAACAGTAGAGTAGGTGACAGCTGAAGTTGGTGTGTGTGTGTGTGTGTGTGTGTGTGTGTGTGTGTGTGATGTAGACGGAGGAATAAAACCTGTATATTCTCTCGGTGTTCTAGTGTTTCTGTTCAGACACACACACACTGCAGATCATGTTTCACGTTACAGCTCTTCATACACAATAAATGACACAAGCGATGGTGTCAGTCAGTGGAACTCCAGCGACAGGTGAGCGCTGATGTCATCAGTGTGTTCATCATCATCATCATCATCATCATCATCATCATCAGAAGTGGACAGTAACAGTGTGTGTGCTGGAGTGTGTGGTGGTCTTTATTCCCCAGCCCAACAGCGCCCCCTCATGGCCAGAAACTGTGCTGAGGCTTTAAATCTTGTTTGTAGTTTCACTGCATAATTATCCCACAAGTACTGCACTAAAGTACACTTTTGAGTATCTGTACTTTACTTGAGTATTACTTTTTTCTGGAAACTTTTTACTTTAACTTCACTACATTTGAAAGACCAATATCGTACTTATTACTGCATTTCTGTCAGGATCCTGGAGTAGAGAGTACGTCAGTCGGGATGATTTCGAGATGGTCCTCACTGCAGAACACGAAATCCAGGGGGAGGAGATGTATCATCATCATCATCATCATTTGTGTGTGTTCATCATCTTCTTCTTCATCATCATCATCAGTTGTGTGAGTTCATCATCATCATCATCATTTGTGTGTGTTCATCATCTTCTTCATCATCATCATCATCATCATCAGTTGTGTGAGTTCATCATCTTCATCATCTTCATCATCAGTTGTGTGAGATCATCATCATCATCCTCATTGTTATCAGTTGTGTGAGTTCTTCATCATCAGTTGTGTGTTCTTCATCTTCATCATCATCTTCATCATCAGTTGTGTGTGTTCATCATCATCATCATCATCATCATCATCAGTTGTGTGAGTTCATCATCATCATCATCATCATCAGTTGTGTGTGTTCATCTTCATCATCATCATCTTCATCATCAGTTGTGTGTGTTCTTCATCATCATCTTCATCATCAGTTGTGTGAGTTCATCATCATCATCATCATCTTCATCATCAGTTGTGTGAGTTCATCTTCATCATCATCAGTTGTGTGTGTTCTTCATCTTCATCATCATCATCTTCATCATCAGTTGTGTGTGTTCTTCATCTTCATCATCAGTTGTGTGTGTTCTTCATCTTCATCATCAGTTGTGTGTGTTCTTCATCTTCATCATCAGTTGTGTTCTTCATCATCATCATCATCTTCATCATCAGCTGTGTGTGTTCATCTTCATCATCAGTTGTGTGTGTTCTTCATCATCACAGGGTTGCCAACTTTTGAGTTTAGCTCGGAGTGAGACTTCTCCAACGGGGGGTATTCCAACCCAAATTTTTTTGGGGGGTATTTTTTTAAAGGAATTAATTATAAAAGCGATTTAAGGGAATAAAGAAAAAAAAGCTTATTGTATTAGTGAAATAGTTGTAACTATTTGCAAATAATATTTTATTTTTAATTATGCATGTATTCTCTAAATGAATCAAAGAAATTATAGCATATTTTCAATTCAAAAAGGCTAAATTTAGTAAATAAATAAAAAAAGTTATGTAATTCGCGTCACCGTCGGTAGTTGAACATTTCTATTGTAAAACAGTCAAATATTAAATGTTTTCCACTTACATTTTGCCAGGCATTCGTTCACTTCTTAAATCATTCTGACATTGAAGAGCTAGACCGCTGAACTTTTAGTCATCCTAACACCAAACAGAGCGGTGCGTAATGGAGCGCATCAGAACAGCATCAAGAATATCAAATACATTGCAGTGAATCTTTTATTTGCATCTTAAGTTTATAGGCAATAATAATGACAGGTTTGCGAAAGTGTAGAACTCGGTGAGCTCGCGCAAAACACATCTTCAGGACAGCGACTCATTTAAACGCCTCTGATTGGCCAATGCGTTCAACAGACATGTCAGTGATTGGCTACAATGCTCAACGCTGCCGTACGCCGTGTGTGCGCTACGGTTTCTGTCTCGCATGCGTGCTCGCTCTAGATTCCGGGAGATTTTAACTAATTTGCGCCATAAATAGTGGTCCATCCAGTAGTTAAGAGCCTGAATTGTTTATAGTAATTCTGAAATTTAGTGCACACGAGTGAAAAAAATACAGCACAGAAGAATGTCTAATTTAGCGTGAGATTTCTTTGTTAAGCGTGAGAGCGTGAGATTGAGGCTGAATGCGTGACTGTCACGCCAGATGCGTGAGAGTTGGCAACCCTGTCATCATCTTCATCATCAGTTGTGGTCATCAGCTGCTCCTGTAACTCGTCTGTGGTTGTGAGATAAAGTCTGTCCACAGTGTCTCTGATCATGTAAGTGATGTCATCATCGTTAACCAGTGGTGTTTGATATCTGCTATAGATGTAGTAAATCTGGTTAATGTCGGTCTAGCTTCAGTTGTTATCAGTTAGAGCTGCAGTGACAACTGTGTGTGTGTGTGTCTGGGAGATTCAGCTGGTGGAAACTCTCAGAGATTCAGGGGGAGTCAGTCATCCGGAGTCAGTCGTCAGACAGTCATGTGTGTGTGTGTGTGTGTGTGTGTGTGTGTGTGTATGTGTGTGTGTGTGAGTGTGTTGTATTTGTAAACATTTTAATGAACACAGAATATGAACGCAATTAATGTCTAATAAACATTGGTTTAAAGCGCTCAATTAATGTCATTTCCCTTTAACCGTGAACTAATCCAAAGTTAGAACTATTTACTCCTAATAACCAATTATCAATTCCTTCACTACGAACTAATTAAACAATGATAAGTGTGTTAACTACAGTGAGCTGCGCTTGGTCTCTGGCTCCATCAGCTGCGACTGTATTGAATGCATCTCCCGCTTCTTCTGTAACTAAAGTGCTCATAACTTCTGTTGCCTGATTGTGGATGTCGTGGCTAGTGTAAGTTGCAGAACAGGGATTCAGGGGTTGTTTTCTCAGCACTCTTCAGTTCAGGATGTTTTCTGAGGCTGTACTCAGAGCCACACAGAGATGCTTGATCGTCACGTGATTCACGGAGGCTTCAGATAGTTCCAGGAAGAGCTTCTGACTGTTAGAGTTCTGCGGTTTCTTCTACTTAGTAGTCAATAAATGCATTTATACATGTATATAACACACCAACATATGTATGTAGCTTGAGTATGAAGTTACAGCAATGTTTTTTTTTAAAAGATCAAATCAGCTAATATTTGTACAAATCAGCTTGTATAAAGACGGGTCGCTGTTGCCTTTTTATGTTACATCACGTTCAGTGTGTTTTCACTAATCTAATGGTAAGTAATGCCATATTTATGACTTTATGACAGGGGATTGTCCGCACAATGGGTCAATGAACTATAAGCAGTAACATGATGTTCAGTAAATGTAAAATTTAAGTGAAATTAAGTTATTGTTTTATAATTCTTACAATTATATGTAGTAATATAATTATTTAATGTATTATAAATATATATTTAATGTATAATTCTTACAATACTCATTCATATACACAATATATTCAGGTTTATTATATCAGTTTGTACTCGTATATAAACATGAACACCGTCGTTCAAAAGTAATGATGCTGAAAGCTCAGCTTGGCATCACAGCAATAAATTACACTTTAAAATACAGTAAAGTAGAAAACAGTTAATTTAAGTTGTAATAACATTTATATAAACATAAATATTGTTCTTATCAAACTAGTCAGAGACAAGCCAGAAATCAACCCTAGAACATGTAGAGCCATCCTTGTTACTCCATGAAGTTTACACAATATCATTCTGTCCTTTTTTATAAAACAGTTTTATAAAACTTTTTTTATATTTTAAGTTAATTAAGAAAAAGAGATTTTTTTTTGGTTTAAATGTGAAAGTGTTTTTGGATAAAAGTAATTCCAAGACATTTTATTTCCTGTTAAAGTGTAAATTTTACTGCCTAAATTGTGATTTAAAGGAAAAGGTATTTCATAAAATATAAGTTAGTAATTACACACACACACAAACTGATAAGTTTATTAGTGAAACCTCACTTATTTGATTGATTGGATATTTAAAGAATTCTCATATTTATAGCCACCTCTCATTATAGTCAAACACGCTAGAGAGGCGCTACACAGTTATAACTGAATTACAGCAGCCAAACTAAATCTAAAGTTAAAAATGTAAGGCTCAAGAGCCCAACTAAAGCAAACACTGATCATCATAATGTCATCATAACATTTGTGATTTTCTCCTTCAGTGATTCTGCTTGTTAACATCAGTTCTGAGCATTGAGCAGCAATAACCCCTCTTGGGGTAAACAGAACAGAACCAACATGAATGTTTGCAAATATAATTAATTCAAGATTTTAAAGTACAACATAATTCGAGAATTTATTTTGATTCAAGGGGAATCAGAATGCCAAATCCTGACTGGGCGAGAGGAGGAGCTGGGGATGGAGGAGGGTAATCAGCTCCTGAGATACGCGATAGCTGCTGATAATACTGAAGGAGCTTATATATGAATACGGTGATAGGCGTTGTATTCCTATAGGTAGATGTGGATCAGCTGAGGGTCACTGATGAGAGCTTGACTAACGTGACCTGCCAGAACTAACACTACGCTTGATGTGTCTTCAATAATGCTCAATCATCACTCAATCAATCACTTAATTATCTCATTAACCCCCTGAGGTCGGCAATCACGCCGGCGTGATCTGCTCGTTTTTTTTTTTTATATCAGTGCAAAATACTCTGTTGATTTTGATTTTACATACTTGTATTGTACATCATTCAAAACTGTTAAATGTCTTCTTTTATTTGTGTACACTCATAATAAAAATAAAATGTTGTGTTTTTCGTAAAACAAAGAAAATAAACATGATGCGCGTTCTGCCGTCTCTCTCAATGTGAAACTCATTCTGAAACGCGACAGAAAATGACCTGTAACTCAGCGAATGTTTGTCACACAGACTTGAAACGCATGTCTATACAACGCTTGGAATCTCTATTTTTAAAGTACGTAAATTATATAAAAAACAAATATTCTATTTTTAAGTAATCCATACGAAAGCAGCGGCATGTACAGTTTCTCAAACGCGTCCTCATTAAATTTAATTTGAACACGCCTACGAGCGCACGAGCAATTGACATGCAAATGATCCATGCGGAGAAACGCAGACCTGTAAACGCCCTCATCACCTCAAAACAAAGAAGCAGAGACTTCGTAACTTACTCCTTACTGTGTTTTAAAGACGCGCCAGAGCTTACATTGGATTTAGGCTACCTCAGAAGAAGAAGGACGTGATTTGAAGACAAGAAAGATTTAAGGTAAGAAATTTGTACATATTAGTTTGTTATTGTTGCATAAATGTCACATTGCAGTTGAACTGTTGCTAGATATATGGGGAATATTATAATATTTAGACCCGTGTTTACTGTTAAGCCTACTGTGTTTGTGGATATCTGGTCAAACGTAGATATGTATATGGTAGGCCTAATGTTTTATATTTGAGCGCGATCGCGTTTGAATGTATCATATTTTTGCTGCGCGATCGCGTTTGAATGTATCATTTGAAAATTTGAAAAGCAAAACACACCAAACGTTTCCTTCATGTTTTTACTATTATCTCATTTCATATCATCATAATGAATGGAAACAATTGAAGTAACATGATAATCAATATACTTTTCTCTAGCTTGGTTGTTACTGAAATATTTTGGAAGATTTATACTGCTATCAATTGTTATTATTATTTTACCCAGCACTGCGCATAGCCTATGCCTTCAAGGCACAACAAACCTGGTGTTTGTTATATTATATATTATTGGAAACATTTGTGTGTGTGTGTGTGTGTATTTTGTGAATTTTAAAAAGCAATTTTAACCAGAAAAATCTAATATTTATTTGCAAAATCGTGCAGGCCTTTCTCTTGATATCAGTATGTTCACTTTTTTTTCAGGGCCCAGATGCCACTGAGGACTTCAACATTCACATGAGTCTCTGGAACATGAACATGGTAAAGTGAAAATCAAACACCTTGGAAATGAAAGGTAGCCTAGCCTATGTACAATGTTTTTAGGAATGGCACAAAGGTCTGTCTTTGAAGTGTTTTTTGGCATTTTTTGGCATTTGTTGTGTATCTTTGGGTTATGTTGTGTTGTAAATAAATCCAAACAATTTAAAAGCCATTTTTTTTTTAATTTCCTCATTTACAGTATTGTGCAAGGTTGCTCAGAATGACAGGGCTATTAGGAGCTATATTAGGATAGCTCCTAATAGGGCCGTTAGGGGAGGTTCTTTGTCTTTCTCAGGTGAGAAAAGCTTACATATTAATGAGCTGCCGTATAAGGCTTTCTAACACAAAACACGTCGTAAAAAATTTAAATCAATATATTGTCTTCTCTGAATGAGCAGTCAGGGTGATTTTCACATAGTTTTGCAGCAAATATTCTAGGCTACGTCATACTATTTTCAAAAGTCTTGTGAAGAAATAATCAGTATGGGTTTCATGAGCTTATTTCAGTGAGAATTTATTTTTGTATTTTCACAAACCACGCATAAATGTCATTATCTCAAAACTACAAACTTTTATATACATGCTGCTGATATATTATTGTAGCAGAGTTGTGCTGAATACAGTGTAATTAGACTTTAGCCATGAAAATGTCACAAGTAACAGAAATAACCACAAATGTCAGAGCATGTCAGAACACCTCCAGGGCCCAGAAAACAGCTCAGACCTCAGAGGGTTAACCTAAACTCTGCTTGGGTGTTAGTTATAACACTCATATAAACACTGAGCAGTGTTCACTTAACATTGGGGATTTTGCTGTGCACATTCAGCTGGATACAAACCTTGAAACCCAAGGGCTTTTAAAACAAAATGCTTCGTAAGTGTTGGAGGATTGCTCATGTTTGCATGTTTTTTATTTGTATTATTGTCACAGCAGTAATAACTGTAAACTGGATTTGTACCTGACCTGTATAACTCTTTTGTTATTATTATTATTATTATTACTACATTAAATGCAAACTCCAGAATCTTTGGGCCCTATTCTAACGGTCTAAGCGCATATGGTCTAAAACGCACGGGGCAAGCACAATTAGGTTGTGTCCGAATCCACTTTTGCTAGTTTAACAACGGAAAAAATGGTTGGCATTGCGATGGCATTGTGCTGGAGAGTGAAGCCTGTGCTTCGGTCAAAGATGAGCAGAGAAACACTGATGTTATGTTGCCTGTTGCTTGATTTAACAGGCAGAGACTGTGTAGCTGCTGATTGTAAGGGTTCTTCCATAAGACTTCCAGGAAAAACTCATAGAGTCAACAAAGTGTCCTTTCATTGACTGCAACACTAGGGTACAGGTCACACAATAGTGCAGAAGAAAGAGGGGGAAACTAATAAATGGGACATTACTGCATTCTGGGTGTCATATGTTTATATAGTGTGTATTTCCTTCAAAACACATTTACCCTTATTTGTGGCTATTCTCAGGTTAGGTAAAGTAAGTCAAATCTGTCCTCAATCACAAGCATCTGAATTTTCATGATACAATATTTCGAGCACAGAAGACTTCTCTGTGGGGTCAGTTCAGCTCAAGCTTTTTAGAAATCAGAGACATATGGCAGGCGAGCTTCTTAAGTTCAATTATATATAGTTTTATTGAATATAGGTTAACTAGTTTACATATATGAAACCAAAATAAAAGTCAAAAACCAAATCGTTTACAAGCTTTGACAGCAAGAGTTACAACAGCAAGGCGTCTAACATCGGAGAGGCCGTCCTTGAGAGTCAGCATCTCCCTGATCTTCTCATTCCTGCTTTTCATAGTCCATCAAACATTCTGACATCTTTGGAAATTCTCCTTTATTCATCAGTCCTTTACAGACAATGTGTCAAATACCTTGTAGCGACAATGACTATGACATGCAAAAAAATTGCATCTTTGTGGCTCCCCAGAGGGACGTTTGAGTCACAAAAGGAACCCTGTTTTTGGAGAATCCCCTCTAAAACCCCCATGCCTTTGAATCATGTGACAAGACTCGAGACATCACACACACACACACACACACACACACACACACACACACACACACACACACAGGCAAGGCAAGGCAAGTTTATTTATATAGCACATTTCATACACAGTGGCAATTCAAAGTGCTTTACATAGAAGAAATTAAAATAATAAAAAGAATAAGAATAATTAAAACAGTTTATACAGATAAAAATAAAATACAGAACAGTTCAAACAGTCGGACGAACATTGGCACAGTGCTCATTCATTAAATGCATAGCTAAACAGATGTGTTTTGAGTCTGGATTTGAATGTGACTACAGTAGGAGCACGTCTGATCTCCTCTGGAAGCTGGTTCCAGCTGCGGCTGGCATAATAGCTAAAAGCGGACTCGCCATGCTTAGAGTGAACCCTTGGTACTTCTAGCTGATATGATCCTAGTGATCTGAGTGATCTGTTGGGTTTATATTCAGTGAGCATATCTGCAATGTATTGAGGTCCTAGGCCATTGAATGATTTATATAACAGTAATAATACTTTAAAATCAATCCTAAATTTAACTGGGAGCCAGTGTAAAGACCTGAGGACTGGTGTGATGTGTTCATATTTTCTGGTTCTGCTCAGAATCCTGGCGGCAGCGTTCTGTATGAGCTGCAACTGTCTTATGGTCTTTTTGGGAAGGCCAGTGAGGAGTCCATTACAATAATCCACCCTGCTGGTGATGAAAGCATGCACAAGTTTCTCTAAGTCTTGTCTGGAAACAAAGCATCTAATTCTTGCAATATTTTTCAGATGATAGTATGCTGATTTAGTTATTGCTTTGACATGACTACTGAAACTAAGGTCTGACTCTAGTGTCACACCAAGATTCCTGACTTGATTTTTAGTTGTTTGACCCTTAGAGTGAAGGTATGCATTCACCTTGAGAACTTCATCTTTGTTTCCAAACACAATGACTTCAGTTTTGTCTTTGTTTAACTGAAGAAAGTTTTGACACATCCAACTGTTGACTTCATCAATGCATTGAAGCAGAGAGTCAATGGGGTTGTAATCATTAGGCGACAGGGCTAAGTAGATCTGTGTGTCGTCTGCATAGCTGTGGTAAGCAATTTGGTTCTTTCTCATTATTTGGCTCATTGGGAGCATATACAGGTTGAACAGGAGTGGCGCAAGAATTGAGCCTTGAGGGACTCCGCATGTCATGGATGTCCACTCAGACTTATGGTCACCTATACTCACATAATAACCTCTCCCATCTAAGTATGACCTGAACCATTTTAGGACTATCCCAGAAAGCCCCACTCAGTTTCCCAGCCTGTCCAGAAGTATGTTGTGATCGACAGTGTCAAATGCAGCACTGAGGTCGAGTAGTACCAGCACTGATAATTTGCCTGAATCAGTATTTAAGCGAATATCGTTTATTATCTTTATGAGCGCTGTCTCTGTGCTGTGGTGCGGTCGGAAACCAGATTGAAAATTGTCAAAGTATCCATTCGAGCATAAGAATTTATTCAGCTGATTGAAGACAACTTTTTCAATGATCTTGCCTATGAAAGGAAGATTTGAGATCGGTCTATAGTTGCTTAATATGGTCTTATCCAGATTGCTCTTTTTCAGGAGGGGCTTGACAACTGCAGTTTTCAGGGAGTTTGGAAAACTCCCAGAGAGAAGTGAGGCATTTACCACTTCTAGAAGATCTGCTTCTAAACTGTTTAACACACTTTTGAAAAAAGATGTGGGAAGTGTGTCAAGAGCACATGTTGATGTTTTAAGGTGCTGTACGGTTTCTTCCAAAATTGTGCCATCAATTCTTCTGAAGTCAGACATAGTAACAACTTTCTCAGGTGGTTTGATCTGTCTGACCCCAGGGCAACTCAAGGATGTGCTGATCACCTTTCTGATATTATTGATTTTCTCAGAGAAGAAAGAAGCAAACTCACTGCACTTGCTGTCTGAGAGCATTTCACTGGGAATCTGGCTTGGGGGGTTTGTCAGTCTCTCTACAGTAGCAAAAAGAGCACGTGTGTTGTTTAAATTACTGTTTATAATATTTGAGAAGAAAGTCTGTCTAGCTTTGCCTAGTTCCATATTGAAAGCATGAAGGCTGTCTTTGTAGATGTTATAATGGACTACAAGTTTTGTCTTCCGCCACATGCGCTCTGCTTTTCTGCATTGTCTTTTCATATTTTGCACTTCTGTTGAGTTTCTCCAAGGTGCTTTTTGTCTGCCACTCTTCTTCCTGACTTTAACAGGAGCAATATCATCAATTATACCTTTAACTTTTGAGTTAAAAGAATCTAGGAGAAAATCAACAGAGTCTGCAGATATGCTTGGTGTTAAGGATATAGTCTTCATAAATAGTACACTGGTGTTCTCATTTAAGCATCTCTTCTTGACAGACACAGATCTAGCTTCAGTGGCAGGAGAGATCAATATATCAAAGAAAATACAGAAATGATCAGACAGTGCTACATACTTAATGACAATCAATGAAATGTTAAGACCCTTACTGATAAGTAAATCTAGAGTGTGTCCATCATTGTGTGTGGGTCCATGAACATGCTGAGTCAGATCAAAAGTTTTTAAAACAGTATTGATTTCTTTTGCCATTTTGTTCTCTGCACTATCTATGTGAATGTTAAAATCTCCAGCAATGGCAAAACAGTCAAACTCTGAGGTAATTGTCGATACTAGCTCTGTGAAGTCCTCAGCAAAGGCTGGAGAGTATTTTGGTGGCCTGTAAATAATGATAAGTAAAATGCGTGGAGCACCTTTTAACACAATACCCAGATATTCGAAAGACAAGTAATTCCCAAATGATTTTTGCTTACATTGATAGATATCTTTAAAAAGAGCAGCTAGACCCCCACCTCTCTTAACAGCTCTGCAGACACTCATAAAAGTAAAGTTAGGAGGGGCTGCTTCATTGAGGATTGTTGCACTGCAGCTGTCTTCTAGCCAGGTTTCATTCAGAAGCATAAAATCCAGATTGTTTGTGGTTAATAAGTCGTTGACTAGAAGTGATTTATTTTTAAGTGAGCGGATGTTTAAGAGTCCTAACTTCACAGTCTTACTTTTCCCCACAGCAATATTAGTTTGACGTGTAAGAGGCACCAGATTAGTTAGGTTTGCTGTACGGCTATTGAAGGCCTTAGACTTTCTATCTTGTAATAGAACAGCAATAGAGAAAGATACAGGCACACTGGGTTCCCGCTTGTTCTGTAAACATTTTAGAAAGTTTCTGTTTTCAAAACGGGGACCCGACACACATCACACACACACCAAGAGACCAACCTTTGTGTGTAACTCAGGATAAGCAATATTTCTTTTGAATATATGTACAATTCCATTATGCATGTGTGGTTAGTTTGCCTTATAATAGAGGTGTGGTTTGCTAGAGTATAATTTTGAATTCTAAAGGTTCCTCAATAGTGTCTTGTAACACGACCTCGACCTGGTCATAAACTTTTATGACTCCAAAGCTGCAGCTCATCCAGTTCCTCTGCAAGCCCACATTCCATACACTTCCACACAGGCGATCCAAGAACCATGTTTTTATTATGTATTTTTATGTGTGTATAATTTCCATGGCAGATTGAGATTTTCTATGTTCTATCATAGAAACCAATTGACTCTTAAAATGCTCAGAATCCTACATTAGAAATGCATATCTGTATTCCCATATTCTGTACACCATGTCTGGTATCATTCTAATCGTAGTGATCTCACGGAATTACATATATGTATGAGATTACAATGAAATATATTCTTACGGGTATTATCTTTTCTGAAAGAGGAAATACGAATTCTATCTCTCACATGACAAAGTCAAAGTAGGCGTTTCTTTCACAAACAAAGAGACTTTCTTCCCGCTTCAGATCAGAAGATCTGATTTGCTGTCGTTCAAAAAGAGGGCGTAAACAGATGTCTTTTAAAAAGAAGAGACCTCCTCAGATCGCTCTCTCTTCTCTCTCAACTCTCAACTTGCTCCCGCTCTGACCTTCTTCTCGCGCAGCGCTCCTCCTCGCAACGGAACCAGCTGGACAGGCCTTGCCTTGGCCTCTGGGACGCATACCCCACGTCATGTAGAAGCTGCCGTTCTTTTACAACTAAGCTCATACGTGCCTTTCCCCTCCAAAAGCGCACGCGCGCGTCCCTTTTCCAGCATCACACTGAAAGAGTACAACATCTCGCAAGTATCTCTCTCTCTAACAGCTGATTCCTGGTGTCTAGCTTGTAGGTCTGTGAATTAAGTTACCTTCTATCTCTTATCTCTTTCTTTCTTTCTTTCTTTCTTTCTTTCTTTCTTTCATGTCATTCATTCCGATCATGTCATGTTTGTTTAAATGTTTGTTTGTTTTATTGTTTGCATTTTACGTACGTTTATATTTGTAGCTTATATAATCTCTAGTGTGTGCCATTTTATTAATAAACCCATTTATACTTTTAATTGTCTCTGTGTTTGCAAATCCACCTTATAAGTCAATTAAATCAAAGATCTAAGCTACAAGCTCTATATTTTAGACTACCTTGAGTAGTTTTTAATTCATAAACTCGGAAAGTTTGATGTTCGTGGCCAGAACATAAACTTTCTTGGAGTTTGTAAATAGGGATACCACTTCTTAACTGTGATAATCTTACATTTATTCGCTGGACGAATGATTGATGACCAGACCAGTTACAGAACAAGGTAATCTCGATAATTGATAAAGTAAATGTACATGCGATTTCTGAATTATTATGACCATGAGTTATGATTATTAATATTTCCAAAATTCCCTATATCCTTGAGCTAATTCGCATTTACCCAGAGTTGTTTATGTTACAACCTTAAAGGGGTCATGACATGAGAAACCAAATTTGCCTTGATCTTTTGGTATATAAGAGGTCTTTGTACCATTAAAACTTCCTGCAAGTTTCATAGCTTTAGACGCCCTCCCCATTATAAACGAATCATTTATTTAATCAAGCTCTAATTACAGTTCGTTCTGGATCCATGGTAAGAAATGACGTCACGGTACGAAGTGACGCACCAGTCGTTTGCATATGACCGGCGCCTCCAGCACAAGACTACTGTGCCTCAAAGTCATTTCGCATCGTCGCATGATTCGTTGTCACGCGCCCCACAGGAGTTCAGTCGTCGACGTGCAGCGAGTGGGTCTCTTTACAAGATTGCTATAGGGCCGCCAAAGCCTTATTTGATCGGTGAGTGATGTGTAGAGACGATTGTGACAGGGCGCATGTTACTGAACGAGCAGAAAGAGCGTGCAAGAGCGCCCCGGCCGCGCGCGCGCGCGCGCGCACTCTCACTGTCTTTCTCTCTCTCTCTCTCTCTCTCTCTCCCTCCCTCCCTCGCGCATATGCATCAAAATAACCGGTATTCAAGTGTCTCGGGTTACAAATCTGACATATTAATTCAAAATAGCTTCACACTGTCCATGTGGACACGGGGTAATCCATTCTTAGTTGTTAGTGGTGGACAGATGGTTCATTTTCTGGCTTTCTATATCTATGTTTATAACTGATGCATAAGCACTTACGTTAGCCAATCATAACAGTGGGCGTTAACACTGAACTCTTAAAGGGGAAACACCCCTAAAACAGACTGTTTGAATCAGAGGATGAGAAACAGGATGGGAAATGATCATAAATCACTACATTTTAAATTTTTTTTGTCCAAAAAACTATAGTAATAATATAATTGTACCTAAGGCAAAATAATAAAACAAAACAAAAAACCATGTCATGACCCCTTTAAGTCTTGAACCCTTAAAGGGATACTCCACTTTTTTTTTCTAAACCACTTCCTCTATATATGGTTACAATGATTATTCTTTATATGGGTTGACTACAATACTGAAGTGCTTCCTACTAAAGGCAAACTCTTAACAGAACAACTGCATTTTTCTAGAACAAATATATATATATATTTATATACATAACTCAAGAAACATATGAAATCACGTTTACCATAAGGTGATAATGAAAATAAACGTACAAAAATATAAAATTTAATAAATTGTCAAACCCATCTCTTTGTTGTGGTTCTGTTCCCTCACTAGGAGGGTGCACTTTAGTAATGACTAATTATTGGCTTTGTCACTCTTTGATCTTTAATGCACACATAAAGAGACAACGCAGCACTGTTCTGGGTAACTATTATTAAAGAAACAAAATAAATGCATAGAAATGTACAAATAAGCAGAAAAAATCATGAATCCCTTAAAGCAAAATAATATTAATTTCTCTAATACAAAAATAAAATAAAAAGAGAAATCTAGAACCATTCAGTGAAATATGTATTAAGTGTGGCCTTAGGCATGATGCAGTGATGAGCTGTTTGCTGAGTACTTTAACACACACACGTGTGCTATTGCAGTTAATATTACAGTTTAATATGTTTATCATCATTAAAACCGTACACTGTAAAAAATGTTCGTAATTTTAACTGTAAAAAACTATAAAAAAGCAACGAAAAAAAAATGTTAATTCCTTAACGGTATGTACCCTTACTATATACAGTGAAAAACTGTAATAGCTCTCACGGGACATTTCATGTAATTTTACATTAATATACTGTTAAATGTACGGATTTTGGAAGTACACTGTAAAAAAAAAAAACTTACCGTTGCATTTACCATACCTTACCGTAAAAAATACGGTAGCAAATGTTTACTAATTTTACAAAGTTTTACATCATCGAACTAAAAATTACGGTGAAAAACTGCCAGCTGGTTGCCAGTACTTTACCGTAAAAAATACGGTAGAATTTATTTTGCTTTTATGGCACTGAACTAAAGTTTACGGTAAAAAACTAGCAGCTTGCAAGTGCTTTACCGTAAAAAATACGGTAGTAATATTTTAGATTTTTTGGCATTGAACATTGAACTGAACTTTTATATAAAAAATAAAAACCTGCCAGCTGTGGTTTCCTGTAATTTAATTATTGAGAATTACCAGAGGTTTAAAGTTTGAAGTTACCATTATGGATATGAGTGTTTGCTTTAGTTGGGCTCTTGACCCTTGACTCTCTAACTTTAAATTTACTCTGTGTGGTTATATAACACAAACGTTATGGTATGAAAATCAGAGAGAAAATGTGACCAGGTGATGATGGCAGGTTAATGATGAGATAATCGTCATATTGTGGCCTGATTCACTGACCTCATAAAGTGTCTTGTCTCTCACTTTATGAGCAAAGTGATAATATTAATTATAATATTAAAAATAAATATTTCATATTATTGAGTATAATATCTCTGTAAGTGAGCAACAGATAATCTGAAGAACTTAAAAAATACATGGTGTAGAAAAAAGGTTTTAAACTACTGCTTGATTTAAACCAACACAGACATCAAGAATCAGCATATGAATCTCAACAACGGTGACAATCAACACAATAATCAGATAAAACTCTGAACATCACAAAACAAGCTACTAAAAAGCTGCAACAAAAACAACATCAAAAATAAAAGCAGATATAATAATAAAAGAAAATACTAAGGCAATTTAGCATAATGTATTCCTGCTGCAATGCATGCTGGGAGATACTGATGAGTTTTGATTGGAGGCTCCATCAAGTGCACTGCACTTTTATCATCACCATTGTTGAGATTCATATGCTGATTCTTGATGTCTGTGTGTGTGTCTGAAAGATACAGCAGCTCAAACCGTTATTGTACACAATGTTTTAAAAATTATTCTGATTATCACAGCAATGATGGATCACATGCTATAGAATCATAGGGCTACTACAATCAATAATGTAAAATTAATAACACATATAATCAAAGATAAGAGCTCAGTGAATCAGACATGGTGATTGCCATCTCTGATACACAACCGCCATCTCTGATACACAACCGCCATCACACGATTCATTTTCTCTCTGATTTCCTAGCCATAATCAACATGTCTTATAAACACAGAGTTACAGCAGGCAGAGAAAAACTAATGTTAGAAAGTCAAGGGTCAAGAGCCCAACTAAAGCAGTCACTGATCTCCATCATGGTGACTTCAAATGAAACAATAAATCATCAACATCTAAACCTGTTAATTCTCAAACAGAACTGTAGATGTATGACAGAAATAAAGTCAGTCTGGTCAGTAATAAGTGAAGCTGGTAATGCTGTTTGTGGAGTTGTTTAATCCTCCTCTGCTGAGATCTTCACAGATTTAATGTCTTCTTTTCTCTTCAGTTGATTTCATCTGAGGCTGTGGCTGAAGTCAATTGTAGTTCTTGTGTTTCTGCTCGTCTCTTTTTTCTGTTCCTGTTGTTTCTCTAAATGGACATTCCCAGAATTCCCTGTGTGACACTTCACATTTGATGCTATTTCATTTAAATAATTATGTTTCTTCTTGGTTTTTGTTATCAGTTTTATACATTTGGGGTTTATATTACATCATATATTGTTTAAAGAATGTTTATGCCATTATTTGGAGTCATGTGTGTGTGTCACCATGATGGTGTTTTGTGTTTGTGTGTATGACACTGTGCACCTTCTATATATTAACATGTGCCTCAGTTTGTGGAAAACTAATGGTATACTTAAATCATCGTGATTTTTCTTGTTTACCACTTGTGTTATTATGATGGTTATCAGTATGTTACAAAGATATAAAGCAGACTTCAATACTTTAGTGAAATTTAATGATAACATTTATCAGTTTATGTAATATAACGGTTGTCCCGTGAAAACTAAAAGGTTCTTACTGTATTTTTTATGGTAAAGTACTGGGAACCACAGCTGATGTTTTTTTTTTACCACACATTTAAATCCTGCTGAAGGTTTTTTTTGTTTTGTTTTTTCAAAGTAAGGTTGCTACCATATTTTTTACGGTAAAATACTGGCAACCAAGCTGACGTTTTTTACCGTAAATTTCACAGGGTTTTATTTACATTGTGTTTTTTCCCGTAAATTTAAATCCCGTAAAACATAAAAGGTTGCTACCTTATTTTTTACGGTAAATTACTGGCAACCACAGCTGCCGGTTTTTTACCATAAATTTCACGTTTTTTTTTTAACAGTGTATTTGCTTCCCGGGACTTGAAAAACTCATGGTGAATACTGTCCGGTATTAAGCTAAGAAAGCAACAGTCTCTTGCAGACACAGGCTTGCGGCGTAGGCTTCGTTTTCTCTGAGTGCTGAGGGAAATACTGTGTATTAAAGTATGAATGAATTCTATGAATGTGTCTCTGGAGGAAACTGACTGCCTTGAGAGAAGTTTTGAGGGCGTTTTCTTCTTATCGTCCCAACCAAAATGTTTATAAGCTCAGAGAGTGGGTTTACATTTTCATTCAGTCCGTCTTATTGTTTGTGAAACTCAGGCCTAATTTTTATGCGCTGTTGTAATTTTAACCAGTTAATGAAAAATAAGCATTCTAAAAATCAAAACAACTCGGATAAAAAGGTATCTAGAATTATTCATTGATCTGATAAAATACTTAATCATTTTGACTCGTCCCGTTTCTTAAAAAATGATTTAAAGGCTGGAATATTAGGTTTATCATTTTATAAAACATTTTGGTCAATACCAAATAGTATATGTTAGTAGATAACATTATAATGTAAGTCAAATTCGGCCGTAGTTGTTAGTTATATTATTTTAATGTTTCTGCTGTTGTTGCATTTATTAAAAATTAACAACTGATTTTGTAAGTAAATAAGATTTGTCTGCAAGTGTTGCAAGGGTCTTTATGGATTTTGAATGTTAAAATGGGGGTCTCCTGGAAAGAAGGTTGGGAACCACTCCCTCAGGGATTACCCCCATCAGGCAGAGAACGCACTGCTCGTCCAGTCCAGCCCGCTGTGTTTTTCCTCTCTTCTAAAGATCTCCTCACACCTACCACTTCCCCATCAGGCAGAGAACACACTGCTCGTCCAGTCCAGCCCGCTGTGTTTTTCCTCTCTTCTAAAGATCTCCTCACACCTACCACTTCCCCATCAGGCAGAGAACGCACTGCTCGTCCAGTCCAGCCCGCTGTGTTTTTCCTCTCTTCTAAAGATCTCCTCGAACCTACCACTTCCCCATCAGGCAGAGAACACACTGCTCGTCCAGTCCAGCCCGCTGTGTTTTTCCTCTCTTCTAAAGATCTCCTCACACCTACCACTTCCCCATCAGGCAGAGAACACACTGCTCGTCCAGTCCAGCCCGCTGTGTTTTTCCTCTCTTCTAAAGATCTCCTCGAACCTACCACTTCCCCATCAGGCAGAGAACACACTGCTCGTCCAGTCCAGCCCGCTGTGTTTTTCCTCTCTTCTAAAGATCTCCTCACACCTACCACTTCCCCATCAGGCAGAGAACGCACTGCTCGTCCAGTCCAGCCCGCTGTGTTTTTCCTCTCTTCTAAAGATCTCCTCGAACCTACCACTTCCCCATCAGGCAGAGAACACACTGCTCGTCCAGTCCAGCCCGCTGTGTTTTTCCTCTCTTCTAAAGATCTCCTCGAACCTACCACTTCCCCATCAGGCAGAGAACACACTGCTCGTCCAGTCCAGCCCGCTGTGTTTTTCCTCTCTTCTAAAGATCTCCTCACACCTACCACTTCCCCATCAGGCAGAGAACACACTGCTCGTCCAGTCCGGTCCGCTGTGTTTTTCCTCTCTTCTAAAGATCTCCTCACACCTACCACTTCCCCATCAGGCAGAGAACGCACTGCTCGTCTAGTCCGGTCCGCTGTGTTTTTCCTCTCTTCTAAAGATCTCCTCACACCTACCACTTCCCCATCAGGCAGAGAACGCACTGCCCGTCCAGTCCGGTCCGCTGTGTTTTTCCTCTCTTCTAAAGATCTCCTCGAACCTACCACTTCCCCATCAGGCAGAGAACGCACTGCCCGTCCAGTCCGGTCCGCTGTGTTTATCCTCTCTTCTAAAGATCTCCTCGAACCTACCACTTCCCCATCAGGCAGAGAACGCACTGCCCGTCCAGTCCGGTCCGCTGTGTTTTTCCTCTCTTCTAAAGATCTCCTCGAACCTACCACTTCCCCATCAGGCAGAGAACGCACTGCTCGTCTAGTCCGGTCCGCTGTGTTTTTCCTCTCTTCTAAAGATCTCCTCGAACCTACCACTTCCCCATCAGGCAGAGAACGCACTGCTCGTCTAGTCCGGTCCGCTGTGTTTTTCCTCTCTTCTAAAGATCTCCTCGAACCTACCACTTCCCCATCAGGCAGAGAACGCACTGCCCGTCCAGTCCGGTCCGCTGTGTTTATCCTCTCTTCTAAAGATCTCCTCGAACCTACCACTTCCCCATCAGGCAGAGAACGCACTGCTCGTCTAGTCCGGTCCGCTGTGTTTTTCCTCTCTTCTAAAGATCTCCTCGAACCTACCACTTCCCCATCAGGCAGAGAACGCACTGCCCGTCCAGTCCGGTCCGCTGTGTTTTTCCTCTCTTCTAAAGATCTCCTCGAACCTACCACTTCCCCATCAGGCAGAGAACGCACTGCCCGTCCAGTCCGGTCCGCTGTGTTTTTCCTCTCTTCTAAAGATCTCCTCGAACCTACCACTTCCCCATCAGGCAGAGAACGCACTGCTCGTCTAGTCCGGTCCGCTGTGTTTTTCCTCTCTTCTAAAGATCTCCTCGAACCTACCACTTCCCCATCAGGCAGAGAACGCACTGCCCGTCCAGTCCGGTCCGCTGTGTTTTTCCTCTCTTCTAAAGATCTCCTCACGTCCTCCAGGTCCCGCACCTCTTTATCTTTTCCCTCCTCCTCCAGTTTGGGAATGAAACAATCTTTCTCAGTGATACGGTCCATTAGATTAAAGACACGGGCTTCAAGTTGTTTTTTATCTTTCAGAGCATCTACTGCCATCAGAGTTTGTTTTCTGTTGTTTTCTAGCAGGAGTTTCACAAACTTTTCCATGCTTTTCTCTCCCATTCCCCATGATGATTTGTGAGCATGTGCTCTTTGTTCTCCCTGCTGGTTGTTGAATAAGTAGCGAAGAGGATTGTACCATGATGATTTGTGAGCATGTGCTCTTTGTTCTCCCTGCTGGTTGTTGAATAGGAAGTGAACAGGTTTGTTCCTCTCATCTCTTCTGCAGGGGATCTGCGCTGTGTTAATGGCATTAAGAGCATCCTCTGGAGGTCCTCCATCCGAGTGTGTGATGATGAACACTATGTTGTCCTCTATATCTTTGCCAAACAGAGACAGAACTGACTGGAATATGTAATGCTCTTTTCCAGAGAGTTGATTCTGAGACGCCTTCATCACGAAACACACGGCATCGATATAGTGAAAATCCTCATCTGAGAATAACCTGCCCAGATCATCAGTAATCTCTCTTTCTCTATCGAATCCTTCAGAGTCTCCGTATCCTGGAGTGTCAATGATGGTCAGAGATGTTGGGTTTTCTTCAACAAACACCTCATAAACTGTGATCTCAGATGTCAGGGATTGGGACTGAGCTTCTGGTTTTTCTTCTTCTGTGATTTGATAAAACTCTTTATCCTCAAACTTCACTCCCAGTAAGTATTTCACCATGGTGTTGATCATGGTGGTTTTCCCAGCGCCGGTTTCTCCCACCAACAGTATGACTTTGTTCTGCTTGTTTCTGTCTCTTCGTCCATATGTCCATCGTCTGACCTTTTTATCAGTCCCATCAATATGTGTTCTGTCCGTGTTCAGCTGGTAAAGTCTTGGGGGACCTGGATTAATGAGGGTGGCATCATGATGTGACCTACAGAGATAGAGATGAGATAGGGCCGTTTGCAGGGGTGAGAGCTGAAGAACAGTGTCAGTTTTGTGCTGAACATTTCACATTCATTTATCTTGTCCTGTTGTTGCAAGCTGACATTAAGGTTGACAACAAGATGATGTTATTTAGCTGGCTAACAGAGATTAATAAAGAAAAGCTTACCGTTTCCCCACCGGTTTATTTCCATCACCTGTATTTGATAAAGAACAACATAAATAACTTTTGAATAACTTTTATATTATTTGTGACATTAGATGTTGCTGAACAAAAATAATGTGGCTAGAAAACTTCATAATGTAGTTCAAACTCACGTTTGAAAGAAGGAGGGGGTTCAAGACTTTGATCTGAAGCACAGCTGACTTCACTGCAGCCAGAGTTTCTGCGACGGCGTGTCTTTAGAAAGTCTTCAATCTTTAGAAATAAGTTTACTGCCCTTAATAACTTATCTATCACATCTGTGTATCGGTAAATATTGTTGATTGTGCCCACAATGTTCAACATATCATTAACTATATCACACATTTAACCCTCTGGCCTCTGGGGTCGGCAAACACCCCCATTCGGCTGATATTTCTAAATAAGCTCTAACTTTAATAATGTTCAACCAAGGAAAAAAGGCTTCTGGGGGGTGTTTGGCTCGAGGTCATGGTGCAAAGGACCCTAGGTGGATTTTACTCCGAACCATCCATTTAAAATACTCAGTTATGGTCATACAGACTTAACAAATATGAAAAAAATAAACTGTTAAATGTGTACTTTGTGTCCACTTACAAGCGAAAAAATGCATGAGCTGTATATCTTTATAGTAATTTAATTGTCTGCTTTTAAAAGCTAATAAACAAAGATTGTAACTCACCTTGAATTCATCCATATCTCCACCCTCACAGTTTAAACTGCTGAACACAACATAATTAATTTATTCAGAATACATGTTTTTATTTCTTCTAATATTTGCATATTAACAACTGGATATTTAATTATCTGTGTGTGAAAAGAGTATTATGCACACTGTGAAACCTTGCTGTAAAAAAAAGCCAAATTCTGACAGTGATACCTTTTTTCTTTTCTTTTTTAAACAGCAATATACCATAAAAACAATGAATTCTGAGTAATATTTGTCGTATTTGAGACAGTAGCCTACAGGAATATATTGTGAATTAAACAGGTGTTTTTGGCTGTTGTGATGTTGCCATAATCATCATAGACACTGATTCACCGATCTCATCCTTTGTCTTTTAATTTTATATTTATATTTTAATGTATTTCATGTATTTTTGGAGGATCAACGGTTGTGACAATCAAAAGTTTTATGTCGCAATGCTGGGTACCACCATGGTACCCGTTGTGTGTTTAGTTTCGGTTTCGTTTCTAAGCATTTTTATTTCGATGCGTCACTACAATATTATACCCACAACTCCAATTACTATGCAGCTGAATGGTCTTTTTTATTGTCACCTTTGTTGAGATTCATGAGCTGTTTTGATGTCTTTGTGTGTCTAAATGATGCTGTAACTTTGTTTTATTGTGTTTAAAAAGAGTCCTTTATTCTAACTGATTGCTGTTCGAACTCTTGCTGTTGTAAATGTTCAAGTCTGTTAATTAGGAATGAAGAAGTGAAGCCTCTTAATCTTTGAAGCTTTTCTCTGGTTGTTTCGGGTAAAGAAGCATCAAGAGTGTAAAAGACAGCGCCATCTTGTGGCAGGTCCAATACAGCAGCCAGGAGCGCAGATCCGAGTGCAGTGAGGCGTCGTTTATCGTTGATCACGTGTTTCTCTGAAAACAATAGACCAATTTCGAGCCGACGTCACAGTTACGTCACTGCGTCAGCTGGAGTCAAGTCAAGTCAAGTCAAGTTTATTTATATAGCGCTTTTCACAATACAGATTGTATCAAAGCAGCTTCACAGTATTAGATTAAAATAATACATCAATGTTTGTTTCTAGTGGAAAACGTCCACGTTTGGTAATGCTGATCAATAGTATTGTTGATTGATTAATTAAATTAAATATCCCCAAATATCCCCAACTGAGCAAGCCAAAGGCAACAGTGACAAGGAACCGAAAAACTCCATCAGGTGACCTAATGGAGAAAAAAAAACCTTGGGAGAACCCGGGCTCAGTCGGGGGCCAGTTCTCCTCTGGCGTTTATGAACTAGAGGTCGGATTTAACTGTAAGATTAAAAGTATTATATGAATGCCTGGCTGAAGAGATGCGTCTTTAATCTAGTTTTAAACTGGGAGAGCGAGTCTGAGCAACGAACAGTATCAGGAAGGCTATTCCAGAGTTTTGGAGCTAAATGTGAAAATGCTCTCCCTCCTTTGGTGGATCTGGATATCCTAGGTATGACCAAAAGCCTCGAATTTAGTGTAATTAATACGGAACTTTATAGGTAACCAATGTAGGGATGATAAAATTGGTGTTATATGATCATATTTTCTTGATCTAGTAAGAACTCTAGCGGCGGCATTTTGGACTAACTGTGTGGAGGCAAAACAAAGGGAAAACTGAAGCGGCCAATACAAACCAGCACAGATTCGGCTACATAATAAGGAGCTTAAATTATTATTGTTGTTATTAAATGTCATCTTGTGATGTTGGGTGCAAGAATCGACGGAGTACAGGCTCCAATTTGAAATTTTATCGCATAATGTTTTCTAAATGATTGTGATTATTTGTGAATCATCTATGATTTTATACATAGTTTTGATTGATTGTGACTACCCTTTTTGAAGAACCTGGTAAAAAAGGGTAATCAAATTCACAGTTAAAAAATGAATATGCTGTATCTGGAATTTTTATTTAATCACATCGTTTAAACTGCACCGTAATGTCACTCTTTACATTGTCGTCTTCTGTCTGGCCGTGGCACTGGCTAGGCAGAACTGCGGATCATAGGCTACCACACAAGTCTTGTACATTATAGGCATCGAAAGATGTATATGCCCTCAGTTTCTCTTTACGCTCAGTTTCTCTATCAGGTCGGTGTAGAAGTCAGGCCACTCAACCGGAGGTAGCGTTAACGTTAATCCTGTCAGATCGTCCATCCATTGACTGAGCGTGTACAGGTCAGCCAATCTGGGATGTCCGTTAAAATGAACTTTTGCAAATAACACTCGCGGTCCTGGACAGTGAGTGACCTTGCACATTAAGATAAAATCGGATTTTCTCCAGTCATTGTTAAAAAACAAGCTAACAAAACTTGCAAACCAACGTTAGTAAAGCGGCCAGAGGGATCGTTCTGCTCCGCCCACACAAAAACGTCACCATGTTTACCAACTGAAAATTGGTCTATATGCGCTCCAGCACGAGCTTCGTGAGAAACTGCTCCGCGCTGATACGTGATTTGAAGCTTTAGTGCCGTAAACTTTTCTTGTTATTAATGTGCACATGTTTTCTTTACTCAACTACTGATCAAATGGTTAATATTTTTGCATCTGCCTGTTTCACTTTATTTTTTTAAAAGTCTGAGAATGTTATTACCAGACAGAATCTATGTGTTAAAATTACACATCTTTATTGCAAGCACTTGACAAACGTGTTCAGGCTGTCTGTAATGTGAGTTGGGTTCATTTCTAGGCGTTCACTGATGCGGTTTGATGTCTGAATGCGGGTAATCTGCCATTTTAAGAGCCAGATATTACGGTTACAGGCAGATATTAAGATGTTAATAGGCTACAATCTTTAGTTAAACAACAAATAAGACATTTTGGACAAGTATTACAGTGTTTTATTTCAAACAAAGTCTAATAAAAAAAAAAAAAGTTTCCATTTTCTACCCGTTGTGTGTTTAGTTTCGGTTTCGTTTCTAAGCATTTTTATTTCGATGCGTCACTACAATATTATACCCACAACTCCAATTTACTACTTAATGCAAAACTGTACATTAATAGAGTCCCTCAAACTGACCTCAGTCTTGATGATCTTGAACAGTCTTGATCGAAGTTCTTGTGTGTTTTTGCATCCTCGTGATGAACACTGCGATGAGCTCGACCTTCACGTGTTGAAACGGTGAAATGCTACACTTAACAAGCACAACACAAAACTAATCTATACAATTTAATTTTAAAACATTTTTGTAAAACGAGATAAGGTGCAAATCAAGCCGAAAAGAAATTAAAGCAACAGAATCTTTCAGCGTGTTATTTGCTCCCTCCTTATTTCCTGCTATTGTCTGTCTGAAACCACCACTAGTCTGTCTGCAGCCTGCGAGACTTCAGGTTACGCCCCTTCAAGTGGCTCAGTTATTTTCCACTTGAAGCCCACTGTACAAAGGTACATCAAAAGAGCATTGGTGTATGACATCGAAGAACCGCGAGAGCGATTAGATAACAGTTCAGTGTGTGTTTGAATCGCTCTCGCACAAAACTTAAACTGAACATACTCGAGTTAAACTGACTCTCAGCTGTTCAAGAACAGAAACCTCTGAGATGACTTCTTCAAAATGTTTAAACATCTTCTCATGTCGTACTGTATGCCTGATTTGCTGATGATTAATTTTTGACATAACACTAATGAACAGCTAAATGCACCTCTGTCAAACACCTTATGATCCTTGTGAGACAAACTAACTACAAGCACACTCATCACCAAATCTTTTAACTGAAGGGCAACACAATGAGTGTTTATGCAAACCCGATCTATATGTTCTGGCACTAATATTGTCTACAGAAGATCAGATCATGCCTCCAGCCGCATAAACCAGTCCATGGTCTCCTGCAAACTCATTTTCAGAGTAGAACGCTTGTAGTTTTCCTCTTTGTCCACATCCCCAGTATCCTTCAGTCTTGTACATATCATCACAGTGAAGGCAACGGGAGTTCTGTATGTCCTTCTATGCTCCTCTGTTTACCACACCTGATGACAAAGAAGAGAAAAGTTCATGTGTAAAACATGTTCAGATTTTACTTTTTTTAATATGAAATGTTTCCTCAGCATTCATTTCAGTAGTGGTGTGCCACATCAACAAGTACATTCAGAAATGAAAAGAAACACTTATTGCCTAAAACAAAAAGCATTAGTCTAGTGTAGAAGTGAATGTTATATTATGATGATTAAAATGATTTTAGCGCTAGAACCTTGACCTGAATCATAACTTAGGCCCACACAAAAGACAAATGTAGAAGCGTCACTCAAAACCCCCACAGCTGCACATAAACCACAGAGGAAACAGTCATGGACTGGTATAGAAAACAACACATTAGGCAACACATGTACAACATGCATTTAGATTCTGCACATATATTTTCACCTACATAAATTGATCGATCAATATTATCATCACATATTTGACATTTTTAACTGTAGGTACCACAAACAATTTAATATAGCTAGGTTTGTGTATATTTTACACGTAGTACAATACTGTATGTGCTGCTTATAAACACCAGACTGTTAATGATTCATGAAACAGATCTATACTCATCTCACTTGCACAAAATAAATGCAACCACCAATAAAAAAACACCATTGTGGCTGCTTGTCTAGTAAGAGGAAGTGTAACGTCAACAGGACCGCGATCGTATTTTTTCGATACCATAAAAGTATCGACGTTCAGTACCCAGCCCTAGTCGTTTGTATGAGGCGCCGTCTAGGGCTTAAATCAAACTTCATTCACGCACACATCCATGAAACGCTTGCATACACATACACTAAGTAATCACACATACATGTATACTGCTGAATGCTCCAACTATGAAATGCACAACGTCACACCCCTAAAGTCGCTCACGACACACTCTTCACAGTCTACACACACAGAACATACTCATATGAGACACGAGCACACACACAAACTTTAATGCGTTAGCTTTTTTCAGTATTAATCCTTCTTTCCACTGTGATGGATTCACGATTAATACCGTTCCCAATTATCCTAAAACCATCCTCAAAGTTTATCGAGATAATCTCGCGGTAACTAAAGAGCCTATCCTTTACTTGTGTCCTCAAGAAGTTAGACGATCAGTCTATACAAGTTAATATTCTATTATTAAAATAATAGATTGATTACCTGTATTATAAGTCTATCTTTTGTGGTACTTCTTAAACCTTTTTTTGCAATATAACACCAACCTTGTTACATTCTGCCTCTTTGGCTAGGCTATATGATCAAATCAGAACACATGGACGTTTCCTCCCCAAAGGATTTCCTGATCCAGGCAGAAGAAAACTGTACTCAATAATCCAAGGTCCAGTCAGATGATTATAGTAAATGTTTTAGCAAACTTTATTAAAATAATCAAATGAAAAGAATACTTGTTACAGATTATAAATGAGTACTAACTAACAGATGTGAAAATAGCTAAAGCTAGTTGGCTTATAGGGTTGCCACCCGTCCCTTAAAATACGGAATCGTCCCGTATTTGAGAATGAAATAGCGCGTCCCGTTTTGAATCAATACGGGACGGGGTTTGTCCCGTATTTTCGGGGTTGTTTTCAATGCAGCATCTCTCATGCAATTTAATCATCCCACCGGCATTCTGTGAAGACTGAGACTCGTCCTATTCTGCCCCTGATTGGGTAATACTCGCTGCTGCCATCGTTGGATTGATTGGTTTGTTTCAGGTTCACGGCCAATCAGAGTCAGAGGAGGGCGGGTTGGCAACTTGGCGCTCAGAGAGTCGATTTGAAAGTATGGCGGAGGCTGCTCCAGATACCCCCCCGCGTCCAGCGCTGAAACGAAAGCGGATGCAAAAGTACCGACGAGAGTGGGAGGAATCAAATACGTGGCTGGAAAGTGTCAGCGGAAATGAATATCAAGCCAATTGCACAATTTGTCGGCGAGTGTTCTCTGTTGCGCACGGTGGCTTGTCAGATGTGCGACAGCATGCCTCGGGAGAGCAACATTCCCGCAATGCCAGAGGTCACAGAAATCAAAGCACCGTCTCACAGTTCTTCATACCTCAATCATCTCCTGAGGCAGACAGTGTAATGACAGTTTTTTAATCACCTCAATAATGTTAATAATTTTATGATTGATTACATTAGATTTCATAGGCTGCCTATTTGTTAAGAAATAATTATTAAATAATAATAAACAACCAATAATTGGTTGGTAACACTTTACAATAAGGTTAATTTATTAAACATTAGTTAATGTATTATTTACTAACATGAACTAACAATGAGTAATACATTTGTTACAGTATTTATTAATCTTAGTTAATGTTAGTTAATAGAAATAAAGCTGTTCATTGTTTGTTCATGTTAGTTCACAGTGCATTAACTAATATTAGCAAGATTTTAATAAAGTATTAGTAAATGTGGAAATTAACATTAACAAAGATGAACAAATGCTGTATAAGTGCAGTTCATTATTAGTTAATGTTAATTAATGTAGTTAACTAATGAACCTTATTGTAAAGTGTTACCGATTTGTTTATTACCAACGCATTCTCATCCTAGGGCCATAAGCATTATTTTAATAAGAGAGATATATTTAATATTAGAAATATAGTGCCTATGTGAAGCAAATAATCATCTTAACTAATTTAAATGATTGCATCCTTCAATAGGCTACTGTAGAATTAACAATAGACTATATAAAATAGATTAACTTACCAATAATAATTAAAAAAAATGTGTGTTTTACATGAATTTAGAAATGTTTGTAGATCGGTTATTTATTACGTGGTTTCACTGTTTGGATGGTGTTACTGTTTGCAAACAATGACAAATATTTTATCCAAAATCTGTGTTCATGCCACCTTATACAATTACTCAAGTTCATTAGCAATTTCTCATCCTACTCCTCTCTAGGTTACAGCAGCTGAGTTAACGCAGGTGTACCACACGGTTAAACATAACCTCAGCTATAACAGTGCTGACTGTGGACACAAGCTTAACCAAAAGATTCTGCATGACTCAAAAATCATAAAGAAAATGTCCATCGGGAGAACTAAGGCAGAAGCATTGGCCAAAGATGCCCTTGCTCCAAAGGCAGTGGCTGATGTTGTTGACGTCTTAACATCAGGTAAACCCCTCCCGTTCTCCATACAGACAGATGCTTCAAATAAAGGGAACAGGAAGATGTTTCCCCTTGCTGTACAGTATTTCAGGCCAAAAACTGGGATCTGCAACAAAATGCTGGATTTTGGAGAGAATGCAGATGAGTCAGCTGCTGGTATTATGGATTACATAGAACATTCCCTTGATAAATTTGGATTATCGTTAGATCAAGTTACAGCATATAGTGCAGACAATACTAATGTAAATTATGGAATCCACAACTCTGTCTTCACCAACCTAAAGAAAAAGCAAAAAGATCTGCGGCAAGGGAACTGCCATGCCCATATTGTGCACAACACAGTGAAGCATGCTCTTGACCAGCTCACTGTAGATGTGGAAAATGTTGTGCTGAAAGTCTATGGCCACTTCTCCACATCTGCCAAACGAAGGGAATCACTGAAAGAGTTTTGCAATTTCTGTGATGTGGAGTTCCGCGAGATTCTGCGACATGTTACAACAAGGTGGCTGTCCCCCAATCCAGCCATTTCCCGGCTTATGCAATCCTGGACAGCTCTCAGGTCTTATTTCATCTGCCTGGGAGAAGAGTGTCCCAGACAGATCAGAGCTTTGTTAAAGCTCAGTGAAGCCTCAACTGAGGAAGATGCTGATAATGTGGAAGTTTACCTGTTCTCCAATCACATCCTCTCCCTCTTTGAGGATGTTGTAAAGAAGCTGGAAAATGATTCAACCACCTGTGTTGAGCTATATTCCATCATGTCTACCTTCAAGCAAAAACTCACACAGAGAAGAGATGACCAGTTTTATGGCTACTTAACAAAAGCGAAGCTGCAGCATCTTCTCCCACATGATGCAGACAGGGCAAGGAGAGATTTCACAGAATTTCTCAACACAGCAATCTCATACATTGAGAAATGGTTTGACTTTTCAGAGGACAACTGGCTGTTCTCCCTGCAACCTCTCTCTCTGCACCATGGCATGCTTTCCTTCAGCGACACTGAGATAATCACTAATAAGCTTAACCTCATCCAAAAAGTCAGCATGGATGAACTTTATGATGAATGCACCACAGCAAATAGCATTCTGAAGGGGCTCAGAGAAGGTGCAGATGATGAATGGAAGTCCAAAGACGTGGCTGCCAGGTGGGTGGCTCTCTTTCAAGTAGCTAACCTGACTAACATGCTGTCTATCATCAGCCACATCCTAAGTATCCCAGCATCCACTGGTTATGTGGAAAGGATCTTTTCCAGAATGTCCAACAAATGGAGTGACAGCAGGAACAGGTGCTCTGTGGAGCTCATAAGGAATGAGCTCCTGATCACTCTTAACTTTGAGCAGTCCTGTTCAGAGTTTTACTGTATCTGTTTGAAAGACAAACAGCTTCTCAGTGCTGCACGGAGTGACAAGAAGTACACTTATAAAAGGAAGTAGGCATGCTCCAATACTGCACACTACTACTTCTGGGCCACTGATGTTATCATGTTCATGATGTTCATGGAAGATCCTTTGCAAGTCTCCTGCACTATATATTTTTTTCCAATAGACTTTTTTGAGTAATTTAAAGTTAATAAGTTATGGATCTGTTAATTTAATAAGTTAATAAAATATGGTTCACATCTCACACAAGTTCCTCCAAATGCCTATTTTTTTTGTGGTCTCACTGTCAACCCCCCAAAAAAAACTTAGTTCTGACTTAACTCTGACTTTTAACTCTTATTTTATCCATTATTTATTAACTTTATTTTTATTAAACTTGAAATGACATTTGCATTTCCTCCATGTTGTACGCCCTTAAAATGTTTTTATCTTGTTGTGTGTTGTTTTAATATATTACCAACTCCAGAAACAATAACAAAATTTGTTACTACATGTGAATGACTTACACACTTAAATTTAAACGGTTATCTCGGGAAAATATTCTCCCCGTTGTCTCTATACGAGCTGCCATCTTGCCAACACATCTGGTTCTGACATGTTGTGTGCTTGTGTGTGGTCTGGACATCTTCCTGTTTCGCCCCTCATCTCTTGCAGTCCACAGACAGACACATCTCAAAAACACTCACGACATGTCTGAGGAAAATAACCCCTACAGTAATAAAGCAGGTTGTAATAAGGATAGGCTATGGCAGAGTGTAAACACTGACTTTATAAGACAAATGTAAATAACCATATTATACTGTTTTACGGGGACACATTGCTGCCACATACATATTCATTTTTCCACTCAATTATGTCGTAATACGAGATCTTATGCCCGGGCAAAATTAATCAGCGAGGCCCTTTTTTAAAATATATTTTACATAGGCCTATAAGTTTTTATATAATATATTAATATATAAGTATATCTTTATTACCTAGTGATTTAATTTAACAAAAAGTACAACATTGTGCTCTTATTTAATTATTTATTTAACAAAATGTCAATCTTCATCTTTATAAGAGAAGATACAATACAATTGTAACTGTTGTGTTTCCGTTCAGCCTTGCTAGTCACATGTCTTTTGGTTTCCCGCCCCTCATCTGTTGCCATGTCTCCCATCATTAGTTCATCATCATCATCACCTGTGTCTTGTCACTCACCTTCATCTGTGTCACCTGGTTTATGTTCATCAGTGTCTATATGTATTTCCCTCTGTTCAGTCAGTCTTTGTTAAAGGAGAACTCCGGTCAATTTTAACATTGAGCTCATTTTATTGTACATTTGGAGTGCTGTCAATACAGAGAACAACTACCAAAATCGGTGTTGCCTACGGCGAGTTATTCTATTTTTAAAATTTGCACCCTGTTGACTTCAATGGGGCAAGTACTAAACCTGCTTTTAGCCTCTTAACATCCTTGATGTGTCATTACAAGTGCACAGAAAATGTGAGTGATTCCTTCTGAGTGAACACGGTGAATCTGACTGCAGTAGATGTGAAAGAAATGTATAAAAATGATGTTATTTAAGCCAGCGCAAATACCTGTTTACATCCTGTTTTTCGGGTGAGGTCCAAAGTAGTCGATTGCAGAGTTCACGCGCATAGGTTTAGTTACCTATGATCACGCGCGTGAACTCGGCAATCGACTACTTTGGACTTCAACCGAAAAAGGATGTAAACAGGTATTTGCGCTGGCTTAAATAACATCATTTTTATACATATCTTTCACATCTACTGCAGTCAGACTCACTCGTGTTCACTCAGAAGGAATCACTCACATTTTCTGTGCACTTGTAATGACACATCAAGGATGTTAAGAGGCTAAAAGCAGGTTTAGTACTTGCCCCATTGAAGTCAACAGGGTGCAAATTTTAAAAATAGAATAACTCTGTGTAGGCAACACCGATTTTGGTAGTTGTTCTCTGTATTGACAGCACTCCAAATGTACAATAAAATGAGCTCAATGTTAAAATTGACCGGAGTTCTCCTTTAACGTTAGAGCGAGCGGCCATGCCAGACGGATAATCCTCTTCATGTTTAACAAATCAAATTCTGTTGCATTTTCTTGCGCCAGTTTGAAAAGGGCTGAAACACTTATAGATATTATACTATACTATACTTATACAGATTATACTATACTATACTTATACAGATAAACGCCCAACGCTGGTGTTTTTCTTTAAATACATTCGTTTTAGGCTTTAAAATACATTAGTTTAGGCTTTAAAATGAATTTTGTTTGTGGGCTAATTAATGCAACAATAATTTGTTTATTTTATTGGCTACTTATATTTTTCATTTCTGTTTTGCATTGAACACCATGTAAAGGATTTGCTGTGCACCGCAATGCCATCCTCCCATAGACAGACACGCTAAGAGCTTTCTTCATAATAAAGGGTTTCCATGAGAGGAAAACGCTTAACGTGTCATTAAATCATATTCTGGGCTCATCTGCTCTTCTGTAGGATACTATGGTTTATTAATAAGGTGTGTACAGCATCTTTATCACTGTAGTAGCCTATTAAGCCACATTAAGCACATTATACATTATCTTTTAACATGAATGTCCATCTGCTATTGCTCCAGCTTTTTGAACGTAGAAGTGTGATAAAGTGTTACGTCCGCAAGGACGTTTATAGTATTGTGTGTGTGTGTGGTGTATTATGTTTTCCGTCCTGTCTGTTTCTCTTACTTTCGCTTTCTTAGGTTGTTGCTGATTGGCTATCTTGCTTGTCTGTCAGGACTAACGAGATGAGTGGCCTTGGGAGGCGGGATCTGCATCAGCAAGATGAGTGACACCTGGTGAAGCGGATACTTGAAGACCTGCTGCTGCTGCCAGTGTGACTAGAGCCCAATGCCTTTGATTGATATCCAACTGCTTAAAGAAAAGCATAACGATACAAATGGATTAGAAACTTTACTTATGCAGCAATACATTGATCAAACTTATTATAGTGCAGTGCAAAATATACACTGATGGTGCAAAAGACCCAGACTTTGGGAAAACAGCAGTAGCGAGTATATATTCCACTTTTTAACATTAGAATGTCAAAAAGAACCTCAGATCATATTTCAGTATTCACTGCAGAAATAATAGCAATATGTCTAGCACTTCAGTGGAGAGAAGAAATACAACCAACAAGGGCAGTGATTTGTACAGATTCTCTATCAGCTCTAAATAGCTTGGAAAGTGGAACATCATCAGCAAGGCAAGAAATGATAGATGAAGTAATGCAGAGTCTTTACAGAGCAAGACAGTGTGGACTTCTGGTAAATCTTGTATGGGTTTCATCGCATATGGGTGTGAGGAGGCTGACAATCTGGCTAAACAGGCATTAAATCATTCACAAATCGACGATGCATTAAGTAAAACCGAAATTAAAGTGATAATAGCGAAACAAATACAGGAAATTTGGCAGAAGGAATGGAATGAAGGAACAAAAGGTAGACATTTTTACTGCATTCAAAGAAAAGTTGGTTCAGAGAGAAGAAGATTCGGAAACAGGAAAGAGGACGTTTTAATAATAAGAATGTGTATTGGACATTGTTTATTAAATCAATGCTTACAAAGAATTGGTAGACATGAGAATGGAAATTGTGATAAATGTGGGTTAGCTGAAACTGTAGAACATGTGCTTATAGAGTGCGAAGCTTATGAAAGAGAGCGGTCCCAGCTAAGACACGCTTTAAAGCTACACTGTGTGATATAATTTTTTGAATAAAGTTGTTGTGTTTCGAGAAAAAAACTTGTAAAATTTCTCGAAAAAAAAAAACCTTGAAATACAATTTTGAGAATAAACTCATTAAATTTCGAGAATAAAGTCGTTGTGTTTCGAGAAAAAACTCGTTAAATTTCGAGAAAAAAGTCGAAAGACAATCTTGAGAATAAACTCATTAAATTTCGAGAATAAAGTCGTTGTGTTTCGAGAAAAAACTCGTTAAATTTCGAGAAAAAAGTCGAAATACAATCTTGAGAATAAACTCCTTAAATTTCGAGAATAAAGTCTTCGTGTTTCGAGAAAAAACTCGTTAAATTTAGAGAAAAAAGTCAAAATAATCTTGAGAATTAACTCATTAAATATCGAGAATAAAGTCATTGTGTTTCGAGAAAAAACTCGTTAAATTTCAAGAAAAAAGTCGAAATACAATCTTGAGAATAAACTCATTAAATTTCGAGAATAAAGTCGCTGTATTTCAAGAAAAAAATCGTTAAGTTTCGAGGAAAAAAAAACTCGAAATACAATCTTGAGAAACTTGTTAAATTTCGAGAAAAAAGTCTAAATGAAATGTAGAGAATAACACATTCAATCAGTGTTCATTCAGAAAGAAGAAGATTTGGAAACAGGAAAGAGCACGTTTTAGTCACAAGAATGCGCATTGGACATTGTTTATTAAATCAATGCTTACAAAGAATTGGTAGACATGAGAATGGAAATTGTGATAAATGTAGGTTAGCTGAAACTATAGAACATGTGCTTATAGAGTGTGAAGCTTATGAAAGAGAGCGGTCCCAGCTAAGACACGCTTTAAAGCTACACTGTGTGATATAATTTCGAGAATAAAGTCGTTGTGTTTCGAGAAAAAAACTCGTCAAATTTCTCAAAAAAACCCCCTTGAAATACAATTTTGAGAATAAACTCATTAAATTTAGAGAATAAAGTTGTTGTGTTTCGAGAAAAAACTCGTTAAATTTCGAGAAAAAAACTCGAAATACAATCTTGAGAATAAACTCATTAAATTTCAAGAATAAAGTCATTGTGTTTTGAGAAAAAAGTCGTTAAATTTCGAGAAAAAAGTCGAAATACAATCTTGAGAATAAACTCATTACATTTCTAGAATAAAGTCATTGTGTTTTGAGAAAAAAGTCGTTAAATTTCGAGAAAAAAGTCGAAATACAATCTTGAGAATAAACTCATTACATTTCTAGAATAAAGTCATTGTGTTTCGAGAAAAAAGTCGTTGTGTTTCGAGAAAAAAAAACCTCGAAATACAATCTTGAGAATAAACTCATTAAATTTCGAGAATAAAGTTGTCGTGTTTCGAGAAAAAACTCGTTAAATTTTGAGGAAAAAAGTCTTAATGAAATGTAGAGAATAACACATTCGATCAGTGTTCATTCAGAGAGAAGAAGATTCGGAAACAGGAAAGAGGACGTTTTAATAATAAGAATGCGTATTGGACGTTGTTTATTAAATCAATGCTTACAAAGAATTGGTAGACATGAGAATGGAAATTGTGATAAATGTGGGTTAGCTGAAACTGTAGAACATGTGCTTATAGAGTGCGAAGCTTATGAAAGAGAGCGGTCCCAGCTAAGACACGCTTTAAAGCTACACTGTGTGATATAATTTTTTGAATAAAGTTGTTGTGTTTCGAGAAAAAAACGTGTAAAATTTCTCGAAAAAAAAAACCTTGAAATACAATTTTGAGAATAAACTCATTAAATTTCGAGAATAAAGTCGTTGTGTTTCGAGAAAAAACTCGTTAAATTTCGAGAAAAAAGTCGAAAGACAATCTTGAGAATAAACTCATTAAATTTCGAGAATAAAGTTGTTGTGTTTCGAGAAAAAACTCGTTAAATTTCGAGAAAAAAGTCGAAATACAATCTTGAGAATAAACTCCTTAAATTTCGAGAATAAAGTCGTCGTGTTTCGAGAAAAAACTCGTTAAATTTAGAGAAAAAAGTCAAAATAATCTTGAGAATTAACTCATTAAATATCGAGAATAAAGTCATTGTGTTTCGAGAAAAAACTCGTTAAATTTCAAGAAAAAAGTCGAAATACAATCTTGAGAATAAACTCATTAAATTTCGAGAATAAAGTCGTTGTATTTCAAGAAAAAAATCGTTAAGTTTCGAGGAAAAAAAAACTCGAAATACAATCTTGAGAAACTTGTTAAATTTCGAGAAAAAAGTCTAAATGAAATGTAGAGAATAACACATTCAATCAGTGTTCATTCAGAAAGAAGAAGATTTGGAAACAGGAAAGAGCACGTTTTAGTCACAAGAATGCGCACTGGACATTGTTTATTAAATCAATGCTTACAAAGAATTGGTAGACATGAGAATGGAAATTGTGATAAATGTAGGTTAGCTGAAACTGTAGAACATGTGCTTATAGAGTGTGAAGCTTATGAAAGAGAGCGGTCCCAGCTAAGACACGTTTTAAAGCTACACTGTGTGATATAATTTCGAGAATAAAGTCATAGTGTTTCGAGAAAAAAACTCGTCAAATTTCTCAAAAAAAAACCCTTGAAATACAATTTTGAGAATAAACTCATTAAATTTAGAGAATAAAGTTGTTGTGTTTCGAGAAAAAACTCGTTAAATTTCGAGAAAAAAACTCGAAATACAATCTTGAGAATAAACTCATTAAATTTCAAGAATAAAGTCATTGTGTTTTGAGAAAAAAGTCGTTAAATTTCGAGAAAAAAGTCGAAATACAATCTTGAGAATAAACTCATTACATTTCTAGAATAAAGTCATTGTGTTTCGAGAAAAAAGTCGTTGTGTTTCGAGAAAAAAAAACCTCGAAATACAATCTTGAGAATAAACTCATTAAATTTCGAGAATAAAGTTGTCGTGTTTCGAGAAAAAACTCGTTAAATTTTGAGGAAAAAAGTCTTAATGAAATGTAGAGAATAACACATTCGATCAGTGTTCATTCAGAGAGAAGAAGATTCGGAAACAGGAAAGAGGACGTTTTAATAATAAGAATGCGTATTGGACGTTGTTTATTAAATCAATGCTTACAAAGAATTGGTAGACATGAGAATGGAAATTGTGATAAATGTGGGTTAGCTGAAACTGTAGAACATGTGCTTATAGAGTGCGAAGCTTATGAAAGAGAGCGGTCCCAGCTAAGACACGCTTTAAAGCTACACTGTGTGATATCATTTCGAGAATAAAGTCGTTGTGTTTCGAGAAAAAAACTGGTAAAATTTCTCGAAAAAAAACCCTTGAAATACAATTTTGAGAATAAACTCATTAAATTTCGAGAATAAAGTCGTTGTGTTTCGAGAAAAAACTCGTTAAATTTCGAGAAAAAAAACTCGAAATACAATCTTGAGAATAAACTCATTAAATTTCGAGAATAAAGTCGTTGTGTTTCGAGAAAAAACTTGTTAAATTTCCAGAAAAAAAGTCAAAATAATCGTGAGAATAAACTCATTAAATATCGAGAATAGAGTCGTTGTGTTTCGAGAAAAAACTCGTTAAATTTCAAGAAAAAAAGTCGAAATACAATCTTGAGAATAAACTCATTAAATATCGAGAATAAAGTCGTTGTGTTTCGAGAAAAAACCCCGAAATACTTATTCTTGAAATTTAAAGAGTTTATTCTCAAGATTGTCATTGTGTTTTGAGAAAAAAGTTGTTAAATTTCGAGAAAAAAGTCGAAATACAATTTTGAGAATAAACTCATTAAATTTCGAGAATAAAGTCGAAATACAATTTTGAGAATAATCTCATTACATTTCTAGAATAAAGTCATTGTGTTTCAAGAAAAAACTCGTTAAATTTCGAGAAAAAAGTCGAAATACAATTTTGAGAATAAACTCATTAAATTTAGAGAATAAAGTCATTGTGTTTTGAGAAAAAAGTCGTTGTGTTTCCAGAAAAACAACAACCTCGAAATACAATCTTGAGAATAAACTCATTAAATTTCGAGAATAAAGTTGTCGTGTTTCGAGAAAAAACTCGTTAAATTTCGAGAATAAAGTCTAAACGAAAAGTAGAGAATAACACATTCGATCAGTGTTCATTCAGAGAGAAGAAGATTCGGAAACAGGAAAGAGCACGTTTTAGTCACAAGAATGCGTATTGGACATTGTTTATTAAATCAATGCTTACAAAGAATTGGTAGACATGAGAATGGAAATTGTGATAAATGTGGGTTAGCTGAAACTGTTGAACATGTGCTTATAGAGAGCGAAGCCTATGAAAGTGAGCTGTCCCGCTTTAAAGACATGCTAAATATAGAATATAGAAAATATAGAAATCAATGAGCTGACACTTCAGGTTCTCCTAGGAGAAGGCACCAAACAATCAAGAATTTATCATGAGGTATTTATATTTTTAAAGGAACCAGGATTATTTAATAGGATGTAAAACTCCCTTCTGGTTTTTTTTGAAAGAGTAGATCTAGCTTAAACTTCCGCTTCACACTCCACTTCAGTAGGTGGCGGGAATGCACCTTTTAAGTTGGTTTGCTGACCGCCATTAAATCTTAGAAGAAGAAGAAGTGTGACTAGACTTGTCTTAGTTTTGCTTTGCGATTGAAAGCCTTTTAGGGTATTAGAGAACCTTTATCTTAAGAGAGGTTGGAGATTGAGAGAGCTTTATACATGAGACTTTTTTTTTTTTTTTTTTTGGAGAAACTGTGTGTTTTATTTTCGTTACGTTGTTCTCATTTGTGAGCGTTGTGGTCTGCAAAGGAGAAGGGGATAGGTGGGTGAGATTGTCACGTGACATATATTGTACACATGTAGTTAAACTTGTCTGTATTAAAACACTAGTTAGGGATTTGTTTATTAGTTAGTGTAGTTTAGTTACGACGTCCCGGACGTTGAAGACTTTGATTATTTATTATTATTTTTTTTATCTTAGTTTTAGAAGTTAAATGTGTTAGATAACCTTTTTTGCTTATATTACTTTCGTTTGTTTGGCACAATCCGTTTCCCCCCTTTTTTCCCTTTGTGGATGGGTTTTTGTTATGGTATATATTTATTCATTATTATATTTATTAAACTCATATTCACTTTATTCAGTGGTCTCTCGTGTTTTCTCTCGATCTCACTCAGTGTTATATGTGGATGTGTGTCTGAGAGGGTTACATGTGTTCCCCTCCTAAAAAGCCCTAGACGGGTACGAGTCATAGGAGGGTCGTAACAAAGACATGATAGGCTATATAAATGTTATGTGGATAAAGGCATATTTTGTACATGTCCTTATAAGGCCTAGAACATTTGTCGTTTTAGCGACAAAATATCTCGTCATTACGACATAACTGAGTGAAAAAATAATATGTATGTGGCAGCAATGCGTCCCCGTACTGTTTAACACAGGTCCAGATTTACACTAATAATAGTCTATCAATAAAGCTACTATATCCAGAGTCAGGCCGACCAGAATATACACTTTACAAAGAGATGTGTTAAAGATGACACATGTTGTGTGTGTGTGTGTGCTCAACACTTGTGGTATCTAATTGTTTCTTAACACACCTTGTTGTTTATATAGGTGTACATGTGTAGTTTACATGTGTAGGTGTATTTTATCCAAAGTTACTTGCTGTGTTTTTACAACTGAGTGTTCTCGATATAGACATGCTATATACATATAGACATATATACATATAGATATAGACATGCTATCTTTGTTATACATACGGTGCAATTTACTGTACAGACAACAATGAACACGAGTCAAGTCAGCTTTATTTATATATAGAGCTTTATATAATATTTTACAGTGATTAACAGGACAGAAATGATTTATTGACACAGAACATAGCTCAATTCCTCTGGGGTTTTGATGCCAGGAAATAATCTCAAAGAAGTTAAGATAGACAGTGTGAGACTTGATTCACCTGAGATGAGATGAAACGCACCCTGCAATAGTAACACACCTTGGAGAGACTTACGGCTCGGTTTGGCAGTTCAGAGTCGATTCTTTCTTTTGGGATTTCTTTCTTTCTTTTAGTTGTTGCTTCTAGTGACCTAGTAACTGTGAGACGAGTGTTACCCACAATGCATTCAAATGCAAGCACGGTTAATGCAATGTATTTTTTTTTTTTTTTCAATTAGTGCAATTCAACAAGCTTTTGTGTTTATCATTATTTTACTTCCATAATATTCTCTTCTTCCACTTGCACTCAGAACAATTCATTCAAAACAACGTCAAAATCACTCCCTATTATGAAATAAGAATCAGGAAATGTGGATAACCAATGTATAAGCCTTTCCTCCAACAAACATAATAACTGGTCATCATCAGATTTACGATTATATCCATAAATATGAACTATACTATAAAAGTTATACTAAAGCTTAAGCATATGAAGAGGCCATTTTCATGGAGCTTCTCGTTTTCCCAGCACCATAAAATCACCTGCAAATGTAATCTATAGTGAAAAAGAAATGTATTAGGAGCACAGAAAGGCTTCTGGAGGGGGAATGGCCAAACTAACACACCACATGCAGTCCAGCTCAGCTTTAGATCTGACTGACCGCTCACAGAAGAAGAAACATGAGCTCTTCCCTGACTCCCTATTGCCCAAAACCTGGAGGAAGAGGATTATCTATATAAACACTGGAGAACAGAATATAACAGAGTATTAGCCATATGAACAAGACTCAAGTCCCCCTTCATAGACACCAAACCAGAGAATCAATGTTCATATTTTAATGCTGTGATCATAATTACCTAATCTTCTGAGCAGCGCTGCAAAGTTTGCTTTTAAATGACCAAAATCACTGTTTAAATATCATTTTAGTCAGAGTTTAGTTAATTTTATGTTGCACTGAAGTAGGAAAAGTCTCATGAAAAACTAAAGCTGTTCTTCAGATTGTGAATTAATGATAGAAATCACGTAATAATCAGTTCAGCACAAACTCACTGATTTCAGCACTCTTGGGGAAACTCCCGTTCTGATCAGGGAATCTAAAGTGCAAGATAAATCCTTCATCTACAGTGTGTGTCCGTGTGTGTGTTTCACCTGGAAGTGTGGAAACTGAGTTTGGCTGAAGAGGAACACGTCTTTAGTGTCGTCTCACATTCCCAGCTAGAAATGTTCTGTTCTAAACATGTTCTGAGAACATCACCATTGTTGGAACATTTATGCCCTAACATAAGAAAGTGTGCACATTATGAAACAGGATAAATAAATAATAATAATAATAATACAAAATCTAATAAAACTGCTCAAGAACTTAGAATAGACATAATTCTGAACATTTTAAAACATTTGTATTTGTACCATGTGTTAATGGAGATGATGATTTTGCAATTATACTGCCTGGATTAATGCTTGATTTGCTTTATATTGATGTAACCTAAGTAGTAATAATGCTTTTGCTTAAGTAGATGTATGTCACCCAATTACTAATGCTGCACAGAAAATGTTTTGTGTGATTTCACTATTATTAAGATTACTTACTTGCATCAAATATATGTTTAAAACACTTATGTATTAGAACTAGTTTTTATGATAAATGGAAAATGTAATAGTTAAGATATATCCTACAGACGAAGAAGAGAAGAAAGAAGTGTCCTTAAAGGCTAACTGTCCTGATTTTTCTAATTTGGGTCCCTTGTATGAGACCACATCCAAAAAGTTGACCTCTAAAACAAAATATAGTTATAAATACATACAGAAAAAATATATATATTTTTTCCTATTATTAAACGTATTGATTTATATATATTTTTGCAAGTCATAAACAACAGGATACACAAATAACTTATTTATATTTACAACAGAAAGATGGATAAAAGCACAGCTTTCTTACTCAGCCAGAAGATGTTATTCTAAGCTAACACACTTCCATCTCTGATCTAGTCACGGTAGTGGAGTTTCTCGTCTCTATATAATGCACTGACACAAGTCACCTAAATTTATGTGGGAAACCCATAATTTGCTGAAAAGTGAATACTTTACACCCTTGTCTTTTGAACAGACGATTACCACTGACCCGAGTCCCTGTGTGAGGAGCAGATCTCAGTGTATCAGCAGCACAGTGCTCAATAGTCGAGGAGAGCGTCTTGTGGCAGGACTCTACATATAACCAAAGGGAAAAAACAAGAATGAGAAAAATATTTCAGTACTTTAATGGAGCTGAAGCAGTAAATGACATCTATAGTAGTTGGAGCCTTGTAGTTTCAATATTTCAAGATCAACCCTTTTAGTTCTTCATGTCCTATAGTATCCAAACAAATACAATGAGCTTGATAACTCCTCTGATCATGATACACACTAGGGGTGTAAATCGGACAGTTCATCACGATACGATACGATATCGATTCTCTCAGCCAGCGATACGATATTTTCCGATACTTCAAAAAATTCCACGATACGATTCGATTCAGGGCTATATCGATCGATTAATCAATATTTAGATATTATGTTCACACAACCAGTTACGTTTTTATTAACTCACAAATGCAACCAAAATATATAACATAAACATTTAATTAAACTCTTTGAAAATTGCACACCCTCTCCCAATTGGGACATTTATAACAGAAGAGGTCATTTGCAAGTACTCATAAATCATGTTTTTTATTATTATTGTGCATTCCAAGTAATATCAATCAAACTGCAGCTGGGTTGTTTTGATTAATAATAATTCTGACAGTAATTGCTATGATAAATAATACAACACTCGGTTAATCTTCATAACGTTAATCTCCTCAGCTGACATAGACGCCTGGCAAACTTTGTTGTTGTGATAACGTACACGCAGTACAGAGAGCTTTTCCCTCACCACTGAATGAGCTGCAAGGTTCCGTGAAAATGTTTCAGGTTTTATTTTCCTTTTACGCCCTGAAGAAGATATCACGAGTTCATTGAAATTATCCATCCTCGATCACTTTTAGTCAGCTTTGACGAAACTCCTCTTAGCCAGCGCGTCTTTTCAAAGTGACATCTGACCTGAATACTGCGCGCTGAGTCGCTAAAACGGACTTATGTTGTGTTCACCAACACGGGTGCGAGTGCTTGTCTGTTTCTGCAGTAAAACATGAACTCGCGATGCCTTGACAGCGGACAATACCGGCTTTTGTGAAAAAAACTTGTTTAGGGTTTAGTCAGTCTTGTCAGGCGTCTTTTTCAGATGAGGAGATTAACGTTATAAAGACACACCGGCAGACAGTATGGTTGGTGAGTAAACAAAAATGTGCGCTTTGGCGGAAGGATGTTACGTGAGAATGTGGAGAATGTCAAAATAAAGGTGTATATCGATATTTAAAGTGTGGAATCGATGCATCGTATCGTTAGACGTTATATCGATGCATCGATCCATATCTATGTATCGTTACATCCCTAATACACACTGTATTCACTACTGGCTGTTGTATGCACACACACATATATACACACACACACACACACACACACTAATCCTGTTTTCACATACCACTTTCTCTCTGTGCGCTGTGTCCTTGAGCTTCTTCAAGTTGTGCTGGAGGCTGTAGTGACCCGGTCAGATCTTCATTTTCAGGTTCATCAGAACTCATGTTTGTAGTTCAAATGGACTGAATCGTCTCTAGAGAGAGTTCGATCTTGTCCAGTCTCATAAAGATGGCCCTCACATATGCTGGTGTGCAAGAATCATCTGAAATACAAAAATACATCTGAGCAATTGTGCCTATGGTCCTTTCTGAGCACAAGAGCGTACACACAGGCTCAGGTGTGAGTGTGTGCCAGGCAGGGTCTCAGGGGGCTGGGGGCCCCTGGGCTAGAGTTTATGTTTGGGCCCTACTCTACAAATGATCTCAGCTATAACATCATTATGGAGCACACAATACATAAACATTTCAATATAATAAATATGCTGAGCCAGAAATAACACTGAGCAGTAAAGCCAGAGATGAACAGCACTTTAAAATGTATCATTTAAAATGTGAGATTTTAAATATGCGCGTCCTCTTTAGGGTTGGGACTGTAGACCATAGATCACACAGAACGCGTTTTTTGCAGTGAGAGGCACCTTTTTTCAGTTGTTTTTTATTGGCAGTGAGTGTTTTGCGCGCTGTTAATGCGCCTCGCATTTTAGCAGGAGCACCCTCAGCGCCTGAAGTTGAAAAAAACATAAAAAATGAAGAAGAAGCAGAAAAGCGCCCGACGTCATCGCTTTTTTCCCCCCATTGTCCAATTGAAAGAAATGGAGAGGCGGGCCTTCCTTCCACTGCTCTTTTCTAACTCAAAATAAGTAAACGAGCGCCTAGCATGTCCAAACATGAAAAAGGGCTCTACTGTAAGGGTTTGCTGACATGATAAAATCTATTACTGATGCCTTGTGCGATTTGTTTTTGCATGTAATGCTGCACGCTGCCCGGAGAGCGCTGACACTTCAGATGCATTTGACACACAGACAGCGAAACGGTATGAATACAGAACACTACAGTACATGCTATCATATCATTAGAAAGTAATTCATTTTGCTGACTAGAAGCTACATTAGCAGAGAAAAAACAGCAGTGTGTTTGCCGTCGAGGCTGAGAGGACGCTAACATTACAACCTCAAGCGGTTAAAGCTAGGGGTCGGACGATTAATCGGACGATTTTTTGCATTTTTTTTTACATAATCGGCATCGGCCAATATCCAGTATATCAAGCCGGCGGGCGCATCTGTGGCAAGAATTTTGCAATTACAGACAGAGAATCTGAGACTTTTATTTGTTCTGTTTTGTGTGTCTTATATTTGAGAGGGTTGTCACTCAATGCAGAGAAATAAGTAATAAAAAAGTGACCAACGCACTATAGGCTAGTGAAGGACTGGCTTTGTTTTGCTAGCGTCGTCGTTGCTAGGGTTGGGCAGCTACAGACAGACCCGGTGCTAATACGGCACTGGTGCCTTAACGACCGTTATCTACTAGGGCTGTCAAAATTGCTCAAAAATTACGTTCGAATATTCTCTCTAAAAAAACACATATATTCGAACTATTCGAACATCTGGTTGCGCATTTTGTCAATGACGCGCAATAACCGAAAAGAAGTATTGGAGGGCGGGGTTTGGGGGGTTAGTGCGTGTGCACGTGAAGGGGGTGTGGAGGAGAGAGAACAGAGAAGCATGAAGAGGGAAGTTTGAATTATGGCCGACACACGACCAAAGAGACGACGTTCCGATGAACAAATTGCAAAGAAGAGGGACAAGGATAAGGGACAAGGATAAGGAATGTGCGAAGTCCCGAATTTACATCGGAAAAACCTTCAAAAGGTGGCGAGAACTCCGCCGGCAGAAGGGCTTCCAATCCGACATAGTTGCTCTGTTTTTGCAGAACAGGTAAATCCATTTTTCTTTCTAAACTGACGTTCATGTTCGCCAAACCAACACAAGGATGTAATTAGCTAGATCTATGCAGTCAGCGTTAACTTTGGTGAATACAACATGTGTGTTTCTAGCAGCTAGCGATCAATCTCTATTGTAATCAAGCAAATTCACAGTAGGGCGACAATTTGTGTGAACGATTGTTTTCACCCACTGTTTGTTATGAATTTGAATGTTGACAACTTTGACTAAATTTGTTTACGCCGCCACCGTTGTTTATGCTCACTGGGAAACGTGAAGCTAACGTTATCATGCTATTATTGCGTCCTTGTATGGGAGCTATAGTTATAACCTCAGGTGGCGAAACGATTTTAAGATAATGTTTCTTTTTCTGCATTCTGTTCTGCAATATATAAAAGCATTCATCTAACTTGGCGACATTACACATTGAATGAAGTATCAGTAAAACTTAACTTTGTTTGTAGTGACTATTTTGACTTTCCTTTATGTTGGAAGGGAGGGGAGGAGGTAGGAGACGGGATGAGGAGGAGGAAGGGTCTAGCTAGCCTCCGTTTTGTTTGACAACAATTCGAATGTCAACAAGAAGTAACGTCTCCCGGGATCGCTTAGAGCACCTTTAAGACCATTTGGGATCCAAGTTTTTAATTTTACAATCCAAATGTATTCCTTGTACAACCTGTCCATTTCAGGTTATGCTCCAAACCTCTTATTCTTATAATAAAGTTAGAAAAGTGAAATCATAATCAACCACCCCTTTAAGGTCCCCAATAAAAAGAATGGGCTGCTTTATCCTTTTCTTTTTTTACTAAAACCATATGTAAACAAAGAAAATAGTTAAAATAGATAAACTGACCGTCAAGTCTTCCACATCTCCTGGGAGCAGCATGTGTCCAGAAGCCAAGAGTGACTCACAGTAGTAGCGGTGAAGGGTCTCGTCTGCATTAGACACTTCCCTGCCCAACTGCAGATCCTCTTGTGTTCTCTGAAGATCGTTAAACACAACCTTCAAAATCCTCTGGCATTCCTGAATATCAGAAGATGAAGACGCAATAGGAAACTTAAAACACAACCCTTAAGATTAAGTGAGACAAGACAGGTGAATGTGGATAATAACAGTGTTATTACAAACTTTTATACTGAGATGATGAAGTCGCATTGCAAACAATGCTTGCAAAACTACACTGTACTTACGTTTCCGTATTCGCAGGGCTGTCGACATCATGTTTGCTGGTTAAACCAGCAGAGGAAGGGGGGTCAGATGTCGGGCTGGTTATGAACCAGAAAACCCAGGCGAAGAAGCTCCTTCAGCATCGCCACCTGACAGCCTCTGTCTGGAAGCAGCACACAGAGATAATGCTGATAATCCCACGCGCAGGGTACTGCAGTCACAGGCCGCATTAGACATGTAGTTACAGTTTATACATGCTTTACTTTTGATTTAGAAGCATGTGTTTAATAATTGTATTTGCATATTTTAATTATGATCCATATATCATTTATAAATTAAGTATAGCATTATTTACAAACCGGAGTTGTCAGTGATCCATAAGATCACTTAAAAAGTGTAATTAAATGTAGTAAATGCAGATAGTTATAAAGCATTTATTTAAAAAAATAAAATAAAAAGAGTAATTTGGATCAATAAAAATGACGTACAATATTAATTAACAAATATGTTGTTCAAAAAACGTACATAAAATGCACATAAAATAATCATCATTTTGGTCCCTAACATACAATGCCAACAACACCTATATTGTTCAAAATACAGTATTAAATATCCAAAATAAAAGAAAACAAGTCATTTGTGACATTACAACACACGTACAACATAAATGAACAAGTAGCCTAGCTTATTCAAAATACTGCAGTGCACGTCTACATTACACACAAACAAACACTAACCTTTCCAATCATCCACACAAATCAACTTTGAACGGTTGATTTGTTGATTCCTCCACTTTCAAACTTTAACTACTATCTCCCGACAGAGACCCGTTTATTTAAATTTTTTTTTTTTATAAAAGTCCCGATTGCTGAATGCAACTTTGTTTAAATTAAAGGTAAAAAAATTAACTATTTATTTAGTTAAATTATATTTACTTAATTCTCCTTTTTAAAATTACCAAAAAAGTAATAAAAAATAAATAAATAAAAAAAACATTGAAACATTGCAGCATTAATTCACTTACCACGTTGAAACCCATGTGGCAAACCATTATGTGCATTAGTGAATTTTACAAATTTTCCAAGTTTCGTTCAGATAAAACACACCGTTGCAGATATATGGACAGTTAAGCTTCGGCCAATCAGATGCCATATATGCTAATGAGGGTGGTTACTAATGAGGGTGAAAGTCGTTTTTACCTCCCTACCCTAACTCTAACCCTAAAAATAAAAAAATATATATTTGTTTTTTTGGCATTTTGTTAGCCTCTTTTTAAATAACCAGAGGATTTTGTTCCAAAAATGCGGTTTGAAAGAGATCATTCAGTGTAACCGTCATCAAAAGGCGCCCAGAAAGCCCATGTGCTGCAGAAAGGGGAGTTCACTGCTCTTAAATATCTGATAACTCCACCTTGACCCATGGTGTGCTAAGTTACAAAAACACGTCATTCAGTGAGATGCCCCAAAAAAACACTTGGATTGTTAGATTTTTGGAAAAATAAGCAGATGTTGTGAATAACTGTGATTAACAACAATTAACAAGACTAAATATCTTGCATCATTTTGCTTATCTAATAAATAGATCTTGATTTAAGAATGTTTAGAAATTTTGACTGGAAAAAAACAACAATGTTACTTAGTAATATACGTGTTTTTTTGCAGTGCAGTATCACTGTATACATAACAATTTTGGCATCCTATTTAAAGTAGCCTACAGATAAATAATTTGTTTTATTGATTACCAGAACTGAACACATGCACGGTGTGAGAGCAACAGGAAATATATTTATAGAGTGACTGTTAATAAAAACTGTTTTTAATTAGAACTTTCTTCTTAGTGTTTACTTCTTCATCTATACATTGGTACCAATTACCACAAAACTCACCAAATACACCATTACCGCCCATTTAAAAATGTTACATTTGAATGAAAACATCACTTAAATGATGATCTAAATTATATACAAGTTGTTTCTGATATTGATTTAGATGTAGAATCATTTGCTGGTTAGAGATTAAGATAAAATATTTACAGTTTAAGAAACAAATTGATTTTACCAGCAGAGGGCCATAAGAGCCATTCATCTCACTGGATGTGGCCAACTGCTCATAAATCACATTTTGTGATACATTTTGTGAATGTGTGTATATATTTATAAAACAGATTCAAAATAAATAGTATTAAAGAATAATATTCTATTAATTGTTTTAATATATTTTTGATTCGTTATGAAATGTATGTTTTACTACCACTAAAGTTTTACAGAAAACACCTAAAGGACAAGACCTGGGGCCTGATGTATAAACGTTGCGTACGCACAAAATGGGCATAGAAATATGCGTACGCATTTTTCCACGCACATATCGGGATTTATAAAAAATAAACTTGGCGTAAATAAGTGCGCACCGTAAGGATGCTCTTGACCGTGCGTACGCACTCTTTTAGAAGAGTATGTGTTTTGGCGACACCAACTGGCCCAAATAGCAATAACTATTTAAAATGAAAAACTTCTAAATTATCCTATTACATCACCCAATAAATCAAATTGCATCAACCTGAATTATCATAATGATATTATTATGATGGAGTTTGATGGATTCATTGATTTTAATAAAATTTGGACTCTATTTCATTATAGCTCTGCACTTGTGTCTTGCAGAAGATCACTTTTAGACAGACAATCTAAAGAAATAAAAGATAATACAAATATAATTTCACTCACCAAGCCTGTCACTTGAAGTAAATATCCATTTCTTTTTAAATGTCCGCGCCAGCGAGCGCTTTGGGCCGTTTAGTGAAACTGACGCAAATAACAGTTTAAATAAATAAAATAATGATTTAAACTATGTTTTACTTCTGATATAAACATTTAGATTAAATATGCCATTCAAATTAATGGAGTTAAACACTTAAACATGAAATCATTACTGAGAAGTTACAACATGTTTTATATTCAAATTCAATCAATAGAAATATTTGTTGTGGATGCGATGTTTTTGAACACTTTTCCTGTAGCGTGCTGTGTTTTAATGTTTTAACCACAGAGATAATTGCTTATCATGATAATACCAGATTGTCTGAGAAAATAGTTTTGTGCAAATAATGCCCAAGGCCTATCTGTTTCCATTAAAAATATAAATCAATTAAAAATACTATTCGGCCAGTGGAAAAGATTAAATGTATTTTACACTATTTGATTTATGTATTCAAAAACAAGGCAAGGATAGGCAAATACATGATTTTTATTAATGTAATGTGTCTTGTACCGTTAAACGTTATCACGTGGATGAATAATCATATGCAAATGATATGCAGATGAGGATCTGCATAGTAAAACTAGGCCTTGTAAGCTCCATATATGGTTATTTCGGGTGGAGAGCATGTGCGCACAATCTTCCGCTGACTGGGATTTATAAAGTGAATTCTGCGCAGGTTCTGGCGTACGTACGGTTTTATAAATCTGAAAACTTTTGTGCGTACGCAAATTCTGCCTTATGTGCGTACGCACACTTTAAGGATGAAATCTACGCAAAGTTTTATACACGAGGCCCCTGGAGTCAGATTGTAGTAGAACATTTATTTTATTGAAACAAAAAAAAACTTTTGTATATATTTTTTTTGCATAAAAAAATTATTTAAATATAAAAATAAAGAACAAACACAATATGAATAAACAAAAATGAACTTCTTGAACTTTATACATTATAAAAAATAAACCCATTAATTGATGTTAATTGTCTGATGTCTCTTCAGTGGTCCTCTTGATGAGGTTTTTGACAGTTTTTTAATTGTTCTTCCAGGTACTTCTGGGAGCTGGTCTTGATGGCTTCAGGAGCCCAGTCATCCTCACACACACCCCTGGAAACTCCTTCACACTGCACTCTGTGCATTACGGTGTAAGTCTCTCCGATCTGACAGACATATCAGGAGTTAGTTAGGGGTTCAAGCATGAAATGCTGAAGGTGGCTTCACAGCAACCAAAAGTACAAAATCCCTCATAACTCTTAGACAGGTTGTCCTAGACTCAAGTGTCTTACACCACTGTGATCCCTGGCTCAAGGCGGACAAAATGGCTATCTCCTAATTCGATCAAATTTTCTGCTATGTCGAATTTTGTCCGAAACCTACTTTTGCGAACTAGTCCCTGTTTTTAAGCATTCTAAACAAACATGCCAAATTTCATGGAGATCGGACTATAGGTGGCGCTATAACTGTCAAAAAGCTTTGAAAACCATATATTTCCTATGTTAAATGGCCTGTAATGGCTGTAAATGGAATTTTCCATCTATGATGTCAGTGGTTAAAAGTTTGCTAAATAAAACTTAATAACTTTTGATGCTTTTGTGCTTAACCCTCTGGGGTCTAAGGTGTTTTTGGGGTCCTTGAGATGTTCTGACATGCCCTGACATTTGTGCTTTTTTCAGTTGCTTATAAACATATTAATGGCAAAAAAAATTACACACTATTTAGCACAAACAGGGCTACCATAATATGTGAGCAACAAGAATGTACATGTCTGCATTTTTGAGAGAATAATGTTTATGCGTGGTTATTGAAAAAACTAAAAACTAAAGTTTCTGAAATAAGACCACCAAACACATACTAAATATGTGCCAATAAGACTTTTGTCTAATGGATGTCATCGCCTAGTGTTTTTTCTTCAAAATGATGTGAAAATCACCCTGCCTAATCATTCACATAACACAATACATTGATTTGAATTTTGCAAAGCACTTTATGTTTGGAAAGGCAATATGCGGAGTGGGCGTCAACGATCATGCATATTTAGTGGTTCACACCTGAGGAGACAATGGGGCCCGCATACTTGATTAGCCATTCATTCAGGTGAGTCACTGAGCCACAAGAATGCAAGAGCAACAGTTGGAAGCATCTCAATTCTTTTTTATTTTTCCACATATTGTGCTTGCAATTTGGCCTATAATATCCAAGGAAAACATGTCTAGTAATTGTGCAGTTAATTCTCATACTGTATTTTCAGTTTTGGAATATTTATCTTCTCCCCAAATTTGTCACTAATAAAACACAATAAAAATTATTTAAAGAAAAGGCTTATATTTACCTTTTAATAGTTTGTTTACATCTACCTTGTAAATATATTTTTTTATTAAAAAGGTTACAATTACAACAACAATTCAAGTGTAATCTTTCTATGTAAAAACTGAAGTATACATTTTATCATACATATTTCAAAGTTAAGGATTTGATTGATTATTTGATTACTTTATTTTTGACAAAACATACTATATTTAACATGAGCAAAAATTGGCAAACAAAAGCTTATTTGAGGTGGCAGATATTTTACAGTAAAAATGTATAATCTATCCAAAACTAATCAACGAAATGTTGTCTTTCATATGTCTGTAACATAGGTCTTTCATTTTTATTATAAGAAATATAAATGTTAATTTGCAGTTTAATACGTTGCTTATACAAATACATTTTATTTCAACATATTTCAGTCGATTTTTACTCAGTATAGCAATACAGTTTGCTAAAACCGAAACATTCATGCACAAACAGAAACGCCTGACTGTAAAGTTGTTTTTATGAAATATTAGGGCATATAAATGTTAATTTTCAGTTTAATACGTTGCTTATACAAATAGCCTACATTTTATTTCAACATATTTCTGTCGATTTTTACTCAACTCAGTATAGCAATACAGTTTGCTAAAACATCATCATTCATTCACACAGAGACGCAATTTAAATTTAAACTGTCTTTTTGCGAGCTGTGGTAAACAGCGCACATCTCTGCGGCTGCCGTTCATTCATTCACAGAAACGCGATTAACTTGAGAAGGAAAAAAAAAAACTTACTACAGTATTCGGATCCTCTCTCCTGCAATACCCGCACTCTGAGGTAGATTTTCCATTATTATTATTCCTCACAGCGCTGCCAGATGGTGTAAACACGTAGGTTACAATGATTGCCTCAGTATTTTGCGTGTGAATAGCACGCGCTCTCCGTGGGCGTGTCACATTACATTTGAATGAGCTCTAATTAGCTCGACTGGAATCGCTCTCTTTTAATACAGATTTCACAAGATGAGAATATTTGTTTTTTATATAAATTACCTCATTTAAAAGAAGAGAATTCAAGCTTCATGCCTGTGTGTCTGTATGCCTGTTTGACTGAGTATTCGCTGAGTTACAGTTCATTTTCGGACGCGTTTCAAAATGGTCTTCACTGACAGAGAGAAGGCAGAACTCGCATCACGTTTATTTTTCTTTATTTGGCAAAAAGCACAACACTTTGTTTTTATTGTGAGTATACACAAAAATAATACACATTTAACAGAATCGATTGATGTATGAAACTTGCTTGTAATATCAAAGTCCACAGAGCAAAATTAATTTCTTTTGAACTGAACTGAAAAAAAGCGAGCTGGTATCGCCGGCGATACCGTCGACCCCAGGGGGTTAAAGGCCTTAACTGCTTAACCCCGATAAATGCTGCTTGCAGCTTTAATTATTGTTGTTATTATCATGTGACATGACTTCTATTGTGTTAAACAGTAAAGAGACTCGGTGCGTTCTCACCTTTTACTTTCAGCTGGTCCATCATGCAGTTGAAGGCCTGCTGTCTTTCACTAAGCCTCTCGCGGGCATCTGATTTTTCTGGAGGATCTTTTCCAGGTCTTCAGATCGGCTCTTCTTCTGCTCTGGAGTCCAATCCGGTGAAGGAGCTGATCTCTTCCTCTGGACTTCAGAGTGGGATGGTCCACTGGTTGCCTTTTCTTCAAGAATTGTCTTTATTTCCCCAATCTGCTGGTCTTGAGCTTCCACTCGTGATCTTAAGGCACTGAGGTCAGCCTTAACTGCAGCCATGTCACTGGGCATCTTGTTGTTCATCGACTCTTCAAGGTTTTTCTGTTTTTGTTGCAGATCTGAAATCTGAGCAACAGCAAATTTCTCAAAACAGTTTATTCTAGTTATGATTAGTGTTGTCACGATACTAGAATTTCTAACTTCGATACGATACCTTAAAAAATATCGATATTCGATACCATTTTCGATACCACGGAGAAAAAAACTGCCACAATATTAAGGGGGTATTTTTATTTATTTAAAGCTGAATATAACACGTCTAGAACATGACAATGAGGTAGCCTATATTTTACAAAAATGTCCTGAGTTCTATCTGTTAATATTTTTCATTGGACCAGAGCTAACATGAGCCAATGCATTGTTTATCGGTCATAAATGCTGGTTAATACATTAACGTTATTTGATGAACAGATTTAAACACACGTGCGTGCATCACAGGCGAAAACAATGCTCACTGGATCGACATGAACTAAGTCAAGTTACCTTTATTTATATAGTGCTTTTAACAATAAAGATTGTGTCAAAGCACTTAACAGTATCAAATTGGAGGATAGAGTGTCAGTAATGTATAATAAGATTAAACATTCAATTTTCAGTTAAAGGCATTTCATTAGGCTATTGAATTCAGAGATGTCATTGTCTAGCTCAGTTTAGTTTAATTATATCTGTGTAATAATCAAATTGATGATAATCGCTAATCAAGGCAAATTGCAGAATTAAACAATATTTTTTTGAATAAAGTTAAAAAGGCACAAGTTCATTTACATTTGACCACAGTTAAAATATTTACTTCTAAGATTCCTCAGTCAGATTATATTAACTTTAAGAATTATATTGAAAAAAAGAGACAAAACACTCATAACAACAATACTAGGCCATCTTGGTTAATGTTTCAGAAAAGTTAAAATGAGAAGTTACAGGGGAGTTACAGTTAGTTATAGGGGAATTCAGAAAGAGGTGACCCATTGATGCTGCTGAGTAGGCCTAGCATACAGATACATGCTGCTAAATGTACATGTCCCCCTGGAGCTTGTTCGTTAAGTCTGTTTTCATAATAATAAAAAAAAAAGAGTGATGTGAGGGATATTGATAGCCAAACAATCTTTTAGGTGCCCGCAGCCCGCTCGCAGTGTGAAGCGCGTGTCCGCGCTATTCTCCGACATGCCCGCTCGCGATGTGTTTTTAACGCGTGTCCGTGCTTTTCTCCGACATGACAGCTCGCGGTGTTCTTTATCAACCAAAGCTGGTCGCGAGGGCGCCGCACTCGCCATCTTTCCATTCACTTCACTTTTGCTATTTAACCAGAGCGAATGAGACGAGTGCAGTCACGTGTGGTGTTTGTCAACGCGCCTTTGAAGAAAAATTAAAGTGACAGCTCAGCTAGTATGGGAGTATCGATACTTCGGGACATTAGTATTGGTATCGTTCAGATATTTCAGTATCGATATTTATCGAAATATCGATATTTTTGACAACACTAGTTATGATCACCTCCTCGATAGAAAGGTCCAGGTCATTTTCTTCAGAGCTGCTCATCTTTCGTCTTGTCCTGATAAACACGAAACAGAAATTAGAAATATAATTGAAAATATCTTGTGGAAACGGTATGTGTAGATCATTAACAACATTTTGGGGACAAACATGAACTTCAGAGTGAGCTAGGGGAGACCCTGGCACAAACCATCAAAATAATAATCATAATAATAAAGTTTGTGATTATGGTTAGGCTAACGTGTTTGCAACTAGCGGTAGGAGAACAACAGAACTAAAGCGATATTGGTCTTTGAAAAAATCAATACAAATATCAACACAACCCCGTAGAGCGCATGTCTTTATCGACATGTTTTAATTTGTGCGTGAGTGTTTTTTGCAGCATACGGGTATTACAATGTAATAGGCCTACAAGTGCGGTCGATCTCAACAGACACGCGACAACAACAAAGAAAGTTACAGAGGATTGATTGTCTACACAGCAGTAAATTATTATTTGACATTTATTTATTGGCGAGGAATAACCCCTTGAGATGAACCATCTCGTTTTCAAGGGGGTCCTCAAGTCCAGGTACAAAAATTGACAATGACTTTACAGCGGCAGTAAAGTTAAACAAAAAACACATACACAAATGGAACAGAAACACATTATGATAATAGAAAGTGCAGAAATATATAATACATAACTCATACAAACAAGACATTCACTCATACAAGACTCTCCAAAGGTTGCTCAGTCATCACTCAACAGAGTAAACATGTGCTAAACACACATCTGGACAACAGTAAACACGTATGCACACATAAATGCAGAGAATTAATGCACCATGCTTAAAATAGGTTCTATTTAATCCATTCTATTCTCTCAGTGGCAACAGCTGTAGAGCAGTAGTGCAGCAGTGACCACCGATAATGCTCCAGCATCTGTCTTAAATATAACACATAACTACATAAAGACTAGAAGGATAAAGCACCTGCTGTCACTCGTCGACTGACTACTGTAGCTGCTCATGTCCCATCGAGTGCATGCTGTGAGATGGTTATTTCTTTCAATGCAGATCTAGACTACCCAAAATAAGTGATAGGCTATTTGTGCGTTTTATTTACCTTGATTGTGGACTGATGGGCTGTGTCACTCTGAATAGGGCAGATGAGGCGGCGGGATAAACCACATGACCCTGAATGAGGACAGACCGTGGGTCAGGAAATGCTGAACTAGATGTCGTTGCTTATCAATACTGTGTGTGCTCATAGGCTCTGAAACTTTTTTCCAAAAAAAACTCCAAATTTTTTTCAAAAACCCACTGCCCCTAGATTTAGGGCTTTTCGGTGCAGACCTAGATTTAAATAGGTAAAAACTATGCCAAATCCAAGCATTAACACAATCCGGTGTATTCTCCATAGAGCTGTTACAGGTACATTTTTAGAAGAAAATTTGGTACCGTTTTAGATCTATATTGATCCAAACATTAACACCATCAGGTGTATTATCCCTCGAATAAAGTGAAACCCCACCCAATCCGGTGTATTATTTTCCATCCATTGACCAGATCCAAATCAATAGATCAATGCCAACCCCCATCAAGTGTATCATCCATAGAGGTGGGATGGGTAGGTACCACAATCAGGTGTATTATCCATAGGGTTAGAATGGGTAGGTTTACGGAAAGAATAAATAAATGCAGGCCCAGATCCAATTTGATAGATCCATGCCAACCACAATCAGGTGTATTATCCATAGGGGTGGGATGGGTAGGTTTAGGGAAAGAATAGATACCGGCCTAGATCTCCATGGGTAGGTTTTAGGGAAAGGATAGGTGCAAGCCTAGATCCCCCCTGGGTAGGTTTTAGGGAAAAGATAGGTGCAGGCCTATATCCCCCTGGGTAGGTTTTAGGGAAAGGATAGGTGCAGGCCTAGATCCCCCTGGGTAGGTTTTAGGGAAAGGATAGGTGCAGGCCTAGATCCCCCTGGGTAGGTTTTAGGGAAAGGATAGGTGCAGGCCTAGATCCCCCTGGGTAGGCTTTAGGGAAAGGATAGGTGCAGGCCTAGATCCCCCTGGGTAGGTTTTAGGGAAAGGATAGGTGCAGGCCTAGCTCCCCCTGGGTAGGTTTTAGGGAAAGGATAGGTGCAGGCCTAGCTCCAAATTAATAGAAGCGTGCTAAACACCATCAAATGAATTATCCATAGACTGGCATGAGTAGATGCAGGCCTAGATTCAAATTGGTAAAGTAACTCCAGACACTGTCCGGCGTAGATAAAACTAAGCACAACCAGGTACACTATCCTGAGAATTAGTATGGATAAGCTCAGAACATAACTTTTTATAAAAGGGCTCAGATTGAGAAGCGATTCCTGGAATCATTTTCCAAAATCATTCCCCCATCATCATATCTTGCCCTTATTTAAAAAAAAACAATAAGAATCTTCTCCGTGTGTGAGAACTTAACTTGTTTCCTGTCTAAGATCCAATCCTCCCAGTTGTGTCCGATCTCAAGAAACAAGATGAAAGATGAAAGGTGAAAAGATGAAAGATGAACCAGAAGATGCTGAACCTGCTTAGGAACAACACCTCCCTAAGGGCCGGCTTAGGCCCGTATTCATCCTCCTCGTCCGACCCCAATCCCGACCCAAAGAGTCGAAGAGGAGCCGGAGAGGGTGTATTGTGGTTTCTTCAATCCAACAACACCCGTTCTTCCTTGAATTGTTCCAAGATCTAATCCTCTCAATCCCATCCAATCTGATTTTAAGCAGAAGATGAACCAGAAGATGCTGAACCTGTTTAGGAACAACACCTCCCTAAGGGCCGGCTTAGGCCCGTATTCATCCCCCTCGTCCGACCCCAACCCCGACCCAAAGAGTCGAAGAGGGGCCGGAGAGGGTGCATTGTGGTCTATTTTTTATTGGCGGTTTCTTTCCTTTCCTTCCAGGAAGCCGGCTATGAACCAACAAATCTCGCAAATTCGTGTTCCTCCTGTAGGCTGCAAGAAGAGAAATATCTTGACCTTCCGGAATGTCCACCAATGTCTCCTCGAAATTATTCCTAATCTCTTTATTAAGCCTCACCGCCTCCGGAGTATACGGAAAAATGGCCGGAACCAGAACCTTATCTGTTCCCGCTTTGGGCCTAGGCTCTGAGTTCGCCTGCAACCGACAGTGTTCTTTATAAATCCCTCTAAGCCGCGATCTAGAGTAACCTCTTGTCCGAAGCGCACAAAACAACGTCCGTTTAGCTTCCTGAAAGTCCTCCTCTCTTGAACAAATCCTCCGAAATCTGAGAAGCTGAGATAACACTATACCTCTAAATGTATGTCTCGGATGATAACTCTGATAATGCAATAAGGCATGAGTATCTGTCACTTTAAAGAACATCCTGAAATCCAACTGACCCGTAGAAAGAAAATCCGGTCCCTTATATACCGTTGTGTCCAGAAACTCAATAGTCTGTTCATTAACCACCGCCTGTACCTTAACCCTCTGGGGTCTGATGGGTTTTTGGGGTCCTTGAGATGTTCTGACATGCCCTGACATTTGTGCTTTTTTCAGTTGCTTATAAACATATTAATGGCAAAGGTGTAAATTCACTCTATTTAGCACAAACAGGGCTACCATAATATGTGAACAACTTGCATGTACATGTTTGTATTTTTGATAGAATAATGTTTATGCATGTTTTTTTCAAAAACAAAAAACTAAAGTTTCTGAAATAAGGCCATAAAACATATTCTAAATATATGTAAATAAGACTTCTGACTAATGGATGACGTTGCCTAGAATTTTTTCTTCAAAATTATGTGAAAATCATCCTGCCTAATCATTCACATAACACAATACATTGATTTAAATCTTGTAAAACACTTTTTGTTTGGAAAGGCCATATGCGGGTGGGCGTGATTCACACCTGCGGAGACAATGGGGCCCGCATAATGAGGCTGCATACGTAATGAGCCTTTCATTCAGGTGTGTGACTCAGCCACAAGAATGCAAGGACAATATATAACTGGTTTGTTGTTTTTTTCCACAAATTTTGCTTGCAAATTGTACAATATCCAAGGTAAACATTTCTAGTAATTGTGCAGTTAATTGTTCTCATACTGTATTTTCAGATTTGGAATATATTCTCTTCCCAAATGTGTCACTAATAAAGCATAATACAATTATTTAAAGAGAAGGCTTATAATGACCTTTTAATAATAATAATAATAATAGATTTTATTTATAACGCACTTTTCATTCCGAAGAATCTCAAAGTGCTACACAAAAGAACAACAATAACTACAGAATACTAAAAACCATAAAAACAATAAAACAATCAGCACATAAAAGCCTTTCTAAATAAAAAGGTCTTCAGTTCTGCCTTGAAAGTGTCCAAGCTCTGTAATTCTCTCAGCTCCCTTGGGAGGTGGTTCCAAAGCCGCGGTGCAGCTGAACAGAAAGCTCGGTCCCCCATAGTATGAAGTCTGGTGGTCGGGACCTGAAGAAGTAGGTGGCCTGATGATCTGAGAGTGCGGGAGGAGGATTTCAAGGTGATGAGTTCTTGTAGATAAGGTGGTGCATGTCCAGTGATACATTTGTGTGTGTACAGCAGAATTTTGAAGTCGATCCGGAATGAAACAGGGAGCCAGTGGAGTGAGTGCAAGATGGGAGTTATGATTTTGAGATTTTGTTTACATCTATCCTTATATAAATATATATATATGTTTTTTTTTTTTTTTTTTTTTTTAAGGTTATACAATTACAACAACATTTAAAATTGTAACAATATTTCCAGTGTAATCTTTCTTTGTATTCGCGATTCATATTAAAACAGTATTTTTGCCAGCTGTAGTAGCTCCACAACAGCGCGCATCTGTGCGTTCGTTCGTTCATTCATTCATACACAGAAACGCGATCAATATTTAAACAGTATTTTTGCCAGCTGTAGTAGCTCCACAACAGCGCGCATCTGTGCGTTCGTTCGTTCATTCATTCATTCATACATACACAGAAACGCGATCAATATTTAAACAGTATTTTTGCCAGCTGTAGTAGCTCCACAACAGCAGGCATCTGTGTGTTCATTCATTCCGATTAGAACAAAGCAAACAGAACTGACCTAATTCCTCAGCGGGATCCGTTTGCGGGATCCGAGGTAAATTTTTGCAGGATTATTATCAAGATAGTATTATTCCTCACAGCATCGTAAAGTACATAAGTCTGAAAGTGAACTCGCGGTGTGTTATCCAGCTGATGTGGGCGTTTCACAGGTTTGTTTGGATCGCCTCACATTTGCGTTTGAATAGCGCGCGTTCTCCGTGGGCGGAGCACATTAAAACTTAATGAGCTGAGATGAGAACGACTGACATCTCTCTCTTTGCATGCATATTACATAAACTGTGAATATTTGTTTTTTATAAAAATTACTTCATTTTAAAGAAGAGAATTCAAGCTTCATGCCTGTGTGACTGCATGCCTGTTTGACTGAGTATTCGCTGAGTTACAGTTCATTTTCGGACGCGTTTCAGAATTGACTTCACTGACGGAGAGTAGGCAGAACTCGCATCATGTTTATTTTTCTTTATTTGGCGAAAAGCACAACACTTTGTTTTTATTATGAGCATACACAAAAAAAATACACACTAAACAGGATCGATTGATGTATAACACAAGCATATAAGATAAAAATTAATTTTTTTTTTTTTTTTTTTTCACTCATACGGAAAAAAACGAGCCTATCGCGCCGGCGCGACAGCCGACCTCAGGGGGTTAATTGAGGCATGATGAGCATTTAATACCCCCAAAAAAGTTTTAAAATCCTGTTGACTATGGGTCCACACTCCCCAAACATCATCCAAGAACCGCAAGTACGATAAGGGAGTCTTTTCACACTTGGGAAAAACCGTCTCTTCCCATTGAGCCATGTATATATTTGCATATGCTGGAGCAAACCTTTTCCCCATGGCTGTCCCCTTAATCTGTAAGTAAAACTCCCCCTCGAACTCAAAATCATTACAGGTCAGACTTAATTCCAGGAGCTCTAGAATCGCTTCATCTGGTCTAGATGCATCCGGATACCGAGAAAAACAGTCCCGTACTGCCCTCAGTCCCAAAGGGGTCTCAATGTTAGTGTAAAGACTCTCCACATCCAGTGAAAACAAAATTGCCCCTGGCGGCACCTTCAGACTCTTAACTTTATCCAAAAAGTCATAAGTGTCCCTAACATAACTAGAATGTCTAGTAGATAAGGGATTCAAATAAAAATCAATCAACTCTGCAATCCTGTGACTCTCACTTCCACAGTCTGAAACTATTGGACGACCCGGGGGCATAAAGGGATTCAGCCATTTCTTCCTAGGTTTGTGCACCTTTGGCAATAAATAAAACCGTCTAGGTCTAGGTGTAACTTCCCCCAGTAGGTAATTTGCCTGCCGTTTGCAAATAAAACCTGTCCTCTCCAACGCATCCACCACCTTCTCAATGCGAGGCACTGATTCCATAAAAATAGGAGCCGTTAACCTACGATAAAAGGATCCGTCAGTCAACTGTCTCTGTGCTTCTTGCACGTAACGCTCCCTATCCATAATGACCACTGTACTTCCCTTATCCGCTGGTTTAATTACTATGTCCCGCCTAGAGTTCAACTCCTCCAGAGCTTTAACCTCCTCCCGGGGTAAATTCTGTCTTGGAGTCCGTGCTCCCAATAAAGCTATCTGGACCCCCTCCACATTCCTGTCAAAAAAGTCCCATATTTCCCCTGGTAACTGCTGAGGCCGGGGCAACCAGCCCGATCTCTCACAAAAAGGAAGAATTTGGACCTCTGTCTCTTCCCTAGGGCCAAAAAATACCGCTCTCTGTACTTTGGCATGAAACCGACCCAGGTCCGCCAGAAGAGACCCCCTATCAACCTTTTTCATTAAATGGGAAGGAATAAAGGATAGACCCCTGTCCAATAGATTAACTTGTGCTAATGTCAATTGAAAACACTGGGACAAATTAATCACTGAATGCTTTTTATTTAATTTATGCTGTGTGGGGCCCTGACGGAATGGCCCTTTCACTAGTTTAAACTTCTCTGCCAGTGCCTCAACATCTCTCTCGCTGTCGCGGATGTCCAGTGCAACTTGTCTGATTCCACTTTAAATTTCCCTTCTGGAAGAAGGGGAATGCTGCATCCCAACTCTGAGATTTTCTTATTCAGAGCAGTTAGCCTCTCCGTCTGCTCCCTCGGAAGGGATGGATCAAAATTGATCAGCGGAACATATATTTTAGCCCCTGGAAATCGCTCCTTGGATGCTTCCACAAGTTTTTCCAGCATCCTCCCCAGAATCGACACACTCCCTTTGCTTCGGTCATTGAGGCCAAATGAGAGAACTACATGTTCTGTTACCTCTGACCTCTCCGTCCTGTGTCTCAGGATCGCAAACGCGTCCACTATTGAGGCACCTGGGAAGCCGTGAACTTCTAGATCCCAAGCCTCTGTTCTCGGTATCCGATTCAGATTCGAGTCCCCAATAAAAAGAATTGGACTCACTGGAGACAAGGACCACTTCCCTATATTATCTCTCCCCCCATGGTTGATATGAGTGCTCCATTTTGAATCCCCTTTTTCCTACTTTCCCTCCTCTTTCTCCTTCCCTTTTTTCTCTTCTTTATCCACCTCCTGTGCTGATCCTATCAAATCTTCACCGTCAAGGAGCCAATCCAGGGCCCCCTCCCCCACCTCAATCACCTGAGGACTCCCTTCCTTGTCCCCTCGAGGTTGAAAGGGGGTTAGAGCTGGCAGTTCTTCTGATTGAGTAGTTACCGCCCTACTTCTACTGGGGCCAAGCCCCTTTCTGGCCCTTGGGGTCTTCCGGCCATCCCCCAAAGGATTCTGCACCTCCTCTGCTGTTTCCTCCTGAACTACCGGAACTGGCAAGGAGGCGGCCCCCGTAGGCTGGTCCACTTCCATGGGGACCGCCACCGTTTCTTGCTGATCCTGCTGAGAAATCTCAGGCTCCGCTTGGGTTCCCAAGTCCCCACTCACCCTTTCCACCTCTGGCTTCCTCCGGGACATAAGGGACCTAACCAACTTCTAAGCCCCCTCAACCGTATCCTCCCTCAATCTCTTGTACCGCCTGCGGGTCCACTTGACCGCCACCTGCCAGGCCTCCTTCCAATCCACACCCGGTCTATCCACTACCTCCCTGCTCGCCTTCCGCAGGGCCCCCTGGTAGTGTTCCTCTAAAATGGTAAGGCCATTCTGCAGCCACTCATTCGCGTTGCTCTCTAGCCTACACTCTGTTCTTGCAGATGCAAAGGCCGGCTGGACCTTCTTTGCCTGTGCCGCCAATCTGGACAGCCTTCCGGGCGGGCCCTCCCGACCCCCTTCCACCTCTACATTACAGTGGAACAGCTTTAGAAAAGCAAAAAATGCTCGAACCGAGCTCCTAAATCCCGGATCCCCTGCCGTCTTCTTCCCCTCATGCCTTCCTTCATTCCTGGCCCCTGGTCTCCTTCTTTCTCCAAAATCCCTGGACTCATTGTCCCGTCTCCTTCCCCCAGCATCTATCCTTCTTCTCCACCTCCTCTCCGATTCAGACTCTCCTCTCTCTCTCTCTCTCTCTCTCCTTCCACCATCCCGCCTTCTCTCTATCTCTCTCTCTTCTCCTCCTCTTCGTTCATCAGTCCTCCATCTTCCTCTCATGTTCGTCCCTCCTCTTCTCTCCGCATCTCTTCCACTCCTCTCCCTCCTTCCTCCGTCCGAGTATCTCCTTCCCCCTTCTCTCCACCTCTCCTCTGAAAATCTTCTTCTCCTCTCTTCTGTCCTTCGTTCCCAATTCCTTCGTCTCACCGGCTCCCTACTCCATCCTCTCCTCTCGTCCCTCCTCCACACTTCTCTCCTTTCTTCCATGCTTTTAACTTTTTCTCCTAAGAGAGAAAAAAAATGTGTGCGTGATTCCACATCCGATTCTTCACTCTATACACTATCCCCAATTGGGTCAACAACCCGCGTCCTCAATATCCATCAACTGGATACGCCCCGGTATGTCATGTCCGATGGCTCTGGCTAGGTTAGGTTTTTTGAGGATATTACAACAGCCCATCCCCCTCCTGGTTTTTCAAAAGGGTTCCGGGACTGAGGATATGCACTGGCCGACGCTTGTCTGACTACCTGGTCGGGCTAAACTTCAGGACTATAATGGGAGGTCTCTGCCTCCCCTATGGGTATCCAATCACCAGGCTTTTGTGATTCTACCACTGGACCAAGTATGGACCCCATTACACTTGGACAAGGGTCCCACTTGATCCCATAGTTCTTCTCCGACTCAGATTGGGTTAACCATTATGGGTCACTACTGAGTCACTATGGGTAACTTTATAGAGCAAAAAACAGATAGATGCTACCTCGGAATCTAAAAAGATCCTGTATACTAACCACAGAACTCCTTTTGGTTAGGGCAGAACAATAGTAAAAGGTATGAGCCTAAATCTAACTTGACAAGGCGAAACTGAACTCCATCCACATGCATCCACTTATGGTTAAGTTTAAAGCCTCCCTCGGTACAAATTCTAACCTCCTGATCCCTCAAATTCGAGCGAGAGGGAAATGTTCAAGACACTCTCGTCAGTGATGTACCTCAGACTCCTTGGGTGTTTCGGCCCTTTAAACACCAGACACCCTCCTCCGAGGCGGCCTATCCTGGATGATCAGCCCAGGACGAGTGAAGACTCAAATTTCATCATTTACTGTTGTTTTTAGCATCATTATTACTTTTTATTAATATTCATAATCAGTAGTATTATGTGTCTCTTTTATATACTTTTTATATACATTCATAATCATTTGTACTCAATGTATGTTGTGAAGATGTGGGGAGAGAGACTTTGGGGGACTTTGAGTGTGTGCTGACTTTGTGTGCTGGAAAGACTGTAATGTACATGCAGGGGATATACATTCCAACATTAATGGAAACCATATGTTCTTCTGCTGAAAGCATGTGTTCCTATGGAGATTTAGTTTTTTTATGGTCACCGTATAAAAACCAAGCCTGTTGTCCGAAAGATCAGAGAAGATGGCTGAGAAGCTGAATCAAGACCTTAGATCAGTCCATTGTCTCTCCTATGTCTTATATGTCTTATAAATAAATAAGAGATCTCTTGGCAAAATCACAGGTGTCTGTTTCCATGAAATTAAACAACAGGGGAAAGCCAGATTTTTAAATCAACAGCTTGGCGTCACGAAAAGCAGGATAGCATCCAGGCATTGGTCTAAGTCATTAAGGTAAGACTTTTTCCTTTATATAAAAAGTTCTAAGTCTGCCTGATGATTAGACAATGACTGTAACTGCTAAAAAGAACTGTGCTGTTTAAGGGACCTGTGGTTTTGCCAGAGAATATAAAACATAGTAAAATAATAAATAAAAATAATTCAATTTAATTTGGCTTATTTAAGTTCTCTGAAAAGTAAACCTCTAAAAGTATTTGATATGCTGGGATAGAGATAGATCTTTTTTAGAAAGAAGACTATCTAGTCAAAAATTTGGGAAATTAGCTGTAAGACGGTTAAGCTAGGAAATTTGATAGGATACTTGTTAGACATGAGCGGTTAAGTGTGGCGAGTTCCCAGAGAAAGGGGTAAAGATAGTCTCTAAAACATTAACACGCTGGAGTAATACAAGTATGAAAAGGCAGCGATACTGATGACAGGAGTGGTTAATAGTGGCGAGTTCCAGAGGGGTAAAAATAGTCTCTAAAGCATTAACACACTGGAGTCATACAAGTATGAAGGTGCCGATGTAACTAGATAAGATCGCAGGCATTTCCAATTTTGACCGTAAAGCTTTTCAAATTTTTGAGGATACTGATCGAGTAAGCTTAAAGAAAGAAAGAAAAAAAAAGGAAAAAGAAAACAAGAAATTAATCGGAGATAAAATCCACAAATATTTAAAAAAAGAAAAAGAAAGAAAGAAAAAAATTGTTTAGAGTTAACTGGAAACTAAACAAAAAAATATTGAAAACATTGGAGTTAACTTTTCTTTAAAAAAATTTCTTTTGTTCTGTGAAGTGAAAAAGAGGAAAAGTGAGTGAGGCAGCCCCTCCCTTTAGAATTTGCTCCATACCTTCACACACACACATATACTGTAGTTGGAGAAGGGAGGGAGAGAGAGAGAGAGAAGAAGGGCAGCCTCTGACACACACACACATACACATGCACATATGCATACATATACATACATAGGCTTGCAGTTCTGAGCGCACACACATAATATACAGAGAGAGCGAGAGAGAAGCAGAGTACCATAGCCCCACCCTTACAGAAACACATTCACAGACACACACATCCCTGCTGTTCTGAGCAGCACAAAGTAACTTTGCAAGATGGCAGAAAGTGACTGTAACAGCAGATCAATTTCAACTTGGTACCTTGAAAGAAAGAGAAAGAAACAAGCTAAGCTTTTAAAAAAAGGACTTGACATAAATGCAAATATCGATGCACAGTTACACTGGTTCGAGTCTCAAAAAGACAAGATAAAATCACAAGCATTTCCAATATTAGCAGCTCATTGGATTGTGAGACAAGGAGGAATTTGTTGTGATATAAATGGCGGTCCAGTTCAACTTGTTGAAGTAATGAAGCCTCAAATTGAAGCATTTAACAAGTTGAACAAAATCATGTCCATTAAATGTTCAGATGGAGAAAATAAAACCAATGATGATTTGTTTGATCCAGATTGGACAAACATAATAACTGAAGCTGAAAGGAAATATTCACAACCACCAGCGAAATCCGCTGCCACAGTAACGCCTCCTCCTTACAAACCAATCTATCCAACTTTGCCTGAACAATATACAAGTTCATCTAAACCTTTGACACAGACTCAAGCTTCGAGATCAAATGGAGGTCCAGTTGACAAGATGTACATTGCATCTGCACAAGCAGCTCCAATAATAACAAGATCTAAATCAGCCCAGCCGAACAGAGACATGTTACGATGTACACCAGCTCGTAATTATGGATCTGACTGGGGTGATGAGACAAGAGATGACGACATGATCACAGTTGACAAGATCGGTCCTGAATTTTCTTCACCTGTTGTTAAAAGGGAAGACTTACAATCTGAAATGATGACAGAAGAGAGACCATTCACACCAGGAGAACGTCAAGCCATTCTCACAGCCTTGCCTCCTCTGAAGAGACAAGATCCAAACACAGAGTTTTGGCGAGAATTAGACTCTCTGGTTGAAGCACATCAAATGACATTAAAAGACATACACACCATTGTGAAAGCTAAAATCCCAAGAGACAGATGGGAACGCTTGCCAGCTTCGATAACAACAGCCCAATGGATAAATTTGTGGGTTGATGACCAGGGGCGACCCCTGGGTCTTTGGCAAGCATTAGATGTGTTTCGGAAAGAGAAAAATTCCATTCACATTAGTGACATTGATTAACCAAAAGGATGATGAATCTCCAGATGAATATGCTCTGCGTAAGTGGAATGCTTACGAGAGATGGGCTCACTGTGCTAAAAAACAACCTGACAGAGATGATGTACAGTTCACTGACACACTTGTGGATGGACTTAGTACAAAATACCAACAAGCTTTATCACTTGGAGTTAATCCAGGCGAGACATTTGATCAAATTATGCAATGGGCTGGCCGCTTAGAGATGGCTATGAGATCAAACAAGGAAGAAGGGAACAAGCCAAATAGAAGAGGAGTGGCAACAGCTCAATACAACATGGACACAAAGAAGAGGATGATTTTCTGCACCAACTGTGGAAAGCGTGGCCACTCAATAAAAGATTGTTGGGCTAAAGGAGGTGGAGCAGAAGGTCAAGGTCCATCATTTAAACAAGTCAGTGCAAAAAAAAATGATGAAACCCCTCAAGGGAAATTGTTTACTGAAGCTCAAGTCCGTCAGCTCATAGAGGGAATTATGCGTCCGCAATAGGAATCAGCGGCCCCCTGTATTAGTAAGAAAAGAGACAATCGCCTTTTCGTTAATGCATTAATAGGGGGCCACCCATGTGACGTGTTGCTCGACACAGGAGCGGCGATTTCAATAACAGATCTGAACCTACCTACAACAGATGAAACTATGGAAGTTGAAGGAGTTGGAGGAGGTATCACTAAATTTCGCAAAAGTATACAAGTTCCTTTGCAAATACATGAAGATGAAGTCTTATGGACATCCTTCTGGGTGGGTCCAAATTCACAAGGAAGCCTTATTGGCATGGACATTCTTCCATTGTTGAACATGATCATATTCACTGACAGTCGTCAAATCGCTACAACAGCTGGGATAATACCACACGAAGATCGCACATGTAATCTAACGTCTGTTGGTACAGCAAAACCAATTTTCAGAGATTGGGGAAAAGACGGTGTGTGGGGACTTCTGTGCAGTTTATATCCAGATGTTTGGGCTAAACACAAATTGGATTGTGGTAAAGCCAACATTGACCCTGTTGTTATTGAGGGACCGATACATGCCCCTCATAAACAATACCCTATCCGACCTGAAGCAAGACAAGCTGTTGAAGAGATAGTGGCAGACTTGGAAGCTGAAGGAATCATCAGACAAACTTCATCAACCACTAATAGTCCTGTATGGCCTGTCAAGAAATCGGATAACTCATGGAGATTAACCATCGATTATACAAGACTTAACAGTGTAACACCAAAACCACATCCTATTGTGGCCAATCCAGCCACCATTCTGAATGACATTCCAGGAAACGCAAGAATTTTTACGGTACTAGATGTACTGTCGGCTTTCTGGTCTATACCTATTGACGAAAAATCTCAAGAGAAATTGGCCTTCACAGTTGGGGCAAAACAGTTTGCCTGGAACCGACTCCCACAAGGGCTAAATTTATCTCCTGTGGTATTCCATAGAACTTTGGATCAGTTCTTAATGGAGCGAAAAGCTGAAATTGAGAGTTCAGGAAGTGTTTGCCTCCAATACGTGGATGACTTGTTGATTGCAAGTCCAGACGAAAAGAGTCATATATTTGCTCTAAATGTTGTCCTACAAGCCCTCAAGAAAGGAGGATTCAAAGTCAACCCCGACAAAGCACAGTTGGCCAAAACCAAGGTTATCTACTTGGGCCAAGAAATATCGGTCGAGGGAAGGAGAATGACAACAGAGCGTGTAGAGGCATTACGGCAACTCCCAAAACCTCTAACAGTTACAGGAATACGGAAGGTGATGGGACTTTTCAATTACTGTCGCCAGTATATACCAGATTTTGCCAGCATCACTAGTCCTCTCATCGACTTGTACAAGGGAGGAAAGCCTGGAGTGGAGCAGATAACCTGGACACCAGAAGCTGAGGAAGCATTTACATCTATGAAAGAGAAACTGACATCAGCCCCAGCCTTGGGACTTCCCGATGGACGATTGCCATTCCATTTGTGGACCAGGGTGGGAAATGAGACTTACTCAGCAGTACTGTGTCAAAAACCAGGTGATCGATACAGACCAGTTGGATACTTTTCCACAAATATTCCTGTCACAATGATTGGTCAACCACGATGTATACAAGCTCTCGATGGTGCCACATGGGCAGTGGGTGCTGTGGAAAATTTGATAGGAGCACAAACCATCATACTTCACACTCCACACAGTATAGTGACGTTGTTGAACAACACAAACATCAAGACCATAACTGACGCAAGAAGAGCAAAATGGGAAGCAACTTTGTTGAACAAGGATTTGAGAGTGGAAATAATCAGAGACACATCCCTTAATCCTGCAACAATGATGTTAGAACCACATGAGGGAACACCACATGAGTGTGAAAAACAAGTAGAAGAGGAAAGCCATGGTCCTGTTAATCCAATCCCTCTTAAGAGTCCAGATAAGGAGTTATGGGTTGATGGATCCAGTTATTACGTTGATGGAAAACGACATACTGGATGGGCTGTAGTGGAAGCTGATGGAACTGTTGTGAAGAAAGGAGCTCTTCCAGGGCAATTTTCAGCACAAGTAGCTGAGCTCACGGCACTTACGGAAGCTTTTGAACTATCAGGAGATCGAGTCAACATCTACACAGATAGTCGTTATGCTTTTGGCGTGGTCCATGACTATCTTGCCCTGTGGAAAAGGCGTGGACTTATCACTAGCAGTGGGAGCGAAATACAACACGCTTCCATAATTCGTCGCTTGATTGCAGCATGCCACTTACCAAGAGAAGCAGCCGTGATCAAAGTAAAATCACATCAATCTGACAAGTCCAAAGAAAGTCAAGGAAACGCGGCAGCAGATGCAGCAGCTAGAGAAGCAGCTTTACTACCTCTTACTCCGGTTACCATGGTACAGGAAAACAGCAAAGATAATCCTGAGCACCATCTCCTGTCATATCAAACAGAGACAGATGAAGAGAAAGAACAATGGATAAAAGCGGGAGCGAAAGAGGATGATCAAGGTATCTGGAGAATTCCAACCGGACAAGTGGTGATGCCGATTGGAACAAGAAGAGAACTAATGCAGCTGTATCATGGAAAGGTGCATGCTGGAGCAAAAGCAATGAAAGCTCAAATCAGCGAGACGTGGTGGTGGCCACGAATGATGAGAGACATTGATGACTACTGTAGGAGATGCTTAATTTGCATGAAAGCAAATGTGGGAAAATCTGTAAAGGTGCGAATGTCACATGCACCCAGACCAACAGGTCCATGGACACACCTCCAAATCGATTTCACAGGACCTTTATCACCCAGTGGAGGGTACCAATACATCCTAGTAATCATGGACAGATTTACTAGGTGGGTGGAAGCATTCCCTACGAGAACTTGCACTGCTGAAGCGGCAGCACGAGTAATGGTGGAAGAAGTTTTTCCTCGCTGGGGTCTTCCACATGAAATTGATTCTGACAATGGAACTCACTTCACTGGAAAATTGATGAAGGAAGCAATGAAATTGATGGGGATCAAACAGAAGTTTCACATTCCGTACAGGCCGGAAAGCTCAGGCATGGTAGAACGAATGAACAGATCGTTGAAAACCGCTCTTACCGAAGCCATTCTGCAAACTGGCCAAGGTTGGCATAAGTTATTACCTGCTATTCTGTGGAACTTGAGAGCAACTCCAAACAGAGTAACAGGACTAACTCCTTTTGAACTGATGACTGGAAGAGCAATGGTCCTACCTCCTGATGCTCCGCCACCTGCGGGAACAGGAGGAGATTCTACTTTGTTCCAAGAGAAGTTACGACGCTATCTAACAATGCTGGACAAAGCTACCAAAGACAATAATAAGAAAGTGCGAGAAGCTCAACAGCAATGGGATGAAAAACATACCACTACTGATATTCCACACATTCCTGAGTTAGGCAGTTTCGTTATGGTCAAACGCATTGCTAGGAAAGGTTTAGAGCCTAGATGGGAGGGACCATATGAGATACTTTTAACAACTGATACAAGTGTTTGCCTTAAAGGAAAGGGTGTAGGAACAGACAGATGGTATCATTGGTCACAAGTTAAACCTTGCTTAGTGAATGAACAAAGTGATAATGATGGCTTATGGCCTGATATTGAACACTGTTCATCCATTAGCTTTAAAGATTGGGAATAAAGAAGTGATGTTTAACTATTTCTTTGCTTCCATTTCAGGGATCAAGTCCATTGACATTGATTAGAGATGGTTGTAAGTTATTCTCAATACGAGACATATTGATAGAACCAAGAATGGGAATTCTGTGTAAAAAAAAAAGAGATTTTACACATTCTACACTACATACAAAACACAACCTCACAAACAATGAACACTCGCTTACTGATTTTCTACCCCAAGGGATAGGATCCTTTAACATCAACGTTTATTTTAGTTGTTGTTTTGGCCAGGAACTTGAGGAGTTAAGTAATTAACGAGTCAAGGCACTGGCAGAAGACTTATTAGTTTTTCTTTTCTTAGATGATTGGGGTTCATTTTTAAATGCTTACACATAGATGTTAAATTAACACATAGTACGGGGACATGACATGGGGGTTCTTTGTTGTATTGTTCTTTGTTTTGTTTTGTTTCTCTTCTTTTCTGTTTCTAGTCTTCTATTCTTTATATCTATTTCTTGGTCTGCTTTTCCTCCTCACTATCACTTCTATAGGGTCGCAACCTGGGAATGATGGTTTGGAACTATCGGCCGTAGTTCCAGTGGAGGGACTGAAGACTCAAATTTCATCATTTACTGTTGTTTTTAGCATCATTATTACTTTTTATTAATATTCATAATCAGTAGTATTATGTGTCTCTTTTATATACTTTTTATATACATTCATAATCATTTGTACTCAATGTATGTTGTGAAGATGTGGGGAGAGAGACTTTGGGGGACTTTGAGTGTGTGCTGACTTTGTGTGCTGGAAAGACTGTAATGTACATGCAGGGGATATACATTCCAACATTAATGGAAACCATATGTTCTTCTGCTGAAAGCATGTGTTCCTATGGAGATTTAGTTTTTTTATGGTCACCGTATAAAAACCAAGCCTGTTGTCCGAAAGATCAGAGAAGATGGCTGAGAAGCTGAATCAAGACCTTAGATCAGTCCATTGTCTCTCCTATGTCTTATATGTCTTATAAATAAATAAGAGATCTCTTGGCAAAATCACAGGTGTCTGTTTCCATGAAATTAAACAACAGGGGAAAGCCAGATTTTTAAATCAACAACGAGTGTCTCATAGCCAATTTCTAATCGAACTAGACCAGATCCTCAAAACCACTGTGATTGGGTTCTGGTTACAGGATTCTCCTGGGATTTGAAACTAACCATCCTTTCTCCTGAAACCAACCGCTCTTTTCCTTCTTTTCCATTACAGAACAACTGCTGGCCCTGCTGCTCTCCAAATTGGAACTACCAGGTAAGAACATGGATCATTTCTTCTGAATCTTACCCTGAATCTTAACCTGGTTAAAAAGGACTCACAATGGAGCGGACATCGAAACTGGCGGATGCGGGGCATCAACCTTCTACCAGTCCCTTGCCCTAAGAGCCAAGACAAACCAAACAGACATCATCCCATTGCAGGACAACCGCTGGTAGCCCTGATACCTGAATTGGAGTTCCAGGTAAGATAATCCACCCCCAAGATGACTGCTAGCCTCAAAACTGCCAGGTATACACATGGGAAACACTTCACGTCGAAATAACTTCCCAGTCTCTCAACCTTGTCAAAAGAAAGCTCACAATGAGGCGGGGTCGGAACTGGCGGATGCGGGGCATCAACCTTCTACCAGTCCCTTGCCCTAAGAGTCACGACAAACCAAACAGACATCATCCCATTACAGGACAACCGCTGGTAGCCTTGACTCCTGAATTGGAGCTTCCAGGTAAAAGATCCCGTCCCTCTACCATAACCGAAACCGATGCCACAGTCAGTGTGTAAGCATGTTGTTGCAAAATGTACTGTTGCATGGAAGGCGCTAACCACCCATAGAAAATTGGGCACCATTTAAGACCTGTTCGCCCCAGGTCACCGTCCCTGCAGTGCTGTCCAGGGGGGCTGGATACTTACCGCCTTCCCGAGCAACCCTTGGGTTAACACCGCCAGGTATCCAGGTTAACTCGAGAAAGGCCTGTGAGGAATGGTCTACATCTGGGGCCCTTTGTCAGCATTGCTGACTTAACACAGGAGATCCTGCCCGAGAAGTCCCCGAATAGCAACGGGTTGCCACCAGGTTCCTCCCACCGGCAGGATCCCCCAAGGGAAAAAAACAGCTGAACAGATCAAAATCCTTACCAAAAAGGATAAATCCGTCAATCGCTGTCACCAGATGGTGCATCTCTGATATCTACCTTTCTGATATGGTTACCTCGACCGTAGTAACTCCCAAAAACATTTTTTTTATATATTATTCCCGGTTCATGCTCAAAACCCACTGCCCCTAGATTTAGGGCGGGAATCGGTGCAGACCTAGATTTAAATTGGTAAAAACTATGCCAAATCCAAGCATTAACACAATCCGGTGTATTCTTCATAGAGCTGCTACAGGTAAATTTTTAGAAGAAAAATTGGTACCGTTTTAGATCTATATTGATTCAATTCAATTCAATTCAAATTTATTTGTATAGCGCTTTTCACAATACATATTGTTTCAAAGCAGCTTTACAGAAAGTGCATTTCAGAAATATACATAGAGAAATACAGTTAGTTAATCATGTATTGATTTAGGGCATAAACATATCGCCAGCGTCGAGTCGTCTCTTCACAGGCGCCGAGTCGTCTCTGCACGGGTGTTGGAGAATCTGTAGTTTCCATGAGAGGCTGGATACAAACTGGAGCTGACGATCTGTATTTACCTCGGGACTAGCGTCCCGAGATAACAACAGAAAAGCATATGGGAAATCATTAGCGTAGCTGCTGTTCGCAATATCAATGCATTCAATCTGATTCAACTGTAGTATAAAAGGTAAGTATTATGTGAATGCTTGGCTAAAGAGATGCGTCTTTAATCTAGTTTTAAACTGGGACAGCGAGTCTGAGCCTCGAACAATATCAGGAAGGCCATTCCAGAGTTTAGGAGCTAAGTGTGAAAACGCCCTCCCTCCTTTAGTGGACTTAGATATCCTAGGTATGACCAGAAGCCTCGAATTTAGTGATCTTAAAGAGCGTGATGGATTATAGGGCGATAGAAGTTCCGTTAAATACACGGGAGCTAAACCATTTAGGGCTTTATAGGTCAGTAGTAATACTTTGTAATTGATACGGAACTTTATAGGTAACCAATGTAGAGACGACAGAATTGGTGTTATATGATCGTATTTTCTTGATCTAGTAAGAACTCTAGCGGCGGCATTTTGGACTAACTGTAGCTTGTTTATTGAGGATGCAGGACAACCTGCTAATAAAGCATTACAGTAATCTAGTCTCGAGGTCATGAATGCATGAACTAACTTTTCTGCATCAGAAACAGATAGCATATTACGTAGCTTAGCAATGTTTCTAAGGTGGAAAAAGGCTGTTCTTGTAACATATGAAATATGATTTTCAAAAGACAAGTTGCGGTCTAATATAACACCCAGGTCTTTTACTGTAGAGGATAAAGTAACAGGACATCCTTCTAAATTAAAGTTGTATTGTAAGAGGTTTTGTGTGCAGTTTTTTGGACTAATAAGTAATACCTCCGTTTTATCTGAATTTAATAGCAGAAAATTACACGTCATCCAGTATTTTATATCTTTAACACACTCTGTTAATTTAGATAATTTATTGTTATCATCATCTGGTCGTGATGAAATATATAATTGAGTGTCATCAGCATAACAGTGGAAATTAATTCCATGTTTTCTTATAATATTACCAAGTGGTAGCATATATATTGAGAATAGCAGAGGGCCTAACACAGATCCTTGCGGTACACCATAGTTTACTGACGTTATCTTCGATTTTTCCCCATTTACGCAGACAAAATGGTAACGGTCCGATAAGTACGATCTAAACCAGTTTAATGCCTGTCCCTGAACACCAGTGTAGTTTTGTAGTCGGTCTAAGAGTATTTTGTGATCTATAGTGTCGAACGCAGCACTAAGATCAAGTAAAACTAGTATTGAGATACAGCCTTGGTCAGAAGCTAGAAGTAAATCATTTGTAATTTTAACGAGCGCAGTTTCTGTGCTATGATGCGGTCTGAATCCTGACTGAAATTTTTCATAGATATCATTTTCTTGCAAGAGAGAGCACAGTTGAGCGGACACCACTTTTTCTAGAATTTTAGACATAAATGGAAGATTTGAAATGGGTCTGTAATTTGCTAGGTTATTATGATCTAATTGTGGTTTCTTAATTAAAGGTTTTATAACTGCCAACTTGAATATTCTTGGAACATGACCTAAGGATAAAGACGAGTTAATAATATTGAGAAGAGGCTCTTCCACTACAGGTAACACTTGTTTCAATAGTTTAGTTGGTATAGGATCTAATAAACACGTTGTTGGTTTGGATGCAATGATAAGTTTATTTAGCTCTTCCTGTCCTATAGTTGCAAAGCGCTGTAATTGTTCTGGCGGGATAATTGAGGCTGAATCATAAGACACCATTAAAGATTGCACATTTACAATTGTGTTTCTGATGCTTTCTATTTTCTCAGTGAAGAAATTCATAAAATCATTACTACTACACTGTAACGGAATATTTTGCTCCGGTAACGTCTGTTTATTTGTTAGTCTAGCGACGGTGTTAAATAAGAACCTAGGATTATTTTGGTTAGTTTCTATTAGTTTGCGGAGATGCTCAGCCCTGGCTGCTTTTAGGGCCTTTTTATAACGTGACATACTGTCTTTCCACGCGATTCTAAAGACCTCTAAATTAGTTTGTTTCCATTTACGCTCTAAATTACGAGTTTCTCTCTTTAGAACATGCGTAGCACTGTTGTACCATGGTGCTTTAGTTTTCTCTCTAACCTTTTTTAGTCTAATTGGTGCAACGATGTCTAATGTACTAGAGAAAATGGTGCTCATAGTGCTAGTCATTTCCTCTAGTTCTATTTTGTCTATATTGATCCAAACATTAACACTGTAACGAATATGACTTAGCTCAAATGATTATAGGGAATCAAAATTATGAATCGGGTTGATTCATCTATATTCTTACAATATTAATAAATTATTGAAACTGAAATTTAGACCCATTCGTATATATCACTGTTCAATTACAATGAATTATAATTTAATCATTAATACACCAAAAGGTCCCTCTTTCAGATCAATTAATCAGAATATTTTTTAAGGGAAATTAATGTATTAATTAAACAGTTGTTTGTCCCGCAAACTGGTCGTAAAATTAATTCCATCAACTTCTCAACAAAATTATCTCTTTCTTATAATTCGAAGAAAGCTATATTTTCTGGCCATGGAAAGTTACTTTCTTGTTCTTATAAAATGTAGGTTACTTAACAGTAGCCTAGCGCATTTGTAAAGCGTAGCTTGATCATCGTTTCATTGACTTGTAAAATGAACACTTATACAAAGACAATCTAGGATATAATGGGTTTTTAATAATTGGACTACTACTACATCGAACTAAGGAATACAAGTTCTACAATTTACATGAGTATGCATATAACAATACAAACAGTAAAGACAAATACAAGACTAAACGAATAACGAAAATGAGAGAGAGAGAGAGAGAGAGAGAGATCGGACAATGAGAGAGATGGGAGAAAGGTAACCTCAAGAGACAACAAGGAATCAAATCACCTTAAAAGTTCAATAAACTTATCTTGCAAAATGGTTCTCTTTGTTGCTGAAGAACGCCGTGCGTGTGTCCTAAGAGCAGCTGCGTGTGTTTCTTTAAGAAAGCAGGCCTGCTTCGGTGTGCGCGGCTGCGGGATTTTCAAAAGAGTCTTTGTCTTTGAGTTGAAGTTGCTTGCTGCGTTTGCTTCGCTGAGTCCGAATACGAAAATAAAGAAAAGACTTAAAGAAAACAAAAGAGAAATTCATTCACGAAAACGGTGAATGAATGCTCCCAACGGGAGCCATATGGGTCTTCTCGCTGATGAAGCGGGTTCGTAAAAGTGCTCTCGAGAAAGTTCTGTGTCTGTCTCTTATGGAGAGGATGGGCTCACGCCTGCTCCACGTACGTGAACCAATCATCTCAGAGTATCTCGAGCGGGAAAAAGTTCTTCTTTGTCTTGTCCAAGGGACTTATTTGCATAGTTTATGATGGTATAACATTCAGTCATTTCTACCTCGGAAGATTGTACACACAGAACAATACATTGTACTGTAATCCCCTATGTACGGTTGGTTTAGTCACCGCAAGACGGTCGAACAGATACCAAGGATGACATATAAAAGTGGAAGAAACATAAAGTTACATAAGATATGCATAATTACACACATTTAAGGTTTGTTCATTCAAATAAACGTCATAAACGGAGTGAATATAAACTGGGAAACACAGGAGTATATGAAATACATATGACATGCTTATATTCTAAGTTTAATGTTCAAAGTTTGTGTATGTGTGTGCGTTGGAATGTTTGTCACGTTGCGCTTCCCGTTATCTCTTGCAGAGAAGCTTTGGCTGCAGCTTGTGCAGGGTCGTAAAAGTGTTCTCCTCTAGAAAAAGGAGTCGGGTTACGGAATGCGATTCCACTGGAAAGATATTCTTCAACAATACATTTCAGAGCTAGACATTAGAAAATCATAATTATATGATCAAACAAATTAATAAAACATGCATACAGGAAGGTCAAACCCAAATCTGAGTTACATACATTAACTATATTTCTATAGGAGGATGTTTGTGTGTGTGTAGAAAGTTTTGTTATCTCTCTGTGGTCCAGAGAGGGGAAGGGGGTTTGGAATGCAGAACTATTCAAAGGTAAGGGAATGTGTTGACTTTTTTTTATCCTCCAAGGTGCAATTTATGTCGTAAAAGTCCATTTGCCCCAGTCTTTATGGAGCCTGGCATATGATTTGTAATTTCGAAGTCAGGAGGTTACAAGCTCTGGTAAGCTTAGCAAAGAACGTTTTGGGCAGGAATGTGCTTAGAAAACACAGAGAGTCCGAATTTGTTAATTCAGAATCAAACGAATGAATGATTCAAATAGCCCAGTCGCTACAACTGACACTGAAAGGTCAAAAATTGTGCAAATTAAAAGGTTATCAGACAATTAAATGCCTTGATATTGCAGGGTCACAAAAGCGCACTGAGAAGGACAGATGCACACATAGCCTACAGCAAAAGACTGAGAGAATTAGAGTTAAGAGTAAAACACCCTTTAAGACTCCAGATCCCAGAAACCGCACCTTGTGGATCTCCAAAACTAGCATTGTACAAACTTTAACAACATTCCCAAAATATGCTCAAAATGTTGCAAGTAAAATGTTTGTGTAAACTCGTCACATTAGAAGAACGTTTTATAAAGAACATTCAATATCTCATCTCTCTATGATATCCTCAAAACAGTTTCCTAATGAAACATTGGGACAGTGTTATTTTGAGATCATTGTACAAACTTGTTACCTCAGAAACATTCCCAAAACATCCTGAATGTTGCAGTTAAAATTATATATCTTAGTTTACATTAAACGTTACAGGAACATTGTTTAAAATGAGAAAACATCCTTAAAATATTCGTTAAACATTAAATTCACATGTTCTCTTCAGGACATTAACCAAACTCGTAGGGAATGTTAGCCAAAGTTCTGAGAGCGTTCCCTGCTAGCTGGATGCTAGGCCTGACTATTTACGCACTATATTCTGATTATGAAGTAAGTATAAACTGTTGTTACTGTTAGAGATCAGAGAAGAGACGACACACCAACAAGAGGCGCTTCAGCGGAAGTTCACGTGAAGAAATGTTATTTTGCTTATCTTAAGTTAATCCCTCATGACAGTGCTGAAAGCTTCTCGGACAGTTCCTGCAACTCTTGAAATGGAGTCGATGTAGAAACACATGTACTTGATGTCCTCTTTCTGTGGAGCGGATGAGATGAGGTGCAGTTGAGTTCCTGACCTCAAACACAGAGGTTATGGAGAGGTCATTGACACAGGGCTGAGGAGAGCGAGCCGAGACACACGGGAGGAGGAGAACGAGCTGTTGCACTGAAACATGTCCGTTTCTCAGTACAGACTCACACAGTCAATCATTCTCTAGGGTGAGTTCAGCTAAACTGGGTCACTTTTTGGTAAATCGTTTGGGACAATAATGCAATACCATATATGCCTTTTCCATGTGTTTTTATGATTAATAATGACTGTTTTTGATCATTTTGTGTTGAAATTGTGTAATAAAATATAATTATTTAGGCCCTACAGTTCTTGAAACATCAGCTGTGCCAACCTTTGTTTGCATGAGCAGTTTCAGGTACAATGGGCCAGTCAAACTGCAAAGGGAAATAGTCAACACACCCTCACCCTCACCCTCTCACACACACACACACACACACACACACACACACACACACACACACACACACACACACACACACACTCAAACACGTGTGTGTGTGTTTGTGAGTGACACAGATGATGGCCCATTTTAGCTGAAACCATGCGGCCCATTTGACCTCAGTGGGTTAGGGTAAATTGGGCCGCCAAGAAAAACAGCACTTTTTCAAAACATATGTTCATATACCAAACTAACAACATTATTTCTGATTGATGCCATCAAGACAGATATTATGCATATATATATATATTTTTTATATAGATTTATCATCCTTATAATAGTTTAGGTAGGCTATTAGATTTGGTATGCCAGGCTACTTACCGTGCAGCTTTCTGGTGCAGTCTTGATTTGCATTATTGCCCCGCCCACCATAGCAACCATAAACCAATCAAATCACCTGTTACTTGTCAAGCACAGCTATGACAACAGTTTGAAATCCTGTGCAGTCATTGGCTCTAAACTCCAGAGAGGCTGGCACCCCCAAACCTTAAAGGGGGGGTGAAACACTCAGTTTCAGTCAATCTCCTGTTAATCTTGAGTACCTATAGAGTAGTATTGCATCCTTCATATCTCCAAAAAGTCTTTAGTTTTATTATATTTATAAAAGAAAGATAGGCTGTACCGAGTCTGTCCGGAAAAAACGAGCGGCTGGAGGCGTGCCGTGTGGGCGGAGCTAAAGAATCACGAGCGCTGTTCACTGTTTACGTGCTGTGCTGACGTCATTGACATTTTAAAGCAAATAAGTGACTCTAAAAAATCTAACACCCAGCAATGTGTAATTTCTTTGCATCTCCTTTCGAATACAACATTCAAATTACTAGACAAAAAATTATATCCTGAGAAAAGTGGATTTTGAGGAGTATAGCGCCATAGACCTCCATTCATTCTGCACTCGCCTGCGAGCGCCCCCGCATGGACAGAGACGTGTTACTGCAGCCAGTCCAGAAACCGGAAGTAACCAGAGAGTGCCAATTCTCTTCCTATTAGACATTCTCTGGTAATACGCAATACGCCCCCAGCGGACGTCGTACTACACCTGCCAGTGTGAAGGCGGCGTTAGGACCCGTATAAGGACATTCCGCCGCATCTGACGTCACACACGCCCGTACTCGAAAAAAACTTTCCGAAACTTGTGACAAACCGGAAGGAGTATTTTTGGCACAGAACTACTCCATCAAACGTACAACTTAATTTTTGAAACTTTGTCCATGTTTAGCATGGGAATCCAACTCTTTAACAGTGTAAAAAACTCAGTATGCATGAAATAGCATTTCACCCCCCCTTTAAATGGCCCATTTTACCTGAAATCACCCTATTATACACCGAGATCTCAAAACTTGCCGAACAATTTTCTCATTTTTAATGTCATTTTGTGACAAAATGTGGTAAGTTGATTTTACAGTACACATCATTAAAGCAGTCGCCAGTAATCTTATATTTGCTGTGATAAAAATAAGCGCTGTTGAAGAGACGACAGCAACGATTTGCTGCCCGCGAGTCACTGTACATCTGACAGGTTTTGATTACAGTGTAGCTTTTTACTTTATTTTTTTTCTGATTGTGACGTTTCAACTCAGCCAAAGTGATCAGAAACTCTTCCAACACTTCCCAGGAAGGGTTCGGGTTCGGGTTATGTGATTTCCCAGGAAGAGAGGGACTGATATCTCTCCTCTCTGTCATACTGACCCTCTTCTCAGTGTTTCTGAACACACAGCAGATCTCGGGGATTCTCGGGATTCATGTCTGAAAGCATCATTTGGGAAGTGAAAGTAAAGTCTAAAAGGCTGGAGCTCAAACTGTGATAAAGTTGAACTATGTGATGTTTCTTGAGTGTCTTACCATCAAAAATGAGAAAATTGAAATAAAAAAAATTAAATGAGAAATTTGTCTAAATGAGAATCTAGGGAAGATATTATACGGATGTAAGACACGTCAGATCTCAAAGGTACTGGATCCATACTTGAGCGATTTTGGAAGTATTAACTGAACGAATTTCCATATTTTTCCATGTTTTGTGTGTGTGGAAATAACTGTGCAACACTTTATCAGACTGGACCCTTGAACAAACAAGAACTACATGCACACAGACTGACACACGACTATATAAAGTGCATGTGTGCAAATAGATTTGGACAGGACATACTATGAAATTTACTACAAGTTATTATAAAAATGCTATAAAAACATAAAATACAATTTCTGACTCAGAACAAGGCACAGTGAAGGACAAGAGAGTGAAAGAGTGAAAGCACAGTCTGATCCACATGAGGATAGTGGAGAGACCCAGAACGAGAGAAGAGGACCGCCAGATGACAGTGACAGGCAAGAGAACACTAATATACTGGAACAGAACCATATAGCTGAGGAGAAAGAGGTCAGTAATGTTCATGTGTTCACTGGCCCACTTTACCCATCAGATGATGATAATGGTAAAGTTGTGGAATAGTGATGGTCACATAAAAATATCGATCCGTGTGTTTTATTACCAATAATCTTTTTATTAATTTAGCACGCAATTCAGTGCGTAAAATAAGCTTCTAAGTTGAAAAATAAGCGGATGTTAGCGGATAATTTTGTAGGATAGAACTTTTTCTCCTAGTCATCTGGATACAAGATGAAACCAATCAATCACAGAGAGCGTTCGATGCTGGTGCTTCGCTGAGCTCTCAGGCCCAGTGTCTTGCTTAGATGACAGAGAAACAGAAATAACAGGAGTTATTTCGCAATAAACAAACCAAAAGTGTACATAACGGTTCAAAATGTTGACGATTTTTTTTAATGAAATTCATATTTTTATTCAGCAAGGATCAATGCATTAAATTGATCAAAAGTGACAGTCAAGGGTTTTACACTGTTAAAAAAATCTACTTCATATAAATGCTGTTCTTTCAACTTTGTTCATCAAATAATTCTGCATAAAATGTATCATGGTTTCCACAAAAATATGAAACTGTTATCAACATTGATAATAATAAGAAATGTTTCCAGCTTTGATCACATGAATAAATTACAGTTTACTATGGCATAAAAAACAGATAGCCTATGTTAAATTGTAATATTACAGTTTTTACTGTATTTTTGATCAAATAAATGCAGAAGAGAATTTGAGAGACTGAGTTTATGTCATAGTTATATTTTTTAAAATATATTTATATTTATGAAATTGTATGAATGTACACACGTTTAGGTTCTAGTTCAGCTAGATTTTTATTTTTACTTTATTTTCCTTTACAAAATATGGATTTTGTAATGTAAAAAAAATGTATATATATATATATATTTGAATCCATAAACGACCAAATTGAAGCCTCAAGATTCTCATTTCTTATTATGGATTTTCATGTTTCACTTGTTTTGCTCGGTTAAAAATCTTCATTGGATCCTATAGGCCCCTCTAGTGGCTGTAACCATAAAATGCAATTTTGACATTTTCCCCACCAGATGGCATCAGAGACACTCAGTGACTCAATTCCAAGGCCATCTGTTGTTTTTTACTGATTTTTTTTTTTTTTTTTTTTGTGAAATAATGTAGAAAAATTGCTTATTTACTTATATTTTCTTTAAAAAAAAATCCAGAATAAAAGGTAAATATAATAGAAATCACCCAAAAATAATAGAAATACCTACATAAATATTTAGAAATAAATTATAAAAATGGAATCTAAGATTTCTGGACCCTATAAATCCATGGGTACGGCAAAACCAGCGTAAAATTCAAGACATTCACTAAATAAATCACAACAAACATGAATGTAGTTTAGACAGTTCATTTTAATGTGGAGAGTAAAATATTTAGAAAAAAACTCCCACAAAAGTGATTAAATTTAATCACTGAAATACATTTTTAATCATCTTAATTTTTCATAAAATCACATCATTTCATGATCTAAGGCAGTGGTTCTCAACCTTTTTTGGGCCAGCGCCCCCTTATCCAATATCCAGGTCCCTGAACGCCCCCACCCCCAAACTAATGAGCGACCAGGAATGAATGAGAGTTAACAGATGAAATAAGTGCAAAATTGAAATTTATTAATACAATGGAACTACACTCCACAGTGATTAATCCAAAAAACAATCTATAAACTGCATTGGCATAGCAATACAAGTTTTTCTCACATGATTTTTGGTAAATCTGTGGTGGGTGGACCTCAGGCCTTCTAGGGGGGTTGGGGGGCATGCCCCCCCCCCGTAAGAAAATTTTGTGCATTTTAATGTTTAATTCATCAATCTGGTGCACTTTGACAGTTCAAAATTAAAAGCGCCAACCCATATTCACTGCAAATTAAAGAAAAATTCAAACCTCTTTTAGTTGTGTCTGTCTACATTACACTACTACATAATAATAGTTATAATATTAATCCCATGACAGTAGCCATATATTGTAAAACAAATGCACTGAAAAATAAAGGACGGTCATTAAAGTGGTAATGTTTGCACTTAGGTTTTATTACGCATTTAGGAGAGTATTGCAAGAAGCTGCTTACATTAACCTTACTTTCGAAAAATAAATAAATACAATCATGATTTTTCATGAAAAATTATGTTAGAATTAGTAGGCTTAAAATACCTTGGTTGTTGTCATCAATGGTAATTACAATTAATTTGGTTTGTCGTGATTAATTTGTGTTCATAATCTGTAAAAAAAAATCTTCTAACAAGATTAAACACATATGAACAATTAAATTATTATTGTATTATTAATTATTTTTATATCTTGAAACTATACCCAAGCGTTTCGCGCTCAGATGTGATGGCGGAATGAATACATTACCAAAATGTGATTGCAGAATATATTTAAATTATCCATCAAATTGTCATTTTCTCCTTACTGTCTTGCGAGTTAACAATAATGCCTGACCAGTAAATTACTTGGTGAACAAAGAAAACATTTTGGCATTAGGGATTGGAATTAGTTGATGCCTAAAAATGTAAAAGTTTTACCTTATAAATAGAATTTAGTTTAATTAATTTTAAAATTCGTCGTCAGAGTGAACGGGAACATGATTTATTGAAAATATTTGAAAAAAATGTAAGTGTTTCTTAAGTCAATACTTTTTAATGGCTTGTCAACTTTCCATTCCTCCGCTGCGTGATTCTAGTCAGCGCTGGATTCTAGGCACCACTAGATTGTAGTCAGCGCGAAACACATTTTTGAGCACGTGAATGCGATTCTTCTCAGCGCTGGATTGTAGTCAGTGCTTGAGCGCTGGTCTATGACTGGAAAAATAATAGAATCGTTGCAAAAGTAACGATAGGCTACATGTCGCATTAAACTGGAAGATTTTAGAATGTTAGACATTAGGAGGAAGGTTTTTTTTTTTTTTTTGAGCGCTGCTGAGGTATTCTTTTACGCGCACCATAGCGAGGTATAGTGCACACACAATATATCTCACTCTGCGCATATGTTTTACAACATAATTTAACAAAAACATAGTCCTAACACTTTTTAAATAGCCCACTTAAAGTGTTTATTATTATAACTAAATTACTAAATGCTTAAAATGAACAAAAGTAAATGAACAAAAATTTGCGTTATATATTTAAACTCGTGAACGCCCCCCATTAACACCTGAATGCCCCCCTTTCAAAAATCTTGCTTCCAACTTGCTTCCGTTGTTCTCTGAACGCCCCCTGGGGGGCGGTACCGCCCCCGTTGAGAACCACTACTTTAAACGATAATTTTCACGATATGTTAATCTCGATAGCTGTAATAGTAAAAACGTAGTAAAAGTTTTCGAGAGAGTTCATGTAATACTAGCTATTTCATATGCAAGCATGTCAGCCAATCACAGCAGTGGGCGTTAACACTGAAGTCTCACAGCAGACACGCCCCTTAAAACAGTTTTCCAGAATGCACAGATTGTCAGTCCGTCCCTGGGTTTGAGTTACACTAGCTGTATATTATGATTATTGTGCATCAGACAACAGACTGTACAAGACCGGTCATTTGTATCAAAACTCAACCTGACTCAACAAACCTGACTAAAGAGCTTTTTCTGTAGATAATATGTGTGATCAGGGGCGATTCTAGGATTTTCATTTTAGGGGGGCTCAGCCCCCAATGAGGGTATGATGTAAAAAAAAAAAAAAAAGAGTTAGTTTATGGTCTAATGCTAATTATTAACTAGTTTCATTCATTGATCCAGTAACATGCATATGGCATGGTTTTATAATCACTGAGGTACCGAATGTGAGGTATTTAGGGGGGTTCGGGGGCATGCTCCACCGAGAAAATTTTGATTTCTCTGATCTACATATGTGCATTTTAAGATGTTTTGAAGGCCAAAAAAATTGGATGACAATAGCTTTAAAACCATGTGCGGGCAGCTGTTTATTTTTCTCACCTCATCAGCATCACACTCTTTTTCTCTTTGTTTTTATCTTGCTCTGTCTGTTCCCCTCCTAAAGCTGAGCTTTGACTGATATAGGCTTTTTATTTTTGTCTGTCAGTGAAGAAAGTAAACATAGGGTCAACTGATAGGTTGATTCATGAATCATTTTCTCAGACAAAGCTACCAGGAAAGCTAGGTAACTAAGTCCATCTACAATGAAATATAAATTATTTTATTTTTTAAGCTTTTTAGCCTTTGTAATCAACAATACGGTTGGTTATTCATCAAGTTACCCCGTGAAAATCTATTTAATTTCAAATCATTTAACTAACCAGCTAAACGTGTATTAATGTAATTGTCTATTGGCAATATGATTAATCTGTTCTATATTTATTTCTATTTATTAAAAATAACAACATGAATTATCAATTTGCCACTTCTATAAATCAAGTAGGCTACTTAAAAGAAAATCACAAATCCCTTTACTCTACTTTTACTCTATGTATGTACACTTCCCCTGATTCATTATTACTTAATACAAAACTATTTAATACAAATCAAAATAACTCCAAAAAACTCCAAAATAATAATGATGTTTCTCTCTCTGGGCCATCTAGTGCTTTCAGACAATGATGATGTGTGTCTTTAATCATTTCTGTGCATGGCACTGGCAGCATAATGTAATGCCGAAATACAAAATAATATGTTTTAAAGTTTAAAAAGTAAATTAAAATAAATCATGATAGTTTTCTAAAGTATGTTTTCATGGGTGTTATCGGTTTTTTTTTTGTAGGAATAAAAAACAACTATCACACTGTGATAAGGGCTGAAGGTGAACGCAGCGAAACGTATTGGTATTGGGTGAGAAACCGAACCGTCCCGTGTTGCTCCCAATGCTCCAGTAACATTACATAATTTACATTATGTAAACTGCAATGCATTTATAACAAAGAACTGCACCGATGCAGATGTAATATCATAGCAATCTATCAATAAATGCACTCACGACACACCTTGTACTCTCTGATGTTCGCTCTGCTCGGCGCCCCTGCAGATTGAAAAATGTGCTAAATCCAAGCAGACTCAGATAAGGGGAGGAGCCGAAACTTGACGCAGCTTGCCGCCGTTTCAAATGAGTTTTTTTAAAGGGGACTGAAGCGATCAAAAATGGTTTAATCAAATATTTTTTAGGGGGGCTGGGCAGAAGTTTAGGGGGGCTGAAGCCCCCCTAAAAAGGGCCTAGTGACGCCCCTGTGTGTGATGATAAACCAGTCTGTGAGAGCCAGTGCAAACCACTGAAGCGAGAGACTGATGATGTGTGACAGTGATCATGTGATCATGAACCTTGTGTAGGAGCTGCTGCTGTAGTTCGGCTTGATGTCTTCTCAGAGTTTGAGCTTCTGACTGGAGTCAGTGTTGGTGAAGCGACTGGATCTGCAGAAGATGAATGTTCAGACGCATCACCTGTAGGACATTAACATCATATTTTCATATTGATCATCACATGCAGTTTGTGTTCATCATCACAGTTTACAGCGGCAGTAGTTGAGGAGAGACTGTACTGTATTACTGTATAACTGTAGGACATTAACATCATAGTTTACAGTGTTGTTTCTCACCTGAATACTTGACAGTGTATCTGACTGAGGTCTTGAGTTGATTTCTGTCAGTAAGCTGACATCTCCACTCTCTGTTGTCATCTTCTTTCAGGAGTGTTGTAGTCAGAGTGAGGATGATACAGCGATCTGGAGCTGATGATGATGATAATATCTGATATCTGGAGTCTGTCTTCAGATCAACACCAGCCTGATTCACCCACAACTGCTCATATCCCCAACGGACCCAATCATCATAGGAGTATCCATCATATGAATACAACTGACAGGAGAGAGTCACAGAGAGGCCTGGACTGATCTCAGTCTGTGAGGATGAAGATGATGAAGATGAAGATGATGATGATGATGATGATGATGATGAAGATGATGAGGATGATGATGATGATGATGATGATGATGAAGATGATGAGGATGATGATGATGATGATGATGATGATGATGATGATGATGATGGAGACACTGAAACTGAACACAAGACACAAATCACAGACTCTTCAATCATCATCTGAGTTTAAAGGGAGAATCTGCCCTTTTTAAATTGACCACATAATCATAAACTTACCATGAAGAACATACAGATAAACATAAGGTCCTTGTTGTTCTCCATTCACATATTGACTGCAGATGTATGATCCATAATCTTCTACTGTGACGTTCTTGATGTTCAGAGAGCAGTCAGACTCCAGACTCAGTCTCTCATGTCTCTCTGTGTCTTTATTCTTCATCCTTCTAGTAATCAGTTCAACTGCTGAATGTCTGAAGCTCTTATAGTAGAACCATGTAGTTGATTTGCAGTCAGAAAGAGCTTCATTACAGGACAAAGAGACATTTTCACCAGAACTGATGAACACTTCCACTCCACTGGTTCCTGAAACACAGTATATCTCAGTGATCATTATGATATTAATAAATGAAAAAACATAAACCCCACCAGCATACAAAGCAGAAGATTCAAATCATACAGTCTTTTTCCGCTGTTTGATAGTTAATGCATTCATTAACATTTATAGATAAACCAAATCAAACGCCTCTTTAAGATGGAATAAGAAATACTCTGACTTTGAAACAAATTTAAATAATATAATATCATCATATCTTGAACTTTTGATTTCAGCTTTGTCATAAACATTACTGGACGGCACAGGATTAGTTGATCCTCCTCTTCAACCGTAGAAATACACTAATAACTGACCTTAAAAGCTCTTTATCTGTTCTGTGTTTCTCTCTGTCCTTCAAACTCACCCTACTGTGACTTATGCACAGCTAAATACTAAATAACAATTCAAAACCCACAAAGAATATTTGTGGAACAGTTCCCAAAGGAAGGAGCAAAACTCAGGGAAGGTTTGCTGGGATCAGTAGTTCACTCTCCATCCAGACACAGGCGTGATGATACTGTACTTCTGTTCTCTGACCACACAACATCACTTCACTGAGCTGAACACTCGTTGTGTGTTTGACAGTCAGTTTATGATCAATCATGAGCTGAGTTTGGGAAGTAGTTAACAGTGAATTTGATCATGATTAGGGCCCTCTCAAGTAAAAGTCATGACAAAATAATGCATTAACAAATCATTTAATACAATATGATTAAACATGCACTAGGAGCATATTTGTATTCCTTTACACCACCAGTACAACAAAACAAAAGATAAAGGTTATTTGTAGTTCTGTTACTCACAGCGCAGTCACTGTGTGCTCATACTATGATCTCGATATCAATATTGTTAGAAGCGCTATATAAATGAAGACTTGACTTGACAATATGAGCTCATCCCAGATAGAAATGTTGTTGTTCTATGAATGTTTTGAGAGCATTATGTTTTGTTCTTGTAATGTTTTCTGTAGATAATTGTATTTTTGTTCCCAGAATGTTCTCCTAAAAGGAAGGATAACACTCTCTAAACATTCTTATACAGTTTTAGCGGGACGTTTCCCAGTAGACACAGAACTGAACCATATTTTCCTCATATGTCTCTAGTTTCCTGTTTACACTCAATATGACCCCAAAAATGTATAGAGTGATTGTATTTTTAGGGGTTCAAGCATGAAATGCTGAAACCCTATTGTAATTGTTAGGATTTGTAGGATTTGTAGGATTTTCAGTCTAGGACAATTCTCTGGACTCTCTCTAAGGGAACCGAGGTTACATTAGTAACCGAGTCGTTCCCTTTCAAATGGTCAGTCGTATTGCGTAGCTATACGCTATGGGAAACCAATCCAATCACGCCGTGCTATGTTTGAGCAGAACGACATGCTCTATGTCGCAAGTCTGGGATGCTTGTTATAGGGTCCCAAGGCAGAGGGCTAATGTGGCTGCCACATAGGATCTGCCAGCCGCTGCACATACATTGCCAATAGATACTCCACTGGACCATGCCCAGGAGGAGGCCATGCCTCTGGTGGAATGTGCTCTGACGCCTATGGGGCATTGTAGACCGATAGAAGCGTAGGCAAGAGCGATAGCATACACCAGCCAACGGGGTATATCCTTTGCTTTGTGACGGGAGGCCTCCCAAGCTTACAAAGAGCTGCTCTAACTGTCTGAACTGGGCGGAGCACTCTATATATGTTCTCAGGACCCGAATCGGGCAGAGTAGGTGTAATTGCTGCTCATCTTGTGCGTAGGAAGATTAGAGAGTGAAATCACTTGTGCTTTGAACGGAGTTGAAAGCACTTTAGGCACATAGCCATGTCTTGGTCTGAGGACGACATTAGAGTACCCTGGTCCAAACTCAAGGCAGATTACCGATGCTAAGGTTAGCAGTAGCAGCGTCTAAATCGAGAGGGGTTTTGATTCAGCCGATTGTAGCAGCTTGAATGGAGGCCCTTGAGGCTCTGAGGACCGTTGATAGGTCCCAGGAGGGTACTGTAGTGGGGTGTGGTGGGCTGAGCCTCCTCTCTCCCCTCAGGAAGCGAACAATCATGTCACATTTCCCTAACGACTGGCCGGCCTCTGGGGCATGGAAGCTGCAGTGGCCGCCGCGTAGACTTTGAGCGTGGATGGGCTACAGCCTGCATCCAGTAGCTCTTGAAGAATGAAAGTACCAGCGGTACTCCACACAATGCAGGGTCTTGGCTCCGGGTTGAGAACCAGCTGGAGAAGACAAACCACTTACAGTCATAGACGTGTCTTGTGGACAGACCTCTAGCCTCACAAATGGTGTTTTGGACTCTCGCTGGGAGGTACTGCAGGGGGCGCAATGCAGCAAAGCCAGCAGAAGTACTGTCAATGTCGAGGCTATGAAGCCTAGCATCCTTTGAAAGGCTCTGAGAGGGCAACAAGCCCCTACTCTGAACGAAGTCAAAAGCCACTGAATGGTCTGAGTGCGCTCGGGTGTCAGCCAAACCTTCATTCGGCTGAGTATATTACTGCACCCAGGAAGAGATTCTGTGACTGGGGAACAGTGAGCTCTTGGTTACGTTGATTCTGATTCTGATTCTGATGAGTCCTAGGCATTCCAAATGGCTGAGAAGCACAGATCTGAGAGAGTTTAATTCTGCCTCTGACTGGGCCAGAATGAGTCAGTCATCGAGGTAGTTGAGGATGTGCATTCCCTTCTGTCTCAGGGGAAAAACACCACACCCATGCACTTCTTAAACCTGAGACAGTCCAATGGTATGGCTGTATACTGGTAGGCAACCCCTTTCGAATGCAAACCTCAAGAACGGTCTGTGAAGGGGGCAATCTGGATATGAAAGTATGCATCTTTCAGATTCACTGAAAAAAAAAAAAACAAGCCCCTGGGCATGCTAGCGCAAGGATTCGTTTCAAAGTTAGCATCTTGAAAAGCCATTTCGTGAGGGCGTAGTTCAGATGTCTGAGGTCTGGGATAGGCCTGATGCCGCCATCCTTCTTGGGAATGAGGAAGTAACGGCCATAGAAGCCTGACAGCATTTTAGCCAGTAAGCTCAGTACTTCAGTGCGGAGGATGTGTACCTCGTTGCTCTTCACTGAAGTATTGGTTGGAAGTATATAAGTGGTGGTTGAGGAGATTCCCCCCTTCCATGTAAAGTGCTTTGAGTACCTAGAAAAGCGCTATATAAATGTAACAAATTATTATTATTATTATTATTATAGACTATGCCCGCAAAGCAGGGTGGTCTGTGAGCGAATTGGAGCAAGTAACCTCATGTCATCATGTCCAGAACCCATTTTTACACACCGGGGATATCTTTCAAAGCCTCAGCCCGGGTGGCTAAGGGCTAAATTCGTTCAGACGGCAGCTCACAACGCTGGGTCTGGGACTGGGGTTCATAGAAGTAGTGTTTGGCCGGGCGGAGGCGCGGCTTACGGCTTTGCTTCTGGGCCTGGGTCGCTGCTGAGGTGCAGAATGCGAGAGCAGCGAGGCGAGACTTGTGCTTTGCCATTAGTGTTCATCCCCATCCACTCTCGTAGTAAGAGCATCAGTCTTAATTGAATTGTAAGAACTGATTTTCCTGCTAAAACAAAACGCACCCTGCAATAAAGCCATAAAATGCCCCCTGGATAGTAAAGACAGAGCACAGAACCCTGTCCTGCCCAAACTTATCTCCTTGTCCCTTTGTTTGACTTCAACTCATCCCCCCTCTCCCTCCTCTTCTCCCTCCTCAAGACACTGAAAGTTAAATTAAGAATGTCTATTTAACACATATGGTGTATATTATGAATATGTTGTTTTTCCTTTTCATGTTTGGTATCATTTTAAGGGTCTCAGTGCGATTGGTAAAATGGTCTTAATTTCATAGCAGTCATTGGTTTAATGAAAAAGATTGAGAACTTAGGAGAATCCTGTATCTCCTCTCTGGCTGATATCTCTTTACGATATCTCCTGAAACCAGGTGCTACCCCCCTGGGGTACATGGATTGGCCCAACCAACTCTAAACAACATTTGTATAACCCCTGTTGTTCTGGTCTGGTATTTAAGGTGAGGGGACAGAGCAATCTTTGGGAATCTTTACCAGGATCATTCCCCCACAGTAATGTTTCAGTATTTTCCTGTTGGAAGGTCCTGACACATTACTGTGTGTCTCTGTCAGGAAAACATTACTTACTTTTAGAGTCATCTTTGAGTAAATGATGTCATGTATTTTTGAATTGGCTTTTAATAATTTACTTCTGTAATTGGCATGATACATTTTTACCTGACAAATAAATGTTAACCTTGATTTATTCTGCATTCTTCTGAAATCATTATTTCCAGTAGATTAATGTGTAGTCTGGTGTTTCCGCAAATCCTTGTCCAGAATAGATCAAACTGAAGGCACTTTGAATGGACCATGGGGCACATCTTAGAAGACCTTCTGATTTCTGACTATTCCCTGACTTAGCATGTTGTATGCTACACATATTATATAAATTACACCTATGGGTCTGTAGTGTGCGACCGCATAGGGTAAAATATTTGTACTACACCCTCTGACTATTTCAGGACTGGCTGGTTTGTGATCGTGAGCGCGCAGTCGCGACGTGACGTCTCAAAGCGACTCTAGGTCCGTAATGAACGAATAATTGAAAGTATGGGATAATCAGAATAATCAAAGATCTAAATTAATTCATAATCAATATTTATGAGTATTTTCTAATCAGAAATACGATCTAAATTTGGTTATCATTTGAAATTGGAGTCAGATTACGCATAGAGCTAAAGTAATACTAAAACTAAGTTCCAATAAATTAAGTGAACTTCACTGGATCGCTGAAAAGACATACACACTTTAAACCTTCGCCAGGCCGTTGGATTCCGTCGTTGGGCCAATGGATGGTCCTTACAGAATGTGGCTTGTGGAGGCGGGCCCGTCAAGCCACACAACAATATGATCTGAGTCTTGACCTGACAGGGGATTCCCTTGCTGCAGTGAACTCATTTAGTCCTGCTCACTCAGCCCTACGGCTCCATTATTTCTTCGTCTCATGCTTGAGAAAAAGAGAACAGCGGAGAACAAGGGGAGGAGTCGCAGCGACGTGAGACTCGCGCTCTCATAGTGAGAGTGTCCGTCTCAAATGAACGCGGCTAGCGGGGGCGTGCCCATCAAGTGGCGCGTTTAGAGGTGCAGCATTTTGAAACAAACACCGGCGAAAATATGCTCTTTTAGTGAATCAGCTCTTGTTATACTCACCTGATAGTTAGGAGGAGAGGAGCGTCATTCTCAGTCCCATAAGTCAGCGGAGAACACAGAAAATTGCCATAGTAGTCGCCGGAATGGCCGCAGGTGAGACGATGCAGTCAGCTGGCCGGAGTCCGCTGTTCTGCTGAATAGATACTCGTTCCACTGCCTGGCTTAGCTGTTTTCGTCGTCGAGAAGGCTTCATCGAGAAATCACCAAAGTGTTTTTGTTGCTGAAGGAGATCAAATCTGAATCCTATGGTGAATAGACCATCTTTTATAGGCCCTTCTGGCGGGCTCTGTGCTCAGATTGGCGGCAGGTGCACTGATTGGTTTACGCAGTTACGCCGCTCCGCCATAGGTTCGTGCAGTTCCCACTGACCAGCCAGTAGCGTGCGTTTACTCTCTGCACTGTTATGGCTGTGCAATAGCACTGCATTATTTTATAAAAAGACTTCAGTATTCTGAGAAAAAGGGGTTTTCCCCTTAGCGTATAGCTATACAATACGACTGACCATTCAAAAGGGAACAGGGCCTACACTATTGTCTTCAGCTTATCTGAGTTCAACTAATTTCAACATTTATGAACCTTAGACAGTTATTGAAGCAAATCACCACTGAACTGAATTGATCTGAATAATGACTCTATTGTCTTTACAGGAGTCAGGAGAATCTGTTTGCATCATTATTTTTCTGTTTATCCAAGTGCCTCATGCAGAGAAGGTAAACTCTGTCAAAAACCTCTGCTGTCTTGCGGCCACATCTCTTTTTGGGAAAAGACTTCAGGAGTAAACCTTGAGGAAAAATCTGGAGCTGGAGTCCCATAGGCAGTGTGTGGTTGCATGCAATCTCACTCTGGCAACTCCTGCAACGGTGCTGGTCCCAAACTGTATCGGCTCTGCCGCTCCATTGGACCAACCAGTGCCGTGGAGAAGGGGGGACCCGCTACTTGGGCAACAGCCGGTCTTCCATATTACCTTGCCCTGGCTTGCGCCCTGGAGAGGACACTCCAGCTTCGCTTTACAGTGTCGAAACAACACGGGAAGCAGCAGTCTACCGGTTATAAGCTACAATGCTTGATTGGCGTAGAGTGTGGCGCCAGGGGTTGCTTCCGACGGTGGGAGAGATTTTTGTATCTCATTGGACAGCTACCGCCCGCCTCAAGCTGGGCAGTCCCCAGCCAGTAAGGTGCTGTCCCGCCACGGTCTGCCTTCCTCATTGGGTGCATGGGGATAAGGAAATCCGACAAGCAGACCGCAATTTCTGCACCAAGCAATAACAAAAGAAAAAGCAACAAGAAGAGACCAGCTCTTAAACTGGGATGCTGGAACGTCCGCACCATGACAACTGGACTTGACGACCTCCTGAACATCAGTGACGTAAGAAAGACAGCGATCATCAACAACGAGCTACTGAGACTGAAGGTAGATATAGCCGCTCTGCAAGAAACACGCCTGGCGGAAACAGGATCTTTGAAGGAGAAGGATTACACCTTCTTCTGGCTAGGCAAGAGCGCTGAGGAACGCAGAGAGCACGGAGTAGGGTTTGCAGTGAGGAACACCTTGCTGGAGATGGTCGAACCAAGTGACAAGGGGTCAGAACGCCTGCTGACTCTCCGCCTCCATACATCTGAGGGACCAGTTACACTAATCAGCGCCTATGCCCCAACCTTGACCTCCACACCTGAGGCAAAAGACGAGTTCTACACCAACCTGAATGACGCCATCAAGAACATCCACAGCAGCGAACACCTCGTCCTCCTTGGCGACTTCAACGCCAGAGTAGGTGCAGACCATAATTCTTGGCCTTCTTGCTTGGGTTCCTTTGGAGTTGGCAAGATTAACGAAAACGGGCAGCGCCTGTTGGAGCTTTGCTCTTATCATGGCCTCTGCGTGACCAACTCCTATTTCAAGACAAAGCCACAACACAGAGTGTCATGGTGCCACCCTCGATCCAAGCATTGGCACCAGCTCGACATGGTCATCGTCAGACGTACAAGCCTCAAGCATGTGCTTCTTGCCCGCTCATACCATAGTGCTGACTGCAACTCTGATCACTCACTGGTGTGCTGTAAGATCAAGCTTCTACCGAAGAAACTCCACCGTTCCAGACAAGAAGGGAAGCCACACATTGACACGACTAAGATGCAACATCCAGAGAAGCTTGAGGAATTCACAAAGTCCCTTGAGGATGCTCTGTCTGCAGGTTACCTGTGCAACACCGCATCCGCATCATGGAACCACCTGCGTGAGGCAATTCAGAAATCAGCTCTTGCTACCTATGGGAGAAAGACCTTCAAGAACTACGACTGGTTTGATGCCAAGTCTGCAGAGTTGACCCCTGTTATTGAAGCAAAGCGTGCTGCCTTTGCTGAATATAAGCGCTCACCAGGTGGGAAAAACCTTCAAGCACTTAGATCAGCCAGGAGCAAAGTACAGCAGACAGCAAGAAGATGTGCCAACGAGTACTGGCAGGAGCTCAGTCACAACATTCAGAATGCAGCAGCAACAGGCAATATCAGGGGCATGTATGAGGGCATCAAGAAAGCTTTAGGACCAACTCAGAGCAAAACTGCACCCTTGAAAACCAGCTGCGGACACCGACAAAACCAAGCAGATGGAGAGATGGGTGGAATACTATTCAGAGCTCTACTCCAGAGAGAACATTGTTGTCAGCTCAGTACTGAACGTCATCGATCCTCTGCCCATCATGGAGGAGTTAGATGCTGAACCAACACTGGCAGAACTCAGCAAGGCCATCAACAGCTTAGCCTGTGGCAAAGCCCCTGGGAATGATGGCATCCCCCCAGACCTGATCAGGCACTGCAAGACCACTCTTTTGCAGCCTCTATTTAACATCTTTTGTCAGTGTTGGAGTGAAGGTGGTGTTCCACAAGATCGTCACCCTGTACAAAAACAAAGGCGGCAGGAGTGACTGCAACAACTACAGAGGCATCTCCCTCTTGTGCATCGTGGGCAAACTGTATGCAAGAGTGCTGTTAGTGCGTCTTCAACAGCTGGCAGAACGTGTATACCCTGAATCCCAGTGTGGCTTTCGAGCAGAGCGTTCTACAGTGGACATGATCTTCTCCCTTCGCCAACTGCAGGAGAAGTGTAGGGAACAGCAGAAGCCCCTTTACGTCGCCTTCATAGACCTAACTAAGGCCTTCGACCTAGTAAGCCGGGATGGGCTCTTCAACATCCTCCTGAAGATCGGATGCCCCCCGAAGCTTCATAGTATGATCAGATCTTTTCATGACGGTATGAAGGCAACCATCCAGTATGATGGCAGCATGTCCGAACCATTTGACATTAAAAGCGGCTGGAAACAAGTTTGTGTCCTTGCTCCAACCCTCTTCGGAATCCTCTTTTCCCTTCTTCTAAAGCATGCTTTTGGGAATTCAACTGAAGGGGTGTACATGCATACAAGATCAGACGGCAGACTCTACAACATCGCAAGACTCAGAGCAAAAACCAAGGTGCGTGAGATCATCATTAGAGACATGCTCTTTGCCGATGATGCAGCAGTCAGCTCTCACACTGAACAAGATCTACAGCGTCTGATGGACAGATTCTCCCAGGCCTGCAAAGACTTCGGTCTAACCATCAACCTGAAGAAGACCAATGTGCTGGGCCAAGATGTGGACACATCACCTGTCATCACCATCGACAATTACGAACTTGAAGTGGTCCATCAGTTCACCTACCTGGGTTCCACCATCAGCGACAACCTGTTCTTAGATGCCGAAATCAACAAACGCATTGGCAAGGCCACAACAACCTTAGGACGACTGACCACTCGCGTCTGGGAGAACCCCAAGCTGACCACCCAAACCAAGATGGCAGTGTACAAAGCCTGCATAGTTAGCACCCTCCTGTACGGGAGTGAATCCTGGACAACATATGCCAAGCAAGAGCAGAAGCTAAATAGCTACCCCATGCGATGTCTCCGCCGCATCCTTGGCATCAGCTGGAACGACAAAGTGCCCAACACTCAGGTTCTTGCCCGTGCCGGCCTCCCCACCATGTACACGCTGCTCAGACAACGCAGACTGCGCTGGCTTGGCCACGTGCGCCGTATGGAAGACGGGCGGATCCCCAAGGACATTCTCTATGGTGAACTCGTATACAGCAAAAGACCCCAAGGTCGCCCCCAGTTGAGATATAAAGATGTCTGCAAGCGCGACATGAAAGCACTGGACATCAATACAGAGATCTGGGAGGACATTGCAGCTAACCGCAGCAGCTGGTGCTGTCTGCTCAAGAAACAGCTAAATATAGGTGAGGAGAAGATCTTGAAGCTAGCAGAGGAGTGGAGAACCAGTCGGAAGACACGCGCACACGAACATCCACCCACGACCAACTACATCTGCACTTTGTGCAGCAGAGACTGTCATTCCCGCATTGGTCTCACCAGCCACCGACGATGCTGTTTTAGTCGCAACACTGCAAACTCTTAGGGCGCATTATCCATGGTCGACAAACGACCGAAGGAGGCCTACTACTATCCAAGTGAAGCTGCTCTGAATCAGTCTGTACTAAAGTACTATTTAATGTCTCTCTAACACAATTAAACACTCTTAATGAAAGTTTTATTTTATCAGAACAACTTTAAGAAATCCTTAGAATTATATTGAAAATGTTGATTAGACTATAAATTAGTTCAGTCATTCGGGTCAATTGATGATTATGTCAAAACATAACCAACACCGCCTGATCAACTTTTCTCTTGTCTGGTTGTCACAACCCAGTTATGCTTAAAACAGGGAAGTCTTTCCTTTGAGTTCCCTTTCGAAAGGGAACTCTACACTACGTCAGAATGACGCTATGGGGAACGCCTCAGGCGTGACAGGTGTCTGAAATCAAATATCAACTCACGTCAATCATGTTGACCGGCGACAGCCCGTGAATCATCAGCTTGATTGATTAACGCGCGACCTGGATGTATAAAGGGGAGCCTTGCACACATGACAACATCTTTTCGTCTTCAGAGACTGTTTGTCTGTTTTGAGAATATCGCTGAAGCGCGTGGGAGGCTCTCGAGAGAGCCTCTTGTGCAAACTGTGAGCGTTTTTTATTTAAAAATGCTCCGCTCTCGTCGGACCCTTTTCTCGAGGGAGGAGGGTCAGCATCTGAGCTGTGGTGCGTGCGATCTGTGAAACAATACTGTTTGGGTACGAGGCGTTCACAGTCAGTTCCTGAGGGTGCTGGCAGTGTTCATTAAGAAATATCTCGGTGCGCGTGAGAAAGAAAAAATTCCGTGCGCTGTCGGATGTTTCAACCTCGCACCTGTTGACTTTCTTCTCGAGGGATGAAAGCCAAATATATATTTTTAACGGCTCGTTTCTCGCGCTTGCCGAGGCAGTGTGTAGATTACGAGAACGTATAAATGTTAAAACAGTATTGTCTGGTGATTATGGCTGCATTTAATTCTATGAATTAAAATGGTGGAATATTATCTGACTTTTAAGAAGTTAGATATTTAGTAATTCAGCCTATTATCCAGATCGCATTATCCAGTGTTTTTGGCTGCATTTTAATTTAGGAATTAAAATGATGAGCAGTGAACAAAAAGAGCAGGTCTAATTCTGGTCTTTTTGTAAAATGTGAAATTAACATATTTCTGTTTCTTTTCAGACCACGTCTCCTGTTTTAGAGTCTGGGGCAAAATGTTATGGGTAAGAAAGTAAATCTAAAGATTTTTTCGATGGTCAGGTAGTAGGTCTTAACAGGCCTCCTTGACCAGACAGTCCCCATTTTGCAATCGGACAGTGCTTGGGCCTCCCTGAGGTGAGCTCCCAGGAATTGAAAAAAAACAAAAAAACAAAACAAGGAGTAATGTGGTTATCAGGGTATAGGCCTCACTAGGCCTTCCTGAATATGAGCTCCCACACATGGTGGTCGCCAGGTTACAGGCCTCATCCGGCCTTCCTGGTGATGGTCTTCTACATGTCAGGTTACAGGCCTCACCTGGCCTTCCTGAATGTGGGCTTCCACATACTGTGGCCGCCAGGTTACAGGCCTCACCCGGCCTTCCTGAGTATGAGCTCCCACACACCGTGGTCGCAGGTCTTCCTAGTTATGAGCTTCCTCATGTCAGGTTATAGGCCTCATCCGGCCTTCCTGAATGTGAGTTCCCACTTACTGTGGTTACCAGGTTTCAGGCCTCATAGGCCTTCCTGAGTATCCCACATACTGTGGTCGCCAGGTTACAGGCCTCACAGGCCTTCCTGAGTATGAGCTCCCACATACTGTGGTCGCCAGGTTTCAGGCCTCACAGGCCTTTCTGAGTGTTAAGCTCCCACATTCAGTGGTCACCAGGCTTCAGGCTTCCTAAAGGCCTTCCTGGTTATGAGTTTTCACATGTCAGGTTACAGGCCTCTCCAGGCCTTCCTGAATGTGAACTCCCACTCGCTGTGGTCGCTAGGGTTTAGGCCTCACTAGTTGTGAGCTTTCACATGTCAGGTTGCAGGCCTCATCAGGCCTTCCTGAATGTGAGCTCCCACGCATTGTGTCCATCAGGTTATAGGCCTCATCTGGCCTTCCTGATCATGGGTTTCCACATGCTGTGGTTGCCAGGTTACAGGCCTCACCGGCCTTCCTGGATATGAGCTCCCACAGTCTGTGGTCGTCAGGTCACAGGCCTCAGGGGCCTTCCTGAGAATGAGCTCCCACTTACTGTGGTCGTCAGGTTATAGGCCTCACTTGGCCTTTCTGAATATAGAGTGATGAAGTACATGCACCTTTACTTCAATTATTTTTCTTAAACCCATGCTTATGGTAAGTCACACGACTAACGTCCTGTGTACTTTCTAAAATCCATTTTTGTGGTAAGGGTCATGCGCTGTACGCTTCGGTCCCTTCCTATGTGGCTCAGACCCTGGTCTTTCACCTCGGGTCCCGCTCTAGATGCGTCCCGTCGTCACGTATATTACGACAGACGCCTTTCTCTAGCTACTTCCACATTCTGATGAGCTCCCACACACTGTGGTCACCGCGTTACAGGCCTCACCGGCCTTCCCGAGTATGAGCTCCCACATGCTGTGGTCGCCAGGTTACAGGCCTCATCAGGCCTTCTTGGATTCAGAATGGCTAAGTACATGCACTTTCTTTCATGTACTTTCTATAATCCATATGTATGGTAAGGGTTGTGCGCTGTACGCTTAATTCCCTTTTTTATGTGGCTCAGACTCCGGACTCCAGACTCTAGATGCGTCTTCTGTCGCAATGTTTTTCGACAGGCGCTTCCCTTTCAAGCTATCTCCCACATTCTGTGGTTACAGGCCTCATTAGGCCTTTCTGAAGGTAGCCCCACATTGTGTGGCTGTCAGGTTACAGGCCTCTCCGGCCTTCCTGAATACGAGCTCCCACTTACTGTGGTCGCCAGGTTACAGGCCTCTCCGGCCTTCCTGAATACGAGCTCTCACATGAGGGGGTCATCAGGTCTTAGGTCTCAGTAGACCTTCCTGGTTTGAACCCTCTCTTACTTCCCCAGTGTTCAGATCGAGCACTGGGTAGACCCGTGGATTGAGTGGAAGACTTCCGTCGTTTCTTGAGGTTAAGTCACACTCTCCGGGAGATCCCGTCTCTGTGATCCGGAACTGAATGGTTTCTGGCAGCTTTACAGGCCTTCAGTTTCTGGATGCCTTATCCAAGGCAACTTCCAGAGGCTCTGTCTTGGACAGACAGGCAATTGCCAGACTGTGTGTCTTAGTATAGATCACCAGGCCAGCCTGGTGGCATTTCAGGAAGCATGCTCCCCTGAATAGTGACTGGCTGGGAGTCCCTTGGGTCCCCTAGCCACACTCCCTAGAAGGGACCCCTTCTATTGGAAGTTGTGGTCCTAAGCCTTTGAGCTGGCCCAGATATACCCCCATTAACTATGTTCTGGCGGTTTCTTGGTTCATTAGCTTGGGCTATGACCGGTAGGGAGTGCTGTCACTGACAGCCCGATGTGACCTAAGGGTGAGTGGTTCCAGTGTTTCTGAATTACTGGTTCGGACAGTTGTCACTGCCTTTGGGCATGCACTCCCCTCAGCATGGTGGCGTTGGTATATCGTTCCCCATAGCGTCATTCTGACGTAGTGTAGAGTTCCCTTTCGAAAGGGAACGTCTCAGGTTACGACTGTAACCTATGTTCCCTGAGAGCAGGGAACGAGACACTACGTCTTCCTGCCATGCCTCGGGGCCTGCCTGCAACAGTCCCTTCAGACGATAGGATGTTGTCATGTGTGCAAGGCTCCCCTTTTTACATCCAGGTCGCGCGTTAATCAATCAAGCTGATGATTCACGGGCTGTCGCCGGTCAACATGATTGACGTGAGTTGAAATTTGATTTCAGACACCTGTCACGCCTGAGGCGTTCCCCATAGCGTCATTCTGACGTAGTGTCTCGTTCCCTGTTCTCAGGGAACATAGATTACAGTCGTAACCTGAGACGTTTTCCACGTACAGTCGACACCGTTGTCAAAACGATCCCCATTCACACGGATCCATGAAAACAACTAAAAACACTGTATTCTGCTGCCAGGCAATCAGATGGCGATGAAACACTATAGACTGAACACGTAATACGCATGTTCATCGTCTTCAGAGATTCACATTTTGATTGTTTACGAGGAGACTGTTTTCAAACGTTTGCGTTATCAGGCCCCAAAACACCATTGTCGTGTAAATGAACGAAAAAAGTGTAACATGGAAAACTGTGTTGTGTAAACAGCCCCTAAGAGAGTTAAAATAACAATAATTAAGATATAATTATAGTTAATTATTAACTGTTTAATTGACTGATATTTGACAATTATTGAAGACACCTGATGTTCACAAGCAGAATCACTGAAGGAGAAAATCACACCGTTATGGTGATCAGTGTTTGCTTTAGTTGAGCTCTTGACTCTTTAATGTACCCTTATTTTAAAACTTTTGAGTGTGGTCTAAAATAAACTCGCAGGAGAGTTAATTTAACTCTGGAGTTTTTGCTGTGTATATATAGATGAAGTGTGATCCTGACGCATCTCTCAATGCAACACTTCTGGAGGTGAATTTGTGGTTTCACAAGCACAAACTTAGTAGCCTAATAAAAGCTTCAAGGTACACACACACATATAGCAAGCGATCTTGGCCCGAATGTGGCCTCACGCAGGCCTGACGTCAGCAATGGCATGAATCCTGTCAGACAGTTATGGCCCATGTGTGGCCATTGTCTTTAATCCAGATCTAGGCCACTCCAGGACAGGCATTCTTTGCGGCATGAGGACCGAGTGAAAAGGGGCTTGAGGAAAGAAAAGAAAGAAAGAATTTTTGTTTCTCCATCCCCAATGTCACTTCTCTGTGTTTTACGGTCCTGACGAGAACATCGGTCTCCTCGGCTGTGAACCGCTCCTGGCAAATCCGCCGTTATAATAGCAATCCGCCATGGAACAAGCGCTCCTGCTCTTGAAGGGAATGTGAGATGACGCTCTGATTGGTTTATTTCACGTTACGCCCAAACCACACCTATGAGTAATGAAGCGACTTCAGACCAACACATTTTAGATTTGCATCGGGGACCGAGACCCGCCCACATAGTTACTTGCGTTTCGCGCTTGATACTTGCATTTCAGACCGTTACAATATGGCCCAATGTGTTAGTGGTGTGATGCAAAAAGATTGTGTAAATAAAAAAAATAAAAAGAGACGCTTCCTCTCTTCGCTGAACCGCCCCGGGAGCGCAAGTTCATTCCCTAATTTACCGACGTGCGTCTGTGGAGTGAAAAGTCTGCTGTGCGCGTGTGACACATGCATCACTGTACAAAGTCAATAGCGCTGGGTGCAAGATAGGGCCTCTGATTCATAAGTTAAAAAACACCTCAAGCGGGCATGAAAACTTTTTTGCAAATTAAGGGATTTTTATTCGAAATTTGACATTTTTCATCACTCATTTCACAGTCAACACAGTTTTACACCAGAGATCTTTCTGACCGCTTCTTCAGCTGTGTCATAGAGTCAGGACTAAACACTCGGTTGGTCAGATGAGAGGAAGTTAATAACCACAGGAGCTGATGATGTTTAAAGGAGGAGCTGTAACTATATATAATGAAGAGAAAGAGCTGTAACTATATATAATGAAGAGGAGGACTGACAGAAACAGAAAATGGCTGATAAGTGTGATCTGTGTCTGCTGGGACTGGTCATTCTCTCTTCACTTCTCACAGGTAAAGAAATCTGTATTTTCTCTAAAGACATTTAGTGGAATTAGTCTGGAAAGAGTTCATTTGAACATGCTCAGTTTATTCTTGCACACATTCACGTTGTAATCTCAGAGTTGTGTATTGATACACACAGATCATACTGTATTATTCCTGATACTGGACATAGTGTCACTCAAACATCTGATGATGAAGAATTATCTTCATATTAAGAGTGTAAGGGTGGATCTCCTGCAGGGGTTCAGTCTGCAAGACTGCTGAATGACTAAAGAAACGTTGTCAGCAAGATGGTAGAAAACTGCACATTTCTTGTCTATTCCACCCACTGCCACTTATACCAGCGACGGAAATAAGCGCAGTTACAACAGCTTAATATGTGGGAGAGCGTTGCTGTAGAGAGGGATGATATTGTCTTGCAATATGAAGCACTTCAAAGTCAACACCAAATCAAAACTAGTTAGTACATTAATTGTAATTGAAAAGGTTTAATGACAAAATATGGTTATGGTACACTTAAAATAGTTACAAAATAGATGAATGAGATTATAACTTGTACCATTAATCTTACCCAGCATGTAAATGTTTCCTGAGAGATAGAGAGAGATAGAGAGAGAGAGAGAGAGAGAGAGAGAGAGAGAGAGAGAGAGAGAGAGAGAGAAAGAGTAGGAGACAAAGAAAAGAGGAAGTAAAGAGAGAGCGAGAGAGAGAGAGAGAAATAAAAAGAGAGAGAGAGAGAGTAGGAGACAAAGAAAAGAGGAAGTAAAGAGAGAGAGAGAGAGATAAAGAGAGAGAGAGATAAAGAGAGAGAGCCCTAAGAACTGTCAACTATTTTTGACTGTCAAAATGCCGGCGGACACACAGCTACAGTGAGTTGTTCAAAATCTTTCTTTTTAGTAAACTCTGTGTACACAAACGCTGTTCTCAATGCTGGAGTTCATGTGTAGAGCCGCTGGTGAGACTTCCAGCACGGTTTCATGTTGTGTCGAGCCTTCTTAGTGTTTTAAAAATAGCGATTTTGGATGCTATCATAGTAGTGCCCCATTCACTCCCATTCACAAGGCAATTTGACCGAAAATGAAAATACGATCAAACTTAAAGGCACAATATGTATCTTTTTGCTTTAAAAATAGCAAAAATCACTATATCTATGTTATATATATTTTTTTTAGTTGTGTACTTACATTATCCCGACTGTTTCCAACAACTTTCAAACTAGGAGAAATTTGTAATGTAATTCAAAGACACGTCCCGTTTCTTTATTTCCGTTTTGTCGCCGTCAATGGCGTCATATCCGCGTTATCCCTGATTTCCGCTCGTACTGCCATAGCAACCAGAGCCCTCTGATAGTAACCAAGGCGACAGACGTGGACAACTGTGTAGTTCGTAATGTCTATCTGCACGCTGTTGTTGTTTCGTTCAAACATTATGGAAAACTACAAACAAAAAAGGAGAACTAAAACGAGAATCAATATCAGCGCGGTGTTTTCGAGATGCCTTGAGCTCCCATAGACAGTATATAAACGAGAGGTCCACGGCCAAGACTTCGACTGCTCCTACATGTACTTTATTAAACAGGTGAGCACATTTACATAAAACTAATCAATGCTATATAGTTCAACAATGATAAAATGTTAGAATATGATCTGTATGTTATTCTAATGTTGATCTAGCTTACTGCTAGTCTCATACAGACAAACTAACTCATAGAAACATAAATTTCAACACATTTAAATGCAGTTTAGTGTGATAGTGTAATGTTAGTGTGAAACAGCGCTGCGTTATCAAACTACGCCTTTGTTATTGTAAGAGGTTAGCAACCCCTAGCGGCGAATTCCATACTGTACGTTTAAAAGTGCCGTTTCCATTCTAATTATGCTTTTAAACGAAAGTTCGCCTCGGGTAGATTAACAAAAAGACCCTCAGTAGCATTTTGGCGAGATTTACCCTTTAATGTTAGTTATTCTCTGGCTGCTGGAACTGTTTGTTATGGCAAAAACAGTAAAAGAAAATGTGTTCTAGTGATGGGTCGGTCACGAACGATTCGTTTATTTTGAACAAATCTTTAATATGACTCAGGACTACTGAGTTGTCTCAGAGAGTGATTCGTTCATTTTGTGACGACCGCACATGCGTAAAATCCTATGGGTTCTGTACCGGAAAGAGAAATGATCAGTTCATCTCTTGAGTCTTCGGGTCTGATTCTTCTGAGTCTTTCCTTCTTTTGACACCTGACGTGATGTGACAGCGCTGGACACACAAATGAGTTAATAATTCCCAATCTTTCTTATAAACAAGCGTTTAGTCAGTTTTTTAACAGTTACATGCATTTTTGGTCTCAATCTCAATTTCTTATAGCTTTCTTATTTCTTTCAATTAAAAATTTGTATAATTTCTATCATGGTGGTTCTTCTCCATATTAATCTGAACCATATGAATATGAACTTTGCGATGCTGTTTGTGAATGTTCGTTAGAACGATGGTTTCGGGAAACACTGACTCGTAAATGCTGATAACGACGGAACTTGTGAACATTGTATGATTTAATGTATTTTAAAATGTTTATATATATATATATATATATATATATATATATATATATATATATATATACAGGTGCTGGTCAAAAAGTTGAATTATTTCAAGAATTCAACTTAACAGGTGAAACTAATATATTATATAGACTCATTACAAGCAAAGTGAGATATTTCAAGCCTTTATTTGTTATAATTTTGATGATTATGGCTTACAGCTTATGAAAACCACGAAATCAAAATCCCAGAAAATTAGAATATTACATGAAATCACACAGTAATTACACAGTAATACCATGGTCATTGAACCAGGTTTTGGTTATTTTGGCAGTGTGGGCATGTGCAATACCTGCTGGAAAATGAAGTCAGCATGAAGTGCTCTGAAAATGTCCTGGTAGACGGCTGCGTTGACTCTGGATTTAATAAAGCACAGTGGACCAAAGTCCTCTTTTCTGATGAGAGCAAATTTTGCATCTCATTTGGAAACCAAGGTCCCAGAGTCTGGAGGAAGAATGGAGAGGCACACAATCCAAGATGCTTGAAGTCCAGTGTAAAGTTTCCACAGTCAGTGATGGTTTGGGGAGCCATGTCATCTGCTGGTGTTGGTCCACTGTGTTTTCTGAGGTCCAAGGTCAACGCAGCCGTCTACCAGGAAGTTTTAGAGCACTTCATACTTCCTGCTGCTGACCAACTTTATGGAGATGCAGATTTCATTTTCCAACAGGACTTGGCAACTGCACACAGTGCCAAAGCTACCAGTACCTGGTTTAAGGACCATGGTGTCCCTGTTCTTAATTGGCCAGAAAACTCGCCTGACCTTAACCCTATAGAAAATCTGTGGGGTATTGTGAAGAGGAAGATGCGATACACCAGACCCAACAATGCAGAAGAGCTGAAGGCCACTATCAGAGCAACCTGGGCTCTCATAACACCTGAGCAGTGCCACAGACTGATCGACTCCATGCCACGCCGCATTGCTGCAGTAATTCAGGCAAAAGGAGCCCCAACTAAGTATTGAGTGCTGTACATGCTCATACTTTTCATGTTCATACTTTTCAGTTGGCCAGCATTTCTAAAAATCCTTTTTTTGTATTGGTCTTAAGTAATATTCTAATTTTCTGAGATACTGAATTTGGGATTTTTGGGAGTTGTCAGTTATAATCATCAAAATTAAAAGAAATAAACATTTGAAATATATCTGTCTGTGTGTAATGAATGAATTTAATATACAAGTTTCACTTTTTGAATGGAATTACTTAAATAAATCAACTTTTTCATGATATTCTAATTATATGACCAGAACCTGTATATATATAACTAAAGCTGTTATAAGAGCAGTCAGTCACATCCAAAAAAAAAAATGAATGGATCTCTATGGGGCCTCTGCTGGAAGTGTATGGTAATTCATTTTGGCAAAACTATATTATCTGCAAAAAAAAAAATTCTAACCAGCAGATGAAGAATTATGCATCTCAGACCTAGATCAATATCCAGAAACAACTCATGATTCATTTCGATCATCATTAATGTGTGGGGGGGTTTTTTTTCATAAAAAGGTAATATTTGCATGCTAATGGAGTAGCTGAGGTATTTTACAGTAAATAGGTACAAAAGTAATTAAAATCTCCCAAAACATAGCATTAATGTATAGATGAGAAGTAAACCAAAAAAATTATATATTACGTGTATTATTAAAAATGTTAAAAAATTAAATAAAATAAAAAATACAATCACTCTATACATTTTTGGGGTCATATTGACCCCAAATGCACTGAGTGTAAACAGGAAACTAGAGACAAATGAGGGAAAGATGGTTCAGTCCTGTGTCTACTGGGAAACTTCCCACTAAAACTGTATAAGAATGTTTAGAGAGTGTTATCCTTCCTTTTAGGAGAACATTCTGGGAACAAAAATACAATTATCTACAGAAAACATTACAAGAACAAAACATAATGCTCTCAAAACATTCATAGAACAACAACATTTCTATCTGGGATGAGCTCATATTGTCAAGTCATCTTCATTTATATAGCGCTTCTAACAATATTGATATCGAGATCATAGTATGAGCACACAGTGACTGCGCTGTGAGTAACAGAACTACAAATAACCTTTATCTTTTGTTTTGCTGTCCATCATGGCCTCCTAATCATCCCCATATACTGATTGGCTTCATCACTGTCTCCTCTCCACCAGTAAGCTGGTGTGTGGTGGGCGTTCTGGCGCAATATGGCTGCCGTCGCATCATCCAAGCACATTGGTGGTGGTTGAGGAGATTCCCCATCTATGTAAAGCGCTTTGAGGTCTCAGAAAAAGCGCTATATAAATGTAACGAATTATTAATTATTATATTATTATGGTGTAAAGGAATACAAATATTCTCCTAGTGCATGTTTAATCATATTGTATTAAATGATTTGTTAATGCATTATTTTGTCATGACTTTTACTTGAGAGGGCCCTAATCATGATCAAATTCACTGTTAACTACTTCCCAAACTCAGCTCATGATTGATCATAAACTGACTGTCAAACACACAGCGAGTGTTCAGCTCAGTGAAGTGATGTTGTGTGATCAGAGAACAGAAGTACAGTATCATCACGCCTGTGTCTGGATGGAGAGTGAACTACTGATCCCAGCAAACCTTCCCTGAGTTTTGCTCCTTCCTTTGGGAACTGTTCCACAAATATTCTTTGTGGGTTTTGAGTTGTTATTTAGTATTTAGCTGTGCATAAGTCACAGTAGGGTGAGTTTGAAGGACAGAGAGAAACACAGAACAGATAAAGAGCTTTTAAGGGCAGTTATTAGTGTATTTCTACGGTTGAAGAGGAGGATCAACTAATCCTGTGCCGTCCAGTAATGTTTATGACAAAGCTGAAATCAAAAGTTCAAGATATGATGATATTATATTATTTAAATTTGTTTCAAAGTCAGAGTATTTCTTATTCCATCTTAGAGGCATTTGATTTGGTTTATCTATAAATGTTAATGAATGCATTAACTATCAAACAGCGGAAAAAGACTGTATGATTTGAATCTTCTGCTTTGTATGCTGGTGGGGTTTATGTTTAATCATTTATTAATATCATAATGATCACTGAGATATACTGTGTTTCAGGAACCAGTGGAGATTGTGTGTACATCAGTTCTGGTGAAAATGTCCGTCTGTCCTGTAATACAACTCTTTCTGACTGCAAATCAACTACATGGACCTACTATAAGAGCTTCAGTGATTCAGCAGTTGATCTGATTACTGGAGGGATAAAGAATAAAGAGAGACATGAGAGACTGAGTCTGGAGTCTGACTGCTCTCTGAACATCAAGAACGTCACAGGAGGAGATTATGGATTATACAGATGCAGACAATATGTGAATGGAGAACAACAAGGACCTGATGCTGATGTTGCTCTGTATGTTCTTCATGGTAAGTTTATGATTATGTGGTCAATTTAAAAAGGGCAGATTCTCCCTTTAAACTCAGATGATGATTGAAGAGTCTGTCATTTGTGTCTTGTGTTCAGTTTCAGTGTCTCCATCTTCATCATCTTCATCATCATCATCATCATCTTCATCATCATCTTCATCCTCACAGACTGAGATCAGTCCAGGCCGCTCTGTGACTCTCTCCTGTCAGTTGTATACATATACTGGATACTCCTGTTATGATTGGGTCAGTTGGGGACTTGAGCTGTTGTGGGTGAATCAGGCTGGTGTTGATCTGAAGACAGACTCCAGATATCAGATATTATCATCATTGGCTCCAGGTCGCTGTATCCTCACTCTGACTACAACACTCCTGAATGAAGATGACAACAGAGAGTGGAGATGTCAGCTTACTCACAGAGATCAACTCTTGACCTCAGTCAGATACACTGTCAAGTATTCAGGTGAGAAACAACACTGTAAACTATGATGTTAATGTCCTACAGTTATACAGTAATACAGCACAGTCTCTTCTCAACTACTGCCACTGTAAACTGTGATGATGAACACAAACTGCAGGTCATGATCGATATGAACATATGATGTTAATGTCCTACAGATGATGCGTCTGGACATTCATCTTCTGCAGATCCAGTCGCTTCACCAACACTGACTCCAGTCAGAAGCTCAAACTCTGAGAAGACATCAAGCCGGACTACAGCAGCAGATCCTACACAAGGTTCATGATCATATGATCACTGTCACACATCATCAGTCTCTCGCTTCAGTGGTTTGCACTGGCTCTCACAGACTGGTTTATCATCACACATATTATCTACAAAAAAAGCTCTTTAGTCAGGTTTGTTGAGTCAGGTTGAGTTTTGATACAAATGACCGGTCTTGTACAGTCTGTTGTCTGATGCACAATAATCATAATATACAGCTAGTGTAACTCACACCCAGGGACGGACTGACAATCTGTGTGTTCTGGAAAAGTCCAGAACGGCCGTCCAACCGAGGGCCGTCGGCAAAAAAAAAAAAAGTCTAATAAAGCAATATGAACAGCCAACAGCAGGGGCACTAATACGATCACTTATATGCTACGTGTAAAAAACAACAACTGAGGAAGAAGAGTCGGCCTATAGCCACTGACAGAAAGTTAGTTTTATAAGGCTGCACTTTTAAATTACATTATATTTGAATAGCAGTGGTCTCCTGTGAGTTGCCCGCTAAACACATTCTATAAATCGCCCCAACTTGCCGTCGGGGTTCCAGACTTCGAATGGTATAATTTTGCGACCTTTTTAACTAAACGTTTCAATTTGAACTTTTGCCTCTACAAAATTACCCAACTCTCTTTGATTGTACGCTGTCATTTGCATTGCGTATGAGAAACATCAAATGGCAAACGCTCAAAAAGCGGAATAAAACTTGTTTGATCTGAGCAGCGCATTATCAGGTCGGCCCAAAAGACAGCGATCGCGGCCAAAGCTGACCTCGATCACGCGAACATTAGGCTATTACACAGAGATGCGCGATCCACCGAGAAGCATTTCAATTCAGCGCAGAATTCTCTATCTATAAACCCACAGATGACTAACTTATGTGATTTAAGCTTGTAAAAAGCCAGATGAAACAGCGCTGATATCCTCAACATATTGACGCAAAAAAACAACAACAACAGGCGAAGCATTGTTCCGAGAACAAACCAGTTAGAAGACATTTCACACCACAACTTATGAATTAACTTTAGTAAAACAAACTTTTTTGGCAGAAATGTGCCTGTATTCATATTAAAAATACTGTTATATTAATATAGTCATGTATAAATGTATTAAAGGGGTCATGAACTGGATTGTTTTATTATTTTATAATGTTGCCTGGGGTGCCCTTATAATGTTAGTATGATTTTTACATCAAAAATTTTCATAATTTATAAATAAAAGCCATTTTTCCAAGCCTCATTTCAGCTTCAGATTTGAACGCTCTGTTTTAAGGGGCGTGTCTGCTGTGAGACTGCTGTGATTGGCTGACATGCTTGCATATGAAATGGATAGTATTACATGAACTCTCTCGAAAACTTTTACTACGTTTTTACTATTACAGCTATCGAGATTAACAAATCGTGAAAAGTATTGTTTAAAGCATTATATTTAAATCTATTCCATCACATGAAAGGTTGCAGCATGATGAGCACTGACTGAGCAGATGACAGACAGACTGTTGATCGCGTGAATAAAGATCTTATCATTGCAACGCAATTTTTGCACTCTCACAAATGCTTACACCAAATCACAACGCAAACACGATGTGAATACACAGTAAGAGCTTCGTTGTGTAGTGTAACAGTGTCATTATTTCATCACGAGTTTGGTAAGTGTCCAGATAAGCTCTCGCGGCTCGCGCTGTGCTGTTTGATTGACAGCTTGGGCGATTTGATCGTTCTTTAATCGCTTTCTGTATATAATTTAATAACAGTTTAAAAAAGATTATTTTCATAATACTACGAGAAATTATGTGAAGTTGATCGTTTAGTCACTGATGCATAAACAGTATTGAACGATTTTAAGAGAAAGATATCTGAACTTGAATAATTACACATCAGAAATCACTGATCGCAGATCAGGCATTAGAATACACATGGTTACTTACATGTTGCTGGCAGATCCGTGTCGGGAAATTGTGATTGACTGATTTAAAGGGTAACTAAACCCTAAACCAACTTTTTTTAGTTAATGATCTGTAAGAATGGGGCTTTATTAGTGCTGTTCATTGATTCGAGTAACTTTTCTGACATTTGGGTATAAAGTGTTTTAATTCTACAATATATGGTGTAAAAACGTCTGAGTGCTGCCCTCTTCAGGTTGAATGGTGGCGACTGCAGTTGAATTTTCCTATTGGATGTTTGCGGTACTACGTGACGTAAGCAGGTTCCAGCTCACCACACCCTCCCTTGGTACGAGCTATACCACGCCCTCCCTTGGTATGAGCTAGCGTAGATTTATCTGTATTTAGTACAGTGGGCAGGAGGGTACGTAGGTGTAGTGTTGCTGGTTGCAACAGCACTGCTGGACTGCATAGCTTTCCAGCAGACTTGGAAATTAGGCACCAGTGGTTGCATGCACTTGGCCTGGAAGACCGAGTGTGAAACCTGCATTTTACGCGGAATTGCTTTTGAAACGCAATAGAGGTGGAAATGGGCTTCTCCACACAGCTCGCGCTGAAAAGCGACGCAGTGCCAAACGCTGCTCTCCTGCATGGACTCCACCACCGCAGCGGCGTCTTGATGTGAGTGATCATATATATTTTAATCACAATTTATGGTTAGGCTAAAGTTAATCCTCTGGGGTCGACAAACGCGGCGGCGCATTTTGCTGGATTTTTTCACATAGCGGCAAAATATGAAAATGCCTATAGAGAGCGCGCGCTATTGACATAAACTCGATAAAACTCATCAGATGCATGTGCTTTACGTCGTCTTTCGACCCTGTGAGTCACTCTCCATTTTAGAGAGTCTGACAGCAGGTCTCAGGTGCACGCCCCCCCACTCACGATTCGTCCCCTCTATCTCTGCTGGGTCTGCCCACTTTTCTAGCATTTTTGCCAGTGGGTGGAGTCAGGCTCTGACCAGGGGTTTAGTTACCCTTTAATAAAGTTTAACCATGCTGGAATCCGAAGGAAGCTTATGCAGACTGTCTTCTTCCACAAACAGGCACTGCACAATATTTAGTAAACAGCATGTTTATTGCTTGGAAGTAGCTCGATCCGGTTTAGCAATTATCATGTCGTCCTATGTTATTTAGCATGTTTGGGCGAATCGGTGGGCGGGGCTAAACAGGCCGTGTTGAAGTAGGCGTTGATCTTCTTTTGTGGAGGCGGTGTTTTATCCTCTTTGACGTCATAGTTCCCCACTTTGAAAAACGAGTCGTTTGCTGAGCCTGATGTCTATAAAAGCTTTTATTGGACTAACAAGGTAGTTTTCAGTTCTGAAACTTACAGGATATTATTATAGTATGATGATCTCTTATATGTCAAAAGCTCAAGGAAAATTTGATTTCTCAGTTCATCACCCCTTTAAATGTAATGCAGTAATGTTTTTGTTTAGAAGTTATGGCAGTTTATTTATTTATTTATTTATTCATTTATATTTATACTAAATGTTTGGGCTACTGTTTTTGATAACACATACAATAGGTTTATAGAAAATCAACAAAAAAATCAATTATATTTTCAGAATTTTTCAGAATTTTTTTTAAACGCTTTTAATTCTATATCGATATTTTATTATTTCCCATATGATGGTGAAAAGTAAAAAAGCTTAACCATGTTATGTATAATAAATACTGGAGTATAACAAATAAAAATTCCTTCTAGATTATTTTATCCCTTTAGTTATAGCCCTCGCACAAAAAAAGGTTGGAGACCCCTGGTATTTAACTATATGATTTATAATTACAAGTTTGTGTAATATGGGGTTACTATAGACATTTCATTATTTGTATTTTATGGCATTGTACATTTTTTGTTTTTATTTGAAGGCTGAGGCTTCATTATTAAACACAACCCCAATTATCATCATTGGTTTTGAGATGTTACTTGCTGTGAATACCTTGTCTGATAGGCTACAGTATTGTGGCATATAGTATCAGAACATCCTGGCTAGTGTCTGTCCCACACGGCTAGAGGCGAATGGCCGGATGATGGGCCTATTTGGGAGAAAGTCCAGGGCTTTCCCTGGTTGTAAAGATGCCTAACAAAGGTATCAATCTGACATGTTTTTTCTGGTCCCTACATCTCAGGTCAATATCACTGACATTAAATCGATGTTGATTTGATGTCAGGAAACAAGACATCAAATTGATGTGAAATTTATGTCAATACAATGTCTGAAATGTCTGAAAAAAGTATATTTATTACTCATTGTAAATCAATGTGACAACATCTAAAAGACCTAGCCTGAATGATCTTGAAAGTTGTAGACTTAGGTCTATGTATTTTGCATGTGTGTTTTTATTTATTTAAATCATAGCATATTTACATTTAGTTCACGTTTAAAATGACAGCTGACACTATAATTACATATACTATAAAAGGTAAATTTAATCTGATATTGGAGCTTGATATTGAATAATATCAAAATAGCATTAAAATGACATCAACATCATGGCATCCTGATGTCAAATAGATGCCCAGCAGGCACAGGATTTAGACTACAGCGTCGGTCAGACGTTGGATTTTGGTTGAAAATGAAAGTCGGGTTGATGTCTAAATCCAATGTTTGTTTGACGTCAGGCTCCAACGTTGGGCAGTCGTTGAATTTTGGTTGGAATAAACCAAACAAAAAGGTGAAATGCATGGCCGTACACTTATTACCAGCTTCACTTAAAACTAACCAGATTTACTTTATTTAAAAAAAACCATTATTTTTTTAATAATTTTGGACATTTTAAATAAAATCTGAAGACAATTGGCACTGTTGATCACACTAGTCTACTTTAATATTTCACCAGGAATTTTGTTTTGAAAAACTTTTATTTTGTACAAAATGACACATTGTCACACTTGTGGTCTTCCCGGTCAAAAATGACCGGCCTACAAAAAATTGCTTATAAATCACTCTTTATGCAATATTATCACCCAATATTGGATTCAATCTTTTTGTCCACTTGTTCTCTTTCAATTAGGACTGGTTTTATATTTCTATTTGCATCTGATTAATTGTAGGCCTCATTTATTTGACAGTAGGCATCTCAATTTTTGAGTAAAAAAATTTTTGGAAAAAAAATCAAATCAAAAATTGAAAAATCAAATCAAATCTGAAGAAAATAGGTACTGTTGATCACACTAGTGTACTTAAATTTTTCATCAGGAATTTTGTTTTGAAAAACTTTTATTTTGTACAATATGGCACCAATACAATCATTTTTATTCTTTTCAATAAAGCTTCAACTTCTAAACCGCTGTTAATTCTCAATAAGAATGTTAGTATGAAAGAAATTAAGTCTGGACTGTAATAAGTGAAGATGCTGAGATCCTGAGAGATCTGTTAGTGTTTAATGTTCTGTTGGGGTTTAAAGTGTTTCTGTATGGTGTGTTTCGTGTGTCACCATTGTGTTGAAGAGTAGAGCCTGAGCTTCAGTTCAGGATGAGCAGATGTAACGGAGGCCAGCTAGTCAAGTCAAGTCAAGTTTATTTATATGGCGCTTTTCACAACATAGGTTGTATCAAAGCAGCTTCACAGTAATAAATTAAAACAATACATCAATGTTTGTTTCTAGTGGAACGTCCACATTTGGTAATGCTGATCAATAGTATCGTTGATTGATTAATTAAATTAAATATCCCCAAATATCCCCAACTGAGCAAGCCAAAGGCAACAGTGGCAAGGAACCGAAAAAACTCCATCAGGTGACCTAATGGGGAATAAAAAACCTTGGGAGAACCCAGGCTCAGTCGGGGCCAGTTCTCCTCTGGCGTTTATGAACTAGAGGTCGGATTTAACCGTAAGATTAAAAGTATTATATGAATGCCTGGCTGAAGAGATGCGTCTTTAATCTAGTTTTAAACTGGGAGAGCGAGTCTGAGCAACGAACAGTATCAGGAAGACTATTCCAGAGTTTTGGAGCTAAATGTGAAAATGCTCTCCCTCCTTTGGTGGACCTAGATATCCTAGGTATGACCAAAAGCCTCGAATTTAGATGTAGGGCTAGTAGTCGCTGTGCGAGTAAACCTCACTCCTCTGATCTCAATAGGCGCTCTAGCGACAGATGCTAGAGGCTGTAGTCTTTAGCCTCCTTGTTAGAGCGCCTGACTCTCACGCCGGAGACCCGGGTTCGAGACCCGCACGGAGCGGGGTGTGAAGGACCCGGGTGAGAGGGGTTACACAGAGAAACACTGATGAAATGCTGCATGTTGCTTTATTTAACCCCCTGAGGTCGACAATCGCGCCGGCGCGATAGGCTCGCTTTTTTTCAGTTCAGTTCAAAATAAATTAATTTTGCTCTGTTGACTTTGATATTACAAGCAAGTTTCATACATCAATCGATTCTGTTAAATGTGTATTATTTTTGTGTATACTCACAATAAAAACAAAGTGTTGTGCTTTTTGCCAAATAAAGAAAAATAAACGTGATGCGAGTTCTGCCTTCTCTCTGTCAGTGTAGTCCATTCTGAAACGCGTCCGAAAATGAACTGTAACTCAGCGAATACTCAGTCAAACAGGCATACAGACACACAGGCATGAAGCTTGAATTCTCTTCTTTTAAATGAGGTAATTTATATAAAAAACAAATATTCTCATCTTGTGAAATCTGTATTAAAAGAGAGCGATTCCAGTCGAGCTAATTAGAGCTCATTCAAAGGTAATGTGAACCCGCCCACGGAGAGCACGTGCTATTCAAACGCAAATTGCTGAGGCAATCCAAGCAAACCTGTGAACGCCCCCATATCAGCTCGAGAAAACACAAGTTTAATCATATCATTGTAACCTACGTGTTTACACCATCTGGCAGCGCTGTGAGGAATAATAATAATGGAAAATCTACCTCAGAGTGCGGGTATTGCAGGAGAGAGGATCCGAATACTGTAGTACGTTTTTTTTCCTTCTCAAGTTAATCGCGTTTCTGTGAATGAATGAACGGCAGCCGCAGAGATGCGCGCTGTTTACCACAGCTCGCAAAAAGACAGTTTAAATTTAAATTGCGTTCCTGTGTGAATGAATGATGATGTTTTAGCAAACTGTATTGCCGTACTGAGTTGAGTAAAAATCGACAAAAATATGTTGAAATAAAATGTAGGCTATTTGTATAAGCAACGTTTTAAACTGAAAATTAACATTTATATGCCCTAATATTTCATAAAAACAACGTTACAGTCAGGCGTTTCTGTTTGTGTATGAATGTTTCGGTTTTAGCAAACTGTATTGCTATACTGAGTAAATATCGATTAAAATATGTTGAAATAAAATGTATTTGTATAAGCAACGTATAAAACTGCAAATTAACATTTATATTTCTTATAATAAAAATGAAAGACCTATGTTACAGACATATGAAAGAAAACATTTCGTTGATTAGTTTTGGATAGATTATACATTTTTACTGTAAAATATCTGCCACCTCAAATAAGCTTTTGTTTGCCAATTTTTGCTTATGTTAAATATAATATGTTTTGTCAAAAATAAAGTAATCAAATAATCAATCAAATCCTTAACTTTGAAATATGTATGATAAAATGTATACTTTAGTTTTTACAAAGAAAGATTACACTTGAATTGTTGTTGTAATTGTAACCTTTTTAATAAAAAAATATATTTACAAGGTAGATGTAAACAAACTATTAAAAGGTAAATATAAGCCTTTTCTTTAAATAATTTTTATTGTGTTTTATTAGTGACAAATTTGGGGAGAGGATAAATATTCCAAAACTGAAAATACAGTATGAGAATTAACTGCACAATTACTAGACATGTTTTCCTTGAATATTATAGGCCAAATTGCAAGCACAATATGTGGAAAAATAAAAAAGAATTGAGATGCTTCCAACTGTTGCTCTTGCATTCTTGTGGCTCAGTGACTCACCTGAATGAATGGCTAATTAAGTATGCGGGCCCCATTGTCTCCTCAGGTGTGAACCACTAAATATGCATCATTGACGCCCACTCCGCATATTGCCTTTCCAAACAGAAAGTGCTTTGCAAAATTCAAATCAATGTATTGTGTTATGTGAATGATTAGGCAGGGTGATTTTCACATCATTTTGAAGAAAAAACACTAGGCGATGACATCTATTAGACAAAAGTCTTATTGGCACATATTTAGTATGTGTTTTGTGGTCTTATTTCAGAAACTTTAGTTTTTAGTTTTTTCAATAACCACGCATAAACATTATTCTCTCAAAAATGCAGACATGTACATTCTTGTTGCTCACATATTATGGTAGCCCTGTTTGTGCTAAATAGTGTGTAATTTTTTATTGCCATTAATATGTTTATAAGCAACTGAAAAAAGCACAAATGTCAGGGCATGTCAGAACATCTCAAGGACCCCAAAAACACCTTAGACCCCAGAGGGTTAACAGACAGTAACTGTGTAGTTGCTGATGCAGTGACGTATAGTCACAGCAAATCATGCATGTAGTTAACTGCATGTTTTTCAGTAAAAAAGTCAGAAAATAAATGTGAAATTACTGTGTTTCTGTTAAAAAAAGATTAATGAAGATTTCTGTAAAAGTCTTTTGCACTTCATTTAAAAAAATACACAGTGTAGCTTTAAAGAAAACAAAACAAAAAACCCAATACTTTTTGTTGTGTAATCAGTATTATGCAACAAATGTTTGATCAAGGGGAAAGCTCCCTGAACAGATGGCTAGTCCATCACAGGGCTCTCTCTCACACACACACACACACACACACACACACACACACACACACACACACACACACACACACACACACACACACACTTTGGACTGTGTGTGACCCCTCCAAACGGGTCCTACTCGCCCGCTCCGTGCGGGTCTCGAACCCTAGTCTCCGGCGTGAGAGTCAGGCGCACTAACAAGGAGGCTAAAGACTGCAGCTTCTAACGTCTGTCGCTAGAGCGCCTATTGAGATCAGAGGAGTGAGGTTTACTCGCACAGTGACTACTAGCTGGCCTCCGTTACATGTGGTGTGGGGGAAACCGTAGTACCCCGGAAGTAACCCATGCTGACACGGGAGAACATGCAAACTGAAAGGACTCCTGCTGTGAGGCAACAGAGCTGACCAATGAGCCCCTGTGCCGCCCGGATTCATGGATAAGGACTGTTTATTTCTCTGAATCTCCTGTGTCATGCGCTTACTTGTGACAAAGTCTGATTCATTTCCGCGAGCCGGTTCATTCGGACAGCTGGTTTAAAAAAACGATTCGTCTGTTCCATACGTCATCAAGCAATGATGGCACTACGCCAACCTCGGTAATCCTCTGCAAACTTTGACAGTGGGGTCTTTTTGAGTGGGACATGCTTTAGCTTGTGTGTTTTGCGTCATTAACCTGGAACTAAAGTTCGATTCAGTTTGATTAATGAACCAGCTCGACTTGTTACTTCCTACCGGCTCAAAATAACAATTCGTTCAAGAACCGAACATCACTACCGCTTTCTACAGCCACACCCAACAATATATAAAGATAAAATGGACTATAAGTTACAACACTGAATTTAAGAGTGATTTTTCTGTTAAGCTAATTATGATGTGGGCAAGGTAAATAGAAAATGAATTTCAAATTTTGGATAAGCTTGATATTATAAGTTCTTGTTCTTGAATTTAAGACCACATTGCTAACATTTAGTTTAGGAAAATGAATAATTTGTCATGAGCAAGCGTTGCTCTACTGATGTATTTTGTTTATTTCATTACAATGCTGAAGATATTTGTGTGTGTGTGTGTGTGTGTGTGTGTGTGTGTGTGTGTGTGTGTGTGTGTGTGAGTGGTTGGATGTCATATTTGCATTAATGAGAGCTCAATGTAATACTAAAGGCATGAGTATTGATGGACAAACACGTGTTAGATGGTTGAAAAATATTTTTTGGTACAAAAAGGGATGTTTGAAATAGCTCATTTGAATATCTGTAGTTTAAGGAATAAAATAAATGATATCTCAGAAATATTACAGAATTATAATTTCCACATATTAGCCATTTCAGAAACACATTTAGATTCAACTATTAATAGTCCTGTATTGAATATAGATGGCTATAATTTCTATAGGCAGGACAGAAATTTGTATGGAGGAGGAGTAGCTTGTTATGATAAAAATAATATTCCAGTCAAAGTTAGAGGAGATCTTAATATACCAGGAGTTGAAGTAATATGGGTACAGTTACAATTACCTTATGTAAAGCCTGTTCTTATCGGATGCTGTTATAGACCACCAAAAGCTACTGTAATGTATTTGGATCAAATATGTGAATTGTTGGATAAAGCATGTGAAAGGGGAGATGAAATCTACTTCTTAGGAGATTTTAATATAGATTGGAAGTCTACGAATTGTACATTAAAGGGTAAATTACTTTCTTTAGCTAATACTTGTAATCTGTCTCAAATAGTTAAGGATTATACACGAGTAAATTTGAAAGCCGATGGCACATATTCAGCAACTCTCATTGATTTAATTTTTACAAATGCAAAAGAGTTATGTTCGGAGGCAGTCTCTATTCCAGTCGGTTGCAGTGACCATAATTTAATAGCTGTGAAAAGAATTACAAAAGTATCTAAATCCGGTCAAAATTTTATTCATAAAAGTACATATAAAAAGTTTAAAGAGAATGATTTCGTAGAAGAAATGAGGAGTGTAGATTGGTTGAAGGTTACACAGCAGCAGAATCCTGCTAGAGCTGTGGCCATTTTTGATAACCTGATAACCAGAGTAATAGACAAACATGCTCCTTTAAGGAAACAAACTGTAAGAAATGTCTCAACTCCATGGCTGGATCAAGAGCTCAAAGAATATATGAGGCACAGGAATCAAGCTAAAGCAGAAGCTATTAAACAGAATGACGTGGTTCAGTGGAATAAGTATCGTAAATTTAGAAATCAGGTGACTAAAATGAACAAATGTATAAAATGGGTCATTCCACAACAACAGCACTCACTCAGTTAACTGACTATTGGCTACAGGAAATTGATAAGAAGAATTTAGTGGGCACAGTATTTTTAGATCTAAGCGCAGCCTTTGATGTTCTAGACCATAATATTTTATTAAAAAAGTTAGTTTGTTATGGATTTGAACCAACTGCTGTTAGATGGATTGAAAGCTATCTTAGAAAACGTGAGTACACAGTTTACTTTAATGGTAGCTACTCTGAGGTAGAAGAAATGAGTTGTGGGGCGCCCCAGGGCAGTTGTTTAGGACCCCTTTTATTTTCCGTTTTCACAAATGATTTTCCACTTGTAATTAAACATGCAACCATGGCAATGTATGCAGATGACACAACATTGTGTCAATCAGCAAGAGATATAGATCAACTGAATATTGTGTTAAATATGGAGTTAGACTTGGTCATACAATGGATTACTGACAATAAATTACTTATAAACAAAATGTATGATACTTGGGTCAAAATATTTTCTTAAGCCATCATTAAAATTGCACTTAGATATAGGAGGAAATATGATTCAGCAAGTAGAAGAAATTCATCTGTTGGGTGTAATTGTGGATAGCTCACTGTCTTGGAATAGCCAAATAAATAAAATATTGCAAAGAAGGGGTCGTAGTATGGGAATAATCCGATACTGTAAGAAATTTATTCCCAAATGGCTGACCAAACGATTAGCCCAATCTTTAGTATTAGCTCATTTAGACTACGCGTCAGTTGTTTGGTCAAATACCAATGAAAATAATTTATACAAATTGCAAGTCGCACAGAATAAAGTGGCACGTATCGTTTTGGGTTGTTCATATACAACTAATATAATCACAATGCACAATAATTTGGCATGGTTAACTGTAAAATATAGATTGAAATATTTTCTTTTATCGTTTATTCATAATATCATTGAAACAAAAACTCCTGAAATAATTTACAGAAAATTGTCATTTTTTGCTGATCAACATAATTACTGCACAAGACAAACCACTGGAATGCGATGTGTTCTGCCTCAAGTCAGAACTAATCAGTTTCAGAGAGCAGTTTGTTATCGGGCCATGGTTGCATGGAATGGATTAACAGGATTTTTGTTGTTGGAAAATAACAGAAATTGTTTTCGAAAGAAATTAAAATTGTTTCTGTTCACACAAGAGTCATGATGCTGGAAGAGTATGGTAATATGGAAAGATGTTTTATAGTTTGTATTGGAGAGCTATTTATGGATTATATGTTCAAATGTATAGCATTTTTTTTTGTTTGTTTGTTTGTTTATTTATTTAATTGCATTGGGCTATTGTAGATAATGTCCAGTTTGTGGATGGGTGTGAGTGAGTGTGTGTGTGTGTGTGTGTGTGTGTGTGTGTGTGTGTGTGTGTGTGTGTGTGTGTGTGTGTGTGTGTGTGAATAATGTACAAATTATGATGAATTATGTCAATTTGAGATGTAATGAAGAGGAGACCCCAGGAAGAATAGCAACTGAGATGTCAGGCGCTAATGGGGATCTTAATAAATGAAATGAAATGAAAAAAAAGACAGTTAGTGTCATTCTTAGTTTGTAGATTTAATTATGATATTCTCCCTCTTTCAGTTCGCCGTGGTGCTGGTTGGCTCGTCTGGCTAGTGATCACAGTGGCATGTGCAATATTCACTATCATGATCACCATCATACTGTATACAAGGTAAATAAATATGTATCAACAAAGAGTAATATAATTTGCTTTTAGACTAATGCAAAAGTACATTTGAATATTACATTAACAATGAAATGGCTTGTTTCCGTTTCTTTTTTACAGTCAGAAGAAAAGGATAAACTGCAGATCTGCAATGCACGAGTATGAGGTAAGATGGCCAAAACCACAGAATGATACTAATAAATCAATAACAGCTTCTTTGTACATGTAGAACACATATATTGTCACGTACTGCTCTGAGACACGAAGGTTGAGGATCCAAATGTAGTTTATTTGAACAGAGGGTAATCCAAAGACGTAATCCAGAAAACAGGCAAGAGGTCAAAAAAGACCAGTCCAGTTGGAGAGTAACCAGTCCAAACAATAACAGGGTCACAGGGACACATGATCTCAGGGACACAGGGGTCAGAGGGGACACAGGATCTCAGGGTCACAGGGACACAGGGGTCACAGGGTCACAGTGGTCACAGGGGACACAGGATCACAGGGACACAGGGGTCACAGGGTCACAAGGGTCACAGGGTCACAGTGGTCACAGGGGACACAGGATCTCAGGGTCACAGGGACACAGGGGTCACAGGCAGGGGCGTAGCCATCATTTCAGAAGTGAGGGGGACAGAATGTCAAGTGTAATACCAGTTTTTTTTTTTCAGACTTTTGTTGACAGGTATTTACTTAATTGGCTTAATATGCTTTTTTTTTTTAAAGCAATAAAACAGAAAGAAAGAACGAAAGAAAGATGTTCAGTACTTTATATCGCACATGCAGGGTTTTTCATGGCTCCAAACTAGGCGGAGGTGGTAAAATCCTGATCATGTATTTTAATAATAAGATAAAAAAAATATATATTTTTCATAGACCATCATATAGCCTACTGTGTTTGTGGGTGGAGCTCGGTACTTCTAAGGGGGGTCTGGGGGCATGCCCCCCCCGGAAGAAATTTTTTACATTTTAAAGATAAATTCATTAATCTGGTGCACTTTGAGTCACCCAAATCTGCTGTTAAAAATAAATAATCCACCCGCCAACCGCCCAAACCTATGATATTTGATCATCACAATTACAATTTTTCAAATTCTCAGTGTTAAGCATGATAATATGGTAAAATGTCACACTGAAGTAGGCTGCTTTAAAAAAATCATTTACTTAAAATTAAAGTTCTTCTTTTGGCAAAATTACATTTCCTATAGACTAAACAGAGGCTCCCTTCAAACTTAAATTGTCAATGTTTCATTACATCTTATCAGAATACATTTTTTACCTTTTATAAAGGGCATTTTTTCCTTAATTTTAATAAATCTATCTATCTATCTATCTATCTATCTATCTATCTATCTATCTATCTATCTATCTATCTATCTATCTATCTAAATTAAAACTTTCCAATTGAAAACCTTCAAACTTCAAGCTTTTAAAACTACTTCAAACTTTCTGGTTAGGCTTTTTCAAGAGAACTTAAAGTTTGTCATCATGTAGCCTAGGCTACACATGTTACAACGCTGCCTGATTCAAGCAGGCTGTTAATAATGCATGAAAATACAAATTCAGCATTAACAATCACCATGTTTATTCTAATTTGAAGAGCTTTGATAACATCTGTGAAATAAAAGACATTACGAATAAAAAAAGATTGAAAATAAGTGCTCGTTTCGCGGGTAGTGAATATTTTCAATTTACAACAAAACTTGTTCATTATTCAACAAGAGAAGTAGACAGAGTTATTCATCATTGTGTAACCCAATTCGGATACCACATGACAACTTACTGCTTGAAAAAAAAACTGCAAGTGCTTGACTTTTTTTGCCGTTTTGAACTCATTGCGACGACCTCTATGAAAAAAATGGATTGGCCGTGGATAGGCGTGTCGTGATGCGCGAGTGACTGATTACCATGGAAACGAGAAAGCCACGTATGTAGATAGACTATCCTTGACTCTTTGGATTTTAAATCTCGATGTAGGCTATACACACCCGCGAAAACCTCAGGTTGTCCTGGACACACTTGCCCTATGAAAAAGTGCGGGGGACGAATTTACATTTTATAAAAAGTGTGGGGGGGACACGTCCCCCGCGTAATCTACACCCATGGTCACAGGGTCACAAGGGTCACAGGGGACACAGGATCTCAGGGTCACAGGGTCACAGGGGACACAGGGGACACAGGATCTCAGGGTCACAGGGGACACAGGGGTCACAGTGGTCACAGGGGACACAGGATCTCAGGGACACAGGGGTCACAGGATGTCAGGGGACACAGGGTCACAGGGGACACAGGGTCACAGGATGTCAGGGTCACAGGGGACACAGGGGTCACAGGGGACACAGGGGTACAGGGGACACAGGGTCACAGGATGTCAGGGTCACAGGGGACACAGGGGTCACAGGGGACACAGGGGTCACAGGATGTCAGGGGTCATAGGGGTCACAGGGGACACAGGGTCACAGGATGTCAGGGTCACAGGGGTCACAGTGGTCACAGGGGACACAGGATCTCAGGGACACAGGGGTCACAGGATGTCAGGGTCACAGGGGTCACAGGGGACACAGGGTCACAGGATGTCAGGGTCACAGGGGACACAGGGGACACGGGATCACAGGGGTCACAGGGGTAACAGGGTCACAAGGGTCACAGGGGACACAGGATCTCAGGGTCACAGGGATCACAGGGGACACAGGGTCACAGGGTACACAGGGTCACAGGATGTCAGGGTCACAGGGGACACAGGGTCACAGGGGTAACAGGGTCACAGGGGACACAGGGTCTCAGGGTCACAGGGGTAACAGTGTCACAGGGGACACAGGGGTCACAGGGACACAGGGGTCACAGGATGTCAGGGGTCATAGGGGTCACAGGGTCACAGGGGACACAGGGTCACAGGATGTCAGGGTCACAGGGGAGACAGGGGACACAGGGGTCACAGGGGACACAGGGGTCACAGGATGTCAGGGGTCATAGGGGTCACAGGGGACACAGGGTCACAGGATTTCAGGGTCACAGGGGTCACAGTGGTCACAGGGGACACAGGATCTCAGGGTCACAGGGACACAGGGGTCACAGGATGTCAGGGTCACAGGGGACAAAGGGGTCACAGGGGACACAGGGTCACAGGATGTCAGGGTCACAGGGGACACAGGGTCACAGGGGTAACGGGGTCACAGGGGTAACAGGGTCACAAGGGTCACAGGGGACACAGGATCTCAGGGTCACAGGGATCACAGGGTCACAGGGGTCACAGGGGACACAGGGTCACAGGATGTCAGGGTCACAGGGGACACAGGGTCACAGGATGTCAGGGTCACAGGGTCACAGGGTCACAGGGGACACAGGGTCTCAGGGTCACAGGGGTAACAGTGTCACGGGACACAGGGGTCACAGGGGACACAGGGGTAAAAGTGTCACAGGGGACACAGGGGTAACAGTGTCACAGGGTCACAGGAGTCACAGGGTCACAGGGGTCACAGGGTCACGGGGTAACAGTGTCACAGGGACACAGGGTCACAGGGGACACTGGGTCTCAGGGTCACAGGGGTCACAAGGGTCACAGGGTCACAGGGGTCACAGTGGTCACAGGGTCTCGGGGTCACAGGGGTAACAGTGTCACGGGTCACAGGGGTCACAGGGGACACAGGGGTAACAGAATCACAGGGGACACAGGGGTAACAGTGTCACAGGGTCACAGGAGTCACAGGGTCACAGGGGTCACGGGGTAACAGTGTCACAGGGTCACAGGGGACACTGGGTCTCAGGGTCACAGGGGTCACAAGGGTCACAGGGTCACAGGGGACACAGGATCTCAGGGTCACAGGGGTCACAGGGTCACAGGGGTCACAGTGGTCACAGGGGACACAGGATCACAGGGACACAGGGGTCACAGGGTCACAGGGGACACAGGGGTCACAGGATGTCAGGGGTCATAGGGGTCACAGGGGACACAGGGTCACAGGATGTCAGGGTCACAGGGGACACAGGGGTCACAGGGGTCACAGGATGTCAGGGGTCATAGGGGTCACAGGGTCACAGGATGTCAGGGTCACAGGGGTCACAGTGGTCACAGGGGACACAGGATCTCAGGGTCACAGGGACACAGGGGTCACAGGATGTCAGGGTCACAGGGGTCACAGGGGACACAGGGTCACAGGATGTCAGGGTCACAGGGGACACAGGGTCACAGGGGTAACAGGGTCACAGGGGTCACAGGGGACACAGGATCTCAGGGTCACAGGGATCACAGGGGACACAGGGTCACAGGGGTCACAGGGTACACAGGGTCACAGGATGTCAGGGTCACAGGGGACACAGGGGTCACAGGGGACACAGGGTCACAGGGGTAACAGGGGACACAGGGTCTCAGGGTCACAGGGGTAACAGTGTCACAGGGGTCACAGGGACACAGGGGTCACAGGATGTCAGGGGTCACAGGGGACACAGGGTCACAGGATGTCAGGGTCACAGGGGAGACAGGGGACACAGGGGTCACAGGGGACACAGGGGTCACAGGATGTCAGGGGTCATAGGGGTCACAGGGGACACAGGGGACACAGGGTCACAGGATGTCAGGGTCACAGTGGTCACAGGGGACACAGGATCTCAGGGTCACAGGGACACAGGGGTCACAGGATGTCAGGGTCACAGGGGACAACGGGGTCACAGGGGACACAGGGTCACAGGATGTCAGGGTCACAGGGGACACAGGGTCACAGGGGTAACGGGGTCACAGGGGTAACAGGGTCACAAGGGTCACAGGGGACACAGGATCTCAGGGTCACAGGGATCACAGGGGTCACAGGGGACACAGGGTCACAGGATGTCAGGGTCACAGGGGACACAGGGTCACAGGATGTCAGGGTCACAGGGTCACAGGGGACACAGGGTCACAGGGGACACAGGGTCTCAGGGTCACAGGGGTCACAGGGAACACAGGGGTAACAGTGTCACATAGGACACAGGGGTAACAGTGTCACAGGGTCACAGGAGTCACAGGGTCACAGGGTCACAGGGGTCACAGGGTCACGGGGTAACAGTGTCACAGGGTCACAGGGGACACAGGGTCACAGGGGACACTGGGTCTCAGGGTCACAGGGGTCACAAGGGTCACAGGGTCACAGGGGTCACAGTGGTCACAGGGGACACAGGGTCTCAGGGTCACAGGGGTAACAGTGTCACGGGTCACAGGGGTCACAGGGGACACAGGGGTAACAGAATCACAGGGGACACAGGGGTAACAGTGTCACAGGGTCACAGGAGTCACAGGGTCACAGGGGTCACGGGGTAACAGTGTCACAGGGTCACAGGGGACACTGGGTCTCAGGGTCACAGGGGTCACAAGGGTCACAGGGTCACAGGGGACACAGGATCTCAGGGTCACAGGGGTCACAGGGGTCACAGTGGTCACAGGGGACACAGGATCACAGGGACACAGGGGTCACAGGGTCACAGGGGACACAGGGTCTCAGGGTCACAGGGGTAACAGTGTCACAGGGGTCACAGGGTCACAGGGGACACAGGCAAAAAGGAACCTCCAAGGACAGGCAGAGATCAAAACCAAGAACACGGGAATAACAGACAGAATGCTCAGAATTGCAGTACAAACACTAAACAAGACTTTGTAGAGAATGAATGTGAAAACCAGGCTATTATAGGGTGAGTTAAACAAGGTAATGAGACAGAGGTGAATGTGATAATGGATAAGAGTCTGAACTAAGGATTATGGGGAATGTTGTGGATATATATACACACACTCAAGATTTGTACATGGTTTTATGAGTAGAGACTGTGGAGTGATTACACTTTTGATTGTCATGACAGCGATTTAAAATCTTTTACATTAATTTTATTTTATTTTTTTCAAAATTTAAAATGGTGATAATCATTTTTCTCTGATTTCACTTCTCTCTGTTTCCCTGTAGAACGATCCCAGAACTGATCCCAGTGAAGGCACATATACAGGTCTTGACCTCGAGTCCAGATCACCTGACCTCTACAACACACTCCCAGTAAGAGGAATATCAAAAACTACGTGTAAAAGAGCTGCATTCAAAAGTCAAATAATCAGTAATCAATGTGTTTTTCCCATAGACTGTCCATCCCAGACCTGCTGTTCACCAGTCAGGCTCTTCTGAATATGAGATTCTGTCCGTAAGTTTCTCAAGTCTTCTCAATTTCATACATTTTAAAAAAAAAATGTCTTCAGTAGTCAATCAACTAGTCAATAGATACTAATCAGTCTTTTCTTTTGTTACAAGATGGATTATACAAGTCGTTTCACTTACAGAAATATATATTTTTTCTGAGATTATTTGTACCATTTGTAGTGTTGATTTATGTAAATGTGTGTCTTATTTCTGTTGTAGCCACAGCAAGACGCCACAGTAAGATGAAGCACAAGCTAAACTTTACTCAACTTTTGTCTCATCGCTGGACAGATCCACATCACAACTACTGATGAAAAATGAAACGCATCTTCAGAGTTTCCATTCTGCAGAAAGTAATGGATTATATTCATGTGACATAATTAAACAGTCAAAGTGTAATTAATTAACAAGATTAGAGTTGTTTCTGTAATATTTTATACATTTTATCTGTGTATTAAAGAGTCCATGTGACAGATTTTTCTCTTTATTCCTTTTCAAATAAAACATTAAATGAAGAGTAAAACACCCTTTAGATCCCAGAACCGCACCTTGTGGATCTCCAAAACTAGCATTGTACAAACTCTAACTTTAACAACATTCCCAAAATGTTGCAAGTAAAATGTTCTAATTGTGTAAACTCGTCACATTAGAAGAACGTTTTATAAAGAACATTCAACATCTCATCTCTCACAGTTTCCTTATGAGACATTGGGATAATGTTATTTTGAGATCATTGTACAAACTTGTTACCTCAGAAACATTCCCAAAACATCCTGAATGTTGCAGTTAAAATGATATATCTTAGTTTACATTTAACGTTACAGGAACTTTGTTTAAAATGAGAAAACATCCTTAAAATATTCATTAAACATTACATTCACATGTTTTCTTCAGGACATTAACCAAACTTGTAGGGAATGTTAGCCAAAGTTCTAAAAGCGTTCCCTGCTCGCTGGATGCTAGGCCTGACTATTTAACGCACTGTATTCTGATTATAAAGTAAGTATTACACTGTTGTTGCTGTTAGAGATCAGAGAAGAGACCGCCACACCAACAAGAGCTGAAGTTCACGTGAAGAAATATTATTTTGCTTATCTTAAAGGAGCACTCCACCCATTTGCATTAAGCTTTGCAATGTTAGAATCCCAGTCATACTATTGAATGGTCGTGCAACATTTTCTCATTTTCCCCTGAGACGAGAGAAATCTGTATTTACCTCTTTACACTTCCTCCTACAATGACGCAAAAATCGTCATTTTGCGTCATTGTAGGAGGAAGTGTAAGAGGGGGAATTTCTGTTAAGACTACAAGCACTAGTTCCCACCCTTTCAAACCCGCCCATAGGGGGTTGGACCTAATGCGCCAACAGACCTATCACAGATCAGTGCGAGTGCGTTTGATTCCACCGGCAGAAACCTGCAGAAAACATGGACGAAGAAAGCTGAGTAGTAGGGGTTCGGGTTACCATACACTTTTTCCCGGACATGTCCGGCCGTCGAGATCGTCCAAAATGTCTGGGATTCGGCTTTTGCTTTCTACAGTTGCCATTCATTGTTTACATGCACAGCTTTAGTTTCAATCTAACTGAATTAATTCCGATTGGTGAGTCTGAATGTAGTGTTTACATGAACGCTAAACAAGTGATCGGTTGATGTGCGTTTTACCATTGCTAAGAAAATACCCGCTCCTCCGTGAGAGATAGCCCATGAGACCGGCGCCGCTCATCAGTAATCACGCCACTGGCTTTTGCGTTCTACAGTCGCCATTCATCATGTTTACTGTGGAGAGCAGGACGAGGCTGACGGCCGCGGGAGAACGACACGAGCATAAAACAGGAATCAAGTCTACATCCCTTACAACACTTTTAAGAAAACTTTTAAGTTCCCCCAGAAAACGTCCACCGCAGGATCATGCCTTGTAAATGAAGCGCATACAAATTAATTTAATTACTTAACTAATTTAATTAACCTCTTGTTAAATTTAATTAATTAAAATAAGCAAAAGTAAGACAATTGTTTAATATTTTGCCACAACTCAATTTAATTGTGTTCAATCAACCTAATATATTTAAAACTGAAGTTGACTTGCTTTATTTGTGTGAAAATTACATGAATCATTTTTGTTGACAACTAACTGGGCAGTGGATCTGTAGTTCCCAGCATGCTTTGCAAGGGACTGCATTAGGAGGGTAAATTCAGGGATTAAAGTGTTATTTTATGTGTTTTTCTGTAAATGGAAAGATGTTGTTAGTTAATGTTAGTGTTTAATATTCAGTAATGTTAGAAACTTAGAGGACTTTCTGTAATATTTTTGAGTTTTGTGGTTATTATTATGCAGAAGAGTGGCGACTGTGTTTAGTTTAGGGCTGTGGGCCTCAGTATACACTACACATGCATTACACCTCTTTCACAGTCCTGCATTAGTAATAATCAATATTACTCTGTCTGTAAAAAGTGGTTAAAAAGTAGCTAAAATTATAATGTTGGCGATATTAGGCAGGGCAAAAATTAAATGTAGTCAACCTGACAAAACATTATCTAGCAGGAATGACTAAATGAATTTAAGTTCATACAACAAGATTACAATAAATCATTTCAAACAAATTAGATTTTGTTGGAAAAATGTAATTCATTTTCGAGGAAAACTTTTCCTTAATTTAATCAAGTTCGTTCAACAGCTTATTTTTTTAGTGTACAATTCACCCAGGACTATTATGAAAACTGCTGCTTTCATCACAGAATCAGATGAAGACGGTCAGATGGAAACCAGTCGCTGGGATCAGTCCGTGATCCGGTCCGTTCACTTGTTCTCCTCTTTCAGGATTCCCAGGAGGATAATACGGAGGCGGCTGTCTGGTTCCGTCAACATTGACTGTATTATAAATGGATAGTGCAGCAGATTTGCACTGAGAGACTCGATCACGCTTAAAGGGTAATAGCAATATTGTTGAAGCTGATCTTTCTTCTGTATTTCGCACCGCTGTACAGGCAATTCATTTTACACTGTTTATATTGTGTAACCAATGGCAACTCTTCAGTTTTGGCTTGTAGGACACATGTGCACACACAGCAGAGACTGCAATACATGGTGAAGTTTGTTTACGGGGAAAGTATTGAGTTACCTGAGAAAAATACTGCTTGAGTATATGAAGAACGACTCTTACAAGAGTTATGCAACACATGTTTATTGGTGTTTTGATTAAGTGAGTAGCATGTAAGGTGACAGAAGACATGATTTAATCATTGCAATAAAGCCATACAAGAGCGATTGGCAGCACAACTGTCTCCGTCTCATCAGAAAACACACTGCAGATCCACCAGTCAGACGGCACAGGAACTTTAGAGACATTAGAAACACTAAAGTAGGATTTCTTTTACAAAAAACCTCCTGTGAATCTGCTTTGGAACAACGAGTCACGATGAAAAGCACTAAACAAATAACTGTGAGTTGACTGTAAGTGTGGAGCTGAGTTAGCTTTAATGGCGTGTGTAGTGGATGGAGTTACGTCTGTGCATGTGGTCGTGATGTCTGTGTGTCTCTGAGCACATCAACATGGACACAGATTGAATTTTGCTTCATGAAAATCACATCATTTCTCTGTAAGCTTTGTGTGGATCTGTGTTTACACTCATGAATGTACCAGATTTGTTTGTGTTTTTTACTGAAAACAAAGTATGTATGCATTTGCAAATGTATGAAAGATTTATATATTTTTTAAGCTTTTTGTTTTGGCATTAAAAATCATTTGGAAAAATGTATATACAAAAAATATAATAGAATATACAAAATAAAATGGCGTCAAACCCCCTACCTCCCTTAATTTGGCAAAACAAATATATATAAATATTTACATGAGATTAATTTACAAGTGCGTAGCAAACAATGCAAGAACAGAATCCAAAATCGTAGTCAAATGGTCAGTTGACAAGGATAAACAGAGGTGCAAAATCACAGTCACAATCTCCAAATATCACTCACAGTCACAATCTCAAATAAACACTCACAAACTCTCTTAAACAATAGCAAAGTGGTAACAATCAACGATGGCACAATAGTCGGCCATGTTGAGTGTTTGGGGCGGTCCTTATATCTGGATCAGGTGTGGAGGAGAACCAATCGCAGCGTCCAACTAATTATCACCAGATACCGCCCACCTGCAACACAAACTAGCACATGCACCTACGCAGACCATACACAGGACAGAATGGAATCAATGAGCAAATGACAAATGACTCCGGCTCATAATACCCCCACCCACAAAATAAAACACATACTGTTTTACTGATTGACACGGGACAGTGAATCAGCAATGACATTGTCGATACCCTTTTTATGACATATTTTCAAGTTGTAACTTTGGCAGATTAGTGACCATCTCATAAGACGATGATTAGCATTTGACATGCGTTGAAGAAATATAAGAGGGTTATGGTCAGTGTAAACAGTAACAGGCTGTGAACTCGAACCAATGTAGACTTCAAAATGTTGGACAGCGAGAATTAAGGCAAGAGCTTCTTTTTCGATGGTACTGTAGTTAAGCTGATGCTTGTGGAATTTTTTTGAAAAGAAACTAATTGGGTGATTTAAACCAGCAGCATCTGTCTGAAGTAGGACGGCACCCGCACCGGTACCACTAGCATCAACTTCTAAGAAGAAAGGCTGTTCAAAACAGGGGGCAGCAAGAACAGGGGCACTACAAAGCAAAGTTTTCAAAGCTTCAAAAGCGAATTGACATTCCGAAGACCACTTAAATGGGACTGCCTTACGTAATAATCCGGTGAGAGGACAAGCAACGCCAGAAAAATTCTTGCAAAAACAGCGGTAATATCCAGTCATTCCAAGGAATCAACGGAGCTCTTTCCTAGTCTTATGAACTGGGAAATCAAGGATAGCTTGTATTTTTGAGTTAAGTGGACAAACCTGACCATTACCAACCTCCTTTCCTAGGTACGTAACAGTGGCACAACCAAATTCGCATTTTGACAAGTTCAGTGTGAGATTAGCATCTCTCAGATGTTTGAAGACATCGTCCAAGGTTCTGAGGTGGTCTTCCCACGTATCTGAATAGCACACAACATCATCAAGATAAGCTTCACAATTAGACACATCAGACAACACTATGGACATTAAACGCTGAAAGGTAGCTCCAGCATTGCGAAGTCCAAAAGGCATTACTCGGTACTGTAGAAACACATCAGGGGTGGCAAAAGCAGAGATTTCAGATGCTCGCTCTGTTAGTGGCACCTGCCAATACCCTTTAAAGGAGTCATGACCTGCAATTTTCACTTTTCCACGAGAATCAATGTATGTTATGATTGCCTAACGATTATACACTGGCCGGGAAGCCGATATTTAAAAGTGAAGCGTTCGTTTACCCCAGGGTTCATAAACCAGCGCGCGTGCACGCGCACTCAAATACGAGATTTTGATTTCAGCTCCGACTTGACGTCATGACAGGGCAGGATATCCCATATATGGACACCGTAGACCTGCCGCAGGAAGTGCGCCCTGGCGCCCCTCCTCCCCTCATATTCAGTCGAGAAAGAAGCAGAAACGTAGTGCACACTGAGTTGCTCTGTGGTTGACTGCCAGAATCAACATGTAAATGTGTTTTCTCTCCCAAGAACGGACCAAGCTGTCAGAGACCAGTGGATTAAATTCATTTTTAATGACGCGGTTCCTACAACCCTTCCCACTGGCTTAACGTTATGTGTCTGTGCTAACTAACGTTAAACATTTTACGCCGGAATCCTTCACAAATTTGAGGCAATATCAGGCGAAGTTGGCATCGAAGCTCGGGAAAAAGGGGCCATTTTCAACAATCAGACACTTGCCTGCAATTGAAACAGTAAGAATGTGTTTTTATTGCTCTACTCTGTGTCACAAACAGCAACTAACTGCTAATGCGGCTATTGTATGCTAGCGGGAGTATTAGCTTCGAGGTAAACATGGGGAATGGCTGCTAACGTTACTTTGCAAACAACAAATGACTGAGATCATCATGAATTCGGCTATTGTATATTGATTGCCTAACGCTTATATATGAGGCGCCGTCTAGTTTGTGTGTGTGTGTGTGTGTGTGTGTGTGTGTGTGTGTGTGTGCTCACGTCTCATATGAGTAACTATGTGTATGAGTATGTGCGTGGAGAGTTCATATACATGTATGTGTGACTACTTAGTATGTATGCAAGCGTGTTTCATATATGTGTGCGTAAATGAAGTTTGATTTAAGCCCTTATACACTGGCCGGGAAGCCGGTCACGGCCAGGTCGGGTTCATTCATAATTTGCGCCATGATGTCATTTTGGAATGATATGCTAAAGCGAACCCCCCTCCTTCCTGCCACCAATCAACGTGCCCCTCATTTGCATTATTAAAATGACTGTCCACGACAGCCAAAATATCGCATCAGATCTCGCGAGACAATAATGCCTTCAGAAATAAGGGTCTGAGGAGCTCTGTGTTTATTTTTTTTTCACTTTTCTTTTTTAGAAGGGCCTGAAAGACTATAATACAGCAGTAGGTATCCAAGGTAATACTAGGTCATGACTCCTTTAAGCAGATCAAGTTTAGTCATAAATTAGAAAAAAGAAAAAGACAGCACAAGTACACCACAATTTTCTCTGGTAAGCAATTCTTAAACTCCTCCAACAGTATTAGCTCTTTCAGCTGCTCAAACGTGACCACCTTGTTAGCAGCACACCATTTTCCAAACAAATTTGCTTTGTCTCTCGCGAATTCGACAGATGTTTGACTAGAGGTTTTTACATGACTACGAAATTTTTGCCGGTATGCTTCGGGGACTAACTCATAAGTGCGCAAAACAGCATTCTTCATCACATCATAGTCCAAACTCTGTTCAAGTGTTAACGCTGAACAGACTTCTTGAGCTTTACCGACGAGTTTGCATTGCAATAACAGTGGCCAAACATAGCTTGTTACTCAAAGGCATGAGATTATATATTTAGACATCTGACAAGTTTCGTTTCCCCTTTTGTCATATTCAGACACACTGTGGCCCAAGTGTTAGCATACAAATACAAATGTTTAATCCTGCAAGGAAAAGAAATGTTAGTTATGATTAATAAAAGAAATTCCGTAACAGTGTCTACTCAGTTTGCCTTTGATTTATGTTAGATTTTGTTTTGATTTCTGAAAAAATTTAGTGTAATCATAAAACAGATGTGCTTTTCACAGCACTGTATATTAATACAACTGCTTCACTACCTATTCAATTATATATATATATATATATATATATATATATATATATATATATATATATATATATATATATATATTATTTTTATTTATTTTATTTTTTACTTGAAAAATTATTTTTTTTTGGGGGGGGGGGGGGGGTTATTGAGATATGTAAACACAAATGCATTCAGTGTTATACTTCATCACTTTTTTACAGTCATTGAATTTAAACTTATCAAGTCAGAAATCAGCTCATAAATCTGACCACGACACATGGTAAATCAGCTCATAAATCATCTGTCTGATTTCTAGTTCATGATAACACTACCAAGGGAGATATAGAGAATGTCAAACATGTGTGCCCATGAGCCAAAGGTACTGATGAAGACGAATTGTTGATTTACTATTATATTGTGATAAATGCAGCAGTTTCAGCATCTCTCGTGCTGTTGGTTGTAGTGTGTATGTGACCAGCCTCGCGCTCACTGAGAGAGAAACCGGCCCTGAACGATCAGGAGGAAAACAGAGATGTGCTGACTTTAAATAAACCTGCTTCTGGCTCCAGATGCAGAAGTGAAACATCACGCATTAGAAAACTGAAGTTAAAATCACAAACTGTGCATTTGCTATATATATCTGAGCTGCATTTGAAAGTTCTCTGTTTGTTTTGCTTATTTTTTCTCAGCTGGTATGAGTTGACATTTGTTCAGCCTATGTTGTATGTGTTGGTTATCAAGCTAACATCCAGTTGTATATCTTATTTTAGAAGGACTCTTTTAATACTACTAATATTCTCACTGAAGGGATATCGCATCCTAAAGTGGATTTGGGACTGAGCAGTCAGGAATAAAGCATTTGTGTGGGAGCATATCGTGGATGGTTATCGCTTGGACTATCGTTTACGGAAGTTGGAACGTCATCATCTACACATTGGACGGCTGACATTTTGCCAAAGGTCATTTGCACTTCTCAATAGACAATGAGCAGATAAGGTTTTCTTTTTATCCATTATTCTCACCTGAAACTACATTGTTTGCTTTAATAGAAACCATATAATTTTCTAATCTTTTTCACAAGATTAATAATGTATGCCTCATTTTCCAAACTCTTTTTTGTTTTTATGAAAAAAAATATATATTACATGTTCATATAACAAAATAAAATTGCATGACAATTTGTCATTAATAAATTTAGAAATCTCCCACCATAAGCACTTTGTATATTGACAATGGCAAAATATTATGAGGTACAGTTTCTGGTTGTAATAAACAAAATTAACAGTTTACATCTATGTCTTTGTTAAACTTGGATATAAAATGCGTAGCAGGGTAACATTTGTGCAATATCTTAAATTAAATTTCCTTGACCTTATTGACCTTGACCCAAAATCTAAATAATCAAGCCCACCATTTTTATATGAAATAACAGTTACAGATTTTCTAATATGTTGTATATGGTTTTTCCACAAAAGACAATTATCTTATTTATTTTGCAATCTGAATGTATAGAGGTAGCTACATACAGTACGTGAGCCTGGAAATACCTTCCGCTTTAGTCAGCAGATCACAACCTCTGAGAGACAAGTCCCTCTGTAACCAAATATTACTTATGTTCTTAACTGTTTTAATCACAGGACTAAAGTTGAGTGAGATTCTCTCCCGCTCATTTTTAGTAGTAACCATAACCAAATAAGTTGGAGCATCCTTCATATTACAAATTGTTCTGGCATGGCCACTCGTCAAAGCAAAATCTTTGTGTAGTGCCATTATTCCATTTCACAGAACTATTTCCACCTGCATAAAGAGTTATAATGGCCCAAAGCATCCTAACAGTAAAAAAATAAAAGGGTGTCGACAGAATCAAAGGCTTTTATACCTATCATCAAAAATATAAGATCAAAAATAAGTCTAATATTAAAGCTGCAAGCAGCATTTATCGGGGTTCAAGTAGTTAAGGCCTTTAAGGCCTTTAAGCACACAAGCATCATAAGACATTAAGTTTTATTTAGCAAGCATTTAACAACTGCCATCATAGATGAAAAAGTCCATTTACAGCCAATACAGGCAGTTTACCATAGGAAATATATGGTTTTAAAGCATTTTTACAGTTATAGCACCTTTTTGCCTGAGTCTTCTTACAGTCTTGCCTGATCTCTACCACTTTTATTAGTAGTTCTCAAAGTGTGTCCATATATATGTGTCAAATTTGTTGTAAATATGTCATTTTGATAAGGAGTTTAGACAATTATATTAAGTGGCTTAACGGGCCAACACCGGGCCCTTAAGTAGGATTATCAAGGCGGGCCCCTTGATGACGCAAATGATGACATTGATGACGCAATGTCCGCGAGTAGGCTACCATGAATAGGGCAGGATATGATCATACACAGCATATAAGAGATGAGATGAGTTACAAAATCAGGAGGAGCCTACGCTCACAAAAAACAAAACAAATAAAACACTGGTGACAGCGCACCATAACACATTGTTAGGCCTAGGTCCAAATACATAAAAAAGATGCTCTCTTACATTATAGCGGGATTTTCCGGGCTTTCCTATGTGCAACTGCAAAGTTGTCGATTAGATCAGGATTGTGCGCATGGGCATTCTCAATTGACCCTTCGCAGGGAGTTTGATTGACAGGCGATCTGACTAATCATAATCCGCCATTTTGTCCCACAAAGCAGTCAGGAGAGTTAGTAGATTAACATTGGAGGAATTAAATTTGAAAAACAAAGTGTTCTGACGTCTAAGCACTTTAAAACAACATTCCTTTTATGTTCATTCATGTTTATTTTAATGCTATAAATTAACTAGAAGGAAGAGATGATCGGTTCACGAGCAGCTTTAACTGAGCCTTGAGTCTACAGCGATCTGTCAGACACATTAAAGAGTCACAAAACGGTATTTATTGTTTAAATGTCTCTAAAAAATGACTACATTTGAAAGGTGAGACTTTGTTTCATATCAAAAGTACTTGTCTGTCAGCGCGCAGTCTCCTCTCTGATCCACAATGTATTTTTCACTGCGTGAGAACTTGGTGTGGTGTGAGAGTGGCGTCGCTTGTGAGACATAGCAACAGTAACTAAAGTGGGCGGGTCTTTGCGACCGGTCATTGACAGTATGGACGGGGATTCGCCACTCCCAATTCAAAACAGATTTCATCACAATCCATCATTGTTTGTTTCAAACATGTGAGAGCATCAAAATGATCCATGTGTGAAATTGATTGGATTTAATTTATTTTTTTGTCAGTTCCTATCATAATTTTAACATTTTGGCGTTATTGTTTAGCTATTTACCTATGTTTTCAAATTTCCTTTGTTTTTTTTGTTGTTGTCTCGATCGGACTAACGGCTTTGAAGATAACCACAATTTTTTAAAGCTCTAAATGACACTTACAAAAACCATAAGGCGAAACCTGGCATGTTTGGTATTGTTGGACTCGGCAAGGATTCAGGAGTCTTAGGAGGTCACTCCTGTGAAAAAACACTGGCTTGAAACTTCTAAGGCTCCTTCAAGGCATTGTGCCAATGACGTCTACTGAGTTTTTTGAGATACACTAATGTTCTCATAGACTATCATGGCACCCCGGACAAAGACACTGCGTGCCAATTTTCAGTAGACTAACAGTTGGGTGCGCTTATAGCTATTTTCATGATTTTTTTTTACTGTTATAGCACCACCAAGTGGCCAATTGTCACGATTTTTTTCATGTCAACTCAGATTGATCTTATGAACATGTGTCCCAAGTTTAGCGAAAATATCTCTTTCTGCTCACAAGTTATAACCATTTTATAGCGCCACCAAGTGGCCAATTGTCGTGATTTTTTTTTCATGTGACCTCAGAATGAGCTCATGAACATGTGTCCCAAGTTTTGCGAAAATATCTCTTTCCGTTCACAAGTTATAACCGTTTTATAGTGCCACCAAGTGGCCAATTGTTGCGATTTTTTTCAAGTGATCTCCGATTGAGCTCAGGAAGATGTATCCCAAGTTTAGCAAAAAAATCTCTTTCCGTTCACAATTTATAACCATTTTAGTAAAAGTGGCCCTGGTGCCATCAAATATTTTGGTTCCCCTTATCGACCGTTAATTGAAATTTTGAATTGTTTGGATGATTATTGATTGTCAGACTCCAGAGAATATTCTTGCAGTGGTTTGGTTCCGATCGGGCCAAAAACCTAGGAGAAGTTTGCAAAAATAGGTTTTAAAAAAATGCAATTTACTCAAAATTGGCGCCAAAGGGCGAGCAAATCGGAGATAGCCATTTTGTCCGCCTCGACCCAAGGATTCCAGCGATATAAGACACTTGATCCTGGGACAAACGGTCTAAGAGTTATGAGCAATTTTGAACTTTTGGTTGCTGTAGCGCCACCTATGGGCCATTCGGGGTCATACTCTGATAGGTTGTCCCCAAATTGAGGCCTACCATCTGGCCAGGTTTCAAGTCTCTAGGCCTTACGGTTTGTCCTGCACGATGCGTTTTACAAATCCTTACAATTACAATAGGGTTTCAGCATTTCATGCTTGAACCCCTAATAATCAAATATTTTCTGTTTCTCATAATACCAGATTGATTTTCATCAATAATTGAATCTAATACTAATATGGACCTTTGGACAAAGACAAGAGCAAATATTTTATAATCATTATTCAACAGACTAATGGGTCTCAGATTATCTGGTTTTAGGAATCAAACATATTACATCTTGTGTCTTAGTTGCAGGAAGTTCAGAGCACGTTAAGCTTTCAGAGTATACTTCAAAAAGAGATGGGGTGAGTATCTCAGAAAATGGCTTATAAAATTAAAAAATCATTACGGCGTGATTTATTACATTTCAAGCATTTAATAGCTTCCTTAATTTCAGTAATAGTTATTGGGGAATCACATAATCTGTATTCCTCTTCCGTATTATGCTCACTGAATTTAGATGTGTATAAATTACAATAACAATTATAGCAAAAACTAGAAATTGTGTCAAACCTATATGTAATAAATCAATTAATATTCAATTTAGAAATAGAATTTAGTTTAATCCTCAACTTTTCAAAGATACCTTTAAAAAATAAGACATATTATCATTTTGCAGCTCTGTTAGACACAGTCTCTGAGACCATCCGACAGGTTCACAGCAGGAATGTTAGAAATAGCTAATATTTCACATACAACTCTCTCTTCCATAACACACAACATGCAGTCCAGCTCAGCTTTAGATCTGACTGACCGCTCACAGAAGAAGAAGAAAACATGAGCTCTTCCCTGACTCCCTATTGCCCAAAACCTGGAGAAAAGCTCCCGTATTAGCTATGTGAACAAGGCTCAAGTCCCCCTTGATAGACACCAAACCAGAGAATCAGTGCTGTGTTCATATTTTAATGCTGTGATCATAATCTTCCAAAAAAAAAACTTTATTGCTAGAAACAAAGACCAGAGGATAATGGGAACGTTTGAGTCGGACACACACACACACACACACACACACACACACACACACACACACACACACACACATCTGAGCAGCGCTGCAAAGTTTGCTTTTAATAACCAAAAACACCATGTGTTCATTCTTCAGAGATTGTCCCCGTTTGTACATTAAAAAGACATTAATTGAATTTATAACCAGTTTATGGTAGAAGAGCAACTATTTGCTCATTTCAATTTATATATATATATATATATTTTTTTTTTTTAGTTTTTTTTTCACGTTTTGCCTTTGAATTAATATTAAACACTACAAAACTGTTTAAAAATCATTTTAGTCAAAGTTTAGTTCATTTTATGTTGCACTAAAGTATGAAGTATGAAAAGTCTCATGAAAAACTAAAGCTGTTCTTCAGATTGTGAATTAATGACAGAAATCATGTAATGATCAGTTCTGCACAAACTCACTGATTTCAGCACTCTTGGGAAAACTCCCGTTCTGACCACACCAACAAGAGACGCTTCAGCTGATGTTCACGTGTTTCGAAGAAATGCTATTTTGCTTATTTTAAGTTAATCCCACATGACAAATCTTCTTGGAAAATTCCTGCAACGCTTGAAATGGTGTCGATGAAGAAACATGTATTTGACTTCCTCTTTCTGTGGAGCGGAACATTATTATTATTATGCACAGGACATTTCAACATGTCAGAATACAACATAAGAATATTATTTTGAGAGCATAAACACTTGTAAGAAAATGTTTGTTTCCCCAGAAAACGTCCACCGCAGGATCATGCCTTGTGCAAGAGCCCATTCAACATGCCTTCAGTTATTGAGTGTCACGTAAATTACAGAAAACAAAGGGAGGACTCAAATGCAAAGGGGAAAATTATTTATTTACAAAAGAAACACTAAACACAAAACAAAACCCACGAGGGGGAAAACATAACTAAATACAAAACAACAACTTCCAAAACGAACATACCAAAAAGGGGTCACGGGAGAACAAGAGACATGTACAAGACAACGATCCGACATAGACTGCAAACACAAAGGAACTTATAAAAGGGACAAATCAGGCAGGTGATGAGGAACAACAGGTGGGGCAAATGAAACCAATAATAAGATAACAAGGAGGGTGGGGTCAAACAGTGACAGGAACACAAACACCACATGTGCTACACGAGACAGGACAGGCATGTGACATTGAGTTATTATTATTCTCAGTTTCTGTGTGTGTACAGTGCTGTATTATTTAACAAATTACTTGAAGTTTTCCTGTACTGCATTTACTCAAAGCTGTCCCTGTATATTTTACTTGAAGTTTTCTTTATATAATTTACTTGAGGTTAACTTTAAAGCCACTCCTCCTCACTCAAACAAATAAGCTGTTGAACGAACTTGATTAAATTAAGGACAACTTTTCCACAAAAATGAATTACATTTTTCCAACAAAATCTAATTTGTTTGAAATGATTTATTGTAATCTTGTTGTATGAACTTAAATTCATTTAGTCATTCCTGCTAGATAAAGTTATTTCCAATGATAGAAGCTACTAGTGTTCAACTTAGTTAAAACCACTTTTTACAGACTGTGAAAGAGGTGTAATATATGTGTAGTGTATACTGGGTGCCCTAAACTAAACTCAGTCGCCTCTCTTCTGCATAATAATAACCACAAAATTTAAAAATATTACAGAAAGTCCTCTAAGTTTCTAACATTACTGAATATTAAACACTAACATTAACATCTTTCCATTTACAGAAAAACACATAAAATAACACTTTAATCCCTGAATTTACCCTCCTAATGCAGTCCCTTGCAAAGCATGCTGGGAACTACAGATCCACTGCCCAGTTAGTAATTAAATTTAACAAGAGGCAAAAATTATGTTCACCTGTTCAAGTATTTGCTGTTTTAGCTAGAGGGATTGAAGAGAGGAAGGAGGAGGAATGGGATCTTACCCTCAAAAATGAGAAAACTGAAATAAATTAAATTAAAAATGAGAATATTGTCTAAATGAGAATCTAAGGAAAATATTATATGGATTTAAGACATGTCAGATCTCAAAGGTACACTGAAAAAAATGATTTGTTGAATTTAGTACATTTTTTTTATGGTAAGTGGTTCCACACAATTGATTTTAGCTACATTTAAACAAATGCATTAAGTTGAACTAAAATTGTTAAAGTTGTCCGCTCCACGGACCTGGCCCTCCATCCCTCCTCCACTCCACGGACCTGGACTCCACTCCACGGACCAGGCTTCCACTCCACAACCCTGGCCCTCCATCCCTCCTCCGCTCCACAGACCAGGACCTACGTCCTTCCTCCGCTCCACGGACCTGGCCCTCCATCCCTCCTCCGCTCCACAGACCAGGACCTACGTCCTTCCTCCGCTCCACGGACCTGGCCCTCCATCCCTCCTCCGCTCCACAGACCAGGACCTACGTCCTTCCTCCGCTCCACGGACCTGGCCCTCCATCCCTCCTCCGCTCCACAGACCAGGACCTACGTCCTTCCTCCGCTCCACGGACCTGGCCCTCCATCCCTCCTCCGCTCCACAGACCAGGACCTACGTCCTTCCTCCGCTCCACGGACCTGGCCCTCCATACCTCCTCCGCTCCACAGACCAGGACCTACGTCCTTCCTCCGCTCCACAGACCAGGACCTACGTCCTTCCTCCGCTCCACGGACCTGGCCCTCCATACCTCCTCCGCTCCACAGACCAGGACCTACGTCCTTCCTCCGCTCCACGGACCTGGCCCTCCATCCCTCCTCCACTCCACAGACCAGGACCTACGTCCTTCCTCCACTCCACGGACCTGGCCCTCCATCCCTCCTCCACTCCACGGACCTGGACTCCACTCCACGGACCAGGCTTCCACTCCACAGACCTGGCCCTCCATACCTCCTCCACTCCACAGACCAGGACCTACGTCCTTCCTCCACTCCACGGACCTGGCCCTCCATCCCTCCTCCACTCCACGGACCTGGACTCCACTCCACGGACCTGGACTCCACTCCACGGACCAGGCCCTCCATCCCTCCTCCACTCCACGGACCTGGCCCTCCATCCCTCCTCCACTCCACGGACCTGGCCCTCCATCCCTCCTCCACTCCACGGACCTGGCCCTCCATCCCTCCTCCACTCCACGGACCTGGCCCTCCATCCCTCCTCCACTCCACTGACCTAGCCCTCCATACCTTCTCCGCTCCACAGACCAGGACCTACGTCCTTCCTCCGCTCCACACACCTGGCCCTCCATACCTCCTCCGCTCCACAGACCAGGACCTACATCCTTCCTCCGCTCCACGGACCTGGCCCTCCATCCCTCCTCCACTCCACAGACCAGGACCTACGTCCTTCCTCCGCTCCACACACCTGGCCCTCCATACCTCCTCCGCTCCACAGACCTGGCCCTCCATCCCTCCTCCACTCCACGGACCTGGCCCTCCATCCCTCCTCCACTCCACAGACCTAGCCCTCCATACCTTCTCCGCTCCACAGACCAGGACCTACGTCCTTCCTCCGCTCCACACACCTGGCCCTCCATACCTCCTCCGCTCCACAGACCAGGACCTACATCCTTCCTCCGCTCCACGGACCTGGCCCTCCATCCCTCCTCCACTCCACGGACCTGCCCCTCCATCCCTCCTCCACTCCACAGACCTAGCCCTCCATACCTTCTCCGCTCCACAGACCAGGACCTACGTCCTTCCTCCGCTCCACACACCTGGCCCTCCATACCTCCTCCGCTCCACAGACCAGGACCTACATCCTTCCTCCGCTCCACGGACCTGGCCCTCCATCCCTCCACTCCACGGACCTGGCCCTCCATCCCTCCTCCACTCCACAGACCTAGCCCTCCATACCTCCTCCGCTCCACGGACCTGGCCCTCCATCCCTCCTCCACTCCACAGACCAGGACCTACGTCCTTCCTCCACTCCACGGACCTGGCCCTCCATCCCTCCTCCACTCCACGGACCTGGACTCCACTCCACGGACCAGGCTTCCACTCCACAGACCTGGCCCTCCATACCTCCTCCACTCCACAGACCAGGACCTACGTCCTTCCTCCACTCCACGGACCTGGCCCTCCATACCTCCTCCGCTCCACAGACCAGGACCTACGTCCTTCCTCCGCTCCACGGACCTGGCCCTCCATCCCTCCTCCACTCCACAGACCAGGACCTACGTCCTTCCTCCGCTCCACGGACCTGGCCCTCCATCCCTCCTCCACTCCACAGACCAGGACCTACGTCCTTCCTCCACTCCACGGACCTGGCCCTCCATCCCTCCTCCACTCCACGGACCTGGACTCCACTCCACGGACCAGGCTTCCACTCCACAACCCTGGCCCTCCATCCCTCCTCCGCTCCACAGACCAGGACCTACGTCCTTCCTTCGCTCCACGGACCTGGCCCTCCATCCCTCCTCCGCTCCACAGACCAGGACCTACGTCCCTCCTCCGCTCCACAGACCAGGACCTACATCCCTCCTCCACTCCACAGACCAGGACCTACGTCCTTCCTCCGCTCCACAGACCAGGACCTGAGAACCTGAGAACTTCATCTTTGTTTCGGAAAGCAATGACTTCAGTTTTGTCTGTAAAAAAAGACACGAGAAATGGATAGAATATAAAAGGTTATGTTCTTTTCTTTCCTTTTTTTCCCTCTTTTTTTATTTCCTACTCCCCATATCCCTGGCCATTATTCTTAAATAGTTAAACCTATGTACGCTCCACACTCTAGACCAGTAGGTGGCGGAAATGCACCTTTTAAGTTGGTTTGTCAAACTGCCATAAAACTCAAGAAGAAGGAGGAGGTGGAAGCATGGCTTTCTACACTGGCTATCAGGAGTCTGGATTGAGAACCTTTGTGTTTTCCATGTTTTGCTTATTTTTTCTCAGCTGGTATGAGTTTAAATTTGTTTCAGATGTTCACCCTATGTTGTATGTGTTGGTTATCAAGCTAACATCCAGTTGTATATCTTATTTTATAAGGGATATCGCATCCTAAAGTGGATTTGGGACTGAGCAGTCAGGAATAAAGCGTTTGTGTGGGAGCATATAGTGGATGGTTATCGCTTGGACTATCGTTTACGGAAGTTGGAACTGTATATCATCGTCATCATCTACACATAGTACAACTGACATTTTGCCAAAGGTCATTTGCACTTCTCAATAGACAATGAGCAGATAAGGTTTTCTTTTTATCCATTATTCTCACCTGAAACTACATTGTTTGCTTTAAAAGAAACCATATAATTTTCTAATTCGAGGTTTCTGATTGCTAAATTTACACCGGTGAATATGGAACTTATTCACAAGATTAATAATATATGCCTCATTTTCCAGACTCTCCTTTTTTTTTTATTGTAAAAATATATATTACATTTTCATCTAACAAAAGAAAATTGCATGACAATTTGTCATTAATAAATTTAGAAACCTCCCACCATAAGCACTTTGTATATTGAAAATGGCAAAAAATTATGAGGTACAGTTTCTGGTTGCAATAAACAAAATGAACAGTTTACATCTATGTCTTTGTTAAAGGTGGGCCGTGTGGGCGGTGTGCTAAAGCTGTGCTAACCGAGCTAACCGAGCTAACAACACACAGAGACATTTGAAGCAGTTTTACTCACCGCCTGCGACCCGCGAACCTTTATCATTGTGACTGCTCGATCCTTAAGCATTAGACGATCTGCAAATCCGTCGATCTGGGCTTTGTTTATAAAACAATCATCGTCGAAATGCAGGGAACAAACAGTCTTGCACAAAACCAAACAGTCTCTGAAAAAACAAACTCCATCCACTGGTCCCTTAACGCTGGGTTCTTTGGGAATCTGTGCAGGGTTGTCTTGCCCTGGCAACCAAAAACCCACTTCTTTGGTGACACTGACCTCCCAAAAGCTGAGCAGAGCGCTTTGATGAGGTACTGCTTTCGCTCTCTTCTCTCTCTGTCTGGTCTATGAGTGCGGGCGCGCCCGCGGAGAAGTGCCCTTAGGACCCATATAAGGAAATTCCGCCCCAGCTGACGTCACACAGACCCATACTCGAAAAAAACTTTCCGAAACTTGTGACAAACCGGAAGGACAATTTTTGGCACAGAAATACTCCTTCAAACGTACAATTTAATTTTTGAAACTTTGTCCATGTTTAGCATGGGAATCCAACTCTTTAACAGTGTAAAAAAGTCAGTATGCATGAAATAGCATTTCACCCCCCCTTTAAACTTGGATAGAAAATGCGTAGCAGGGTAACATTTGTGCAATATCTTAAATAAAATTTCATTGACCTTATTGACCTTGACCCAAAATCTAAATAATCAAGCCCACCATTTTTATATGAAATAACAGTTACAGATTTTCTAATATGTTGTATATGGTTTTTAACTGTTTTAATCACAGGACTAAAGTTGAGTGAGATTCTCTCCTGCTCATTTTTAGTAATAACCATACCCAAATAAGTTTCATATTACAAATTGTTATGGCATGGCCACTCGTCAAAGCAAACAGTTCACATTTTCGTAAATTAAGGCAGAGATTCGAGGCACTGGAAAAAAAATTAAATGACAGCTGACTGAATTTGATAAGCATTTTTCAACAAAAGAGCTGTGTCAACAGCCAAATGACAAAACGCCTGAGCAACAATGAGAAAGAGATAAACAGAAACTGGGCAACCTTGCCTAACTCCTCTTTCCAGATAAGGTCTTTGTGTAGTGCCATTATTCAATTTCACAGAACTATTTCCACCTGCATAAAGAGTTTTAATGGCCCAAAGCATCCTAACAGTAAAAAAATAAATAAAGGGTATTGACAGTATCAAAGGCTTTTATACCCATCATCAAAAATATAAGATCAAAAATAAGTCTAATATTTTCAAATATATTTCTGTTTCTCATAATCCCAGATTGATTTTCATCAATAATTGTATCTAATACTAATATAGACCTTTGGACAAAGACAAGAGCAAATATTTTATAATCATTATTCAACAGACTAATGGGTCTCAGATTATCTGGTTTTAGGAATCAAACATATTATATCTCGTGTCTTAGTTGCAGGAAGTTCAGAGTATACTTCAAAAAGAGATGGGGTGAGAATCTCAGAAATGTATTGCTTATCAAATTCAGAAGTAATTCCATCATTACCGGGTAATTTATTACATTTCAAGCATTTAATAGCTTCCTTAATTTCAGTAATAGTTATTGGGGAATCACATAATCTTTAGTCCTCTTCCGTATTATGCTCACTGAATTTAGATGTGTATAAATTACAATAACAATTATAGCAAAAACTAGAAATTGTGTCAAAACTATATGTAATAAATCAATTAATATTCAATTTAGAAATAGAATTTAGTTTAATCCTCAACTTTTCAAAGATACCTTTAAAAAATAAGACATATTATCATTTTGCAGCTCTGTTAGACACAGTCTCTGAGACCATCCGACAGGTTCACAGCAGGAATGTTAGAAATAGCTAATATTTCACATACAACTCTCTCTTCCATAACACACAACATGCAGTCCAGCTCAGCTTTAGATCTGACTGACCGCTCACAGAAGAAGAAGAAAACATGAGCTCTTCCCTGACTCCCTATTGCCCAAAACCTGGAGAAAAGCTCCCGTATTAGCTATGTGAACAAGGCTCAAGTCCCCCTTGATAGACACCAAACCAGAGAATCAGTGCTGTGTTCATATTTTAATGCTGTGATCATAATCTTCCAAAAAAAAAACTTTATTGCTAGAAACAAAGACCAGAGGATAATGGGAACGTTTGAGTCGGACACACACACACACACACACACACACACACACACACACACACACACACACACATCTGAGCAGCGCTGCAAAGGTTGCTTTTAATAACCAAAAACACTATGTGTTCATTCTTCAGAGATTGTCCCCGTTTGTACATAAAAAAGACATTAATTGCCATTATAACCAGTTTATGGTAGAAGAGCAACTATTGTCTCATTTCAATTTATATATTTATATATTTTTCACGTTTTGCCTTTGAATTAATATTAAACACTACAAAACTGTTTAAAAATCATTTTAGTCAAAGTTTAGTTCATTTTATGTTGCACTGAAGTATGAAGCAGGAAAAGTCTCATGAAAAACTAAAGCTGTTCTTCAGATTGTGAATTAATGACAGAAATCACGTAATGATCAGTTCAGCACAAACTCACTGATTTCAGCACTCTTGGGGAAACTCCCGTTCTGATCAGGGAATCTGAAGTGCAGGATAAATCCTTCATCTACAGTGTGTGTCCGTGTGTGTGTTTCACCTGGAAGTGTGGAAACTGATGATTGAAGTGAGTTTCGCTGCAGAGGAACACGTCTTTGTGTCGTCTCACATTTGAGCAGCTAAATTAATGCTAGGCCTGACTATTTAACACACTGTATTCTGATTATAAAGTAAGTGTTACACTGCTGTTGCTGTTAGAGATCAGAGAAGAGACGCCACACCAACAAGAGACGTTTCAGCTGAAGTTCACGTGTTTCGAAGAAATGCTATTTTGCTTATTTTAAGTTAATCCCACATGACAAATCTTCTTGGAAAGTTCCTGCAACGCTTGAAATGGTGTCGATGAAGAAACATGTATTTGACTTCCTCTTTCTGTGGAGCGGAACATTATTATTATTATGCACAGGACATTTCAACATGTCAGAATACAACATAAGAATATTATTTTGAGAGCATAAACACTTGTAAGAAAACGTTTAAGTTTCCCCAGAAAACTTCCACCGCATGATCATGCCTTGTGTAAGAGCCCATTCAACATGCCTTCAGTTATTGAGTTATTATTATTCTCAGTTTCTGTGTGTGTACAGTGCTGTATTATTTAAGAAATTACTTGAAGTTTTCCTGTACTGCATTTACTCAAAGCTGTCCCTGTATATTTTACTTGAAGTTTTCTTTATATAATTTACTTGAGGTTAACTTTAAAGCCACTCCTCCTCACTCAAACAAATAAGCTGTTGAACGAACTTGATTAAATTAAGGACAACTTTTCCACAAAAATGAATTACATTTTTCCAACAAAATCTAATTTGTTTGAAATGATTTACTGTAATCTTGTTGCATGAACTTAAATTAATTTAGTCATTCCTGCTAGATAAAGTTATTTCCAATGATAGAAGCTACTAGTGTTCAACTTAGTTAAAACCACTTTTTACAGACAGAGTAATATTGATTATTACTATCTTTCACAGGACTGTGAAAGAGGTGTAATATATGTGTAGTGTATACTGGGTGCCCTAAACTAAACTCAGTCGCCTCTCTTCTGCATAATAATAACCACAAAATTTAAAAATATTACAGAAAGTCCTCTAAGTTTCTAACATTACTGAATATTAAACACTAACATTAACATCTTTCCATTTACAGAAAAACACATAAAATAACACTTTAATCCCTGAATTTACCCTCCTAATGCAGTCCCTTGCAAAGCATGCTGGGAACTACAGATCCACTGCCCAGTTAGTAATTAAATTTAACAAGAGGCAAAAATTATGTTCACCTGTTCAAGTATTTGCTGTTTTAGCTAGAGGGATTGAAGAGAGGAAGGAGGAGGAATGGGATCTTACCCTCAAAAATGAGAAAACTGAAATAAATTAAATTAAAAATGAGAATATTGTCTAAATGAGAATCTAAGGAAAATATTATATGGATTTAAGACATGTCAGATCTCAAAGGTACACTGAAAAAAATGATTTGTTGAATTTAGTACATTTTTTTTATGGTAAGTGGTTCCACACAATTGATTTTAGCTACATTTAAACAAATGCATTAAGTTGAACTAAAATTGTTAAAGTTGTCCGCTCCACGGACCTGGCCCTCCATCCCTCCTCCACTCCACGGACCTGGACTCCACTCCACGGACCAGGCTTCCACTCCACAACCCTGGCCCTCCATCCCTCCTCCGCTCCACAGACCAGGACCTACGTCCTTCCTCCGCTCCACGGACCTGGCCCTCCATCCCTCCTCCGCTCCACAGACCAGGACCTACGTCCTTCCTCCGCTCCACGGACCTGGCCCTCCATCCCTCCTCCGCTCCACAGACCAGGACCTACGTCCTTCCTCCGCTCCACGGACCTGGCCCTCCATCCCTCCTCCGCTCCACAGACCAGGACCTACGTCCTTCCTCCGCTCCACGTACCTGGCCCTCCATCCCTCCTCCGCTCCACAGACCAGGACCTACGTCCTTCCTCCGCTCCACGGACCTGGCCCTCCATACCTCCTCCGCTCCACAGACCAGGACCTACGTCCTTCCTCCGCTCCACAGACCAGGACCTACGTCCTTCCTCCGCTCCACGGACCTGGCCCTCCATACCTCCTCCGCTCCACAGACCAGGACCTACGTCCTTCCTCCGCTCCACGGACCTGGCCCTCCATCCCTCCTCCACTCCACAGACCAGGACCTACGTCCTTCCTCCACTCCACGGACCTGGCCCTCCATCCCTCCTCCACTCCACGGACCTGGACTCCACTCCACGGACCAGGCTTCCACTCCACAGACCTGGCCCTCCATACCTCCTCCACTCCACAGACCAGGACCTACGTCCTTCCTCCACTCCACGGACCTGGCCCTCCATCCCTCCTCCACTCCACGGACCTGGACTCCACTCCACGGACCTGGACTCCACTCCACGGACCAGGCCCTCCATCCCTCCTCCACTCCACGGACCTGGCCCTCCATCCCTCCTCCACTCCACGGACCTGGCCCTCCATCCCTCCTCCACTCCACGGACCTGGCCCTCCATCCCTCCTCCACTCCACTGACCTAGCCCTCCATACCTTCTCCGCTCCACAGACCAGGACCTACGTCCTTCCTCCGCTCCACACACCTGGCCCTCCATACCTCCTCCGCTCCACAGACCAGGACCTACATCCTTCCTCCGCTCCACGGACCTGGCCCTCCATCCCTCCTCCACTCCACAGACCAGGACCTACGTCCTTCCTCCGCTCCACACACCTGGCCCTCCATACCTCCTCCGCTCCACAGACCTGGCCCTCCATCCCTCCTCCACTCCACGGACCTGGCCCTCCATCCCTCCTCCACTCCACAGACCTAGCCCTCCATACCTTCTCCGCTCCACAGACCAGGACCTACGTCCTTCCTCCGCTCCACACACCTGGCCCTCCATACCTCCTCCGCTCCACAGACCAGGACCTACATCCTTCCTCCGCTCCACGGACCTGGCCCTCCATCCCTCCTCCACTCCACGGACCTGCCCCTCCATCCCTCCTCCACTCCACAGACCTAGCCCTCCATACCTTCTCCGCTCCACAGACCAGGACCTACGTCCTTCCTCCGCTCCACACACCTGGCCCTCCATACCTCCTCCGCTCCACAGACCAGGACCTACATCCTTCCTCCGCTCCACGGACCTGGCCCTCCATCCCTCCACTCCACGGACCTGGCCCTCCATCCCTCCTCCACTCCACAGACCTAGCCCTCCATACCTCCTCCGCTCCACGGACCTGGCCCTCCATCCCTCCTCCACTCCACAGACCAGGACCTACGTCCTTCCTCCACTCCACGGACCTGGCCCTCCATCCCTCCTCCACTCCACGGACCTGGACTCCACTCCACGGACCAGGCTTCCACTCCACAGACCTGGCCCTCCATACCTCCTCCACTCCACAGACCAGGACCTACGTCCTTCCTCCACTCCACGGACCTGGCCCTCCATACCTCCTCCGCTCCACAGACCAGGACCTACGTCCTTCCTCCGCTCCACGGACCTGGCCCTCCATCCCTCCTCCACTCCACAGACCAGGACCTACGTCCTTCCTCCGCTCCACGGACCTGGCCCTCCATCCCTCCTCCACTCCACAGACCAGGACCTACGTCCTTCCTCCACTCCACGGACCTGGCCCTCCATCCCTCCTCCACTCCACGGACCTGGACTCCACTCCACGGACCAGGCTTCCACTCCACAACCCTGGCCCTCCATCCCTCCTCCGCTCCACAGACCAGGACCTACGTCCTTCCTTCGCTCCACGGACCTGGCCCTCCATCCCTCCTCCGCTCCACAGACCAGGACCTACGTCCCTCCTCCGCTCCACAGACCAGGACCTACATCCCTCCTCCACTCCACAGACCAGGACCTACGTCCTTCCTCCGCTCCACAGACCAGGACCTGAGAACCTGAGAACTTCATCTTTGTTTCGGAAAGCAATGACTTCAGTTTTGTCTGTAAAAAAAGACACGAGAAATGGATAGAATATAAAAGGTTATGTTCTTTTCTTTCCTTTTTTTCCCTCTTTTTTTATTTCCTACTCCCCATATCCCTGGCCATTATTCTTAAATAGTTAAACCTATGTACGCTCCACACTCTAGACCAGTAGGTGGCGGAAATGCACCTTTTAAGTTGGTTTGTCAAACTGCCATAAAACTCAAGAAGAAGGAGGAGGTGGAAGCATGGCTTTCTACACTGGCTATCAGGAGTCTGGATTGAGAACCTTTGTGTTTTCCATGTTTTGCTTATTTTTTCTCAGCTGGTATGAGTTTAAATTTGTTTCAGATGTTCACCCTATGTTGTATGTGTTGGTTATCAAGCTAACATCCAGTTGTATATCTTATTTTATAAGGGATATCGCATCCTAAAGTGGATTTGGGACTGAGCAGTCAGGAATAAAGCGTTTGTGTGGGAGCATATAGTGGATGGTTATCGCTTGGACTATCGTTTACGGAAGTTGGAACTGTATATCATCGTCATCATCTACACATAGTACAACTGACATTTTGCCAAAGGTCATTTGCACTTCTCAATAGACAATGAGCAGATAAGGTTTTCTTTTTATCCATTATTCTCACCTGAAACTACATTGTTTGCTTTAAAAGAAACCATATAATTTTCTAATTCGAGGTTTCTGATTGCTAAATTTACACCGGTGAATATGGAACTTATTCACAAGATTAATAATATATGCCTCATTTTCCAGACTCTCCTTTTTTTTTTATTGTAAAAATATATATTACATTTTCATCTAACAAAAGAAAATTGCATGACAATTTGTCATTAATAAATTTAGAAACCTCCCACCATAAGCACTTTGTATATTGAAAATGGCAAAAAATTATGAGGTACAGTTTCTGGTTGCAATAAACAAAATGAACAGTTTACATCTATGTCTTTGTTAAAGGTGGGCCGTGTGGGCGGTGTGCTAAAGCTGTGCTAACCGAGCTAACCGAGCTAACAACACACAGAGACATTTGAAGCAGTTTTACTCACCGCCTGCGACCCGCGAACCTTTATCATTGTGACTGCTCGATCCTTAAGCATTAGACGATCTGCAAATCCGTCGATCTGGGCTTTGTTTATAAAACAATCATCGTCGAAATGCAGGGAACAAACAGTCTTGCACAAAACCAAACAGTCTCTGAAAAAACAAACTCCATCCACTGGTCCCTTAACGCTGGGTTCTTTGGGAATCTGTGCAGGGTTGTCTTGCCCTGGCAACCAAAAACCCACTTCTTTGGTGACACTGACCTCCCAAAAGCTGAGCAGAGCGCTTTGATGAGGTACTGCTTTCGCTCTCTTCTCTCTCTGTCTGGTCTATGAGTGCGGGCGCGCCCGCGGAGAAGTGCCCTTAGGACCCATATAAGGAAATTCCGCCCCAGCTGACGTCACACAGACCCATACTCGAAAAAAACTTTCCGAAACTTGTGACAAACCGGAAGGACAATTTTTGGCACAGAAATACTCCTTCAAACGTACAATTTAATTTTTGAAACTTTGTCCATGTTTAGCATGGGAATCCAACTCTTTAACAGTGTAAAAAAGTCAGTATGCATGAAATAGCATTTCACCCCCCCTTTAAACTTGGATAGAAAATGCGTAGCAGGGTAACATTTGTGCAATATCTTAAATAAAATTTCATTGACCTTATTGACCTTGACCCAAAATCTAAATAATCAAGCCCACCATTTTTATATGAAATAACAGTTACAGATTTTCTAATATGTTGTATATGGTTTTTAACTGTTTTAATCACAGGACTAAAGTTGAGTGAGATTCTCTCCTGCTCATTTTTAGTAATAACCATACCCAAATAAGTTTCATATTACAAATTGTTATGGCATGGCCACTCGTCAAAGCAAACAGTTCACATTTTCGTAAATTAAGGCAGAGATTCGAGGCACTGGAAAAAAAATTAAATGACAGCTGACTGAATTTGATAAGCATTTTTCAACAAAAGAGCTGTGTCAACAGCCAAATGACAAAACGCCTGAGCAACAATGAGAAAGAGATAAACAGAAACTGGGCAACCTTGCCTAACTCCTCTTTCCAGATAAGGTCTTTGTGTAGTGCCATTATTCAATTTCACAGAACTATTTCCACCTGCATAAAGAGTTTTAATGGCCCAAAGCATCCTAACAGTAAAAAAATAAATAAAGGGTATTGACAGTATCAAAGGCTTTTATACCCATCATCAAAAATATAAGATCAAAAATAAGTCTAATATTTTCAAATATATTTCTGTTTCTCATAATCCCAGATTGATTTTCATCAATAATTGTATCTAATACTAATATGGACCTTTGGACAAAGACAAGAGCAAATATTTTATAATCATTATTCAACAGACTAATGGGTCTCAGATTATCTGGTTTTAGGAATCAAACATATTACATCTTGTGTCTTAGTTGCAGGAAGTTCAGAGTATACTTCAAAAAGAGATGGGGTGAGAATCTCAGAAATGTATTGCTTATAAAATTCAGAAGTAATTCCATCATTACCGGGTAATTTATTACATTTCAAGCATTTAATAGCTTCCTTAATTTCAGTAATAGTTATTGGGGAATCACATAATCTTTAGTCCTCTTCCGTATTATGCTCACTGAATTTAGATGTGTATAAATTAGAATAACAATTATAGCAAAAACTAGAAATTGTGTCAAAACTATATGTAATAAATCAATTAATATTCAATTTAGAAATAGAATTTAGTTTAATCCTCAACTTTTCAAAGATACCTTTAAAAAATAAGACATATTATCATTTTGCAGCTGTTAGACGCAGTCTCTCCATCCGACAGGTTCACAGCAGGAATGTTAGAAATAGCTAATATTTCACATACAACTCTCTCTTCCATAACACACAACATGCAGTCCAGCTCAGCTTTAGATCTGACTGACCACTCACAGAAGAAGAAGAAAACATGAGCCCTTCCCTGACTCCCTATTGCCCAAAACCTGGAGAAAAGCTCCCGTATTAGCCATGTGAACAAGACTCAAGTCCCCCTTGATAGACACCAAACCAGAGAATCAGTGCTGTGTTCATATTTTAATGCTGTGATCATAATCTTCCAAAAAAAAAAACTTTATTGCTAGAAACAAAGACCAGAGGATAATGGGAACGTTTGAGTCGGACACACACACACACACACACACACACACACACACACACACACACACACACACACACACACACACACACACACATCTGAGCAGCGCTGCAAAGGTTGCTTTTAATAACCAAAAACACTGTGTGTTCATTCTTCAGAGATTGTCCCCGTTTGTACATAAAAAAGACATTAATTGCCATTATAACCAGTTTATGGTAGAAGAGCAACTATTGGCTCATTTCAATTTATATATTTATATATTTTTCACGTTTTGCCTTTGAATTAATATTAGACACTACAAAACTGTTTAAAAATCATTTTAGTCAAAGTTTAGTTCATTTTATGTTGCACTGAAGTATGAAGCAGGAAAAGTCTCATGAAAAAACTAAAGCTGTTCTTCAGATTGTGAATTAATGACAGAAATCACGTAATGATCAGTTCTGCACAAACTCACTGATTTCAGCACTCTTGGGAAAACTCCCGTTCTGATCAGGGAATCTAAAGTGCAGGATAAATCCTTCATCTACAGTGTGTGTCCGTGTGTGTGTTTCACCTGGAAGTGTGGAAACTGATGATTGAAGTGAGTTTCGCTGCAGAGGAACACGTCTTTGTGTCGTCTTACATTTGAGCAGCTAAATTAATGCTAGGCCTGACTATTTAACACACTGTATTCTGATTATAAAGTAAGTGTTACACTGCTGTTGCTGTTAGAGATCAGAGAAGAGACGCCACACCAACAAGAGACGTTTCAGCTGAAGTTCACGTGTTTCAGAGAAATGTTATTTTGCTTAATTTTAAGTTAATCCCACATGACAAATCTTCTTGGAAAGTTCCTGCAACGCTTGAAATGGTGTCGATGTAGAAACATGTATTTGACTTCCTCTTTCTGTGGAGCGGAACATTATTATTATTATGCACAGGACATTTCAACATGTCAGAATACTACATCAGCATATTATTTTGAGAGCATAAACACTTGTAAGAAAACGTTTAAGTTTCCCCAGAAAACTTCCACCGCATGATCATGCCTTGTGTAAGAGCCCATTCAACATGCCTTCAGTTATTGAGTTATTATTATTCTCAGTTTCTGTGTGTGTACAGTGCTGTATTATTTAAGAAATTACTTGAAGTTTTCCTGTACTGCATTTACTCAAAGTTGTCCCTGTATATTTTACTTGAAGTTTTCTTTATATAATTTACTTGAGGTTAACTTTAAAGCCACTCCTCCTCACTCAAACAAATAAGATGTTGAACGAACTTGATTAAATTAAGGACAACTTTTCCACAAAAATGAATTACATTTTTCCAACTAAATCTAATTTGTTTGAAATGATTTACTGTAATCTTGTTGCATGAACTTAAATTAATTTAGTCATTCCTGCTAGATAAAGTTATTTCCAATGATAGAAGCTACTAGTGTTCAACTTAGTTAAAACCACTTTTTACAGACAGAGTAGTATTGAATATTACTAATGCAGGACTGTGAAAGAGGTGTAATATATGTGTAGTGTATACTGGGTGCCCTAAACTAAACTCAGTCGCCTCTCTTCTGCATAATAATAACCACAAAATTTAAAAATATTACAGAAAGTCCTCTAAGTTTCTAACATTACTGAATATTAAACGCTAACATTAACTAACAACATCTTTCCATTTACAGAAAAACACATAAAATAACACTTTAATCCCTGAATTTACCCTCCTAATGCAGTCCCTTGCAAAGCATGCTGGGAACTACAGATCCACTGCCCAGTTAGTAATTAAATTTAACAAGAGGCAAAAATTATGTTCATTTGTTCCAGTATCTGCTGTTTTAGCTAGAGGGATTGAAGAGAGGAAGGAGGAGGAATGGGATCTTACCCTCAAAAATGAGAAAACTGAACTATAAAAATAAAAAATGAGAAAATTGTCTAAATCAGAATCTAGGGAAGATATTATACGGATTTAAGACATGTCAGATCTCAAAGGTACTGGAGCAAAGTATTAACTATTAATGAATTTCCATGTTTTTACATTTCTGTGTTTGTGGAAATAACTTTAACGGACTGGACCCTTGAACAAACAAGAACTACATGCTTTAACAGGACACACAGACTGACACACGACTATATAAAGTGCATGTGTGCAAATAGAATTAGACAGTACAAATACATACTATGAAATGTACTACAAGTTATTATAAAAATGCTATAAAACATAGCATATAATTCCTGACTCAGTACAAGGCGAAGTGAAGGACAATATGCCGGTTCACAGGTCTGATGTGAGGAAACACAGGGCAAAAACACTAAATAAGTGCTGCAAGTCATTGCTGAGAACATAATCATAATTATAATAACATAATAGAAATATTTTTAAATAAAATAATGATTTGTTTAACTTGAAACTAAGTACCACACCCACAACAACTAGATGGGTGTAGAGTTGATCTGTGAAAACATGTTTGGGGAAGTGCTGGATCTGACTAAGAAGCTTCAGGGTTGTGACAGCTGAAACACGCCTCGTTTACATCATTAAACCCTCGTTTGCTGGAGAACAGAGTCACTCTGCTGGGAGAACTGGGTGGACACAGAACACATCGCAACTCGACAGGCTTCACTGCAACGGGCACTGGTGTTTCTAGAGGACAGACGAGGTAAGGACTCGATTCAGTTCTGCTGATACTATGAACAAATTATATTGTCATTCTAATCCACATTTTATACATGAAAACTATGGCTTAATAGTTTCACATGGGATATTGTTTAAGATTATAAAATGTATGCTAAAAACACGCAACTCAAATTTAATGCTCGTAGTTTCCAAAATCAGATGTAATATATATATATATTTTTTTTTAAATAAAAAAATAATTAAATACAATACAATGTTGAAGAAAACATTTACACAGATGTAATAAGGTCCTGTTTATTATAGGTTATTATAGATATTATGAAATACAGATATGTGTGCATGTAGAACAGAAGTGAAGTAAAATCAGAGCAGTTTCTGTTTATCTGACAGATCACAGTCTGTTCATGTGAGTAAATACTTCTGTTTCTAATGAATCAAATTAAATCCTGGTTTAAGTAGAATTTTGAAAACCATTTTTTATTGTTTTATTTTCCAGCCTGAAGAGAAGATCCTTGGTTGAAGACCTTGAAGACCTTGAGTCTACATCTGTCTTAAGATGCGTGAAAACCAGCATCCTAAAGCTTCTGGAAATGGTTTGAGCACTCTTCATAAAAAGGGAAGAGACCCACCTGATAACTCTTTAGAGTACATAGCTGAGAATTTGATATCATATTTTAAAGAGTTTTTTCTCTTTAAAAAATATGAAAAAGAGATAGTAAAGAAATATGAAGTTAAAAAGGAGCTTGATGACTGCTGGCCAGTCGATGATATCAAACGAGCTTGGGGGAAAACACAAAGAATGAAAAAAACCTCAGAAAGAAGAAATATCTGGTCACTTGCTGTAATGGTGCAGATGATGAAAAGATGTTTGAGTTATGATGAGAGTGAAAGAGTAAAAGCACAGTCTGATCCACATGAGGATAGTGCTCTTCCAGCGTGTGGAGAGACCCAGAATAAGAGAAGAGGACCGCCGGCTGACAGAGACAGGCAACAGAACACTAATATAGTGGAACAGAACCACATCAGTGATAATGGAGAGACCCAGAATAAGAGAAGAGGACCGCCGGCTGACAGAGACAGGCAACAGAACACTAATATAGTGGAACAGAACCACATCAGTGATAATGGAGAGACCCGGAGCAAGAGAAGAGAACCGCCAGATTTCAGTTCAAGAGAAGAAAGCGAACTGCTTGCTGGAGAGAACAAAAAGAAAAAAACTAATAAAAGTGATCTGGAACAGAACCATATCAATAATGATGGACCCGTCTACATATATGTCCCTTTCTCAGAGATGTTTGGCCACACATCAAGCTTGAGCTCAGAGACAGCTCCGAGGGAAAACTTGCCCTATAAATTAAAAGACAAAGCTCCTTCATTTACTGAAATAAAGAAAAAGACTTCTTACGTCATGCTGTATGACAATCTAACCAGAAATGCTGCATGGGTGTATGAGATACTGAACGAAAGCATTGTGAAAGAAAACAAGAAAAATAAACATTGGAAGACACCATCTTTTAAAGTGGACAATTCAATTCCTAAACTCTTTCAGACGCCTGAGGGCAAGAACGGATATAAGGATCCCTTTGACCGAGGTCACCTTGCTCCGGCTCGCGATCACAGGTCGAGTCAGAGAGCCCTGGACGACACTTACTTGCTCAGCAACATTTCACCACAGATTAGGGGATTAAACCGCGGTATCTGGAGAACACTGGAGGATCTATGTGTGGAAATAGCTAAGGAGAAAGAGGTCTGTAATGTTCATGTGTACACCGGCCCACTTTACGTGCCAGCTGATAAAGGTAAAGTTGTGGGAGGGAAAGTAGTGCCAACTCACTTCTTTAAGGTGATAATTGTGGAGGAGAGGGATGGGATCGTATTACAGCCAATATGCTATAAGATTCCCAATTCCCAAAAATTGCCCAAAGAGCAACTAAAAATCTGGGAAAAAGTGTCCAATAAGAAATTACCAAACAAAGATAAATGGGCAGTATTTGAGGTGGATATTGAAGATATTGAGAGAGAATCTGGTCTGATCTTCACAGAACGCATGAAGCGAGGAAGGAATGATTGACAGAATCTTGACAGTGAAGAAAGTGAAGGGAAACAAAAATCCTGATCCACAAAAATTAACCAAAATGAAACTAAAATACAGGGGAAAAGTGTCCAAGAAGAAATTACAAACATAGAATCGGCAGAATCTGGGATGGATATTGAGAGGGAATCTGGTCTGATCTTCACAGATTACAGAAGAGAGGAAGGAGCGATTGACAGAAACTGGACAGTGAAGGGAAACACCAATCCTGATCCCCTGACCTGTAGATCTGTGATAAGAGTCAGGATAAGCACTTTCTGATCCGGCTGGCATCTGACGTGTGTATTATTACACTGTTGTGTTTGATCTACTCTCATTGGTGTGTTTGGATGGACTGAACGTTTGTGTGACTAACTATCGTATAAATGTTTTCATTTTTAATAATATTATAGTTCCTCATTTGAGAATGCATGACTTGGGCCGAATAGCCGACGTGTGTGTCCAGCGCACACACAGGACTCCAGTGTAGTGGGAACCTTTCACAATCTCAACTGTACTTTCATATTTACTGTCATACAAAACTGATATTTTGAAAAAGCAAAAATGTAACATATTTGATTTGTTTCACTTTCTTTTAGTCACATAACTCCTGCTCTTCAGCTTGTGTTTATACTTCACATGACTTTTCTATTTTAGTAAAATATATGTGTAAAACATATTAGTGAGTGAACTAATGGCATTCGATGAGTCTGTCTGAATAAGATATTAATAGATTTTTATCCATATTATATTACAGACCATTCATTATTTTTTATATCATTTTATTGATTGATTGGCACCTCATTTTAATTCTGTTGATATTTGTCATTGTCATATTGTATATGTCATTATTTCTTTTGTGCATTTATGATTTGACAATATTGTAAGCATAAACATGTCAATAAAGTAACACATGACATTTAACTGAACTGAAAGTCGTGAACAGTGAATATCTCCTCAGTCAGTCAAAGGCAACACTGCTGTTGTAGAAACACACCTCTCAATAAATGTGCCTTCCATATTAGATTGTAATCCACTTTTCTGTGAACACTGGAAACAGAGCTACCAAGTCAACACTAAAGTGAACACAGTATTCGAGTCCAGTGTGAATGTCTCATAGGAATCCTCTGTTTCTGTTCAAGATCTTCTGTTTCACCTCTGCACTTTAGGCTTTTCCCATGGCACATCCGTAAGAAATGCAAAAAGGCTTTAAACTCCTAATAAATCCCGTTTCCCCCCACACGCCTGACATTCAAATAGTGTTTATAGTCACCATTCCCACTATGAGGCTTCATGAAGTCAGAACTGTGAAGACATCCCAGTTGTACGTGCGCTTCCGCTGTGGTGTTCTCCCATAGCAAACTGTGCTGAAAGTAAACTCTTTGTGTGATATTTCAACTAACTATCAATCACAACTAATTATAATAGCATAGCTTTAATAGCATAGCACTTTAGCATATCAAAATAAAGGGCCCTATCTTGCACCCAGCGTGCGTGTTCCGGCGCAAATGCTCCCTGGTGCTATTTTGCAGTTTCAGAAAACAATTCCACCACTGACCAGGAGAAACCTCGAATTACCACTATAAAAGTGGTAATAAATAAGATGTTTCACCACATCACCTTAACAGCCCACACTTACGCGTCCACCTATGATGACGCCATCATTTCTTTCACTGTCCCTTCATCTACATGAGATAATTTAAAGAACAACTCATCACAATTAAAGTTATATACACAAATTGATTTCGGGAACGTATCTGCCAGATCCCGCACAGAATCTAAAAAATAATCATTAAGATGTGTTGCCACCTCTGTATTGTCATTTTGAATAACTAATTTATTTTAAGTTGTACATGATCACAATTTGTTTTTTCTTTTCCAAGTAATTTATCCATACTCTTCCAAAGAAGTTTACTATTGCCTTTTGCATCTTTAATCAGATTTAAATAAAAGTTTGCCTTGGCTTTTCTAAGATGCGTGGTAACCTTGTTCCTTAGACTTTTATATACATAATGATCAGTGGTCAATTTTAATTTAAGAAAGGTTTTAAGTGCCAGGGGGCTCATTTATAAAACTGTGCGTAGGAACCTTACTAAAAGTGTACGTGCGCCCGAAAGCCAAAAATGGCGTACGCAAAATAATATTCGGATTTATAAAACCGTTCGTACGCCAGAACCTGCGCAGAATTCACTTTATAAATCCCAGTCAGCGGAAGATTGTGCGCACATGCGTCTCCTCCCCGAAATAACCATATATGGAGCTTACAACGCCTAGTTTTACTATGCAGATCCTCATCTGCATATCATTTGCGTATGATTATTCATCCACGTGATAACGTTCAACGGTGCAAGACGCATTAGGCTACATTAATAAAAATCAAGTAGTTGCCTATCCTTGCCTTGTTTTTGAATACATAAATCAAATAGTGTAAAATACATTTCAGAGAAAGTTTTTCTCAATCTTTTCCACTGGCCGAAATGTATTTTTAATTTATATTTTTAATGGAAACAGATAGGCCTTGGGCATTATTTGCACGAAACTATTTTCTCAGACAGTCTGGTATTATCATGATAAGCAATTATCTCTGTGGTTAAACATTTAAACACAGCACACCACAGGAAAAGTGTTCAAAAGCATCGCATCCACAACAAATATTTCTATTGACTGAATTTGAATATAAAAATGTTGTAACTTCTCAGTAATGATTTCATGTTTAAGTGTTTAACTCCATTAATTTGAATGGCATATTTAATCTAAATGTTTATACCAGAAGTAAAACATAGTTTAAATCAATATTTTATTGATTTAAACTGTTATTTGCGTCAGTTTCACTAAACGGCCTAGTGCGCTCGCTGGCGCGGACATTTAAGAAGGGATGGATATTTGCTTCAAGTGACAGGCTTGGTGAGTGAAATTATATTTGTATTATCTTTCTGTATATGTTTAATTTTCTTTAGATTTTCTGTCTAAAAGTGACCAAAAAGACACTTAACTCCAGCTCACCATCGGTGTCGCCAATTCCCTTTGTCTCCAGAATGTGCGTACGCACGGCTCAAAGTTTGCTTAAAGGTGCGCACATTCTCCCGTCAAGTTTGTTTTTTATAGATCACAACCTTTGCGTGAGAACTGGCGTACGTACGTGTCCAGCCCCGTTTTGTGCGTACGCACGCTTTATAAATGAGACCCCTGGTCTCTCTGCTTCAGTATGTAGCAGTAGGCATTAGCTCCGCCTATTAATGTTCGGCTGGATGGTGATTTAGCTCTAGTTATGGTGACTATAAATGCAGTTGGTGTACGTTACCTGTGAGGGCATTACACGTGACGTCATGTCGTTGTTCCGGCGCGGTGTGCAAGAGCTGGAGAGGTAAGAGCTGCCGGTTAGCGACTCTGTTGCAAATGATTCCTGTGGCACTGGGTAATATAGACTTCTTTGTTATAGTGGACAGGGGAACTAATCGGCGTACACTCGGCGGCGCTCGTTGTTGTGCGAACTTCTAGAAACACGGATGAGTTTCGTGGTTCTTTAATGACGTGCTGTTCAGGTATGTTTTTAACCTTTTATATTTAATGCCTTAGTCCAACTCAAGTCCGCTTGGTGAGTTTCCTCTCTGTTTTAATCCAGGTGTGTTTCATATGCCTGTTTAAGGTTATGGTGGGCTGTCGTTGTCATTGTCGTTCACTGGACGTTTTAATCAACAGTCCGGTTCAACATAAACTGCTGAGCGACCACAAACTTACTACGTGCTGCTCTGCTGTGTAGCCTTACTGACTAGCGTCACTGCGATGTCTTCGACCTCAACGGCACCATTAACGTTAACTTTTCTCTTTCATTCCATGAGAACTGGTGTGGATGTTTTTATTGCCTGGGATTTGATATTGGGTACTCAGAATGTAAGGAGCTGTATTTAAAGTGACTCTTGATGCTCATTATTCTTAGTCATCACTGTTCATTGTTTTAATTTAAGTTTCTTTTTTTTGGTTTATTTATTATGTGAATGTTTGTTTTGTTTAATTTTTTTCTTTTTGGCTCAAGTGCTGTCTTTGTGGCCCGGTACGAGTTAACCAAACACCTGGTCTGTATTTTCCTGATGCTGTCTAGGATATCCAGCTATCTAACTGTTCTCACAAGAGTACCCTGGATTTAAGTGGGGAATGTGTAATATTCAACAATGTGAGGTGATGATCATCTGGAATGTATCTGTCTGTGATGAGACTGCTTGTTATCATACTGGCTTGAGATGAACATTGTGCAATTGGGTCAAACAATTGTTTTTGTGTATTTCTTGTTTTCTCCTTTTGTTTTCTTTATTTTGTGGTGTATGAGTCTGATGTGTGTTCTTCATTGTAGGCCTGGGCGGCAGGGAAACTAAGGGCGGCAGCCCTTCTCATCTTGGTGGTGGTATTTTGGAGTGATTGCTGTGCCACCTGGAGGTGTTTGACTGAGTGCAGTGTGTGTGGTTTTCTTTATTTCTTTTCTTTTAGGAGAATAGGGAGGCCCCTTGAGTGGAGTAATTTGGCTGCCGTTCCCAATTTCCGTCGCCAGGAGTGTCCCATTTTGAATATCCTTTTTCTGATTATTGTTTTTTTCTTTCCTTTTTTTTATTGTTTGTATCATTTTAATCAATAAAGTGATTTTATTGTTTGTATCCTTCACCCATGTCTCATGCCTGACTCCAACCAATACGAGCCTGTGAGCCTTGTGTGCTCCTGATTTGTTTAGGGCGATTCCCTGGTAATAAGCCCCCAGGGTGGCGTAGTTGGTTTATTCATTTGGTGTACCTGTTTCTGAGCCCATCGCCACAAGTAGATCCCAAAGAGAGCTACCAAACCATGGCAATTTATTTTTATTACTTCTGTTTCTCTTTAATTCTGTATATTTGGTGACGGTCTCCTGTAAAAGTAATATTATTGCATGTATACTCACAGCCTTTACTGTCAACTTTACACTCCCAATCTATTTCATTTAGATCATTCATCAGTGCAATTTGATTTCTCTTAGGAATATGGAGATTTTTATTTTGATTATTTATTTGCTGTTTGTCCCTGTACCTGGATTTATTTATTTTTCTAGCAACTAGAGTAAGGTTGTGATCTGACAAATTGTATGTTTTGGTAACCCTATCTGGTTTATTTGTAAATATAAGATCCATCAAAGTTTGGGAGTTTTTTGTTAGTCTAGTTGGCTTGTTTATCATTTGAGTCATTTGTACCGAGTTTGTGATATCCTTAAGTTTTTTTCTTATTTTATCAAGCCAGTTTATATTCAGATCACCCATTAACAGAGTTTCCTTTCTTTCATATTTTTTAAGTATTTCAGCTAAGCCAAAAAAAAAAAAAAAAAAAAATTGTGACATTTGGCGGTCGATATAGCCTACAGCAAGTAAAATGAAAGACATTTGTGCTGAAAGGGTTATAGTAACACCCACGCACTACAAGGTTTGCACTGGAATGTCTATTTGATGACTATCGATGCTGTCTTTCACGTAGATTAAGACTCCGCCTCCTTTCCCCTTCCCGTCTGTCCCGTCTGTAAACATTATATCCAGGAATTGTAAACACGGATAAAGGAGTCGTGGATGTTAACCAAGTCTCTTTAAGACACAGGTAGGCTATTCAAGATTTGAGTTCAAAAGTAAATGTTCCAACTGTTCCGTTTTTTAAATCACACTACGTATGTTTATATGTCCGTCAAATATTCCTTTCGGTTTTGTTTTGGGATTCCATAGTACCGATGCATGATTAACTGTTTGAAAAAGTTTAGTGTTTCGTTGTTTGGAGGTGACAATAGTCTGCAGCGAGCTGGGTACTGCAGTTTTAGACGCACATCATGCTAAGATCCCAGCAAACACATTTACATTGTGGCAACGTCTCTGTCACGTTGCATTTCTGCTATGGCAACGTCGCTGTCTACGTGCTCGCAACATTGTAACAACGTAGAATTGTAAGACGCGACAGGGCTGTAGCAACATTGTTACGCGACATTCAGCAACTCAGAGACGACGTTCTGACAATATTTTTATATGGTGCATTTTGTTAGATAATTATATATATTTTTTTCGTTTATTGTTTATCTATATTATTATTTAATGGGGCTATCAACACCTGCAAGTGTAGCCTACACTTTGAAGAGTAAAAATGACAGAAGGTTTCGTTAATTCAACTTTATTAAAACTGCATATAATCAAATTGCACTTCCAAAATGCATACATTTGTGAACAAAGAAAAAAACGAAATAAACGAATATTCAAATGTATTTTAAGTATAATAAATAAAACATAAAAAGCAAAGGCAGATCAGAACATTTAATGAACAAAACCGGGTCTAGTACATTATGTAGTCCAGTGGTTGTGAAGACACCGTTGGCACAACCTTAAAGGGTTAGTTCACCCAAAAATGAAAATTCTGTCAGTAATTACTCACCCTCATGTTGTTCCAACCATGTAAGTCTTTCGTTCATCTTCGGAACACAAATTAAGATATTTTTGATGAAATCTGAGCCTTGTCTCACTCCTCCATAGGCTGCTAGGTGGCCCGAACTTGCTGGCCCAGAAAAGTTATTAAAGAGATCGTTAATATAGTCCAAGTGGCAACAGTGGCTCAATCTTAAGTTTATCAAGCGACGAGAATACTTTTTGTGCGCAAAAACAAACAAAAATAACGACTTTATTCCACTATTCATTTCCTTCTCTCTGGGCCTCGTAGTGTTTTTGCGCAGCACGTCTGTGTTATACGTCACCACGTAGGCTCACTATTGGCCGAAGCTGGTCATGTGTGTGATGCGTGATGACGTATAACACAGACGTGCTGCGCAAAAACACTACGAGGCCCAGAGAGAAGGAAATGAATAGTGGAATAAAGTCGTTATTTTTGTTTGTTTTTGCGCACAAAAAGTATTCTCGTCGCTTGATAAACTTAAGATTGAGCCACTGGAGTTCTGTGTTTGCTGGGATGTTACCTTGTATGTAGTAACATAATGCAAAGAATCGTCGCATTTCCTCACTGAACTTTAGCGATATATTTATCGCTATTTATATTTATATTTACATTTCATTATGTAATGTTGCCAGAATCTAAAATTAGTTATTTTATGGATTTAAAAATTATCCATTTTTGTTTGTCCTTTACAAATTAACGCAAAATGAATGCCTGTCTTCTAGTACAATATAGGTCTATATCATTGGTCTTAAAAAGTGGGTGGGTCTTGTCCCACCCATATACAATGGTTCCGACGCCCATGATTATAGTGACGCATCGAAATAAAAACGCTTAGAAACGAAACCGAAACTAAACACACAATGGGGCGAAAATGGAAACAATTTTTTTTTTTTTTTCAATTAGACTTTGTTTGAAATAAAACAATGAAATACTTGTCCAAAATGTCACATTTGTTGTTTTACTAAAGATTGTAGCCTGTAGATTTAAAAATCATGGTTTCCCCATTATGGTTTAATCACGGAAGCTACACCAGTTACCTTTGCCAAGAGATATCAATTTATTATGTATCATGTGTCAGACAGAGAGAAACAGGCATATAAGAATAAGGCTATATGAGAGGTCTTCATTCCAGATTTCTCTGTTCCCCATTTCTTTATCTTCTCATCCCATCATGCTAGATGTAAATGGTTTCTCTGGCTTTATGTTTCTCTGCCATTGAGTTTCTCTGCCTCTGTTTCTCTGCCTTTGTTTCTCTGAGGTGGTACACAGTAAGATAGAGCTTACAGGTAGCAAACTATGTTGCTTGAGCTTTAAAAATGGAATGTCATATGAACATATGGCACAATTCACTTCCATATTAAGAAACTATCTCTGTTGTTTACATCTGCATCAGTTGCAAACATGCTACATTGTACACACCCTCTACAAAATATAGCTCAACCACCTGTCTCATGTGACATGATCTTCACATGGTTCATTCTATCTATAGTCTCCTCATGCACTGAACACAGACACAACTCTGGCTTGACAAAATACATTATGAAATTATTATGAAAATGAATAAAGAAAAATAATACAAATACATAACATTAAACAGTAAATTTTTAGTCTTCATAGCCTATCAACAGCTTAATCTCTGCCTGTAACCGGAATATCTGGCTCTTAAAATGGCAGACAGATTACCCGCATTCAGACATCAAACCGCATCAGTGAACGCCTAGAAATGAACCCAGCTCACATTACAGACATCCTCAACATGTTTTTTAACTGCTTGCAATAAATAATTATACACTGTAAAAAGAGTCTGTCAGTTTTAACACATGTAATGTGTGTGCTCAGGTACAACATGTGTTGTGTAGAATTTAACACAATAGATGTGTCATTTTAACACACAGATTCTGTCTGGTAATAACATACTCAGACTTAAAAAAAAATAAAGTGAAACAGGCAGATGTAAAAATATTATCCATTTGATCAATAGTTGAGCACAGAAAGCATGTGCACATTAATAACAAGAAAAGTTTCAAGCTACTTTGGTGTTTCCGGCACTAAAGCTTCAAATCACGTATCAGCGCAGAGCACAGTTTCTCACGAAGCTCCTGGAGCGCGTATTGTTTCAGAGAAACACATGATTTATGATAAATGACGCCTCACTGCGCTCCTGACTGCTGTATTGGACCTGCCACAAGATGGCGCTGTCTGTAACACTCTTGATGTTTCTTTGCCCGAAACAACCAGAGAAAAGCTTCAATGATTCAAGAGGCTTCACTTCTTCATTCCTAATTAACAGACTTGAACATTTACAACAGCAAGAGTTCCAACAGCAATCAGTTAGAATAAAGGACTCGTTTTAAACACAATAAACCTAAGTTACAGCATCATTTAGACACACACAGACATCAAAACAGCTCATGAATCTCAACAAAGGTGACAATAAAAAAAGTCCATTCAGCTGCATCATCTATTCAGTTTTGTACTATGGTGGTACCCAGCATGCATTGCGACATGAAACTTTTGATTGTCACAACTGTTGATATTCATGTGCTGATTGTTGATGTATGTGTGTGTTTAAAGGGGGGGGGGGGGGGGGGGTGAAATGCTATTTCATGCATACTGAGTTTTTTACACTGTTAAAGAGTTGGATTCCCATGCTAAACATGGACAAAGTTTCAAAAATTAAATTGTACGTTTGAAGGAGTATTTCTGTGCCAAAAATTGTCCTTCTGGTTTGTCACAAGTTTCGGAAAGTTTTTTTCGAGTATGGGTCTGTGTGATGTCAGCTGGGGCGGAATTTCCTTATATGGGTCCTAAGGGCACTTCTCCCGGAAAGGCCAGGCGCGCACGCACTCGTAGACCAGAGCAAGAGAGCGAAAGCTGTACCTCATCAAAGCGCTGTGCTCGGCTTTTGGAAGTCAATGTCACCAAAGAAGTGGGTTTTTGGTTGCCAGGGCAAGACAACCAAGGGCGTAACTTTGGGTCTACCATTGGGGGGGTTAAACTCGCGGCATATTTATTTATTTATTTATTGAATCATTTTCTTGTGTAAAAGGTAACATGCTAATTTGCCGTTCCTGTATTAGGCTACTTAACGTAAATGCAGCTGTTCACTTGACTATTTATGCCATAATGACACAGTAGTTAATATTATTAAGTTAATAAAATTAAGTGTTTAAGCAGTAGCCAGCAGTGGCAGCTTCCACTTAATTGATTTTTGGTGTGTTCAATATCTTATGAAAAAATAACTGTTAAAATGTATTTTTATACTTAACACATTTTAATAACTTAACATCAAATAACAGCATTAAAACTTTCAAATAAAGAAAATGAATGTGCAATTATATTATCACTTTGCATGAAATAAGACTCAAGTAGATAAAAAAAAAAAAAATGTGTTTGCATTGAGCCTCTGATAACATCAAATTCAGAAACTGAGAAAATACAAGTGTGGACTAGTTGTGCTTTGATTCATTTTGTCACTTCGCAAACTGCATGCAAAAAGAACAAAAAAAGCCGGAGGTGGTAAATTCCTAATAATGTATACGTATTTTAGGTATTTTAATAAGATACCTAAAATAGGCTACGTTGCGCATAGCCTAACGTTACAGCTCAACTAACGCGATCATTATAAAGGTGTTTGAACAACAAAACACATCCACTTGCACATATTTGACAATCGGAATATCATATATTTCCGGCTATAGCTAATTTGTGAAATTTTGAATAAAAAAGGAAATAAAAGCAGATCATCAGTCATTCAGCGCTATTGTGGCTGCGGTGTGACAAGCAATGAATGACGCGTCTCCATGGGAACCATAAAGTGATACTACGATCTAAATAACGGTTGCCTTTACATGACAGATTATTTAAAATATGATACTATCTTGCTGGCAAATGAAATTAATAAAGAAAACGAATAAAAGTATTCATTCTGAATATTTCATATTATTATTTTAATCTGAATGATGTGATGATATTGGGGGGGTTATATTAGCTGGATCTGATTTTTGAGGGGGTCATGACCCCCGTAACCCCCGTGCAAATTACGCGCATGAAGACAACCCTGCACAGATTCCCTAAGAACCCAGCGTTAAGGGACCAGTGGATGGAGTTTGTTTTTTCAGAGCATCATCAATGGAGCTGTGCAAGACTGTTTGTTCCCTGCATTTCGACGATGATTGTTTTATAAACAAAGCCCAGATCGACGGATTTGCAGATCGTCTAATGCTTAAGGATCGAGCAGTCACAATGATAAAGGTTCATGGTCGTGCGTTGGAACCGGGCGATGAGTAAAACTGCTTCAAATGTCTCTGTGTGTTGTTAGCTCAGCGCGTTAGCACAGCTTTAGCTTCGCCCACACAGCCGCTCGTTTTTTTCCGGAAAGACTCGGTACAGCATATCTTTCTTTTATCCCCTTAACGCCTGAATTTATATAGCTGTATATAAAAAAAAAATTATGTGTGTTTTTGCCTTTAAGTAGATGGTAAATAATGTTGAGATTATCAATTTCACTTTTGCACACCAAATAAATAGAAATGTTGGTATGTTGCAAATTTGCAACAACGGGCATTTAGGGTAATGTTTTTTACAAAATGGTAAAATTAATAAAACACATTTTCCCATCTCAGGTATGTAGATTTTATTCATGGCACAAAGTTGTTAGAACTTATACACTTTAATTGACAAATTAATGAATCTTGACAACAGCAAGAAACAAAACACTCTCCTACTCCCTAACATTGACAGTAGTTTTTATACATTCCATGTTACACTCTGTTTAACTCTTTCCTTGTTTCTCCAGTGCATACATTATATATTCTTATAGTGTTATATCCTAACATGCTATTTTTTGTAAAAAAAAAAAAAAAAAAATTTGGCCTGAAACCATCTAAATATAGCATTATTATAATATGTAGCCATTAGCCAAATCCAGCCGTTATGGACCAATGTCGCAAATTTGCTACAAACAGAAATCTACAAAGTACGTAAAAAATATTCGTCACATGAAGTCTATATGAATAACATAGCTATAGAAGCAATCAATAAGCTAGTACATATTTTTATCTTAGCACAACTTAACTCATTTTGGGAAATTTCTCCACATTTGCGCACTTGATATGCGGATTTTGCAAACCAAAATATTAGCTTCGGTGAACCGGATGTAGTTTCCACTCCGACCGCTCCTACGAGAAACCAGTGCGTGCAAAATGTTCCTAGGTATGTATCGAATGTGCACAAACAGGCATTGGGGGAAAACACACGCTATCTCGCCTGCAGTCTGAATGGAAGGGGTTTGTTGCAAATTTGCAACAGTGGGCGTTTAGGGGTTAAAAATATAATAAAACTAAAGACTTTTTGGAGATATGAAGGATGCAATACTACTCTATAGGTACTCAAGATTAACATGAGATTGACTGAAAATGAGCATTTCATCTCCCCTTTAAGCTATGCAGGAGTTCAACATTTTTTATGCTCTGACTGATTTTAATATTCTCCAAAATACATGAAATACATTCAAATATAAATTTAAAATTAAAAGACAAAGGATGAGATCGGTGAATTGATAGCTGTGTCCCAATTCAGTTCTGCATCCTCCGAAGGCCGTATTCGAAGGCCGGTTGCGTAATTGCGCCGCGACGAAGGCTACCCTGATTCAAAAGCGACGCCAGATGCACCCTTCGTTTCCCCGTGAAAGGATACATAAATGGACACTTAGCGGCCTATTCTACCCTATCCTACCCCATAAGTCATTGCGCGCCGTTGACGACAGCATTTATTTATTTATTTTTAAAGGCGGCCGAGACTAGTGATCGGTGGTGGACGGCAAATTCACATTTAAATGTAAGTATTATGTTTTCATTTACTCAAATAGCTAGCGAAACCAGAGTTAAAGTTTATAATAAACTTCATCTTAACTCCTTCGTCATCATTGCGTGGCTTCATTTGTCAGGTAGTTTGAGGCAGAACTTGTATTAGTTAAATATTAGTTTAACAACCTATCTGTAATATTTCCACTAGTCTGTCTCACTTGTGTATTATAAGAAATATCACTCATCCTATAAAGCCCAAAACAATAAGAAAAGCAGTAGATAAGGCAATGGGGTTTCACTCTTGTGTGTTTTTGTTGTGCTGTCATGCAAGCTGTGTCTACAAAGGTTTTAACCAAATTTGAGTATCCAGAAATATGATTTCTGAAGTATTTTGTATGCATGTCCTGATGTGTCATATTTTGCAGTGTTAAAGGGATAGTTCACTTTGAAATTAAATTTTGGTATGTACCTCAAGGGCATCTAAGATGTAGGTGTCTTTGTTTCCGCAGTAGTTTCAATTTTGATATTTTTAAGTCAAACCGTTCTTGTCTGTCAGTCATATAATGCAGGTCTGTGGTCACTATCTGAAAGAGCATGACGCACGCACACGTCACACACCAGGATGCGCGCGCGCCCTCAGATCACTTGGACGTGGTTGTGTACAAGAGGTAAAAACTATATAAATACTGTTCGTTTTCTCACACAAACCGCTCGTTTCGTGTCTTAGGCCATCAATGTGTACTTACGATGGGGAATTGTTTAATTTGGACTTTGTGCATGCTCTTTGAGACAGTGACCATAGACCTGCATTATATGACTGACAGACAAGAACGGTTTGACTTAAAAATATCAAAATTGAAACTACTGCGGAAACAAAGACACCTACATCTTGGATGCCCTTGAGGTAAGCTAAAACATACCAAAATGCAATTTCAAAGTATTCAAACATCCTCAACATGTCCTCCAGTAAAATCTAAAACATAAAAATTACAATTCTCAAAAATGACAAATATTACTCAGAATTCATTGTTTTTATGGTATATTGCTGTTTAAAAGAAAAAAGAAAAAAGGTATTACTGTCAGAGATTTGGCTGTTTTTTTTACAGCAAGGTTTTACAGTGTGCTTATTACACGGCTTGGCTGAATTCAAGTGTAGAGTGCGGTGTGTTATTTCTTGATATCAGAGCGCTGCGAAGTATAACCATGATAAACAGCGTTGCTATGGACGCGGAACAGACTATTTTCTTTAGCGGAAGCAATGCAATCGTTTTAAAATAAATAAACTCCTTTTTTAAATCAATAATTTGTCTCAAATTATTGATTTATTTTGTAGGTAGCCATGTAATAAGCAGGATAATGTATAGCGAGGCGGTTGTTCCGATCAGCCTGTCGGGGGTGTATTCGCTATAACAACCTCCTCGCTCTACATTATCCCTTACATAATACTCTTTCCACACACAGACAATTAAATATCCAGTTGTTTATATGCAAATATTGGAAGAAATAAAAACATGTATTCTGAATCAATGAATTATTTTGTGTTCAGCAGTTAAACTGTGACGGTGGAGATATGGATGAATTCATGGTAAGTTACAATCTTTGTTTATGAGCTTTTAAAAGCAGACAATTAAATTATTATAAATATATATAGCTCATGCAGTTTTTCGCTTGTAAGTGGACACATTAAAAAGTACACTTTTAACAGTTTATTTTTTCTCATATTTGTTAAGTCTGTATGACCATAAATGAGTATTTTAAAGGGATGGTTCGGAGTAAAATCCACCTAGGGTCCTTTGCACACTTGACCTCAAGCCAAACACCCCCCAGAAGCCTTTTTTCCTTGATTAAACATTATTAAAGTTAGAGCTTATTTAGAGATATCAGCCGGATGGTTTAGTGCAGACGCTAATGGATCCAAGTTTATATCTCATAAATTACGGCACTAATAATGCCCAGAATGGCACCAAACTTCTACAGTAGCACAAATAGGTTCTGTACTCATAAAACGAGGTATTGGAAAGTTTATAAGTTCATCAGGAGGGCGTTTCATCAGGAGGAGCGATATTTATTTAAATAACACTTGCCTGACGGCTCATGCTACCGCTAACCCGGACGTCGACGTCATTTCAGTGATTTGGGAAAAGCCTGTAAAAGTCCTGGCAGAAAGCGATGCATAAAGATCATAGGATCCAAGCTCTAACTTAATAATGTTCGACCAAGGGAAGAAAAGGCTTCTGGGGTGTGTTTGCCGACCCCAGAGGCCAGAGGGTTAAATGTGTGATATAGTTAATGATTTGTTGAACATTGTGGGCACAATCAACAATATTCACTGATACACAGATGTGATAGATAAGTTATTAAGGGCAGTAAACTTCTTTCTAAAGATCCCACGCCGTCGCAGAAACTCTCTCTGCAGTGAAGTCAGCTGTGCTTCAGTTCACAGTCTTGATCACCCTCCTTCTTTCAAACGTGAGTTTGTACTACATTATGAAGTTTTCCAGCCACATTATTTTTGTTCAGCAACATCTAATGTCACACATAATATAAGTTATTCAAAAGTTATTTATATTGTTCTTTATTTATTATTATCATTGTTGAAAATGCTTATTATCAAATACAGGTGATGGAAATAACCCGGTGGGGAAACGGTAAGCTTCTCTTTATTAATCTCTGTTAGCCAGCTAAATAGCATCATCTTTGTCAACTTGCAACAACAGGACAAGATAAATTAATGTGAAATGTTCTCTGTTCTGTCAAATGGGCCAAAACGGTCTTGTACTGGCCATGAGCCAGCGGGCTGTCCTATTCTGTCACTTCAACTCTCACCCCTCTCTGTAAAATCTAATTAGTTAGTCTTACTTAAAAAACAAACATGCAAACTGATTGCCTTAAAAAAAAAAAAAACAAGTAAAGTAAAATAGGAATAGCATGTGGTACTGACAAATGCTTAGTTAGTATAGTTCACTTACATAAGAGTTCTAGTAACTAAAAAATAACTGTAGAGAGTACTTGATAATTTACTTTCAATAAAATATAAATGTTACCATTGTTGTGTTTTGCAGGCTGAATGTTGAAGTCTGTGTGACTCAAGTATGATCAATTGCAAGACTGTCACATATATAGAGGGATTATATCAACACAATTAAAAGTTTCACAGGGTGTTTAGGACATAAGTGTTAGCAACACAATTATAAAAGATCATTAATTGACATGAAATATACTTACATTATACATCACTCATTCATACACACACACACACACACACACACACATATATATATATGTTCTAATCTAATTTTTTTTAGATTAGATTAATAGATTAATTGATAGATTAATCTCACTGTAATCTTGGAATTAATCTAGATTAAAATGGCTCATTTGAATTCTGCCAAAGGCATTCAGAATATGTGTGCTACCCAAATAATGACTAAAGGGCACGTGTTTCTAAAAAAGTCAAACTTCTAGTTTTAGTGCTAGTAAGCCTATTTAGAGGTGCAGATTAATTCAGGTAGGACTCTAGTAGACATATTTTATTATGTGTATTATGAGGTGGTCCGCGAAAATTCTTGATTACAAATAGTGGTCCACACACACAAAAAGTTTGAAAAACCCTGCCCTATCTGATCTCCAAACGCCCTATCTGATCTCCAAACGCCCTATCTGATCTCCAAACGCCCTATCTGATCTCCAATTTCCCTATCTGATCTCCAAACGCCCTATCTGATCTCCAATTTCCCTATCTGATCTCCAAAGCCCTATCTGATCTCCAAATGCCCTATCTGATCTCCAAACGCCCTGTCTGATCTCCAAACGCCCTGTCTGATCTCCAAACGCCCTATCTGATCTCCAAATGCCCTATCTGATCTCCAAATGCCCTATCTGATCTCCAAATGCCCTATCTGATCTCCAAACGCCCTGTCTGATCTCCAAACGCCCTATCTGATCTCCAAACGCCCTATCCGATCTCCAAACGCCCTGTCTGATCTCCAAACGCCCTGTCTGATCTCCAAACGCCCTATCTGATCTCCAATGCCCTATCTGATCTCCAAATGCCCTATCTGATCTCCAAACGCCCTGTCTGATCTCCAAACGCCCTGTCTGATCTCCAAACGCCCTATCTGATCTCCAAACGCCCTATCTGATCTCCAAACGCCCTGTCTGATCTCCAAACGCCCTATCTGATCTCCAAATGCCCTATCTGATCTCCAAATGCCCTATCTGATCTCCAAATGCCCTGTCTGATCTCCAAATGCCCTATCTGATCTCCAAATGCCCTATCTGATCTCCAAATGCCCTATCTGATCTCCAAACGCCCTGTCTGATCTCCAAACGCCCTATCTGATCTCCAAATGCCCTATCTGATCTCCAAATGCCCTATCTGATCTCCAAATGCCCTATCTGATCTCCAAATGCCCTATCTGATCTCCAAATGCCCTGTCTGATCTCCAAACGCCCTATCTGATCTCCAAACACCCTATTTGATCTCCAAATGCCCTAACTGATCTCCAAATGCCATATCTGATCTCCAAACGCCCTATCTGATCTCCAAACGCCCTTTCTGATCTCCAAGCGCCCTATCTGATCTCCAATGCCCTATCTGATCTCCAAACGCCCTATCTGATCTCCAATGCCCTATCTGATCTCCAAACGCCTTATCTGATCTCCAAATGCCCTATCTGATCTCCAAACACCTTATCTGATCTCCAAATGCCCTATCTGATCTCCAAACACCCTATCTGATCTCCAATTTCCCTATCTGATCTCCACAGCCCTATCTGATCTCCAAACGCCCTATCTGATCTCCAAACACACTATTTGATCTCCAATTTCCCTATCTGATCTCCAAATGCCATATCTGATCTCCAAACGCCCTGTCTGATCTCCAAACGCCCTTTCTGATCTCCAAGCGTCCTATCTGATCTCCAATGCCCTATCTGATCTCCAAACGCCTTATCTGATCTCCAAACACCCTATCTGATCTCAAAACACCCTATCTGATCTCCAAATGCCCTATCTGATCTCGAAACGCCCTATCTGATCTCCAAATGAATTCTCTCTCTCTGTAGGTCACCTCATGATGCCACCCTCATTAATCCAGGTCCCCCAAGACTTTACCAGCTGAACACGGAAAGAAAGCATATTGATGGGACTGATAAAAGGGTCAGACGATGGACATATGGACGAAGAGACAGAAACAAGCAGAACAAAGTCATACTGATGGTGGGAGAAACTGGCGCTGGGAAAACCGCCATGATCAACACCATGGTGAACTACTTACTGGGAGTGAAGTTTGAGGATAAAGAGTTTTATCAAATCACAGAAGAAGAAAAACCAGAAGCTCAGTCCCAATCCCTGACATCTGAGATCACAGTTTATGAGGTGTTTGTTGAAGAAAACCCAACATCTCTGACCATCATTGACACTCCAGGATACGGAGACTCTGAAGGATTCAGTAGAGAAAGAGAGATTACTGATGATCTGGGCAGGTTATTCTCAGATGAGGATTTTCACTATATTGATGCCGTGTGTTTCGTGATGAAGGCGTCTCAGAATCAACTCACTGGAAAAGAGCGTTACATATTCCAGTCAGTTCTGTCTCTGTTGGGCAAAGATATAGAGAACAATATAGTGTTCATCATCACACACTCGGACGGAGGACCTCACACCGATGCTCTTAATGCCATTAACACAGCGCAGATCCCCTGCAGAAGAGATGAGAGGAACAAACCTGTTCACTTCTTATTCAACAACCAGCAGGAAGAACAAACAGCACATGCTCACAAACCATCATGGGAAATGGGAGAGAAAAGCATGGAAAAGTTTTTGAAACTCCTGCTAGAAAACAACAGAAAACAAACTCTGATGACAGTAGATGCACAGAAACCGCGAAAACAACTTGAAGCCCGTGTCTTTAATCTAATGGGCCGTATCACTGAGAAAGAGTTCAAAATTAAAAATGTAAATGAGAGTATTGAGGAATCTAAGAACCTTCAGTTTAGTGTGAACAAAACTGTCAAAGAAAAAGTCTTGATTGAATACTCATATTTTTCATTGAGCAATTACGCAACCTGCTGTGAAGTGTGTGAGGAAAACTGTCATGAGTATGGTTGCTGGTGGGTCCCTTTCGATGAAGTCTCACAGTGTGACGTCATGATGAATGGCCACTGCACTGTGTGTACAGGGAGATGTCATTACAGTAAACACACCAAAGAGAACAGGAAATATGTGATGAAGACAACGAAAGTTAAAATGCCATTTGATGATCTTAAACAGGAGATTCAATCCACCGGTGACCGGTCTGAAACCAGCTTTGATAAATCTAAATATGAGGAGATAACAAAAATAGAAGAAGATCTGAAGAGAGATCTGGAGAAGAGTAAAGCAGAAAAGTCCATCCTGCTGCATGAAGCTTATACGCTTATCATGAATCTGACAAAGAACCCAATAAAAGCAGACTGGTATTTCACTCCTCGACATCTGGATTTTTTCATTACCAAACTGGAAAAGGAGGGAAAAGATGAAGAGGTGCGGGACCTGAAGATTGTGAGGAAATCTTTAGAAGAGAGGGAAAACACAGCACAGAGTTGGACAGGGCAGGCACTGCGTTCACTGCCTGATGGGGTAAACCCCAAACTCTGAGGAAGTGGTAGGTGTGAGGAGATCTTTAGAAGAGAGGAGAAACACAGCAGATTTGATGCAGGCACTGTTCTCTGCATGTTGGGGTAATCCCTGAGGAAGTGTTTACCAACCTTCTTTCCAGGAGACCCCCATTTTAACATTCAAAATCCATAACGACCCTTGCAACACTGGCAGACAAATCTTATTTACTTACAATCAGTTGTTAATTTTTAATAAATGCAACAACAGCAGAAACATTAAAATAATAGCATTAACTATGGCCGCATTATAACTACTTGCATTATTATGTTATCTACTAACATGTACTACTTGGTATTGACCAACATGTTTTATTAAATGATAAACCTAATATTCCAGCCTTTAAATAATGTTTAAGAAATGGGACGAGTCAAAATGATTAAGTATTTTATCAGATCATTGAATAATTCTAGATACAGCACATAAAAATTAGGCCTGAGTTTCACAAACAATAAGACGGACTGAATGAAAATGTAAAGCCCCTCTCTGAGCTTATAAACACTTTACACAGAGGGAAGATGAGAAGAAAACGCCATCAAAACTTCTCTCAAGGCAGTCAGTTTCCTCCAGAGACACATTCATAGAATTCATTCATACTTTAATACACATCATTTCCCTCAGCACTCATCAGATTTGTAAAAGCTCTCTCACTTCTTTCCACCATTGTTTCTAAGAAAACGAAGCCTGTGCCGCAAGCCTGTGTCTGCAAGGGACTGTTGCTTTCTTTGCTTAATACTGGACAGTCCCGGGAATCAAATACGGTTTTAATGATGATTAAGATATTAAAATGTAATATTAACCGCTGGAGATTGCACCGAAGATGAAAGACTAATGAATAATGAGGGTATCTCCAAAGATGTCAAAATGTTTGATGGACTATAAAATGAGAAGATCAGGGAGACGCTGATTCTCAAGGACGGCCTCTTCGGTGTTAGACGCCTTGCTGTTGCAACTCTTGCTGTCAAAGCTTGTACACGATTTGTGAACACTTGTGTTTCGCACTACAGAGTTTTACGGTGTGTGTCCACTTCAGCGACGTAAAACTCCGCTCAGTGGTGCTGGCAACGCTATAACACCTCTGATTTGGGGTGTGTAATCTATGTTTTTCTAAACACATGGGCAATATAATCATCATAGATGCACACGATTACATAAATAGTTTCCAAATTCTCCAAGTAAAGATATCAGGCATATATTTTAGTCATTATTATTTGAGAATACAAGACACATACAAACATATGCCTATTCTTCATAATTCCAGTTTTTGAATTCTAAAGTTTTTTGAATTCGACACAAAATCCAAAATTTCACTTGCACTGAAATTTTCTTGCCCTATATCGGGCATCTACATCTACTGACAGAATCTGACATGTGTATTATTACACTGAAACCTGTTTGATCTACTCTTATGAGTGTGTTTGGATGGACTGAACGTTTGTGTGACTAAGACTGCAACTATCGTATAAATGTTTTCATGTTTAATAATATTATTGTTCCTCATTTAAGAATGCATGACTTGGGCCGAACAGCCGACGTGTGTGTCCAGCGCACACACAGGACTCCAGTGTAGTGTGTGAACCTATCACTATCTCAACTGTACTTTCATATTTACTGTCATACAAAACTGATATTTTGAGGAAGAGAAAATGTAACATTTTGATTTGCTACACTTTCGTTTACTTACATAACTCCTGCTCTTCAGCTTGTGTTTATACTTCACATGACTTTTCTATTCTTCTTGATTGTGTAAAATATGAGTCTGAGTGAACTAATAGCATTCGATGAGTCTGTCTCAATAAGATATTAATAGATTTTTATTCAGATTATATTAGCACATATTATATCACAGACCATTCATTATTTTTTCATCATTTTATTGATTGATTGACACCTCATTTTAATTCTACTCTGTTGATATTTGTCATTGTCATATTGTATATGTCATTATTTATTTTGTGCATTTATGATTTGACATTATTGTAAGCATAAACATGTCAATAAAGTAACACATGACATTTAACTGAACTGAAAGACGTGAACAGTGAATATCTCCTCAGTCAGTCAAAGGCAAAAAAACACCTTTCAGATTTTAATCCACTTTTCTGTGAACACTAGAAAGAGAGCTACCAAGTCAACACTACAGTGAACACACAATATTCGAGTCCAGTGTGAAATCCTCTGTTTCTGTTCAAGATCTTCTGTTTCACCTCTGCACTTTAGGCTTTTCCCATGATGTCACATCCATATGAAATGCAAAAAGGCTCGTCTATTGCTCTGTAAAGCTCTGTATTTTAAGTAGCGCTATATATATATATATTGACTAGTGCTGAATGTGTCCCATTATGATTTTTTGAGCTTTCCATGTTTAAAAATCTAAATTCCTAATAAATCCCGTTTCCCCCCCCACACGTCTGACATTTAATGAGATTGCCGTCTGTCCAGTATATGCAATTCAAAGAGTGTTTATAGTCTCCATTCCCACTACGAGGCTTGGTGAAAGTAAACTCTTTGTGTCATATTTCGACTAACTATCGATCACAACTAATTATAATAGCATAGCTTTAATAGCATAGCACTTTAGCATATCAGAATGGCGTGTTTGCAGTGAGTTCTGGCCCACTCAGATCTGGTTCTCAGCCCTGGTCAGTCCGTTAGTCGGCCCTCAGACCGGAACTGCGGACTCAGGCCCCAGGTATGCGGTTCGGCATCCCCTCCGGACTTCTGGAAGTTGTGGGAGTGGGCCCTGAGTGGGAAACGCTAATGCGCGATTACGACATTACTCTTAACTCTAGGGCCCCTTCTACAAGGCTCCTGGAGGTTAGGTGACCTACAAGTGGAGGCTAGGTGCTACCAACACCGCCTGTAGGATGTCACTCCCTGGGGTCTCCTTTTCCAGAATTCCCTCTTGGGATTTGGCGATTGCTTTGGAGGGGTTGGCGAATCAGCTGTTCGAGCCATCGGAGTCTGTGTCAGAAAAGCTCTTATCACTTAAAAAGGTTCTTTTACTGGCTCTCTCCTCTCTAGAGAGAATAGGGGATCTGCAGGCTCTTTCTATTAGCCCTTCTCATATGGGCTTTGCCCCGGGGTTAGTCAAAGTCAAATATTCAACACTAAAGTATTAATGTAGATGAAATTTCTGTTGTTGGACATTAAATCTAGGTTTAAAAGTCAGCATTAAAATTTTTGTAAATTAAAGTATTTTATGAGTGGCAACTATAAATGTATGACGTTTCTAACCTTTACAGGATAAAGAAATGACAGGAACAGGTCATGGAGTGTGTGTGTGTGTGTTCCTGCAGAAAACTACTCTTATCTCTGTCCTTTTACAGCTCTTGTGGACAGAGCACAGATATAGATATATCCACTGTGTTTTCATAGCATTCAGTTGGCCGTTTGTTTGTAGGACAGCTTTGGCCAGGTCGTGTTTTATCAATATAAAAAGAAAAGAAAATTGGGCATTTTAAATCCGATTAATCAAAGAAATAATCGGCAAACTAATTGATTATCCAAACATTCATTAGTTGCAGCTGTAATCACACCACATCTACACTTCCAGACACATGACATCATGACTTTGCGTAAACATACACGCCACTTTCAATTCAAGAGGCGTGTTATCTATATGCTTTTTGAGCTATCCGCTTGTATGTCCACGCCGAAACGAACCGTCATCTTCCGCGTGTATGTGTACGCCGTTAAATGTCCGAGTGATTCCGCGTGTATGTGTACGCCGCTAAATGTCCGAGTGATTCCGCGTGTATGTGTACGCCGTTAAATGTCCGAGTGATTCCGCGTGTATGTGTACGCCGCTAAATGTCCGAGCGAAACAAAGCAAAATGTATATCTACATCTGGGGAGCGATATTTTTTTTTCCTAGGGTGGTAGGGGAAGACTCATAAATGGCATTAACCCCAGTGACGGGTAGGTTTAGGGACGGGGTTGGGGTAGGTCATATATACAGTAATGTAATGTTAAGTCAACGGCGTTGATAAACACGCTGAAAAGCGATTATGCGTGTTGATAGCACGCCAAAAATGGAAATACGATACGTATTCATCATACATACGCCATTTCATGACACAACTACAGTGATCACAAGGGTTTTCTTATTCTTACATGGGTTTTCGTTACTTACATGATCAGAGACACTGTCGACAGACTTTATCTTACAACAACAGACAAGTTACAGGAGCAGCTGATGACCACAACTGATGATGAAGATGAACACACACAGATAATGATGAAGATGAACACACACAGATGATGATGATGATGAACACACACAACTGATGATGAAGATGAAGATGATGAAGATGAACACACAGCTGATGATGATGATGATGAACACACACAACTGATGATGATGAAGATGAACACACAGCTGATGATGATGATGATGATGAAGAAGATGATGATGATGAACACACACAACTGATGATGATGATGATGATGATACAACCCGACGTCAACACGACTTTAATTTCCAACCAAAATGCAAACCCTGCAGCCGAAATCATCCCGACTGACGTTACTACTCTCTACTCGAGGAGCTTGACAGAAATGCAGTAATAAGTACAATAAAAAATAATACTCAAGTAAAGTACAGATACTCTAAAAGTGTACTTTAGTACTTGTGGGATAATCATGTAGTGAAACTAGAAAACAGTGTTCTGCATGGTGTGAGCCCTCAGTGCTGTGTCTGGCCATGAGGTGGCGCTGTTGGGCTGGGGAATAAAGACCAGACGAAGAGTCCACGGGTGTCTCTGTGCTTTAACTCTGTAACCACCTCCACTCTATACTCAGGTAAAGGACTACACAGAATAATGGGGTTCTACCTATGGAAAATGTCTATTAAAATCACTGTTAAGATCACACCAGAATCTTCAGAATTAATGAACCATCTGACTTACTTTATATTGCTTAATAGCACAGTGAAATACACTGTACTTTGACAATCATAAGCCACTTGTTTCAATCTCAGATGGACACAATAGTAGTATTCAAGTATTTCCCATTTGTTTAAATACCACTCAGTTCCCTGGATACTATCACTTAGACAATCACATTAAAGGTGATATCAGTGATTTCAGGCCCAAAAATATTTGTATCACATTCATCTAATCTTTTTTCTAATTTTTTTTCTTTTTTTTTCTAATCTCCCATTTGTTTTTGTGTGCAGATCTCAGAGCCTAGGCTGCCTACCGAGAAGCGTTTTTTTGACGGCATGCTTATGGGGCGGGCAGCTAGCGGATCGTTAGGAAAGAATAGATGAATGTGATAAAAATATTTTTGGGCCTGAAATCACTGATACCACCTTTAAAGCACAACTTATCTGATAAGAGTTCAAAGGGGCCTGAAAGGTGTGGGCCAAGTCTCTGAAGAAAATCGTGAGAGAAGTCCGAGTCCAAGCAACAAAAATCCAATGGTAAGTTATGCATTTAAATGTAAATGGTGGCTGGTAGGCTATATGTATCAAAGTTAAGGAAATAAATTTTAAATTAGTCACCTTGCTGGCAGTCCTGTAGTATATCCGAGTCTTTCACATCAACGGATACGATTCCAGAGATTAACGTGTCTCCTACAATAGAGGCAACTCTCTGATCAAAGGGTGCGAGTTCATCGGCCCCTGTACCACCACCTGTTCTGCCCACACTTTGTCAGTGCGCAGCAGTTCTCCGCTTAACTTCCACCTTTATGTCAGACCATTTCTTCTTCAGTTCTTTTACGGTGCGACTCTCAGATCCCACCGCGTTGACGGCATCAGACAAACTCTCCCACTCTTTTTTCTTCCTTTTATTATTAATTCCAGAGGACAAAGTTCCAAATAAAATATTTTTTCTTGTTTCTACCTCTGATAGTAGCACCTCTAATTCATTTTCAGTGAAATTTAGTTTCTTGCTTGCTTTAGCCATGTTCTTGCAGGTTTCTTTGACCAAATTGGACTAATTACCATATTTAAATTAATTTAATTGAGGGAGGAGACAGGGTGTGGTGTTGTGCTCGTGCATGTGCGCTCAATTTCGCGCTAATTGGGATGTACAAAGAAAATGTATGTGGAATGCTGCGTACGCAGAGATTCATACATTTGATTTTTTTTGTGCGTACGCACATTTACAGCTTTGACTGTACGCAATGTTTTAGTATGAATTCAACGCAAGTCTTTGTACATGAGGCCCCTGGTCAGTAATGGGATGCCCTCTCACATGGAAATCACCACCTGTCAACTTCCCCCCTCCCCTTCTTCTTTTCTCCCTCACTTTAAAGAAACCATGTCCTAGCGACAACATTCTCCCCGGTGACCCTAGTGGCCGGGAGGACAATTACATTCTGTAATAGTGGAACTGTTACAACTCACGCAGTAAACCAGAGAACACCACACACTCCAGTACATGTGCTTTGTTACTGTCAGAGGTGTTACTCAAGTGAAAGTACAAGTACTGAGGAAAAAATTTTTCTCCGATAAAAGTAAAAGTATCTGGCCAGATTCGTACTTGAGTAAAAGTAAAAAAGTACCACATTAAAATTGTACTTGAGTATTAAAGAAGTAAAAGTAACAGCAAGAATGAAAACTAGAGATTCTTGTTTAAGCTTTTAATCTCTAAAACATGAAGTGAATGGACCACATACAAGGTTTTATCCTGCTTTAGAACTGTTTGTATTTAATTGTATTTAATTATCAAACTATAAGACTACTATCTAATGCCAGTATGCAACATTATTTAAACAATCCACTAAACATTCTTTTGCCACTAAAAGTAAAGAATTCGCTAAGGTACGGCCACGGCTGCTCTTGATCCTGTGGCTGCATTTTGGACTGTGCATGTTCGCAGCTGAATCACGTTCTTCCTCCGTTTGCTTCCACTGATTGACTGTTATAATTTCTCTAATTTCCAGGTCAAGGTGCTGTGCATTGTGGTTATAGATGCAACATGTCTGACCAATTTCATGGAATGTGAAAACGAATCCCATTGGCAGAATAAATAACATTTAAATTAAACTGGGCATCAGCGCAATTCAATTGGTTTGGTAATAACAAGGGAAAATAGAATGAAGTGATCTCCAAAAAAGAAGTACGTTTTGACTGTAAATAAAATTGTAAGGAGTAAAAAGTGTTTTGTTTTTTTTCTTAAAAATTGTAATCAAGTAAAAGTATTGATTTTTAATTGTACTCAAGTAAAGTCAAAATCCCCCAAAATATTACTTAAGTACAGTAATCAAGTAAAATTACTCAAGTATTTTACACCTTTGCATTTTTACGGTAACACTTTACAATAAGGTTCCATTAGTTAACATTAGTTAATGCATTAGTTAACATGAACTAACCATGAACGACACCTCGGTTCAGCATTAGTTAATATTTGTTAACGTTAGCGCACACATGTACTAATGCATCAATTCACATTAACAGAACGGTTAGTTAACATTAGCTAATGCATTAGTTAACATGAACTAACCATGAACGACACCTCTGTTCAGCATTAGTTAATATTTGTTAACGTTAACGCACACATGTACTAATGCATCAGTTCACATTAACAGCACGGTTAGTTAACATTAGTTAATACATTAGTTAACATGAACTAACCACGAACGACACCTCTGTTCAGCATTAGTTAATATTTGTTAACGTTAACTCACACATGTACTAATGCATCAATTCACATTAACAGAACGGTTAGTTAACATTAGTTAATGCATTAGTTAACATGAACTAACCATGAACGACACCTCGGTTCAGCATTAGTTAATATTTGTTAACGTTAGCGCACACATGTACTAATGCATCAATTCACATTAACAGAACGGTTAGTTAACATTAGTTAATGCATTAGTTAACATGAACTAACCATGAACGACACCTCTGTTCAGCATTAGTTAATATTTGTTAACGTTAACGCACACATGTACTAATGCATCAGTTCACATTAACAGCACGGTTAGTTAACATTAGTTAATACATTAGTTAACATGAACTAACCACGAACGACACCTCTGTTCAGCATTAGTTAATATTTGTTAACGTTAACTCACACATGTACTAATGCATCAATTCACATTAACAGAACGGTTAGTTAACATTAGTTAATACATTAGTTAACATGAACTAACCATGAACGACACCTCTGTTCAGCATTAGTTAATATTTGTTAACGTTAACTCACACATGTACTAATGCATCTATTCACATTAACAGTACGTTTGGTTAACATTAGTTAATACATTAGTTAACATGAACTAACCATGAACGACACCTCTGTTCAGCATTAGTTAATATTTGTTAACGTTAACGCACACATGTACTAATGCATCAATTCACATTAACAGCACGGTTAGTTAACATTAGTTAATGCATCAGTTAACATGAACTAACCTTGAACGACACCTCTGTTCTGCGTTAATTCATATTTGTTAACGTTAACTCACACATTTACTAATGCATCAGTTCACATTAACAGAACGGTTAGTTAACATTAGTTAATACATTAGTTAACATGAACTAACCATGAACGACACCTCTGTTCAGCATTAGTTAATATTTGTTAACGTTAACGCACACATGTACTAATGCATCAGTTCACATTAACAGCACGGTTAGTTAACATTAGTTAATACATTAGTTAACATGAACTAACCACGAACGACACCTCTGTTCAGCATTAGTTAATATTTGTTAACGTTAACTCACACATGTACTAATGCATCAATTCACATTAACAGAACGGTTAGTTAACATTAGTTAATGCATTAGTTAACATGAACTAACCATGAACGACACCTCTGTTCAGCATTAGTTAATATTTGTTAACGTTAACTCACACATGTACTAATGCATCAATTCACATTAACAGAACGGTTAGTTAACATTAGTTAATACATTAGTTAACATGAACTAACCATGAACGACACCTCTGTTCAGCATTAGTTAATATTTGTTAACGTTAACTCACACATGTACTAATGCATCTATTCACATTAACAGTACGTTTGGTTAACATTAGTTAATACATTAGTTAACATGAACTAACCATGAACGACACCTCTGTTCAGCATTAGTTAATATTTGTTAACGTTAACGCACACATGTACTAATGCATCAATTCACATTAACAGCACGGTTAGTTAACATTAGTTAATGCATCAGTTAACATGAACTAACCTTGAACGACACCTCTGTTCAGCGTTAGTTAATATTTGTTAACGTTAACTCACACATGTACTAATGCATCAATTCACATTAACAGAACGGTTAGTTAACATTAGTTAATACATTAGTTAACATGAACTAACCATGAACGACACCTCTGTTCAGCATTAGTTAATATTTGTTAACGTTAACTCACACATGTACTAATGCATCTATTCACATTAACAGTACGTTTGGTTAACATTAGTTAATACATTAGTTAACATGAACTAACCATGAACGACACCTCTGTTCAGCATTAGTTAATATTTGTTAACGTTAACGCACACATGTACTAATGCATCAATTCACATTAACAGCACGGTTAGTTAACATTAGTTAATGCATTAGTTAACATGAACTAACCTTGAACGACACCTCTGTTCTGCGTTAATTCATATTTGTTAACGTTAACTCACACATTTACTAATGCATCAGTTCACATTAACAGTACGTTTGGTTAACATTAGTTAATGCATTAGTTAACATGAACTAACCATGAACAATGCCTGTAAATAGCTTTACTGTTTTGTAGGGGTTAAACTGTACTTACATTAGTTTACGCAGCAGTTGACACACACTATGTATGCACATTTCTAACTCACTGTGTTACCCTAAATGTAAAAATACTGTTGTGTACCTTATCAACACTCTTTTATATAAGGCATTGATTTGTTGGTAAACATAAATCTATAGCGGAAAAATATGTTGTTCATGTTTATACGCACTTTACTATCATTACTTGCATTCAAATAAGCATTTATTAATGGATTGAGTGAACCTTATTGTAAAGTGTACACTATTTCAACATTAACTGATGTGTTACTAACATTTGTAGACTCTTTATTAACATGACTTACCATTAATAAAGCATTTATTGATGGAATTTATGAACCTTATTGTAAAGTGTACTCTATTTCAACATTAACTGATGTGTTACTAACATTTGTAGACTCTTTATTAACATGACTTACCATTATTAAAGCATTTATTAATGGAATTTATGAACCTTATTGTAAATTGATGTACTAACGTTTGTAGATTTGATACAAAGCAGTGATTATTGATTTTACTGAACCTTAAATGAGTGAAAGTCACACATCACTTGCATTTTCAAAACCTTTACTACATTACATAACAATGGTATCAATTAACAATGTATACATATTACAAATTAATAAAAAGACAATTGGAAATTCATTTCTACAACTGTAGTGTTTGAAGCAAGAAAAATCCTCTGCAGCAGAATTACAAAATGTACAAAATAAGAAATATAGAAATATATACTGTTTGTATCAATGAATGGGACTATGGAAGAGGTGTTTCAAAAGAGTAAAAATAAGGATGATCTGGGAGTGAGCCAGCATGGTCAAGTTAGGCTGGAGAAATAATGGGCTTCAGGAGTTATCAGCTTTGTGTTTTAAAGGTGATATTTTCTATGAATATCCTTCAACAGTCTTCCAAGAGGACCATTTTTGTGCCGATTTCCAAGCCAGTAAGTCCACTCTATCAGTTTTAGATGTTGTTTTAGTAGGTCCTCTGTCCTATTTCCTCTAAGACGCCATATTTTTCCTTTGTAAGTTAACCATGCTCTTTCCAGATTTTGTGTATGGCTGCCTGTTATTGGATCTACAAAACACTGATTATGCTTCACAGGAAAATGGTTATAGCCAAGATCGGTTAGTACCCCTCTGTAAGCACGCCATTCATCACTAAGTATGGAACTTCCAGGATGCACATGTCGTACAATATGTGGGATAAGATGGTTTCGGGACCTTCGATGAACGAGTTTCAGAATAGGCTTGCTATTTCTTGGTGCAACCCCCAGCATCCCAAAGACCCACTTTCTTCTACGCCAAGTCTTTGCGAACCTTCCACGTCCATACTGAAAAACAAGTATACAACTATACAATATTTAAAAATACAAAGCTTCCAAATGTATTTAATGCCTCATTTCCACTGAGCCGAACGGCACAGTACAGTTCAGTACGGTACTCAATTTTTGTAGTTTCGATTGTCAGAAGATGTGAATGATACCCTAATTCTGAACCGAACCATACCGTACCACTTTTTTGAGACCCTTTCATTGGGGTACCTAGCACAGTAGTCCAGGTACTAAAGGGTGGAGTTAGCAGAACGTTGATTTGTTGACAGATAATCGACACTTGCGCCTGCTATAAGAGGAATGATAACACAAGAGGAGCCATTTTTAATACAGTTGAAACACAATACCATTTCTTCTTGTGACAAACAGAAGGACAGCCGAGAAGCAAGAACAAGATCTGCTATACTGTATGCACTCCATTGTTATTTTCTGTGTTGTTTTCTACTTTACAAGAATTATATTGTTCGTTTCTTTCAGGCATACACCGCGCCAATCAAGTAAGGGTCAGCCCACTGTTGGCAGTGGAAATGCAAGCCGGATCAGGGTTTACCATGACGAATCGTACTGTACTATACTGTACCGCTCGGTGGAAACAAGGCATACATCATTCAAAACAATGCAATCCTTCTATACATTCTAACACTCAAGAAAACATTCATGACACAGTTATAATGGCCTCATGACAGCCAATGTCAAAACCAACCACCTGACAGTTTAATGTTATGTTAACCCATAAAGCTAAGTGGTTTCTTAAGTTTGATAGTTAATCTGCTATGTCATGTTTATGACATATTTATGACAATTTATGTTGTTTTGGTAATGTCAAGTTGTAATGACAAAGAAACTGACAGGTTATGATGTATTGGTTTATGTCAAATTGTCATAACAAAGACATCTCAAACAATGTCATATTTGCATTAAAAATGTCATAATTGAGCAAATGACACTTAATGACAGTTGTCATAAACATGCATAAGACCTCCTTCACATTTATGACATCTGTCATGTCATGATTATGAAGGTGTCATGTAAGTCTTATGCACACCCCTTCAAGTAAAGTGTTACCAAACTCTGTATTTTTTGTTTAGCCAAATTGCAAATTTTGCCAAATGTACAAAGTACATAATGTAAAACACAATTTCACTAACATAACTAAGGTTATTAATCTAAAATAAAGATACATTTTATGGGAATATTTAAATTACCTTTCGCTTGTGACGGAAGTTGCTCTCATCAATCATAACAAACTCCCTGGGTTGTCCTATCATTTGGCCCTTCCTTCTGGCATACAACTTCATGGATTCTTTACAAATAGCTCGAACTTTTTTGGCCATGCTGCTGAGTGTACGTGAGCTTCCAGCAATGCCATCTTCAATCATGTCGATTTGTCTCAACTGAAGGCCTTGAGCAAACCTTTGTTAAAAAAAATGACAAAACTTTAGTGTTCATATTTCTGTTCAACTACTTTCAAAATTAGACTAAAACTTCAATTAAAATGTTTTAAACATACCGATATATGAACTTCATCCAGGAGAATAAATTACACTTTGACTTGGCAAAAAGTGATCCATACCTCACTGACTTGAACCTTCCCTTATGTCTGTTTCGTGTACAGGACCTTTAAACATGTTATAAAAGATTCTAGTGAGTAAGACTCTGCGTCATATTTGTTTAAATGTTCCTAAAACCATAGCTGACATTTAAATTTGTCCAGCTATGTCTGGACAATAACATTATGAATTATTAAAAAGATAATTTAATCAAGCAAGCTCTGGTCATACAATTATTTTAAATTAATAATAATAATAATACTTACCAAACATAGTTGTCTGCTTTGCTGGGTTTATGAGTCAGCTTCATTTTATGTTGGCATAAATTGCACTTCATTTTTGCTTTAAGCAATTTTTTTTTCTGGAGCCATTTAATCAACTTCAATTTCTTCCTCTTTGTTTGACGTCCTTCAATCATTGACAGCAATTTTCGATTTAATGACGGAGCCATGTCACCTTATAAATACATAAACAATTATTTAAAAGAGTATATTTAAAATAATAATAATAATAATAATAATTAATACGTTAATATTTAGTATTCATGCAACAGATGGTATAGACATAGGCCTACTCAACACATAAAACAAATACATTGACTGAAAACAATGTAAATATTATCTGATTAACTATGGTAAGGTTTTATGCATTTTTGCATTTCATGAATAAAGATGAATATACAGTATATTATAATTCTAATATATAGAATTATTTATTCAATAAAATAGTTAAAGAATAAATATATCAGAAAAACAATTATAGTGTTGTGCTATATACATTTCATGTTAGAGCTGAAGAAAGAATTATGTAACATTTATAATTACAATTCTTAGATTTACATAATTAAAAGCTGTAATCAAATCTTACATGATGTGTCACTGGATTGTACGTGATGTTCGCCGTTGCATCTGTTAATTTGCGTGGGAGTTGAGCGGGCTTTTCGGCTTTTCATCAGGAAGTAGCGTTCCTTCCGGAAGTACAAAATCCCGAGAGATTTTTAGCAATACAATTTTAAATCAAAACAAGACAAACGTATTATTCACTTTCAAATTGTTAAATGCTGATATGTTATTATATCGAAGCCATCAGTCATTGTTATTTCAGCTTCGTTAAAAAGAAGCTTAATTTCTGCAGTTCATTTAAAGAAAAACTACCATACCCACAATCCTTCAGCACTTTGCGCCAAAAAAAAAAAAAAAAAAATAGAGCGGCCAGCGGTTATCCAGCGGAGACTGATAAACAGGTGTCGAATGCCAAAGCAAGTTTGATGATGGAGAGTGGACTGACGGATGACAATTTAAACCATCAGACCAGAGGGAGACAGAAGAAAAAACTGTCTCGGGATGAACGCACAGAAAAATCTGGTAAATGATGCACGTTTATCAACTAGCTAACTTTAGATAGCTACTAATTAAGTTTTACAAATGAAACCATCAAGGAAACGGTTTATCCAGGCTTGAATAGTAGAAATAACTGAGAAAACGAAACGATTTTTACTTACAATTTTTAACTAAGTAAACCTTAAGGGTCCCTCCAACCCCCCTCGTCCTCCCTCCTTCTGTGTGTGTAACATAATCAGGATGATTTTGTTGTTAAATAGCCTATTATTATTATTATTTTATTTTTTTTTTTTTTTTTTTTTCTTTATAGATAAACCCACTGAAGCAGCGCCCACTGTGTCTATAGCTTTGGCTAAAGCCAAGGCAGAGGCTGACACCTGGAAGGTGAAATGTCAGTATCTGCAGGAGAAAATAGAAGATTTAACAAAAGATCGAGATTTCCTTAGACAACAGCTGTCAGAAGGTAAAGTTTTTGTGAAAGTTTTGTGTTGTTTTAGTGTTAAAATCTCTCATTAAATACATAAAATGTGGTAAATCTGGTAAACCCATGTATTAAACTGAACTAAGATAGATGTAACAGGCAGTGGTGATGTTGATATGGACTTTTTTTGTCATTTGGAGTGAAGTTAACATGTAACCTATAGTCACAAATGCATGCATACAGAATATGAGTTTTAACTGTTTTTTTTTTTTTTTTTTTTTTTTTTCCCGATTAAAGCCATCAAAATGGACAACAACATTCCTGACAGAATTAAAGATAAGCCTGCAGACATCCCCAAAAGAATGAAAATCGATTCAGAAAGTGACTCCACTGATTCTGACTCTTCTGAGTCTTCTGACTCAGAGTCATCTAGCTCGGACTCTTCAAGGGAGAAAAAGAAAAGAAAGAAGAAGGGAAAGAAAGCAAAGAAAAGAGTGAAAAAACAGAAAAAAAAACCAAGCAAATGAGTAAATTCTGTCAAAGGGGTAGGTTGTGCAAATTGAAATAATTTAATAAATGTTTTTTTTTTTTATATATCAGGAATGGAAAACTTGTTATCTGTGTTGTCTAGTTTACCATTAAAGGAATAGTTCACCCAAAAATGAAAATTCTGTCATCATTTACTCACCCTCAAGTTGTTTCAAACCTGTATGAATTTCTTTTTTCTGCTGAACACAAAAGAAGATATTTTGAAAAATGTCGGTAACCAAACAGTTGATGGACCCCTTTGACTTCCATAGTATTTTTTTTCCTACTATGGAAGTCAAAGGGGTCCATCAACTGTTTGTCAACCGACATTTTTCAAAATATCTTCTTTTGTGTTCAGCAGAAAAAAGAAATTCATACAGGTTTGAAACAACTTGAGGGTGAGTAAATGATGACAGAATTTTCATTTTTGGGTGAACTATCCCTTTAAACACATGAATGGAATGGGTTCTTAAAATGTGATCACTAGAAACATAACAATTGCCAAAATTTCTTCTTTTAAAAAAAATCTTTATTTATTTATTTTTTTTTTTTTTTACTGTCTTAGTTACTGATCCATGGCAGGTGGTAAAGCGGTACAAATCAGTCCTGGAGATTTTCAAAAGAGGAAGCAACATGGCAGAAGCTTTCCGGAAGTATGGTGTGGACCGGAACACAATCGTGCAGAGTGCAGCTATTGCTGAACTGGCGATTGCAGCACCAGAGAAATATGCAGAAATCCATGAAAAACAAGAAAAGGGAGAGAAATTATCAAACATAACCCAGAAATGTCAAGACGCAATCATGGCCGATGAGAACATTGCAAACATAATACAAACAATGAAAACGGATGGGAAGTTGCTTCCAATAAGAAAATAGTTCATTTTCATGTTATAAAAAGTCGCTAAAAAAAAGAACCATATACGTGTTTTCCATGTTTAATTACAATAATATATTTTGCCTTGTTTAGGCCTGAATTGATAGGGCAGCACATTTTGTTTTGTCCTTAAAAATTTAGTTTTGTATGTTTTGTTCTGGCAAAGATGTTGACCAGTTCTGATAATGTAATAAAGAGGTCTTTTCTCAACATCCTGAAAATGTTAATAATGAATGGCTTTCACACATTTAAGGTCTGATAAATTCAATATTGACTGTTTACGTACCTACAAATATTACTAACACATCAGTTAATGCTGAATAGTGTACACGATAAGGTTCATAAATTCCATTAATAAATGCTTTAATAATGGTAAGTCATGTCAATAAAGAGTCTACAAATGTTAGTAACACATCAGTTAATGTTGAAATAGAGTACACTTTACAATAAGGTTAATAAATTCCATCAATAAATGCTTTATTAATGGTAAGTCATGTTAATAAAGAGTCTACAAATGTTAGTAACACATCAGTTAATGTTGAAATAGAGTACACTTTACAATAAGGTTAATAAATTCCATCAATAAATGCTTTAATAATGGTAAGTCATGTTAATAAAGAGTCTACAAATGTTAGTAACACATCAGTTAATGTTAAAATAGTGTACACTTTACAATAAGGTTCATAAATTCCATCAATAAATGCTTTATTAATGGTAAGTCATGTTAATAAAGAGTCTACAAATGTTAGTAACACATCAGTTAATGTTAAAATAGTGTACACTTTACAATAAGGTTCATAAATTCCATCAATAAATGCTTTATTAATGGTAAGTCATGTTAATAAAGAGTCTACAAATGTTAGTAACACATCAGTTAATGTTGAAATAGTGTACACTTTACAATAAGGTTAATAAATTCCATCAATAAATGCTTTAATAATGGTAAGTCATGTCAATAAAGAGTCTACAAATGTTAGTAACACATCAGTTAATGTTGAAATAGAGTACACTTTACAATAAGGTTAATAAATTCCATCAATAAATGCTTTATTAATGGTAAGTCATGTTAATAAAGAGTCTACAAATGTTAGTAACACATCAGTTAATGTTGAAATAGTGTACACTTTACAATAAGGTTAATAAATTCCATCAATAAATGCTTTAATAATGGTAAGTCATGTCAATAAAGAGTCTACAAATGTTAGTAACACATCAGTTAATGTTGAAATAGAGTACACTTTACAATAAGGATAATAAATTCCATCAATAAATGCTTTATTAATGGTAAGTCATGTTAATAAAGAGTCTACAAATGTTAGTAACACATCAGTTAATGTTGAAATAGTGTACACTTTACAATAAGGTTAATAAATTCCATCAATAAATGCTTTATTAATGGTAAGTCATGTTAATAAAGAGTCTACAAATGTTAGTAACACATCAGTTAATGTTGAAATAGAGTACACTTTACAATAAGGTTAATAAATTCCATCAATAAATGCTTTATTAATGGTAAGTCATGTCAATAAAGAGTCTACAAATGTTAGTAACACATCAGTTAATGTTGAAATAGTGTACACTTTACAATAAGGTTAATAAATTCCATCAATAAATGCTTTATTAATGGTAAGTCATGTTAATAAAGAGTCTACAAATGTTAGTAACACATCAGTTAATGTTGAAATAGAGTACACTTTACAATAAGGTTAATAAATTCCATCAATAAATGCTTTATTAATGGTAAGTCATGTCAATAAAGAGTCTACAAATGTTAGTAACACATCAGTTAATGTTGAAATAGTGAACACCACAATAAGGTTAATAAATTCCATCAATAAATGCTTTATTAATGGTAAGTCATGTTAATAAAGAGTCTACAAATGTTAGTAACACATCAGTTAATGTTGAAATAGAGTACACTTTACAATAAGGTTAATAAATTCCATCAATAAATGCTTTAATAATGGTAAGTCATGTTAATAAAGAGTCTACAAATGTTAGTAACACATCAGTTAATGTTGAAATAGAGTACACTTTACAATAAGGTTAATAAATTCCATCAATAAATGCTTTATTAATGGTAAGTCATGTTAATAAAGAGTCTACAAATGTTAGTAACACATCAGTTAATGTTGAAATAGAGTACACTTTACAATAAGGATAATAAATTCCATCAATAAATGCTTTATTAATGGTAAGTCATGTTAATAAAGAGTCTACAAATGTTAGTAACACATCAGTTAATGTTGAAATAGAGTACACTTTACAATAAGGATAATAAATTCCATCAATAAATGCTTTATTAATGGTAAGTCATGTTAATAAAGAGTCTACAAATGTTAGTAACACATCAGTTAATGTTGAAATAGAGTACACTTTACAATAAGGTTAATAAATTCCATCAATAAATGCTTTATTAATGGTAAGTCATGTTAATAAAGAGTCTACAAATGTTAGTAACACATCAGTTAATGTTGAAATAGTGTACACTTTACAATAAGGTTAATAAATTCCATCAATAAATGCTTTATTAATGGTAAGTCATGTTAATAAAGAGTCTACAAATGTTAGTAACACATCAGTTAATGTTGAAATAGAGTACACTTTACAATAAGGTTAATAAATTCCATCAATAAATGCTTTATTAATGGTAAGTCATGTCAATAAAGAGTCTACAAATGTTAGTAACACATCAGTTAATGTTGAAATAGAGTACACTTTACAATAAGGTTAATAAATTCCATCAATAAATGCTTTATTAATGGTAAGTCATGTTAATAAAGAGTCTACAAATGTTAGTAACACATCAGTTAATGTTGAAATAGAGTACACTTTACAATAAGGATAATAAATTCCATCAATAAATGCTTTATTAATGGTAAGTCATGTTAATAAAGAGTCTACAAATGTTAGTAACACATCAGTTAATGTTGAAATAGAGTACACTTTACAATAAGGTTAATAAATTCCATCAATAAATGCTTTATTAATGGTAAGTCATGTTAATAAAGAGTCTACAAATGTTAGTAACACATCAGTTAATGTTGAAATAGAGTACACTTTACAATAAGGTTAATAAATTCCATCAATAAATGCTTTATTAATGGTAAGTCATGTCAATAAAGAGTCTACAAATGTTAGTAACACATCAGTTAATGTTGAAATAGAGTACACTTTACAATAAGGTTAATAAATTCCATCAATAAATGCTTTATTAATGGTAAGTCATGTTAATAAAGAGTCTACAAATGTTAGTAACACATCAGTTAATGTTGAAATAGTGTACACTTTACAATAAGGTTAATAAATTCCATCAATAAATGCTTTATTAATGGTAAGTCATGTTAATAAAGAGTCTACAAATGTTAGTAACACATCAGTTAATGTTGAAATAGAGTACACTTTACAATAAGGTTAATAAATTCCATCAATAAATGCTTTATTAATGGTAAGTCATGTTAATAAAGAGTCTACAAATGTTAGTAACACATCAGTTAATGTTGAAATAGAGTACACTTTACAATAAGGTTAATAAATTCCATCAATAAATGCTTTAATAATGGTAAGTCATGTCAATAAAGAGTCTACAAATGTTAGTAACACATCAGTTAATGTTGAAATAGAGTACACTTTACAATAAGGTTAATAAATTCCATCAATAAATGCTTTATTAATGGTAAGTCATGTTAATAAAGAGTCTACAAATGTTAGTAACACATCAGTTAATGTTAAAATAGTGTACACTTTACAATAAGGTTCATAAATTCCATCAATAAATGCTTTATTAATGGTAAGTCATGTCAATAAAGAGTCTACAAATGTTAGTAACACATCAGTTAATGTTGAAATAGTGAACACCACAATAAGGTTAATAAATTCCATCAATAAATGCTTTATTAATGGTAAGTCATGTTAATAAAGAGTCTACAAATGTTAGTAACACATCAGTTAATGTTGAAATAGTGTACACTTTACAATAAGGATAATAAATTCCATCAATAAATGCTTTATTAATGGTAAGTAATGTCAATAAAGAGTCTACAATTGTTAGTAACACATCAGTTAATGTTGAAATAGAGTACACTTTACAATAAGGTTAATAAATTCCATTAATAAATGCTTTATTAATGGTAAGTCATGTTAATAAAGAGTCTACAAATGTTAGTAACACATCAGTTAATGTTGAAATAGTGTACACTTTACAATAAGGATAATAAATTCCATCAATAAATGCTTTATTAATGGTAAGTCATGTTAATAAAGAGTCTACAAATGTTAGTAACACATCAGTTAATGTTGAAATAGAGTACACTTTACAATAAGGTTCACTCAATCCATTAATAAATGCTTATTTGAATGCAAGTAATGATAGTAAAGTGCGTATAAACATGAACAACATATTTTTCCGCTGTAGATTTATGTTTACCAACAAATCAATGCCTTATATAAAAGAGTGTTGATAAGGTACACAACAGTATTTTTACATTTAGGGTAACACAGTGAGTTAGAAATGTGCATACATAGTGTGTGTCAACTGCTGCGTAAACTAATGTAAGTACAGTTTAACCCCTACAAAACAGTAAAGCTATTTACAGGCATTGTTCATGGTTAGTTCATGTTAACTAATGTATTAACTAATGTTAACTAACCGTACTGTTAATGTGAATTGATGCCTTAGTACATGTGTGCGTTAACGTTAACAAATATTAACTAATGCTGAACAGAGGTGTCGTTCAAGGTTAGTTCATGTTAACTGATGCATTAACTAATGTTAACTAACCGTGCTGTTAATGTGAATTGATGCATTAGTACATGTGTGAGTTAACGTTAACAAATATGAACTAATGCTGAACAGAGGTGTCGTTCAAGGTTAGTTCATGTTAACTGATGCATTAACTAATGTTAACTAACCGTGCTGTTAATGTGAATTGATGCATTAGTACATGTGTGAGTTAACGTTAACAAATATTAACTAATGCTGAACAGAGGTGTCGTTCATGGTTAGTTCATGTTAACTAATGCATTAACTAATGTTAACCAAACGTACTGTTAATGTGAATTGATGCATTAGTACATGTGTGCGTTAACGTTAACAAATATGAATTAACGCAGAACAGAAGTGTCGTTCAAGGTCAGTTCATGTTAACTAATGCAGTAACTAATGTTAACTAACCGTTCTGTTAATGTGAATTGATGCATTAGTACATGTGTGCGTTAACGTTAACAAATATGAATTAACGCAGAACAGAAGTGTCGTTCAAGGTCAGTTCATGTTAACTGATGCATTAACTAATGTTAACTAACCGTTCTGTTAATGTGAACTGATGCATTAGTACATGTGTGCGCTCACGTTAACAAATATTAACTAATGCTGAACCGAGGTGTCGTTCATGGTTAGTTCATGTTAACTAATGTATTAACTAATGTTAACTAACCGTGCTGTTAATGTGAACTGATGCATTAGTACATGTGTGCGTTAACGTTAACAAATATTAACTAATGCTGAACAGAGGTGTCGTTCGTGGTTAGTTCATGTTAACTAATGCATTAACTAATGTTAACTAACCGTGCTGTTAATGTGAATTGATGCATTAGTACATGTGTGCGCTAACGTTAATAAATATTAACTAATGCTGAACAGAGGTGTCGTTCATGGTTAGTTCATGTTAACTAATGCATTAACTAATGTTAACTAACCGTGCTGTTAATGTGAACTGATGCATTAGTACATGTGTGAGTTAACGTTAACAAATATGATCTAATGCAGAACAGAGGTGTCGTTCAAGGTTAGTTCATGTTAACTGATGCATTAACTAATGTTAACTAACCGTGCTGTTAATGTGAATTGATGCATTAGTACATGTGTGCGCTCACGTTAACAAATATTAACTAATGCTGAACAGAGGTGTCGTTCATGGTTAGTTCATGTTAACTAATGCAGTAACTAATGTTAACTAACCGTGCTGTTAATGTGAATTGATGCATTAGTACATGTGTGCGTTAACGTTAACAAATATGAATTAACGCAGAACAGAAGTGTCGTTCAAGGTCAGTTCATGTTAACTAATGCAGTAACTAATGTTAACTAACCGTTCTGTTAATGTGAATTGATGCATTAGTACATGTGTGAGTTAACGTTAACAAATATGAATTAACGCAGAACAGAGGTGTCGTTCAAGGTCAGTTCATGTTAACTGATGCATTAACTAATGTTAACTAACCGTGCTGTTAATGTGAATTGATGCATTAGTACATGTGTGAGTTAACGTTAACAAATATTAACTAATGCTGATCAGAGGTGTCGTTCAAGGTCAGTTCATGTTAACTGATGCATTAACTAATGTTAACTAACCGTTCTGTTAATGTGAACTGATGCATTAGTACATGTGTGCGCTCACGTTAACAAATATTAACTAATGCTGAACCGAGGTGTCGTTCATGGTTAGTTCATGTTAACTAATGTATTAACTAATGTTAACTAACCGTGCTGTTAATGTGAACTGATGCATTAGTACATGTGTGCGTTAACGTTAACAAATATTAACTAATGCTGAACAGAGGTGTCGTTCATGGTTAGTTCATGTTAACTAATGCATTAACTAATGTTAACTAACCGTGCTGTTAATGTGAACTGATGCATTAGTACATGTGTGAGTTAACGTTAACAAATATGATCTAATGCAGAACAGAGGTGTCGTTCAAGGTTAGTTCATGTTAACTGATGCATTAACTAATGTTAACTAACCGTGCTGTTAATGTGAATTGATGCATTAGTACATGTGTGCGTTAACGTTAACAAATATTAACTAATGCTGATCAGAGGTGTCGTTCATGGTTAGTTCATGTTAACTAATGTATTAACTAATGTTAACTAACCGTGCTGTTAATGTGAATTGATGCATTAGTACATGTGTGCGTTAACGTTAACAAATATTAACTAATGCTGAACAGAGGTGTCGTTCATGGTTAGTTCATGTTAACTAATGCATTAACTAATGTTAACTAATGGAACCTTATTGTAAAGTGTTACCCATTTGGCTTATTTTTTTTTATTATTGTGACGTTTCAACTCAGCCAGAGTGATCAGAAACTCTTCCAACACTTCCCAGGACGGGTTCGGGTTCGGGTTATGTGATTTACCAGGAAGAGACGGACTGATATCTCTCCTCTCTGTCATACTGACTCTCTTCTCAGTGCTTCTGAACACACAGCAGATCTCGTGATTCTCGGGATTCATGTCTGAAAGCATCATTTGGGAAGTGAAAGTAAAGTCTAGTAAAGGCTGGAGCTCAAAAGTTGAACTATGTGATTTTTCTTGAGTGTCTTTGTGCCCTCCTATAAGCAGAAGCACAGGACATTTCAACACTTCAGAATACAACATAAGCTGATTATTCTCAGAGCATAACATAGGAATCGAGTCTATATCCCTGAAAACACTTTTAATTTCCCCCAGAAAACGTCAGAAAACTACCACCTTGTGTAAGAGCCCATTCAACATGCTTTCAATTATTTCAGTTATTATTATCCTCAGCTTATTTCTGTGTTCGTACAGTGCTGTATTATTAAATTACTTGAAGTTTTCCTGTATACTGCATTTACTCAAAGTTGTCCCTGTATATTTTACTTGAAGTTTTCTTTGTATAATTTACTTGACGTTAACTTTAAAGCCACTCGATTTTAGCCATACTTGAGTACTGTTAGGAAGTATTGGCTTAAAGAATTTCAAGAATTTTCCATGTTTTTACATTTTTCTGTTTGTGTTTCAGGTTTCAAAGAACTATCAGTTTGTACTCGTATATAAACATGAACATTGCCGTTCAAAAGTAATGATGCTGAACGCTCAGGTTGGCATCACAGGAATAAATTACTCTTTACAGTAAAATAGAAAACAGTTCATTTAAATTGTAATAACATTTATATTAACATAAATATTGTTCTTATCAAAATAGTCAGAGACATGCCAGAAATCAACATAGAGCCATCCTTGTCACTCCATGAAGTTTACACAATATCATTCTGTCCATATATCAGTCAGATCAAATCTGTTTTAAACTATTTTAAATTAGTTTTTACATTTGAAGGTTGTCATCTGTCTATAAAGTCATTCAAAACAACATAAAAATCACTCCCAATTATTAAATAAGATTCAGGAAATGTGGATAACCAGTGTATAAGCCTTTCCTCCAACAAACATAATAACTGGTCATCATCAGATTTACGATTATATCCAATAAATATGAATTATACTATAAAAGTTATACTAAAACTTGAGCATATGAAGTGCCCATTTTCACGGAGCGTCTCGTTTTCCCAGCACCATAAAATCACCTGCAAATGTAATTTATAGTGAAAAAGAAATGCATTAGGAGCACAGAAAGGCTTCGGGAGGGGGAATGGCCAAACTAACACACCACATGCAGTCCAGCTCAGCTTTAGATCTGACTGACCGCTCACAGAAGAAGAAACATGAGCTCTTCCCTGACTCCCTATTGCCCAAAACCTGGAGGAAGAGGATTATCTATATAAACGCTGGAGAACAGAATATAACAGAGGCTCTGTATTAGCCATGTGAGCAAGACTCAAGTCCCCCTTCACAGACACCAAACCAGAGAATCAATGTTCATATTTTAATGCTGTGATCATAATTACCTAATCTTCCAAAAAAAACTTTTATTGCTAGAAACAAAGACCAGAGGATAATGGGAACGTTTGAGTCGGACACACACACACATACACACACACACATCTGAGCAGCGCTGCAAAGGTTGCTTTTAATAACCAAAACTCCCGTTCTGATCAGGGAATCTGAAGTGCAGGATAAATCCCTCATCTACAGTGTGTGTCCGTGTGTGTGTGTTTCACCTGGAAGTGTGGAAACTGATGATTGAAATGAGTTTGGCTGAAGAGGAACACGTCTTAAGTTGCGTCTCACATTTGAGCAACTAAATGAATGCTAGGTCTGACTATTTAACGCACTATTTGTCCATCTGGCCGTTGTAACCCTGTTGAAATATAATCATTAGTATACGATATACAAGTTTGAATAAATAATTTCATAGTTTATTAAATATAATTAAAGGTTAAAACAGATAAGATTTGACCAGGCAATGAAGTTATGATTTTTCTCAGTGAGAGAAATGCATATTGTGTAATGTTCATGGTTTACTGAATACAGCATTTAAAATGTTAAATATTTGTTGGGTAATAATATTTGTGAAGATGCTTTAAAGATGCCTGTAAGAATAGCTATGGTCTTGGGCTATCCTGGGGAGTATTTCTGGCTCTTATACGAAACATTAATGGTGATAATTCTGTCTGTGTGAGTGGCCTACTCCGCACACGAAGACTGAAATGAGTTTAAGTTAGCCGCTGATTTAGCGGTTAGTGATTTGCATGGACTTTGCTAACAAGCTAGCGGCCAAGCTTCAGGCCTGCATCATCTGATCATTTGAAGGGCATTTCACATTCAGACAGCTAATTGGCTATTTGATGCTCTTGGGCCCTTACTGTATGTTTTGAATGTGAATTTGAATGCATTGGTGATCTGAAAAGTGAGTTTGACAAGAACTATTTCATTTCTGACCTACTTTTTCAAGTAAATCTGTTATACTCTTTTATTAAACAGTTGTGGTTACTGACGGTTTTGATATTTTAAGTTAATTAAGAAAAAGAGTATTTTTTGGTTTAAATGTGAAAGTGTTTTTGGATAAAAGTAATTCCAAGACATTTTATTTCCCGCTAAAGTGTAAATATTACTGCTTAAATATTGATTTAAAGGGAAACATATTTCATATACAGTAATAAGTTAGTAATTACACACACTCACACACACAAGTTAAACACTGATAAGTTTATTAGTGAAACCTCACTTATTTTATTGATTGGATATTTAAAGAATCCCTGTGTGTGTAATAAGCAGAGTGTGTGTGTAATAAGCAGAGTGTGTGTATAATAAGCAGAGTGTGTGTGTAATAAGCAGAGTGTGTGTGTGTAATAAGCAGAGTGTGTGTGTAATAAGCAGAGTGTGTGTGTAATAAGCAGAGTGTGTAAGCAGAGTGTACACACGTTGTGGACCCGCTTACAGGCACACATTACTAACACACTCTTTAAACAAAACAAAACAAAACAAAAACAAAATAAACCACATGGCACCATTGCGATGGCATTGTGCTGGAGAGTGGAGCCTGTGCTTCAGTCGAAGATGAGCAGAGAAACACTGATGTTGTGCTCCTGTTGCTTTATTTAACAGCCAGAGACTGTGTAGCTGCTGATTGTAAGGGTTCCTCCATAAGACTTCCAGGACACACTCATAGAGTCAACAAAGTGTCCTTTCATTGACTGCAACACTAGGGTACAGGTCACACAATAGTGCAGAAGAAAGAGGGGAAACTAATGGACAGCAGCACATTACTGCATTCTGGGTCTCAGATGTTTATATGGTGTGTGTATTTCTAAACACCTTTACCCTTATTGTGATTATTCTCAGGTTAGGTAAAGTTAGTCCAATCTGTCCTAAATCACAAGCATCTGAATTTCCATATTACAGTATTTAGATCACAGAAGACTTCTCCGTGGGGTCAGTTCAGCTCAAGCTTCTTACAAATCAGAGACGTATGGCAGGCGAGCTTCTTGATTTCAATTATATATAGTTTTATTGAATACAGGTTAACTAGTTTACAGATATGAAACCAAAATAAAAGTCGAAACCAAATCGTTTACAAGCTTTGACAGCAAGAGTTGCGACAGCAGGGCGTCTAACACCGGAGAGGCCGTCCTTGAGAGTCAGCCCTGATCTTCATAGTCCATCAAACATTTAGGAAATCCTCCTTTATTCATTAGTCCTTTACAGACAGTGTGTCCCATCCAAAGTCTTGAACCCTTCAGATCTGTTTATATAAAGCCTCTCGTCTCTCTTGTCCTTCTTCAGGCTCTTCTTCTCTGTGTCCTCTTCTGCGCCTCGTCTAACGGTGCATTAGTTTCTTAATATGTAACAAAGCTCTTTCTAAAACATGGTCAGTTTCACTCTACTAGCCATTTGCTTAATAAATGCTTAAAACATTAATGCCCGGTTTCACAGACATGTCTTAAGTCTAGTCCCAGACTAAAATGCATGTTTGAACTGTTTGAACTGAAATCAACTTGCACTAATGTACCTTAAAATATGTCTGTGTCATTGTTTTGTCTCAAGATGCACACAAGTAATGTTTTTTTCTCAGGCATGTTTATAAAAGCTACTTAAATGCCCTAATTTAACTAAGGCCTAATCCCTGATTAATCTAAGCCCTGTCTGTGAAACCAGGCCTGAGTGTGGCATGTTTTTCATTATAAACCATATCTCAATAAACCACTTTACAACAATTATTGCAGTGTTCTTCTTTCTAAACCACTTCCTTTATATATGGTTACAATGATCTTTATATGGGGTTTCAAGTGTGGTTGACTACAGAATACAGAAGTGCTCCTACAAAAGGCATACTTATAACAGAACAAGTGCATATTTTCCAGAACAAATATATATATACATAACTCAATAAACATATGAAATCACGTTTACCATAAGGCAATAATGAAATAAACTTACAAAAATACAAAATGTAATAAATTGTCAAACCCATCTCTTCGTTCCCTCACTAGGGTGCACTCTAGTAATGAATAATGATTGGCTTTGTCACTCTTTGATCTTTAATGCATGCATAAAGAGACAACGCAGCACTGTTCTGGGTAAATCATATTAAAGAAACAAACAAAACACATGCACAGAAATTTACAAATAAGCAGAAAAAATCATGAATCCCTTAAAGCAAAATAATATACATTTTTAATATACATTTTTCTAATTTCTCTAATACAAAAATAAAATAAAAAGAGAAAACTAGATCCAGACACAGGCTTGCTGCGTAGATTTCGTTTTGTTTGAAAAAATGGTGGAAAGAAATTAGGGAGCTTTTACAAATCTGACGAGTGCTGAGGGAAATGATATGAATTAAAGTATGAATGAATTCTGTGAATGTGTCTCTGAAGGAAACTGGCTGCCTTGAGAGAAGTTTTGATGGCGTTTTCTTCTCATCTTCCCTCCGTGTGAAGTGTTCATAAGCTCAGCGCTGCTTTGGCTACTGGGAAACAGCTGTATTTCTGTATTTCTGCTGGTCCACAAGCGCCACCTTCTGACAGAGACTGGATTCACATTTTCATTCAGTCTGTCTGCGTTTATCGTTTGTGAAAGTCAGACTACATTTTTATGCGCTGTTATGTGCTGAAAGATAAGCTAATGTGCATTCTAAAAAATCGAAACAACTCGGATAAAAAAGGTATCTAGAATTATTCATTGATCTGATAAAATACTTATTAATTTTGACCCATACCGTTTCTTAAAAATGATTTAAAGGCTGGAATATTAGGTTTATCGTTTTATAAAACATGTTGGTCAATACAGGGATGGATTACTGACCGGGCCTATGGGGCCAGTGCCCAGGGGCCCTTGCCTACCAGAAGCCCGGGGGGGCCCTGGGGCTTAAGGCCACGCAATCCAGTTTGGTTCAGAAAACCCATTAACAATGAAAACAAATGTTTATTAATTCTGTAATATATGTGTCCCATAGCCTACACAAGGCCTCTTAAACAAGGCATTTGGACTATGAGCGCTCCCTGGAACTTACTGTTGGGCCCTATGTGAATATGAAGGGCCTGTGGAGTTACAAATTTAAGAATCTGTATAAGATCTGCTGATCTTATGTCCTTACATAACATAACTAAGTTAGAACAATACTAAGGTAGAGCACATTGAATTTAGCATTTAAGGTTATGGTGATGATATCAGCTGTTAATCAAAGTTTCCAGCAAGAGATTCGTGCCAGTCCTGTTCTCTCTATTGTAAGTTAAATGAGTCAGATTGGTAGTCTAACAAAGATATCAATAGCAAGATTAGTTTTAACATTATGTGACCATTGCATATCGACATGATGAAAATATTCATTCAAAATCATTTGTGAATTAATGCTGCATAATTATACCTGAGAATGCTTTGACGCGTTTCCACAGCGCACGATGCTTAAGGGAACGTCTGCCAATTCCACCAACTGCGGTAAACGTAGTCTATAATGTGTATTATTTAAAATTACTTTTAACATTTAAAAACAGACGTTTTCAAATTCCAACGCTTGCAGAAGGTTCCTAATGGCAATACTGACTTAGGCTACAGCTTTCCTGGTAGCCTTGAGTGAATTAACTTGTCTAAGAAAATGATTCATAAAACGTATAAATATCAGTTGAGCCTATGTTTACTTTCGTCACTGACACAGACGAAAATGAAAAGACTAAGTTCAGCTTTAGGAGGGGAAGAAATAGGCCAGGATAAGAAGACTGGGAGAAAAAGAAATATGAAGATGAGGAGAGAGCAGGTATTGACAAATAATCTAATGACAAGGTTTTAAAGCTAGCCTATTTCTTATCATTTTTTGGCCTTCAAAAGTCCTAAATTGCACATATGTAGATCAGAGAAATCCAAATTTTCTCGGGGGAGCATGCCCCCGAACCCCCTAACTACGCCGGGGCCTTGAGTCTTGTTGCCCAGGGCACAGGAAATTCTTAATCCGGCCCTGAGCTCAATGAAATAACAACTTATGATTTCGGGGGTTTACATAGCAGGCTATTGTCCGGTCTCCCCATCAAAATCGACTGACGCCGCGTCTGATCGTGTCTTGTCTGTTGGTGTCAGTGGCCTCTTTGCTTCGGGATTTTTCATTGTGTGAAAAAACGGAAAACAGGGTCAACACGATGCGTGAGATTTGGCAGCCCTGTCTTCACCAACAACATTGTGCATTATATTTATCAAAAAACGATTTTATTATCGAAGCTGGGGGGGCCTTTGGAGATAACTGGCCCCAGGGCCTTTACAAGTCATAATCCGTCCCTGGGTCAATACCAAGTAGTACATGTTAGTAGATAACATTATAATGCAAGTCAAATTCGGCCATAGTTGTTAGTTATATTATTTAAATTTTTCTGCTGTTGTTGCATTTATTAAGGATTAATTGACTGATTTTGTAAGTAAATAAAATTAGTCTGCAAGTGTTGCAAGGGTCGTTACGGATTTTGGATGTTAAAATGGGGGTCTCCTGGAAAGAAGGTTGGTAACCACTTCCTCAGGGTTTACCCCAACATGCAGAGAACGCAGTCTCCAGGAAAGTAAATTATGAGACAGATATAGCACTCCCTGCACAGCCCAACTCTGCCTGCTATATCTGTTTGCCCACTCTTCCAAAGATCTCCTCACACCTCTCAGGTCCCGCACCTCTTCATCTTTTCCCTCCTCCTCCAGTTTGGGAATGAAAAAATCCAGATGTTCAGGAGTGAAATACCAGTCTGCTATTTTTAGGTTCTCTGACAGAATCATGATAAGCGTATAAGCTTCATGCAGCAGGGTGGACTTTTCTGCTTTAACCTTCTCCAGATCGCTCTTCAGGTTTTCTTCTACTTTTGTTATTTCCTCATATTTTGTTTTATCAAAGCTGGTTTCAGACCGGTCACCGGTGGATTCATACTCCTGTTTAAGTTTATCAAATGACATATTAACTTTAGTTGTCTTCGTCACGTATTTCCTGTCCTCTTTGGTGTGGTCACTGTAATGACATCTCCCTGTACACACAGTGCAGTAGCCACCTTTCATGACGTCACACTTTGAGAGTTTATTGAAAGGGACCCACCAGCAACCATACTCATGACAGTTTTCCTCACACACATTGCAACAGGTTGCCTCTTTGCTCAATAATAATAATAATAATAATCTCTCTCTAATCAAGTATTTTCTCTTGACAGTTTTGTTCACACTAAACTCAAAGTTCTGAGATTTCTCGATCTTGTCTCTGTTCTGTCCTATGGCTTCCAGGATTTCAGTCAGTTCTTTGATTTTGAACTCTTTCTCAGTGATACGGTCCTTTAGATTAAAGACACGGGCTTCAAGTTGTTTTTGCGGTTTCTGTGCATCTACATTCATCAGAGTTTGTTTTCTGTTGTTTTCTAGCAGGAGTTGCAAAAACTTTCCCATGCTTTTCTCTCCCATTTCCCATGATGATCTGTGAGCATGTGCTCTTTGTTCTTCCTGCTGGTTGTTGAATAAGAAGTGAACAGGTCTCTCTCTCTCATCTCTTCTGCAGGGGATCTGCGCTGTGTTAATGGCATTAAGAGCATCGGTTGGAGATCCTCCATCCGAGTGTGTGATGATGAACACTATGTTGTCCTCTATATCTTTGCCCAACAGAGTCAGAACTGACTGGAATATGTAATGCTCTTTTCCAGAGAGTCGATTCTGAGACGCCTTCATCACGAAACACACGGCATCAATATAGTGAAAATCCTCATCTGAGAATAACCTGCCCAGATCATCAGTAATCTCTCTTTCTCTATCGAATCCTTCAGAGTCTCCGTATCCTGGAGTGTCAATGATGGTCAGAGATGTTGGGTTTTCTTCAACAAACACCTCATAAACTGTGATCTCAGACGTCAGGGATTGGGACTGAGCTTCTGGTTTTTCTTCTTCTGTGATTTGATAAAACTCTTTATCCTCAAACTTCACTCCCAGTAAGTAGTTCACCATGGTGTTGATCATGGTGGTTTTCCCAGCGCCAGATTCTCCCACCAACAGTATGACTTTGTTCTGCTTGTTTCTGTCTCTTCGTCCATATGTCCATCGTCTGACCTTTTTATCAGTCCCATCAATATGTTTTATTTCTGTGTTCAGCTGGTAAAGTCTTGGGGGACCTGGATTAATGAGGGATCTACAGAGAGAGAGAGAATTAATTTGGAGATCAGAAAGGGCATTTGGAGATCAGATAGGGCCGTTTGGAGATCAGATAGGGCGTTTGGAGATCAGATAGGGCGTTTGGAGATCAGATAGGGCGTTTGGAGATCAGATAGGGCGTTTGGAGATCAGATAGGGCGTTTGGAGATCAGATAGGGCGTTTGGAGATCAGATAGGGCGTTTGGAGATCAGATAGGGCGTTTGGAGATCAGATAGGGCATTTGGAGATCAGATAGGGCGTTTGGAGATCAGATAGGGCATTTGGAGATCAGATAGGGCATTTGGAGATCAGATAGGGCGTTTGGAGATCAGATAGGGCATTTGGAGATCAGATAGGGCGTTTGGAGATGGAGATCAGATAGGGCGTTTGGAGATGGAGATCAGATAGGGCGTTTGGAGATCAGATAGGGCGTTTGGAGATGGAGATCAGATAGGGCGTTTGGAGATCAGATAGGGCGTTTGGAGATGGAGATCAGATAGGGCGTTTGGAGATCAGATAGGGCGTTTGGAGATCAGATAGGGCGTTTGGAGATCAGTTAGGGCGTTTGGAGATCAGATAGGGCGTTTGGAGATCAGATAGGGCATTTGGAGATCAGATAGGGCATTTGGAGATCAGATAGGGCCGTTTGCAGGGGTGAGAGTTGAAGTGACAGAACAGGACAGCTCGATGGCTCATGGCCAGTAAAAGATCGTTTTGGCAGAACAGAGAACATTTTACATTAATTTATCTTGTCCTGTTGTTGCAAGTTGACATTAAGGTTGACAACAAGATGATGTTATTTAGCTGGCTAACAGAGATTAATAAAGAAAAGCTTACCGTTTCCCCACCGGTTTATTTCCATCACCTGTATTTGATAAAAAGCATTTTTCAACAATGATAATAATAAATAAAGTACAATATTAATACTTGATAATAATAAATAACAATATAACTAACGTTTGAATATATATATTATATGTTATATTATTTGTGACATTAGATGTTGCTGAACAAAAATAATGAAAACTTAATAATGTAATTGACAAACTCACGCTTGAAATTAAGAGGGGGATCAAGACTTCGATCTGAAGCACAGCTGACTTCACTACAGAGAGAGTTTCTGTGACGGCGTGTCTTTAGAAAGTCTTCAATCTTTAGAAAGAAGTTTACTGCCCTTAATAACTTATCTATCACATCTATGTATCAGTAAATATTGTTGATTGTGCCCACAATGTTCAACAAATCATTAACTATATCACACATTTAACCCTGCAACCCCCAGAAGCCTTTTTTCCCTTGGTGAACATTATTAAAGTTAGAGCTTAGGGACTGTTCGTTATTTATTTAAGGGGCCACCGGAGGAGTTTTGAGATCTGTAGTCAAAAAATACATGACCCTCCCTTCGCCAGCAATACATTTTTCTATGACCCTCCAAAACGATTGTGAAAAAAGGCATGACCCTCCCCGATAATTTATTGATTAGCTTCTGTACTGGTTTGTGCTTAGCAAAGATGTTCAGATAGACATTGTTTTTTTTTTTTACAACCATAAACTCTTGCTTTCTCATCTTACTAGGGCTGTAACGATAGACCAAACCTACGATTCGGTTCGTATCACGATTTTTGATTTTAGATTAGAAAAAAATCATGTTTTCGGTGCTAATACGGTGTGACGCGTTCAACATGTGGGTGGCGCTGCCAATAAAGCATCTAAAAGCTGTCACAAAGAACCGGCAAAAGCAATGATTATGAATATGTCAAATATAGCAAGGAGACATTTTAATTGTTTATTAATAAACAAGTATTTTCTGTGTCGACTGCAAAGATGAAGTTGACGATGCGTCGTGATCTTCGCAGAACGCGCCAGAGAGAAATGCACATTTCATACAGATTACATAAGTAGAGAGCAGTCTGTTTTCTTTCGTTTTGAATTGTTCTGTTTAAAAGTAGACATTTCAAGCTTTCTAAATATTTCTCAGGTCTGTGAGGCAAGTAGCCTACCTTACGCTGAGTTTCGGTTCATTTATGAGACGAGTCCAGTTCACTCGCCGGCGCCTCCGTGTCATGATTATCTATTTTCTACTATATTTACTTCTTATTTATTAAATCCAGAGGCAACTGGTTGATGAAACATTGATTAAAATTAAGATACAATTAATAAAAAACGAAATTCACTTTAAAGACAGTCTTTGTGCTTTCTGTTTGAGGTCTCTGTGATTTTTTTTAAAGTCGCTTTCAGAGCAGTCATGTCCGTAATGGAGAACTGGAGAAGTCATGTCAGGCCCTTAACTTTTTTTTTTGTTGTTTCACATAAATGCGAACACGAAAACTAAAATAAAACTAATATTTTATGTTCTGTAGAGGCCGACCCTTCTTCATCCGGTGGGTATATATCTTATATCATATTTTGCCACCTAAAAGTTAAAGATTTTTTTGTGTCACGTCACATGTGTATTTCCCTCATATTAAATATAAACGCATGTGTAGACCGCAGAGGTGTCAAAAGTATTCACATTCATTACTCAAGTAGAAGTATAGATACTAGGGTTCAAAAAGACGTCTGTAGAAGTTGAAGTATCAACTCAAGCTTTTTACTCAAGTAAAAATATAAAAGTACTGGTTTCAAAACTACTTAAAGTATAAAAGTAAAAGTAATGTAAGGACAAAAATGCCATTAAGGACAAAAGCTTAGGCCGTGCCACAGGGGCCTATAGTGCACTACCCCAGCTCCTCAAAAAAACACATTTTTCTAAAGGCCATATTTGACTATAATTATATTAAAATGTTGATGTTGAAAATTGTGGGATGATGCACTAGGCTACCTGTTTCAGCTGTATATATGCCCATAGAAAATTAATTTTCTAAATAAATAAGCTAAATAAGCGGAGGAATCAGGAAATTAATAGGATAATGTATTAAGATTTTTAGTCTATATTGACCTTAACAATACGTAAATTAAATTAATTCTGTAATGTTACAAATAACTAATAAAGACATGGTGGCAGTTTAACAGAGACTTAACTTTACTCTGCTCATAGTGCAATGCAATAGTGCAATACTGTCTTGTTCCTTGCTTTTTGAAGAAGCCAAACACATGTCTACATCTTTCATTAAAGGGATATAGTTCACCCAAAAATGAAAATCATTTACTCACCCTCAAACTGTTTCAATCCTGTATGAATTTCTTTCTTCTGATGAACACAAAAGAATATATTTTGAAGAATGTCGATAACCAGACAGTGGATGGACCCCATTGACTTCCATAGTAGGAAAAAAGAAAATACTATGGAAGTCAATGGCTACCATCAACTGTCTGGTTATCGACATTCTTCAAAATATCTTCTTTTGTGTTCAGCAGAAGAAAGAAACTGGTTTGAAACAACTCGAGAGTGAGTAAATGATGACCGAATTTAAATTTTTAACTAAGTGAACTAATCATTTAACAGAAATTAACTGTTGGCATATGTTTCACATCAATACTGTCCAGTTTGTCCTGTTGGACACGACACACAGCAATACTGTCAAGTGTCACTTGTGACCATTGCTCTGAGCCATGTTTTCAGTGTCATAAGAGCACTGAAACTTCATTCAGTCCAGCTGATGAGACTGGGAAGATTTGATCAACAGGCCTCTCATTTCAACAAGACCAGCCTTCAACAGACCAAGCAATGTTATTTTTTCATGTTTTATGGGGACTTTCCATAGACATAATGATTTTTATACTGTACAAACAAACTGTGTATTCTACCCCCCTATAGACTAACCTTACCTATCACAGAAAACTGTCTGCATTTTTACATTTTCAAAAAACAAAAGTCTGATTTATAAGCTGTTTTAAAAAAAAAAAAGGACAAGGATTTCGGATATTGACATCTTTGTGGGGATATTTTGACCCTATAATTTAGAGTTGCACACACACACACACACACACACACACACACACACACACTCTCTCTCTCGCTCTCGCTCACACACACACACACACACACACACACACACACACACACACACACACACACACACACTCTCTCTCTCTCTCTCTCTCTCGCTCACACACACACACACACACACACTAACGATTATGTTACGATTGTCATTATATTGTAAAAACGTCTGTCCCCAAATCAATATTTGACACGATTTGCCCCGTATTCTTGAGCACAGAACTGTTGATTTCTCCCTCGCTTACCGCATCTAGGTTTCCTTAGGACTCGGAGGAGTTTGGGCGCTTCGCACAACCAAATGTGACTACAGCCTCTCACAAGTTAGAAAGAAAACACAAAGCCAATCAGTTTAGCGATGTGTGTTCAGGAGGCGGGACTCAGATCTATTAACCGTTTGTGTAATTGGCCAATTTTTTTTTTTTAACAACGACAAGCCGGAATGAAAACAAGCCGAAATGAACTAGGAGTAACGAGGCTATTTTTAAAATGTAAGGAGTAGAAAGTACAGATAATTGCGTGAAAATGTAAGGAGTAGAAGTAAAAAGTCGTCTGAAAAATAATTACTCCAGTAAAGTATAGATACACAAAATTTCTACTTAAGTAATGTAACGAAGTATTTGTACATCGTTACTTGACACCTCTGGTAGACTGAAATTTTTCTAATGTCTTGACTCCTTTATTAAGGGAGTATGGATATATTAACAGACATTTCAATATATTGGTATTAAATGGATTTTCTGAGAATTTATATTTCAAGTTTTGACTGCAAATGTCACGTCCATAACGCTGGAATTGCCCAATTTTAACGAATTTATCCTCAACTAATTTTTTGGTGTAGGTCTACGTATTTTATTATGTTAACTTAAATAATACTAATAGTAATTTAAAGATGTGGTATCCCTACATCTTACACATCACACTCCACTGTTATGGTGGCAATTTCAGTATATTTACTCTCTAACATTATTGTGGAAACAAAATATGGTAGTATCGCGCTACAGCGCACATTCTATCAGCTGCAGTTCTACCAGAAAGACTCGGGAGATAAAATGATATATCAAGAGTAAATTTATTAATAGTTCAGCAAGCATAAATTTTATAAGTCTTTGGCGTAGGCCCCGTCCTGAGCAAGCAATGCGAGGGTAACGGAATCTGCAAATCCCGCCTGAAGATGAAGGCAGGGGCGCAGCCGACCCCCTGGAGGTAAAGGAAGGGACCATCCTGGTGGTGGTGGTGGGGAGGATGGAGGGAAGGGACCATCCTGGTGGTGGTGGGGAGGATGGAGGGAAAGGACCATCTTGGTGGTGGTGGGGAGGATGGAGGGAAGGGACCATCCTGGTGGTGGTGGGGAGGATGGAGGGAAAGGACCATCTTGGAGGTGGTGGGGAGGATGGAGGGAAAGGACCATCTTGGAGGTGGTTGGGGAGGATGGAGGGAAAGGACCATCTTGGAGGTGGTTGGGGAGGATGGAGGGAAAGGACCATCTTGGAGGTGGTTGGGGAGGATGGAGGGAAAGGACCATCTTGGAGGTGGTGGGGAGGATGGAGGGAAAGGACCATCTTGGAGGTGGTGGGGAGGATGGAGGGAAAGGACCATCTTGGTGGTGGTGGGGAGGATGGAGGGAAAGGACCATCTTGGAGGTGGTGGGGAGGATGGAGGGAAAGGACCATCTTGGTGGTGGTGGGGAGGATGGAGGGAAGGGACCATCCTGGTGGTGGTGGGGAGGATGGAGGGAAAGGACCATCTTGGAGGTGGTTGGGGAGGATGGAGGGAAAGGACCATCTTGGAGGTGGTGGGGAGGATGGAGGGAAAGGACCATCTTGGAGGAGGTTGGGGAGGATGGAGGGAAAGGACCATCTTGGAGGTGGTGGGGAGGATGGAGGGAAAGGACCATCTTGGAGGAGGTTGGGGAGGATGGAGGGAAGGGACCATCTTGGAGGTGGTGGGGAGGATGGAGGGAAAGGACCATCTTGGAGGTGGTTGGGGAGGATGGAGGGAAAGGACCATCTTGGAGGTGGTGGGGAGGATGGAGGGAAAGGACCATCTTGGAGGTGGTTGGGGAGGATGGAGGGAAAGGACCATCTTGGAGGTGGTGGGGAGGATGGAGGGAAAGGACCATCTTGGTGGTGGTGGGGAGGATGGAGGGAAAGGACCATCTTGGAGGTGGTTGGGGAGGATGGAGGGAAAGGACCATCTTGGAGGTGGTGGGGAGGATGGAGGGAAAGGACCATCTTGGAGGAGGTTGGGGAGGATGGAGGGAAGGGACCATCTTGGAGGAGGTTGGGGAGGATGGAGGGAAGGGACCATCTTGGAGGTGGTTGGGGAGGATGGAGGGAAAGGACCATCTTGGAGGTGGTGGGGAGGATGGAGGAAAAGGACCATCTTGGAGGAGGTTGGGGAGGATGGAGGGAAGGGACCATCTTGGAGGTGGTGGGGAGGATGGAGGGAAAGGACCATCTTGGAGGTGGTTGGGGAGGATGGAGGGAAAGGACCATCTTGGAGGTGGTGGGGAGGATGGAGGGAAAGGACCATCTTGGAGGAGGTTGGGGAGGATGGAGGGAAAGGACCATCTTGGAGGTGGTGGGGAGGATGGAGGGAAAGGACCATCTTGGAGGTGGTGGGGAGGATGGAGGGAAAGGACCATCTTGGAGGTGGTGGGGAGGATGGAGGGAAGGGACCATCTTGGAGGTGGTGGGGAGGATGGAGGGAAAGGACCATCTTGGAGGTGGTTGGGGAGGATGGAGGGAAAGGACCATCTTGGAGGTGGTGGGGAGGATGGAGGGAAAGGACCATCTTGGAGGTGGTTGGGGAGGATGGAGGGAAAGGACCATCTTGGAGGTGGTGGGGAGGATGGAGGGAAAGGACCATCTTGGAGGAGGTTGGGGAGGATGGAGGGAAAGGACCATCTTGGAGGTGGTGGGGAGGATGGAGGGAAAGGACCATCTTGGAGGAGGTTGGGGAGGATGGAGGGAAAGGACCATCTTGGAGGTGGTGGGGAGGATGGAGGGAAGGGACCATCTTGGAGGTGGTGGGGAGGATGGAGGGAAAGGACCATCTTGGAGGTGGTTGGGGAGGATGGAGGGAAAGGACCATCTTGGAGGTGGTGGGGAGGATGGAGGGAAAGGACCATCTTGGAGGAGGTTGGGGAGGATGGAGGGAAAGGACCATCTTGGAGGTGGTGGGGAGGATGGAGGGAAAGGACCATCTTGGAGGAGGTTGGGGAGGATGGAGGGAAAGGACCATCTTGGAGGTGGTGGGGAGGATGGAGGGAAGGGACCATCTTGGAGGAGGTTGGGGAGGATGGAGGGAAGGGACCATCTTGGAGGTGGTGGGGAGGATGGAGGGAAAGGACCATCTTGGAGGTGGTTGGGGAGGATGGAGGGAAAGGACCATCTTGGAGGTGGTGGGGAGGATGGAGGGAAAGGACCATCTTGGAGGTGGTTGGGGAGGATGGAGGGAAAGGACCATCTTGGAGGTGGTGGGGAGGATGGAGGGAAAGGACCATCTTGGAGGTGGTTGGGGAGGATGGAGGGAAAGGACCATCTTGGAGGTGGTGGGGAGGATGGAGGGAAAGGACCATCTTGGAGGAGGTTGGGGAGGATGGAGGGAAAGGACCATCTTGGAGGTGGTGGGGAGGATGGAGGGAAAGGACCATCTTGGAGGAGGTTGGGGAGGATGGAGGGAAGGGACCATCTTGGAGGTGGTGGGGAGGATGGAGGGAAAGGACCATCTTGGAGGTGGTTGGGGAGGATGGAGGGAAAGGACCATCTTGGAGGTGGTGGGGAGGATGGAGGGAAAGGACCATCTTGGAGGTGGTTGGGGAGGATGGAGGGAAAGGACCATCTTGGAGGTGGTGGGGAGGATGGAGGGAAAGGACCATCTTGGAGGAGGTTGGGGAGGATGGAGGGAAAGGACCATCTTGGAGGTGGTGGGGAGGATGGAGGGAAAGGACCATCTTGGAGGAGGTTGGGGAGGATGGAGGGAAAGGACCATCTTGGAGGTGGTGGGGAGGATGGAGGGAAGGGACCATCTTGGAGGTGGTGGGGAGGATGGAGGGAAAGGACCATCTTGGAGGAGGTTGGGGAGGATGGAGGGAAAGGACCATCTTGGAGGTGGTGGGGAGGATGGAGGGAAGGGACCATCTTGGAGGTGGTGGGGAGGATGGAGGGAAAGGACCATCTTGGAGGTGGTTGGGGAGGATGGAGGTAATTGGCGCCGTCAGTATCTGCGAACTCAGACGATACTGAGAGTGTTAACACATGATTGGTTAGGAGTGAGTTAATTCATGACGCGCTGATTGAGTCTTCCTGGCAGAACTTAACGCTAAGCTTACATTTCTGGCGCATCAGTCCCAATACTGTAAATATATATAACTTTTATTACAGACACAGGTCCATATAACACAACAACAGCATAAAAAAGGAGATACAAAAATACATAAAAATTCCATAATAGCCTATAGAATATACAGGCTATTACACCAGTGTCGTCTAAGCCTCGAAAAATATCTATAACAGCTTTTCAGAGGATTGAATTCTTCAATTATATGGTTCACTGAATTGTCCATTCGACACATAAAACCAAACATCAGTTGCCTTAAGAGTGCCTCACGGGTTGGCACTCTATTAGCCACAAACAAATGACTGGCACTATGCCACCTAGGGACACGGAGCAGCAACCTCATTGCATCATTGTATGCTACCTTTAGCCGCTGCATACTCTTTTTCTTATAGTTAGACCACAATTGAGCAGTATATAGCGGTGTGATATAGGTTCTAAACAGAGAACACTTCACAGAGTCAGAACACATAGAAAACTTCCTTATGAGCATATTGGCTTGAGCATAAATTTTACAGCGCTGACGGTGTAGGTCTTTGTCATCTGTCCAGTCATTAGATATAACATGACCTAAATATTTGACTACCTCACACACAGCAAGAGGGCTGTCTGACAAATAAAAAGTCGGAAAAGTTGATTTATTGTCCTCATTGCTTCTAACTACCATTATGTGGCTTTTCTTAGTGTTATATTTAATATCATAATCTAAGCCATATTGCGAGCAGACTTTCAGCATCTGCTGCAGCCCAACGCTGTATGGACAGAGCAGGACAAGATCGTCTGCATACATAAGATGATTAACAACAGTGTTGCCCACAAGACAGCCAGTTTTTAACCTATTTAATTGGTCTGACAGATCATCCATATAAACATTAAATAAAATAGGAGACATAATTCCTCCTTGTCTCACTCCATTACTGACATGAAACGGAGCAGATACAACATTATCCCATTTAACCTGAAACGTTTGATGGGCATACCAAAACACTAAAATTCTCACTAAAAATATAGGAGCACCTCTATCAAGCAATTTTACAAACAGTCGTTCATGATTGATTCTATCAAATGCCTTTGACGCATCAATAAAACATAAAAACATGGACGACTTCAGGCTGTTATACCTGGACACAATCTCTTTAAGAGCATAGATACACATAGATCATAGAGCATAGATTAGTGGGCGGCAGTGGCTCAGTGGTTCATGTAGATTGTCTACAAACCGAAAGGTTGGTGGTTCAATCCCCGGTTCCACCTGACCAAGTGTCGAGGTGTCCTTGAGCAAGACACCTAACCCCAGCTGCTCCCGACGAGCTGGATCGCCTTGCATGGCTGACACCGCCGTCGGTGTGTGAATGAGTGAATGAATGGGTGAATGTGAGGCAATATTGTAAAGCGCTTTGGTGGCCATTGGGTCTGTGAAAGCGCTATATAAATGCAGTCCATTTACCATTTACCATACACAAATCGGTTCCATGCTTTCTTTTAAACCCAAACTGATTGTCAGTAGTAAGAACATACATTTCTAACTTTGTTAGCAGTATTCTCTCCAGTACTTTAGACAAGATACTGGCTAATGCAATTGGTCGATAATTGTCAATACTGTTAAGCTTACCAGCCTTGTCTTTAAGCACAGGTAGTAACAAAACAGACATAATAGCGTTAGGCAGGACACCATGAACCAAACAACCATTAAAGCACATGGAAAGCAAAGGACAGAGCTTATGGCTGGCATATTTTAGATGTTCAGCATTAATGTAGTCCATACCGCAGGCTTTGTTGTTCTCCAACATGTTAATGGCATCATAGATATCTACTACCCTAACCATCATATCTGCTGAGAAATCAGAATGTTCATGATTGATTCTAACTGAGTTACTTTTGACACAATTAAATAGGTCACAGTAATGCTCTCGCCAGAGCTCAGCTATTTTTTCTGGTCCACTAATACCTTCAATAACAGCCGGTAAGGAAATTTTATTGTTATTCATAATTTTGACCTCTTGCCAAAAATCAGTAGGGTTGTTTTTCTGTAACTTTCTGGCTAGTGAGTCTGCTCTCATTGTATTTTCATTTTTCTTAATAAATACTGTGTTGAGTACTATTTATGAGTACAGAACCTATTTGTGCTACTGTAGAAGTTTGGTGCCATTCTGGGCATTATTGGTGGGGTAATTTACCAGATACAGCCTTGGATCCATTAGTGCCTGCACTAAACCATCCGGCTGATATCTCTAAATAAGCTCTAACTTTAATAATGATCAACCAAGGGAATAAAGGCTTCTGGGGGGTGTTTGGCTCGAGGTCATGGTGCAAAGGACCCTAGGTGGATTTTACTCCGAACCATCCCTTTAAGATACTCAGTTATGGTCATACAGACTTAACATATATGAAAAAAAATAAACTGTTAAATGTGTATTTCTTTATGTGTCCACTTACAAGCGAAAAAATGCATGAGCTATATATCTTTATAATAATTTAATTGTCTGCTTTTAAAAGCTCATAAACAAAGATTGTAACTCACCATGAATTCATCCATATCTCCACCGCCACAGTTTAACTGCTGAACACAGAATAATTCATTGATTCAGAATACATTTTTTTATTTCTTCCAATATTTGCATATAAACAACTGGATATTTAATTATCTGTGTGTGAGAGAGTATTATGCACACTGTAAAACCTTGCTGTAAAAAACAGCCAAACATCTGACAGTAATACCTTTTTTCTTTTCTTTTTTAAACAGCAATATACCATAAAAACAATGAATTCTGAGTAATATTTGGAATATATTGTGAATTAACAGGTGTTTTTGGCTGTTGTGATATTGCCATAATCATCATAGACACTGATTCACCGATCTCATCCTTTGTCTTTTAATTTTATATGTATATTTTAATGTATTTCATGTATTTTTGGAGGATATTGAAATCATTCAGAGCTTAAAAACTCTTGCATAACTTAAACACACACAGACATCAACAATCAGCACATGAATATCAACAGTTGTGACAATCAAAAGTTTCATGTCGCAATGCATGCTGGGTACCACCATAGTACAAAACTGAATAAATGATGCAGCTGAATGGTCTTTTGTCACCTTTGTTGAGATTCATGAGCTGTTTTGATGTCTGTGTGTGTCTAAATGATGCTGTAACTTTGTTTTATTGTGTTTAAAAATAGTCCTTTATTCTAACTGATTGCTGTTGGAACTCTTGCTGTTGTAAATGTTCAAGTCTGTTAATTAGGAATGAAGAAGTGAAGCCTCTTGAATCATTGAAGCTTTTCTCTGGTTGTTTCGGGTAAAGAAGCATCAAGAGTGTTAAAGACAGCACCATCTTGTGGCAGGTCCAATACAGCAGCCAGGAGCACAGATGAAGTAGCTGGATCAGATCCAATACGTACTGGATGGTGGTGTGTTTTGGCGACGTCATAGATGCATGCGCAGTACCGATCTCTGGGTTATAATGCGCTGGTCTTAAGTGACATGTATGCTTTTTTTTTTTTTTTTTTAACAACAAAACAGTACAACATACAATTTTAGAGCCAGGGGAGCAAAGAAAACACACACACAGAAAAAAAAAATTAATAATTCAAAATAATTAATAATAAATCACAAGAATACAAGACCTTCTTTGTATCAATCAAAGATTTTGAAGACAGTACACAATTTAACAGTCTTAATAGCTTTTCCATTAGTGCTAGAATGAATAGTAGAAAAGTAATTTTCGAATTCTTTAAGGAATACTGAGAAAAGGGGCTTTTTGTTAGAAAACTTACACTTATAGATGTGAAATTTGACTAATAAAATTAACAGATTAATTACAAAAGCCTCCTTAATCACACTATCATACTTTGAATATCCAAAAATTACATTTTCAAAATGCAAAACTAAATTACAGAGTACATTTTCCTTAATAAACATAGACACTTCATTCCATAACTTTTTCAGGTTTTGAGCCAGGTTCTTCTTCAGCTCCGACTTCGCTTGCAGCCGTGCACGAGCACAAAACCTCACAACACCCTCCCCCTGTCGGTGATTGGTTGGAACACTATTTGTTTTGGTTTTGAGTGTTTGGCTAAACCATTTGTTTATGTGTGCAGATCTCAGAGCCTAGGCTGCCTACAGAGACGCAGTTTTTTGACGGCATGCTTATGGGGCAGGCAGCTAGCGGATCGTTAGGAAAGATTAGATGAATGTGATAAAAAAAAAATTTGGGCCTGAAATCACTGATACCACCTTTAAGTTGTGGGCCCTGAATCTATAATCTATGGAAGTACATTTACATTACATTTATTCATTTAGCTGACGCTTTTATCCAAAGCGACTTACAATTGCTATATATATGTCAGAGGTCGCACGCCTCTGGAGCAACTCGGGGTTAAGTGTCTTGCTCAGGGACACATTGGTGTCTCACAGTGGATTCAAACCCGGGTCTCTCACACCAAAGGCATGTGTCTTATCCATTGCGCCACACCACCCCGTTAAACGAAGTTTAACGTTTTGAATGGAATTATGGAAATTAATAAACTTTTCTGTGATATTCTAATTTTTTGGAAAGGGTCTGTATATAGAACATTTTAAAATTAAGCCATTTTATTTCATTCAGGTCATATTTGCTGTTGAGTGGAAGAAAAATGAGTCAAGTAAATGTCTCTGTAATTTTAATCCTAAAGCTACGATACAATATGATCTGTAAACAACTTAACATACACATTCAAGGGAAAAATAATATGCAAAATTAATAACGGCATCAAGAAATTAAATATTGTAAGATGTCAAAAAAAAAAAAAAAAAACATTGTTAAAAGATATTTAGTCTGGTAAGAGTTCCTTTTTTAATGGCTCATTTGGATGGATCTGATCCAGCTACGTCATCATGCGGCAGGCTGAAGCGAGGACCTCTTGAGACCCGAGCGCAGAGAGGCGTGGTTTATCGTTGATCACGTGCTTCTCGCGCTCCAGGAGCTTCATGAGAAACTGTGCTCCGCGTTCATACGTGATTTGAAGCTTTAGTGCAGTACACTTTTCTTGTTATTAATGTGCACATGCTTTCTGTACTCAACTACTGATCAAATGGTTAATATTTTTACATCTGCCTGTTTCACTTTATTTTTTTTAAAAGTCTATGTTATTGCCAGACAGAATCTGTGTGTTTAAATGACACATCTATTGTGTTAAATTCTACACAACACATGTTGTGCCTGAGCACACACATTACATGTGTTAAAACTGACACAATATGTGTCATTTTTAACACATCTCTTTTTACAGTGTATAATTATTTATTGCAAGCACTTGAAAGACGTGTTGAGGATGTCTGTAATGTGAGCTGGGTTCATTTCTAGGCGTTGACCGTGTTAATGTCTGAATAATCCGCCATTTTCAGAGCCAGATATTACGGTTACAGGCAGAGATTAAGGTGTTAACAGGCTACAATCTTTAGTTAAACAACAAATGTGACATTTTGGACAATTATTACAGTGTTTTATTTCAAACAAAGTCAAATTTAAAATGTTTTTTTTTTTTTTCATTTTCGCTCCATTGTGTGTTTAGTTTCGGTTTCGATGCGTCACTACAATATTATCCCCACAACTCCAATTACTACTTAATAATGCAAAACTGTACATTAATAGACTCCCTCAATTGTCAATCCCAACCTTGTTGCAGTCTTGATCGAAGTCCTCGTGAACGATGCGATGAGCTCGTGTAGGTGTTGAAAAGGTGAAACTCTGATGCTACACTTAACAAGCAGAACACAGAACTAATCTATACAATTTCATTTTAAAACATTCTCATAAAACAAGGCGTAAATCAACCCAAAAAGCAACAGAATCTTTCAGCGTGTTATTTGCTCCCTCCTTATTTCCTGCTGTCGTCTGGCTGAAAGCACCACTAGAGTCTGAGTCTGCAGCCGGCGAGACTTCAGGGGGTGAGCAGGGGCGGGGCTAGACTCTCAGTACAGCGGAGCTTCATCATTCATTCTTCATCTGCTACCGAGTCATTTTAAAATTAAAACCGTTAAAGAAAACGTAAAATATCTGATGAATGCATATGTAATAATGTGTCACTTATATGTTAAATAAAACACAAATAAAAGCCACATTTTTTAGTCTGTTAGGAGCAGTTTGCCAGTCATAAGTGAAAGTGTTTCAGCACCGCGGACAGCGACACCTGATAGACAGCGATGGTGCTGAACAGGCCACGTGCGCTCAGTCAGTGCCACATTATATAACTGACAACATGGCACTATTATAGGTGCGACATGAGAACTTAACTGGGATGAAAACTTTGAGAAAAACAACTGATTTACAACATTCTGACTGAGTGACTTATTCATAACTAAAATATACATTTTTAAAGACGATTTTTTTTTTCTTACCATTTGGTTGTTAACGATCCTCCAGAACAAATAAATCTAACAGTGTTGAGTTGTGGATGATGATGATGATGATGATAAGTATGATGTGAGAGGAGCACACGATGCTACCACACTTTTCCTACTATCTTGTTCTTCTCATTCTTTTCTTTTTAATGCGCCCGATTTATATTTTCTCTCCATTTTTGCAACTATTCGTAACTATTCTCTACATTGCACATTCGCAGCTCACGCCTGACTAAAAAGAGCTGGATTATCTCAATGTTAGCTAATGCAGTAATCCGCTTTTATCAGCTAATAATCTGCAATATGTTACTTTGCCAGGGCCAGTGCAGTGTATCAGCTGGCGAGGGCCCCGCTCCTGTCCAGTGAAGCGAGATCGGCGGCGTTTGAGGGTCCCTGACTGGCACGGGGCCCTGGGGCGGCCACACACAGCTATCTCCGCTAATGCGCGAGAGCACTGGTGTATGACATCGAAGTACCACGAGAGCGATAAGAGAACAGTTTCGTGTGTGTTAGAATCGCTCTCGCACGAGTTTAACTGAACACACTCGAGTTACACTGACTCTCAGCTGTTCAAGATCTGAGATGACTTCTTCTAAACGTCTGTCTGTATACAGTAACGCAAGCTGCAGGCTGCATTAGTGCCAGTGAATTGATAATGCATTGCAATAAACCATCTTTTAACTGAAGGGCAACACAATGAGGGTTTATGCGAACCCGATCTATGTGTTCTGGCACTAATATTGTCTACAGAAGTTCAGATCGCGCCTCCAGCTCCACAGGGATGAAGATCTTCCTCAGGCAGCTGTGAACATACAACATGAGGCACTACAACATCAGCAGGCTCAATAACGGGTCTCCATCATCATCATCGGCCAGGAAAGGGTGAATGACCACTCTTAATCTTGCTGTGTGTTGTTTTAATAGATGATCAACTCCAGAAACAATACCAAAATGTGTTATTACTGTATGAGAATGACTTACACACTTCAGTTTAAACTGTATCTATACGAGCTGCCATCTTGCCAACAACAGCTGGTTTTGACATACTGTGTGCTTTATTTATTTTATATTGCACATCTCCGCTGTAAAGTAGATTATTAGAGACGCACCCTGTTCGATTTCTTTTATTTTACAAAAGCACTTATACAGACACACGCCCAACGCTGGTGTTTTTCTTTAAATAAACTCGTTTAGGCTTTAAAATAAATATTGTTTGTGGGCTAATTAATTCCACAATAATCTGTTTATTTTATTGGCTACTTATATTTTTCATTTCTGTTTTGCATTGAACACCATGTAAAGGATTTGCTGTGCACCGCAATGCCATCCTCCCATAGACAGACACGCTAAGAGCTTTCTTCATAATAAAGGGTTTCTATTGGAGGAAAACGCTTGACGTGTCATTAAATCATATTCTGGGCTCATCTGCTCTTCTGTAGGATAGTATGGTTTATTAATAAGGTGTGTGTGTGTCACCTGGAAGTGTGGAAACTGAGTTTGGCTGGAGAGGAACACGTCTTTTGTGTCGTCTTACATTCCCAGCTAGAAATGTTCTGTTCTATAAATGTTTTCAGCGGGTAGTTTTATTATTGTTCCCTTTTAATAGTTAGAATAACATTCTTTAAAACATTATAAAAAATGTTTAGTAATAACATTGTTGGAACATTATGCCCTAACATTGTTAAAGTTTTTTCCCCAGTTTGTTAAATGTTTTATTTAGAGTCGAACTTCATGCTTTAATAACATGCAAATGTTGTGTAGTGACATTGTAAACTTTATTAGCTCTAACAGAAAGAAAGTGTGCACATCATCAAACAGGATTAAAAAAGAATAAACATAATTCTGAACATTTTAAAACATTTGTGTATGTAAAAAATATGTAAAGTAAAAAATAAACTGCTCAAGAAACAACTATGAATAAACAACAATCTCAACATTTTTATACATTTTGTATCACATGTGTGTGTGCACTACTGAGGGCTGAGCGGACCGGAGTCACAGTGGGGAAGGCTTTAGTGTGGTAGATGCTGCAGGGTTATGAGGGATAGGGCTTTATGTCCCCGGGGTTAGGGGTCACTGACGGCAGGGTTAGGGGTGAGGTGTGGGTGGCCGTTCACAAGGGTTCTGGCCTGACCCACTGACCCGAACATGAGGGAAGAGCAAGGATATGTAAGTCTCGTTGAGTCCTCTCGGGTAGAGTGTGTCCAAGCGTTTGATCCAGACGCTCTCGGCCCTGAGGCTCTCCCTCAGAGAACATGCTGGATCCGCCTGGAGACACACTGAGTGTATGTTTGAGAGAATGAATTTACTAGAGCCATACGTAAACAAAGAAAATAGTTCAAATAGATAAACTGCCCGTCAAGTCTTCCACAGCTCCTGGGAGCAGCATGTGTCCAGAAGCCAAGAGCGACTCACAGTAGTAGCGGTGAAGGGTCTCGTCTGCATTAGACACTTCCCTGCCCAACTGCAGATCCTCTTGTGTTCTCTGAAGATCGTTAAACACAACCTTCAAAATCCATCCTGACATTCCTGAATACCAGAAGATGAAGACACAATAGATGTGGAAACAACAGAGAGTTAAAACACAACCCTTAAGATTAAGTGAGACAAGACAGGTGAATGTGGATAATAACAGTGTTATTACAAACTTTTATACTGAGATGATGAAGTCGCACTGCAAACAATGCTTGCAAAACTACACTGTACTTACGTTTCCGTATTCGCAGGGCTGTCGACATCATGTGTGCTGGTTAAACCAGCAGAGGAAGGGGGGTCAGATGTCGGGCTGGTTATGGACCAGAAAACCCAGGCGAAGAAGCTCCTTCAGCATCGCCACCTGACAGCCTCAGAGATAATGCTGATCATCCCACACGCAGGCGTTTTGGGCCAACAACAACTATATTGTTCAAAATACAGTATTAAATATCCAAAAGAAAAGAAAACAAGTCATTTGTGACATTACAACACACGTACAACATAAATGAACAAGTAGCCTAGCTTATTCAAAATACTGCAGTGCACGTCTACATTACACACAAACAAACACTAACCTTTACAAATCATACACAAAAATCAACTTTGAACGGTTGATTTGTTGATTCTTCCACTCTCAAATCCGTTTGTTTATGTTTTGATTAACTGAATGATACCCCTGCTCCCGTGTTTAACTACTATCTCCCGACAGAGACCCGGGTTTTTGTTTTTTTTTCAAAATAAAAGTCCCGATTGCTGAATGCAACTTTGTTTAAATTAAAGGTAAAAATTAAACTATTTATTTAGTTAAATTATATTTACTTATTAATTCTCCTTTTTAAAATTAAAAAAAAATATATATTTTTTACCAAAAAAGTAAAAAAAAAAAAAAAAAAACATTCAAAACATTGCAGCATTAATTCACTTACCACGTTGAAACCCATGTGGCAAACCATTATGTGCATTAGTGAATTTTACAAATTTTCCAAGTTTCATACAGATAAAACACACCATTGCAGAAATATGGACAGTTAAGCTTCGGCCAATCAGATGCCATATATGCTAATGAGGGTGAAAGTCGTTTTTACCTCCCTACCCTAGCTCTAACCCTAAAAATAAAAAATAAAAAATTATATTTGTTTTTTTGGCATTTTGTTGGCCTCTTTTTAAATAACCAGAGGATTTTGTTTCAAAAATGCGGTTTGAAAGAGATCATTCAGTGTAACCGTCATCAAAAGGCGCCCAGAAAGCCCATGTGCTGCAGAAAGGGGAGTTCACTGCTCTTAAATATGTGATAACTCCACCTAACCCATGGTGTGCTAAGTTACAAAAACACATGTCATTCAGTGAGATGCCCCAAAAAAACACTTGGATTGTTAGATTTTTAGAAAAATAAGCAGATGTTGTGAATACTTGTGATTAACAACAATTAACATGACTAAATATCTTGCAACATTTTGCTTATCTAATAAATAGATCTTGATTTCTACTGCAGCCGTGTCACTGTGCATCTTGTCGTTCATCGACTCTTCAAGGTTTTTCTGTTTTTGTTGCAGATCTGAAATCTGAGCAACAGCAAATTCCTCAAAACAGTTTATTCTAGTTATGATCACCTCCTCCATAGAAAGGTCCAGGTCATTTTCTTCAGCGCTGCTCATCTTTCGTCTTGTCCTGATGAACCTGGAACAGAAATTAGAAATATAATTGAAAATATCTTGTGGGAACGGTATATGTGTAGATCATTAACAACATTTTGGGGACAAACATGCACTTCAGAGTGAACTAGGGGAGACCCTGGCACAAACCATCAAAATAATAATCATAATAATAAAGTTTGTGATTATGGTTAGGCTAGCGTGTTTGCAACTAGCGGTGGGAGAACAACAGAACTAAAGCGATATTGGTCTATGAAAAAATCAGTACAAATATCAACACAACCCCGTAGAGCGCATGTCTTTATCGACATGTTTTAATTTGTGCGTGAGTGTTTTTTGCAGCATACGGGTATTACGATGTAATAGGCCTACAAGTGCGGTCGATCTCAACAGACACGCGACAACAACAAAGAAAGTTACAGAGGATTGATTGTCTACACAGCAGTAAATATAACACATAACTACATAAAGACTAGCAGGATAAAGCACCTGCTGTCACTCGTCGACTGACTACTGTAGCTGCTCATGTCCCATCGAGTGCATGCTGTGAGATGGCTATTTCTTTCAATGCAGATCTAGACTACCCAAAATAAGTGATAGGCTATTTGTGCGTTTTATTTACCTTGATTGTGGACTGATGGGCTGTGTCACTCTGAATAGGGCAGATGAGGCGGCGGGATAAACCACATGACCCTGAATGAGGACAGACCGTGGGTCAGGAAATGCTGAACTAGATGTCTTCGCTCATCAATACTGTGTGTGCTGATCGGCTCTGACCCTCAGCTCATTCTTCATCTGACACACGTATTGTTTGCGGCATCTCACACAGAGGTCCAGATACAGGTAACAGTCTCGTGGGTCAGAGGTCGAGTGTTTTTAAAGATTTGTTTATTAAATCTGCTCATCACCCATTTGGTTTGTATGAAGTACTTACAACGAAGTCTAACTATCCTGATTCTTCAAATTTGGCTCCCTTGTGCGAGACCACATCCAGAAAGTTGACCTCTGACCTGTCCATATACTGTATTTGACCCTAATGGATTCCTGATGTGAGTTCAGGTGGGCGATAAAGGTGAGGAACTCGTCCTCCGAGTGGGTCCAGACGCCCCAGATGTCCTCCAAGAGCCTGAGGTAGGCGAACGGTTTCAGGGCAGAAGCTGCAAGAGCCATTTGCTCCCGGTCTGCCATGAACATGTCCGCATACGAGGGGTCAAACTTCTTTCCCATAGCTGTGCCCTTCACCTGTAAGTAGAGTTTAGAATCAAACTCAAAGTCGTTTTGGGTCAAACTGATTTCTAAGAGTTTCAACAGGTGCTCGTCCGGTCTGAGGGGATCAGGGTATTTAGACATGATGTTTTTACTGCTTTTAGGCCGGTTGGGGTGTCAATATTAGTGTACAAGCTATCAATGTCAATCGTCAATAGAAATGGGTTAGGGTTAACGCCGCTCAGGGTTAGGGGTTAGAGGTCAGGGGTTAGGGTTAACGCCCCTCAGGGTCAGGGTTAGGGGTCAGGGTTAGGGGTCAGGGTTAACGCCCCTCAGGCCGCAGTTCCTCTGGTGCTGCTGTGTGTTCGTGACACATTAACTGACTCTCATCCACGGATGGTCCTCCATTATCTCTCCTGCACAGACAATCATATGAAATCAAATCAGATGTTCTGTGTTTGGGCAGAAATCCAATCTGACTTTTGTCCAGAATTTTGTGGGTTTTGAGAAAGTTCTGCAGTCTTATATTAATAATGGAACAGAATATTTTCCCCAGGTTGCTATTGACACATATGCCTCTGTAATTGTTTGGCTCATATTTGTCTCCTTGTTTAAAGATCGGTGTAATCAGGCCTTGGTTCCAGGAGTCGGGGACATATCCTACACTCAAAACTATGTTGAATAATTTGATTATAGCGGTTTTGAATTTGTCGTTGGTGTATTTGATCATTTCGCTTAATAACTCGATAAAAACCACAAGGTTTCTTCACTAGGATATTTTGCTTTTGAACAGCTCGTGCACGCGTGGGTGTGGTCACATTTAGGGCTGGGCGATATATAGATATAAAAAATATATATCGATATATTTTTGAATGCGATATGGAATTAGACCATATCGCATATGTCAATATAGTTCACATTTGCACTGTGATCCTCATCCAAGCGGCTGCTGACCCGGAGCTCTCTGCGCTGCTCCCCGCGCCCGCGCCACCCTTCTTCCTTTCTGTGTGTGTGTGTGTTTAGAGCATGTTGTGTTAAGAGAGATGACTACTTCAGAACACACAGCACAACAGGACCTACCAGGCAGTGACATAAGTGTGCGCTGAAATAGTCTTTCACCTCAGAGAAGCGGACTCTCTTGTCCAGTCAGCCGTTATCCTGTACTCGTAGCGCACACTCTTCAGTTGCGGCGGCGCGTGCTGTGTGCCTCACTGTATATAAAGTGCAAAAGAAACTACGAGCATCAACGCCGTTACGTTGTAAATTACTCTAAATAAAGTAATGCAGGGATGATTTTCATTCTGTTCATCAGGAGCAGTTTCCATGTTTCATTAACAGTTATTGTTAGTATTGTGTATCACCATGGTTACTGTCGTTCCCATATTAACCCCAAAATACCACTTTATTTGCATTTTGTGTTATTTTTTATATTTTTAAATGACTGGGGCTCATACCAACATTGTATGAACAAAAAGTTTGGGATTGCTATCATTTAGCATAGGCCTAATGTTTATTTATTAGTAGTTTTTACTATTAGTCATTAGGGGTGTAACGGTACGTGTATTCGTACCGGACCGTTTCGGTACAGGGCTTTCGGTTCTGTGCACGTGTGTACCGAATGACCGAATGCCTGAATGCAATATTTTGTGTGCGGAACATAGGTACATTTTCGTGTTTCCACACGAACATATTAAGTGACGGAAGTCTCCGCGTTCAGCGCAAATCCCGCCCTGCAGCTGATTCTAAAGTTTTACCCGTCGTCACTGTAACCTAAACTAGGGCTGCACGTTTTCAAGTTTTTCATTAACCGTTAACCGAGGCCCTTATCGGTTAATACTCGGTTAACCATGGACACCCCTAACCTAAACCAATGAAATAGACTGCAGGGCGAAAAAAAGCTTTTCCGCTCCGTGTGCGTGTGTGTGTGTCTGCGCTCTCTGCTCAATGTTCGACTCCGTGTTTGCGCTGCGCGTTCTGCTCTGTGGTTAATGGCCCAAACACTCCAATCATGTAGGGGAGCGCGGGGCACAACGTAACACGGGGTTAGTTGTAACACGCTTGTTTTAAATACTTCCGCACATGCTTGGATGACGAAACTTTGTGTATTTACTAGTTGCCATATCAACACTATATAGAAAAAAAAAATCCGCCAAAAATTTTATTTTTTTGGAAGATATCCATAGATATTTATTAAACCATAGCAAAAGTAAATTTCTTACTTAAGTTAATTTTTCATCTCTATTTTTTGTGTTTATTTAAAACAAGACAAATCTAATATTATTTTAATCTCCAAGATGTTATTTAACAGTTGAGATAGTTAGTAAATGCTTCTATAACTAGCTGAAGACACTAGCAGGGTTTAAATCCCAGTTGTGCAGGCGGGGCATGTTGTAACACTGTGTTACAATGTGCCCCTATTAGAAATATGCTATTATATTCTATACTTTTATTAACTTTATTGAGAAAACGTGAGAACAATGTGAATAAAGACTGAGAGTCAATGTTCATAAATTACTAATTATTTATTTGTTTTGAAATATGTTGTATAGCTGTGTTTTCATGTGTTTGTAGTCAAAACTAAAAAATGAGTTTATATTTAAATATAAAAAAATGCCATTATTTTATATGAAAAAGTTTTTTAATTGTATTTTATTTAGAAAATATTTTAGTTTTTTTAGTATGTTTTTTTTATTAGATCAGATAACATTTTAAGCTGTCATATGGTCATGTTACAATGTGCCCCACACATGTTACAATGTACCCCACCTATGGGGCATGTTGTCACATTTCACTTCCATTCTTTCGGGGTAAATCAAGAAAAAAGTATATACTGTATTAATAAAACAAAAACACATAATTGTACTAGACATGTGGGAAATTAATGTGGGAAAAAATAAATACTCTGAACATTAAGTAGATTTACACAAACTGAGAAAGTCAAAAAGCGTTACTTTGTGCCCCGCTCTCCCCTACCGATCAAGCACTGGAAAAGCAAAGTCTGCTCAAATAAGGTGAAATTTCTCAGTAGTAGACTTCTGTTCGCTGAGCTGGTATAGTCATGCTGGCAACAATGGTAAAATGACCTGCTCTGATCACATGCTCTGGTAATAATAGCTTTGTAGGAATATATTTTATTTTGATAATTAGTAAAAAAAAAAAAAAAAAAAAAAATAATCTTAAATTGATTATGTTGATTGATTATTGAAAAATAATAATACATTGATACCAGTGATGCGCGGGTCAATGTATAAACAAACCGCACCCGACCGACGTTTTCAACTAACCCGCCCGCAACTCGGACCGCAAAAAACGAAAAAGAAAATATTGTACCCGACCCGCTTCCTGACCCGCATTTTTTTTAAAGTAGCTATAATGCTCATCATAGCGTCTTAATATAACTTAATATTCAAATTTTGTCAAGAATTATAAAAAATCGTCAATATAAGCTCATAATTTGTAGCCTACTAAAATAGTCTAAATGTTTAGTTTTAAAAACAATTTTAAAAAGCTGGCTATGTCTATTTTGATGTTTCTGCGCAAGTTCAGCAGACAGTGAGGTTCGGGTTTGTTCCGATCAGAGCTCGTGAGCGGAGAGCGCATTTCTGAATATTCCGCTCCGCTCATGGTCGCTCGCCCAACCCAGATGGCCTGCTGGTTCGAAAATATGTGGAATAAGGGCTGCCTCCGACTATTTTTTTTTTCTTGTCGACTAGTTGTTCATTTAAGCCATTCGTGGACAAATCGCCCCTTTATATTAAATTAATTACTTAAAGGCTAGCCTACAGGAATAAGCGTAATGACCGCACGCTTAAAGCTTGCCACAAAGAACCGGTTAAAGTAATGATTATGAATGTGTCTAAATTAGCAAGGAGACATTTAATTGTTTAGTAATAAACTGGTGTTTTCTGTGTCGCTGCAAAGATGAAGTTGACAATGCGGAGATTGCGGACTCGCCATGAACGCCAGAGAGAAATTCACATTTCATATGGATTAGCCTACATAATCAGAGAGTATAGCCTATTTATTTTGAATATTTTCGTTTAAAAGTAGACATTTCAAGCTTTCTGTAATATATAGCCTATATTTATCAAATCTGTGAGGCACAAGTTGAGTTTCGGCGCCCTCCAGTTCACATGCAGTGATCGCGTACCGGCGCCTTATTTTGTCTGCTATATATTTGCTTCTTATTTAATAAATACGGGCAATTGATTGATAAAACATTGATCAAAATTAAGATACAATTTATACAAAACGAAAATCTTTTAAAAAGAGTTTTCTATAAAACAAAACTTAATGAAGTCGTCAAAATCATGTTTTACCAAAAACAGTGCCGTTGCTAGGAGGGCGCCAGCGCCTCTGCCTCTCAGCGCCTCTGCCTCACGAGTGGATGATAGCCCTGAAGACGCCTAGCAATGATATACATTTAGTGGTAGTATACCTTTAGTTAAGTTATCGCAGCGTGCTAAGAGACAATGTTATCGGAAAATGCAGCCCAGGTATATGCATAATGGAGATTCCAAAGCTCTCTTCTTTGGTCAGAACTAGGGCTGCACGATTTTGAGAAAAAACCTAATTGCGGTTTTTCTGACAAATATTGCGATTGCGGTGCGATTTTCGATTTTTTTGGTTTTATTTATTTTAAAGCTTGAGTAAGCAAACTGTACTTTTTATGTAATTTATGTAATAAATATAACCTTATTGTAAAGTGTTACTGATTAGTTATACACCGATTCAGACGTCTCCTGAGTTCACTGTTGGAAAGATCAGTTGTTTTAACCATTCATTAAAATGAATCGGTTCAAAGGAGTCATAGTTCGCGAATTGGACGTGTCATGCGCGTTGTGTGATTATCCCAGCAGTTAGGACATGGACATCCAAGATTTCTGTCAACACAGAAAACATTTCATCACTGGATATTTTTTTTCGTTTAATTAAAGAGTTTTTTTTTTTTTTTTGTCAGTTAAATGTCCGGAACGCTTTTCAGTTCAATTTATTTAGCACAATTCACACCCAGCGGTAATTCAGGAAAAAAAATCTCCGAATGATCCACATGAAACTTTGGTCTTCCGACCTTTTACCACCGTGTCGATTTATTTTGATTAATATGTGCGAGGGGAGAGAGAGCAAGACGGCGCTTAGTTTGGAGACGGTGAAGTCTTGTTTACACTTTCGCCTGGCTCCGAAGAGAGAGAGAGAGAATGCGCGCGCGCGACCGTCTCTCTCTCTCTCTCTGCTCGTTCTTTCAGTTAAACATGCGCCCTGTCACTCACAAGCGCAGCAGTTCATCTACATTACTCACCGATCAAATAAGGCTTTGGCGGGACAAAAATTCACAATGGCACAATTCGAGGTACACGTTGTGTGTTAGCTGCTTTGCTGCTGACAGAAAGCCGGTGCACTGCATACAACCTTGTAACTTTCCATTGCCATTTCTAATTGGCCAGCAAGCCAGGAACGCGAGATTCGACCATTTTGATTGGCTAATAGGTTTGTCACTCAAATGTCAGAGGCGGGGGAAAAAACCTAAGACTCCTGAGGTTAGGTTATTGCGGGAGTTAAAACCTCAATATCGATGCGATAAAGGTTAATCGTGCAGCCCTAGTCAGAACCATGGAGAGCGATCGCGGATTTACTTTTACAATGCAACACAATATTTAAAGAGCATCAAGCTATTAAAATCTATATTATGTATACGCACAGATAATATAACAGTAGGCTATATTAGTCAATATTTTTTTATTAGGTTAAGCAGTGATTGGATAACGTTTTTTTATTTTATTTTTATTTAAATAACAAAACGTTTTTAATTTAAGGCCCACCCACAATTGGTCTGGCTTATCCAAAACTGGAATCCTGGCGCCGTGCCTGGTTGGTCGTGCCAGTTTTGTGGTTATCAAATGTGTAAATAGCATCGCAAGAAGTAGCCTACACATGACAAAGCCAGCACTTTGGTCATCATCTTTCATTATTTCGGCAAATGTCTCCCACACTTTGCTCTTTCTATTTGTGTATTTGCGGAGCTTCCACTCCCCAGTCTTCACCTTTTCTCTTGCCGCCTCCATCTCTACCTGCAGACTGAGCTCGTGCGTCATCTTCGCGCCAGTTATTCAGCCAATAAAGTGTAAATTAAATTTAAAACGTATTCATAAAAAATTGTGTCTAGAACTATATCAATTACAAAGGTTTAATTGGCATCTTTATTTCAAACGACCCGACCGACCCGCATATCATTAAAAATATTTTTGGATGACTCGTAACCGCGGGTAACCGCGGGTGACCGCAGGCACCCGCTCATTTCGGATCAACCCGCGCATCACTGATTGATACATCTATGTTTAATATTATTTTAATATTGATGATTAGAGGAAACCTAGTAAAATGACCTGCTCTGATCACATGCTCTGGTAATAATAGCTTTGTAGGACTATATTTTATTTTGATAATTATTAAAAAAAAAAAAATGAAAAAAAAAAAATTCTTAAATTGATTATGTTGATTGATTATTGAAAAATAAAAATACATTGATACATCTGTGTTTAATATTATTTTAATATTGATGATTAGAGGAAAGCTAGTAAAATGACCTGCTCTGATCACCTGCTCTGGTAATAATAGCTTTGTAGGAATATATTTTATTTTGATAATTAGTAAAAAAAAAATGGGAAATGTTTTTTTAAATTGATTGTTGATTGATTATTGAAAAATAATAATACATTGATATATATGTTTAATATTATTTTAATATAGGGCTATTTTCTGTTCCTTTTTTTTCACGGTGTTTCATTTAATTAGGTGATTCTTAGTTTAAAGGGTAACTAAACCCTAAACCAACTTTTTTTAGTTAATGATCTGTAAGAATGGTGCTTTATTAGTGCTGTTCATTGATTCAAGTAATTTTTTTGACATTTGTGTTTAAAGTATTTTAATTTAACTAAATATGGTGTAAAAACGTCTGAGTGCTGCCCTCTTCAGGTTGAACAGTGGCTACTGCAGTTGAATTTTCCTATTGGAAGTTGTGGTACACTCTGACGTCAGAGGGTACCAGCTAACCACGCCCTTGCCTGCAAAGAGATACGTCTCAGATGCACGCCCCCTCTTCACTGGGCTCTGCCTACTTTTCCAGCATTTTTCAAATATTGCCAGTGGGTGGAGTCAGGCTCTGACCAGGGGTTTAGTTATCCTTTAAATATAAGAAGTTTAAATATTGATGATTACAAGCATGGAGGAATTGCAATTAATTACAGCAAATTGTGCAATTAAGGGTTCTTTTTTTTAATCGATTCCCAGCCTTAATTTTTAAATGTGAGCAGGCCTACAAGCTGGGATTGGTAATGCTGCACTGTAATCATAGTTATTTATTTATATTTTTCATAAAATGTATTATGTGATATTGGTTTGAGACTGAGAGTATTTTATTTAGTGGAGAACTTTGCATCAGTATTTTATTTCTTATTCTTTTTTTATTTTATATATATTTTATTAAAAAGTGTTTAAAAAAAGTGTAAACAAATTGTTAAAAAAAAGTTTATAATAATAAACAACCTGCAGTTTAATGTTTGCATTTCTTTCCCTTACTGTACCGAAAATAAACCGAACCGTGATTTTTGCGTACCGTTACACCCCTATTAGTCATATTCTTACATTTTAAGTGTATGTTAGGTAAAGGGGGACAGTACTTGTGTGTGTTAACAATTTTTGTGTAAACATGTATTATAATATGCATGCATATATATTTCAATGTAAATTGTGATAATCGTAATTAATAATGCAATTACAATTTCAAGGGAATAATCGGCAATTATGATTTTTGTCATAATCGTGCAGCCCTAATAGATAGATAGATAGAGGTTTGAAGATAGATAGATAGATAGATAGATAGATAGATAGATAGATAGATAGATAGATAGATAGATGTTTCTGTTGCCCACTGTGCCATATTCATGTCATATTTACTGTGCTGGAAGTAAAATTAGTGTTACCTTGTTTCTGAATAAATTATGACAGTTTTCATTCTTGGGTAAATTATCCCTTTAACTCGTGTGTGTGTGTGTGTGTGTGTGTGTGTGTGTGTGTGTGTGTGTGATGATTAGGGATGGGTATCGTTAAGGTTTTAACGGTATTACTACTCTTACCGATACTCCTTATCGATCCGGTACTTTAACGGTATTCTTATCGGTTCTTTTTGTTATATTAAAAAAAAGGAAAAAAATTATTTGGAACATAATTAATATTGCTTTATATTTTGAAATGTAAAATAAATATCTATAGCAAAAGAAAAAGCAATGCTTTAACAAAACAAATAAAACATGTATGTTATGCAGAAGGGTGCAGGCTTTTGTGCTTTATATACAGAAGACATAGGACACCAAAAACAAAGTACAAACACAAACAGTACAAACAGATGTCTACTGACATTACTGTTCAGGAGTAATATGGGCTAAAAAGACATCTAATAAAGTCAGATGTAAAATAACACTGCATAGTTTATCATAGATTAAAGCTTATAAAAGCCAAAATTATTCATTCAAGAGCTGCGACTGATTTTCTCTTTGCCTTTTGTTGTTTGATTCACATTAATGGAGCAATCGTCAGAAGGTTTATTAGACTGCTGCCCCTTTAAGACCAAATGCAGATCTAAGCATTATTAAGCCTTATATTTTCTCCCAACTATTTACGCCCATTTAAGACATAAACTGTATTTAAGTGAATAAACTGTTTAAGTGAATCTGTGAAGACAGCCATTTTGACATATTTTTGTGTATATTTGATCGTTTATATCCGCACAAAGCCCAAAATATACGTTGCTTGTTTCGTTGTGGTGTGTTTCGGAGCGCACGCCGCATTTGGAACAGCGTCTATTGCTCAATTTTGGTACTTTTAATAGCCTTTTATTATCAAACGCGTCCTGCAGTTTAGCAACAGTATAGACTACATTTTACAACAATCACCGATCATGCAGATTCTGAAGTTACGTTTGGGATTTAGGGAGAAATGACAGCGCACTGCTGTGAAAGGAAGGAAGTTGCGCTAAACAGAATGAATGCGGCTTTAGTTTTTAATGGTTATACCTCAAATATCTTTTTTATAATCATTGGAAGCCAAAATCTAAATCTAAAATAAAATTAGTTTAAAATCAAAGATCTAAAGTGTAGCCTAACCGTTTGAATGTTTAGTTCTGTCCTCATCGTCATTAAGCAGGGCTGTTGTGTTGTGCGCGCCGTCGCTCCACGTGAAAGATCGCTCTCTCTCTCTCTCTCTCTCTCTCTAGCAAAAATGCATCACAGTCAAATAGTTCAATATTATTATATATAGAAGTGGCTGGCGAGATTAAATTTGCAAGATAATTTCTTAATAGCAATAGCACTTCCTTAATTTATCCAGTACCTTCAGCAGAACCGATAACGTCCGAGCTTATCGATCCAGCGGTATTTCAAAATTCAGCACCGGGGCCCGTTTAATACCGGGTTTCGGTACCCATCCCTATTGATGATACTGTAATAAACTGTTTTTAGTAGAAACAGTACAATACCTGTGTGTGTTAAACTGAGACTTTACGTTTGGCCGGTGGTGTTTCGTCTGGCGTCTCTCTCCTTCTGACTCCGGCACATTCCTCTGTGTCCACAGCAAAACACAGCCTGCAAAACACATACAATAATAATATTTATCTCTGTACGTACAATAAACACTAGATCAGAGGAGTGACCAAAGCCACTTTACCACAGTCCAGAGGGAGTTTCAGGCACACGCTTCAAGTCAAATACTAAATCAAATAGTCAAAAAGTAAAATATTTTATATCATAAAGTTTACCATTTTATATAAATATATACATTTTTGATTTTGTAACCCTGCCCCAAACATTTTATTGATAATATACAAAGAATATATAAAATTAAATGAGTCAAAAATGAGTACAAAAAAAGACAATTATTGCATTAATAAGGTATGTTGCGACCCTAATCGTCTAATCTACCCATAACCATTTCTAAATGTATGTTCTTTTATACTAGAGAAAAGCATCTCAGGCACACAAGTGTAATCTTATGATAGTGTATTATTGCAGAAATGTGTCTAAAGGCAAGATGTGTTGCAGTCGCAGTCCTCTGTGTGTCATTATATTACTGAGCTAAAGAGCAGAACTTAACTTTTCTGTTATATGAAATGTGTTGTAAATACTGATCTATATAGAGAGATCTGTGGTCTTACAGCTTCTTTACGCGCTAATATTCTAATTTATGCAAATGTATGTGTGTGAATTTAAGCGGGATTTGAGGTTAACGGTCTCTGACTGAATCTGTTCCTCACAATCGCGCGATTATAAAGACTTATTTTTTGCATTTATGTTGCGTTTACAGAAAACACTAATTGTGTCCTGGCAAAAAAAAAAAAGAAATATAAGGCAACAAAAAAAAGTTTTGAAGTGTCTTGTTTAACAATATGTACCATTAATTATCATCCGAAACGAGCACCACAATTCCCGAACATGTATCGTAGCCTAATTATGCACACGTGACTAAGTTAGCATACAAAACACATTCCCCAAAACTAAATACTTTAAGCCAGGATCTCTCCCTGATTCTCATCTAAATGAAACCCCCCTCAGTCACTCACTGTGTCTGCTAAAATGATCTTTACCCGTCGTCCACATTAGGCACATTACTGGAACAAAACAAGGAAGATGGGCTTAGCTAGTAGGGCCACTAATGAATGAAAACAATACCTATAATAATATACATTACTTTGAGTTATCCTTACCTTTTCGCAGCACAGAGACGAAGGTAAAATAAATAACTGCTTTCAAAGTGTCAAGCTCGCTCGTCGACGGATGAGTGGATCTAATGACACAGATTCTGATCGTCTGGAAGGTGTGCGTCCAAAAACGGTTGATTCCAGTCCGCTTAATCACGCTTCTAGATTAATGCGCTGCCTTCACTGAAGCGCGCTCTAATGGAAGCGCGCGCGCGCGAGCACACCCGAATACCGCTCCGCTTCCGGTGGTTATCTCCATTTCCTGTTTTCAAAATATACAACTACAACAACAATGATTACAGTTATAACGATACAATTATTTAACATGAATAAAATAAATTAATAGTATTATTGATAATAGTAAAGTATATTGTAGTTGTCTAAAGATTTTTTATTAGGCTATTTTTAACTTTATTTTACTAATGATTTGATGTTATTATTATTTTAAAAAGCAAATGCTACTGAGTGTGCATAGTTTTAATGCAAGTCGATATAGTCATATAGCCTATAACCACAGGCCTTCCTACTATTGAGACTGTAAAGTCATTTAGATGGTGTAATTGTTGATGAGTTAAAGGGAAAAACAAGTAAAAATAAAATAAAAAATAAAAACATAAAATATATAAAATAAAAAATCTTATTTTTAGATCTGCATAACTAATAAAGAAAACTTCTATATGCTCGATTCCTTGTTAATCTCCAAAACTAGCCTAAAGCTGTCAGGTTCTCGGAGACGGCTAAGGTAAGGAAGGCTGAAACATGACCAACACTTACTAATAACAGTTTCCTAATGAGACCGAGAGAATGCTCTTCTTTAACATTGGGACCATGTTTTATTGAGTACAACGTGTTACCTCAGAAACATTCCCAAAACATCCTGAATGTTGCAGTTAAAATGATATATCTTAGTTTACATTAACGTTATAGGAACATTTTTTAAAATGAAAAAACCTCCTTAAAATATTCGTTAAACATTACATTCACGTGTTTTCTTCAGGACATTAACCGAACTCGTAGGGAATGTTAGCATCCCCTGCTAGCTGGACTATTTAACGCACTGTATTCTGATTATAAAGTAAGTATTACACTGTTGTTGCTGTTAGAGATCAGAGAATAGCTTATACAGCCACATAACATTTAAACTGCATTAAACAAACATATTCATATGTGCCATTGAAAAAACATTTTGGGTGCAAACCCACATATTCAAAAATGCCATCAAGACAGATATTATAGTTTTTTAAAATAGATTTATCATCCTTATAATAGTTTAGTTAGATCTGGTATGCCAGGCTATTATACATCGAGATCTCAAAACTTGCCGAACAATTTTTTCATTTTTAATATAATTTTGTAACAAAATATGGTGAGTTGATTTTACAGTACACAGCATTAAAGCAGTCGGCAGTAATCTTATATTTGCTGTGATAAAAATAAGCACTGTTGAAGAGACGAGAGTAATGATTTGCTGCCCGCGAGTCACTGAACATCTGACAGGTTTTGTTTGATTACAGTGTAGCGTTTTACTTTATTCTGACATGCTTCAACACAGCCAGAGTTCACTGTTTAAGTATTGAAGTCATATTTCATTTATCACTAATAAAAGATAGAATTTTGTCTAAGTAATATTAATGTCAGAGTAATTTGACTTACAGGGACCGCTGATGACGCACCTACTAGAACACCTCAGGTCACCATGTGCCAAATGATATTTTGGAGACCCTCATGGTCATATTTTGTTCAAAGTCCACTGTCCTTAGTCCATATTGACACGAACCACAAGCTCATAAGGTATTGTCTTATATTTTACCTACAAAAGTATAATGTTATGCAATATTACGTTTAACATGGTTTTACTATGAAGGTACAACATCATCATATTTGGTGGGATAGATGGGTTCTCACGAAAGGTAAACACATTTATTTCCAACCCAGTGGAATCTATCTATCAATCAATAATATTACTTATTAATATTACTTACAGGTCAGTTAGTTAAACCCTCATCCGTCCCTCAGGTCATTTGGTTAAACCGTCATCCGTCCCTCGGGTCATTTGGTTAAACCCTCATCCGTCCCTCAGGTCATTTAGTTAAACCCTCATCCGTCCCTCAGGTCATTTAGTTAAACCCTCATCCGTCCCTCAGGTCATTTGGTTAAACCCTCATCCGTCCCTCGGGTCATTTGGTTAAACCCTCATCCGTTCCTCGGGTCATTTAGTTAAACCCTCATCTGTCCCTCAGGTCATTTAGTTAAACCCTCATCCGTCCCTCAAGTCGTTTAGTTAAACCCTCATCCGCCCCTCAGGTCATTTAGTTAAACCCTCATCCGTCTCTCAGGTCATTTAGTTAAACCCTCATCCGTCCCTCAGGTCATTTAGTTAAACCCTCATCCGTCCCTCTGGTCATTTAGTTAAACCCTCATCCGTCCCTCAGGTCCCTCAGGTCATTTAGTTAAACCCTCCTCCGTCCCTCAGGTCATTTAGTTGAACCCTCCTCCGTCCCTCAGGTCATTTAGTTAAACCCTCATCCGTCCCTCAGGTCATTTAGTTAAACCCTCCTCCGTCCCTCAGGTCATTTAGTTGAACCCTCATCCGTCCCTCAGGTCGTTTATTTAAACCCTCATCCGTCCCTCAGGTCGTTTAGTTAAACCCTCATCCGTCCCTCAGGTCATTTAGTTAAACCCTCATCCGTCCCTCAGGTCATTTAGTTAAACCCTCATCCGTCCCTCAGGTCATTTAGTTGAACCCTCATCCGTCCCTCAGGTCATTTAGTTAAACCCTCATCCGTCCCTCAGGTCATTTGGTTAAACCCTCATCCGTCCCTCGGGTCATTTGGTTAAACCCTCATCCGTTCCTCGGGTCATTTAGTTAAACCCTCATCCGTCCCTCAGGTCATTTAGTTAAACCCTCCTCCGTCCCTCAGGTCATTTAGTTGAACCCTCATCCGTCCCTCAGGTCGTTTAGTTAAACCTTCATCCGTCCCTCAGGTCCCTCAGGTCATTTAGTTAAACCCTCATCTGTCCCTCAGGTCATTTAGTTAAACCCTCATCCGTCCCTCAAGTCGTTTAGTTAAACCCTCATCCGCCCCTCAGGTCATTTAGTTAAACCCTCATCCGTCTCTCAGGTCATTTAGTTAAACCCTCATCCGTCCCTCAGGTCATTTAGTTAAACCCTCATCCGTCCCTCTGGTCATTTAGTTAAACCCTCATCCGTCCCTCAGGTCCCTCAGGTCATTTAGTTAAACCCTCCTCCGTCCCTCAGGTCATTTAGTTGAACCCTCCTCCGTCCCTCAGGTCATTTAGTTAAACCCTCATCCGTCCCTCAGGTCATTTAGTTAAACCCTCCTCCGTCCCTCAGGTCATTTAGTTGAACCCTCATCCGTCCCTCAGGTCGTTTATTTAAACCCTCATCCGTCCCTCAGGTCGTTTAGTTAAACCCTCATCCGTCCCTCAGGTCATTTAGTTAAACCCTCATCCGTCCCTCAGGTCATTTAGTTAAACCCTCATCCGTCCCTCAGGTCATTTAGTTGAACCCTCATCCGTCCCTCAGGTCGTTTAGTTAAACCCTCATCCGTCCCTCAGGTCCCTCAGGTCATTTAGTTAAACCCTCATCCGTCCCTCAGGTCATTTAGTTGAACCCTCATCCGTCCCTCATGTCGTTTAGTTAAACCCTCATCCGTCCCTCAGGTCCCTCAGGTCATTTAGTTAAACCCTCCTCCGTCCCTCAGGTCATTTAGTTAAACCCTCCTCCATCCCTCAGGTCATTTAGTTAAACCCTCATCCGTCCCTCAGGTCATTTAGTTAAACCCCCATCCGTCCCTCAGGTCATTTAGTTAAACCCTCCTCCATCCCTCAGGTCATTTAGTTAAACCCTCATCCGTCCCTCAGGTCATTTAGTTAAACCCTCATCCGTCCCTCAGGTCCCTCAGGTCATTTAGTTAAACCCTCATCCGTCCCTCAGGTCATTTAGTTGAACCCTCATCCGTCCCTCAGGTCGTTTAGTTAAAACCTCATCCGTCCCTCAGGTCCCTCAGGTCATTTAGTTAAACCCTCCTCCGTCCCTCAGGTCATTTAGTTAAACCCTCATCCGTCCCTCAGGTCATTTAGTTAAACCCTCATCCGTCCCTCAGGTCCCTCAGGTCATTTAGTTAAACCCTCATCCGTCCCTCAGGTCGTTTAGTTAAACCCTCATCTGTCCCTCAGGTCCCTCAGGTCATTTAGTTAAACCCTCATCCGTCCCTCAGGTCATTTAGTTAAACCCTCATCCGTCCCTCAAGTCGTTTAGTTAAACCCTCATCCGTCCCTCAGGTCATTTAGTTAAACCCTCATCCGTCCCTCAGGTCCCTCAGGTCGTTTAGTTAAACCCTCATCCGTCCCTCAGGTCGTTTAGTTAAACCCTCATCCGTCCCTCAGGTCATTTAGTTAAACCCTCATCCGTCCCTCAGGTCATTTAGTTAAACCCTCATCCGTCCCTCGGGTCATTTGGTTAAACCCTCATCCGTCCCTCGGGTCATTTGGTTAAACCCTCATCCGTCCCTCGGGTCATTTGGTTAAACCCTCATCCGTCCCTCGGGTCATTTGGTTAAACCCTCATCCGTCCCTCGGGTCATTTGGTTAAACCCTCATCCGTCCCTCGGGTCATTTAGTTAAACCCTTATCCGTCCCTCGGGTCATTTAGTTAAACCCTCATCCGTCCCTCAGGTCATTTAGTTAAACCCTCATCCGTCCCTCAGGTCATTTAGTTAAACCCTCATCCGTCCCTCGGGTCATTTAGTTAAACCCTCATCCGTCCCTCGGGTCATTTGGTTAAACCCTCATCCGTCCCTCGGGTCATTTAGTTAAACCCTCATCCGTCCCTCAGGTCATTTGGTTAAACCCTCCTCCGTCCCTCAGGTCATTTGGTTAAACCCTCATCCGTCCCTCAGGTCATTTAGTTAAACCCTCCTCCGTCCCTCAGGTCATTTAGTTAAACCCTCATCCGTCCCTCAGGTCATTTTAGTATCTAAGGGAACCGAGGTTACATTACATTAACCGAGTCGTTCCCTTTCAAATGGTCAGTTGTATTGCGTAGCTATACGCTATGGGAAACCAATCCAATCAAGCCGTGCTATGTATGAGCAGAACGAAATGCTCTATGTCGCAAGTCTGGGATGCTTGCTATCGGGTCCCAAGGCAGAGGGCTAATGTGCCTGCCACATAGGATCCGCCAGCCGCTGCACATTGCCAATAGATACTCCACTGGACCATGCCCAGGAGGAGGCCATGCCTCTGGTGGAATGTGCTCTGACGCCTATGGGGCATTGTAGACCGATAGAAGCGTAGGCAAGAGCGATAGCATCCACCAGCCAACGGGATAACCTTTGCTTTGTGACGGGAGGCCTCCGAAGCTTACAAAGAGCTGTTCTAACTGTCTGAACTGGGAGGAGCACTCTATATATGTTCTCAGGGCCCGAATCGGGCAGAGTATGTGTAATTGCTGCTCATCTTGTGCATGGGAAAATTAGAGAGTGAAATCACTTATTTTATAAAAAAAGACTTCAGTATTCTGAGAAAAAGGGGTTTTCCCCATAGCGTATAGCTACACAATACGACTGACCATTCAAAAGGGAACAAGGCCTACACTATTGTCTTCAGCTTATCTGAGTTCAACTTATTTCAAACTTTATGAACCTTACACAGTTATTGAAGCAAATCACCACTGAACTGAATTGATCTGAATAATGACTCTATTGTCTTCACAGGAGAATCTGTTTGCATCATTATTTTTCTGTTTATCCAAGTGAAGCTGCTCTGAATCAGTCTGTACTAAAGCACTATTTAAAGTCTCTCTAACACAATTAAACACTCTTAGTGAAAGTTTTATTTTATCAGAAAAACTTAAAGAAATCCTTAGAATTATATTGAAAATGTTGATTAGACTATAAATTAATTCAGTCATTCAGGTTCAAAACATAACCAACACCGCCTGATCAACTTTTCTCTTGTCTGGTTGTTACAACCCAGTTATGCTTAAAACAGGGAAGTCTTTCCTTTGAGTTTTCCACGTACAGTCGACACCGTTGGCAAAACGATCCCCATTCACACAGATCCACGAAAACGACTAAAAACACTGTATTCTGCTGCCAGGCCATCAGATGGCGATTATCAGGCCCCAAAACACCATTGGCGTGTAAATGAACGAAAAAAGTGTAACATGGAAAACGGTGTTGTGTAAACAGAGTTAAAATAACACTGAAGTAGTGTTAAAGTTATAATTGAGATATAATTAAATTATTGTAGTTTAATTGACTGATATTTGACAATTATTGAAGACACCTGATGTTAACAAGCAGAATCACTGAAGGAGAAAATCACACCGTTATGGTGATCAGTGTTTGCTTTAGTTGAGCTCTTGACTCTTTAATGTACCCTTATTTTAACACTTTTGAGTGTGGTCTAAAATAAACTCGCAGGAGAGTTAATTTACCTCTGGAGTTTTTGCCGTGTATATATAGATGACGTGACGCATCTGTCAATGACACACTTCTGGAGGTTGTGACTATGTGGTTTCACAAGCACAAACTTAGTAGCCTAATAAAAGCTTCATGGTACACACACACATATAGCAAGTGATCTTGGCCCGAATGTGGCCTCACGCAGGCCTGACGTCAGCAATGGCATGAATCCTGTCAGACAGTCATGGCCCATGTGTGGCCATTGTCTTTAATCCAGATCTAGGCCACTCCAGGACAGGCATTCTTTGCGGCATGAGGACCGAGGGAAAAGGGGCTGGAGGCTGGAGATGGGCAAGAAAAACATTGATATGTGGGAAGGCGTGATGAAGCAATGAAACTGCCATGAGGTTTTGTGAACAGAGTTTGCTGCTGTCTCTCTCTCTCTCTCTCTCTCTCTCTCTCTCTCTCTCTCTCTCTCTCTCTCTCTCTCTCTCTCTCTCTCACACGTGCACACACACACACACACACACACACACACACACACATACATATGTGTACACACATAGTGGTGGTTTTTATCTATAAATCACTTATGCAAAAATCATTCATTTCAATTGGTTATCCATATGGGACATTTCAAACAAGTTCAATAGAAACTGACTATAAAATCAATATCTGTAGAAATCTAGGTGTACCAAATTATTCATTGATTAACCATTATATTCAGTTGGATTAAATTACTAAATAAAAGACAAATGTATTGAACTGAACGAGAAGAGATGCAAATATAAAAGTTGATAGTAAAAGGCAGTTACTGTAAATGAAACACTTATTTTGTGTTTTGATTTTGTGTATTGTACTAACACAATTGAAAACATGCTGAAATGTTTGAAAAAAAGTGCATTTTTAATGATCTGTTGTGATATTAGAACTAAAAGTGTAAACGTACAAAACATTAAAAATGTTTCACCTTACTTGTGAAAAAAGCAGGCTACCAAAGCGAATTAAAAAACTGTATGTAAATTGAACAAGCAACACTGTGGGCCCTATCTTGCACCCAGCACAATTGACTTTGTACGCCGACGCATGTGTCATTCCTATCTCGCGCCCGCGCACAACAGACTTTTCCCTCCACAGACACATGTCGGTAAACTAGGGAATGAACTTGCGCTCCCTGGGGCGGTTCAGCGGAAAGAGGAGGTGTGTTCCGGCGCAAACGTTTCCTGGTGCTTTTGCAGTTTCAGAAAACAATTCTGCCACTGACTGAAAAAACCTAGTTTAAAGTCAGTTGCGCATGTTATTCATATGCTATTTTAAGGGCGCATGCTTGGCCATAATCAATGTAGCGTGTGCACAACACGCATACACTTTGATTCTCTCATCTACACAAAAGCAGCCGTTTTCATTTTCGCAAATCATATTACGATAGATAGATAGATAGATAGATAGATAGATAGATAGATAGATAGATAGATAGATAGATAGATCGGTTTATTTCATGTTACGCCCAAACCACAACTATGAGTAATGAAGCGACTTCACACCAACACATTTTAGATTTGCGTCGGGGACCGAGACCCGCCCACAAAGTTACTTGCGTTTCGTGCTTGATACTTGCGTTTCAGACCGTTAAAATAGGGCCCAATGTGTTAGTGGTGTGATGCAAAAAGATTGTGTAAATAAAAAAAAAAAAATAGACGCTTCCTCTCTTCGCTGAACCGCCCCGGGAGCGCAAGTTCATTCCCTAATTTACCGACGTGCGTCTGTCGAGTGAAAGGTCTGCTGTGCGTGTGTGACACATGCGTCACTGTACAAAGTCAATAGCGCTGGGTGCAAGATAGGGCCTCTGATTCATAAGTTAAAAAACACCTCAAGCGAGCATGAAAACTTTTTTGCAAATTAAGGGATTTTTATTCGAAATTTGACATTTCCATCACTCATTTCACAGAGTCAACACAGTTTTACACCAGAGATCTTTCTGACCGCTTCTTCAGCTGTGTCATAGAGTCAGGACTAAACACTCGGTTGGTCAGATGAGAGGAAGTTAATAACCACAGGAGGAGCTGATGATGTTTAAAGGAGGAGCTGTATCTATATATAATGAAGAGAAAGAGCTGTAACTATATATAATGAAGAGCAAGACTGGCAGAAACAGAAAATGGCTGATAAGTGTGATCTGTGTCTGCTGGGACTGATCATTCTCTCTTCACTTCTCACAGGTAAAGAAATCTGTATTTTCTCTAAAGACATTTAGTGGAATTAGTCTGGAAAGAGTTCATTTGAACATGCTCAGTTTATTCTTGCACACATTCACGTTGTGTTGATCTCAGAGTTGTGTATTGATACACACACATCATACTGTATTATTCCTGATACTGGACATAGTGTCACTCAGACATCTGATGATGAAGAATTATCTTCATATTAAGCCTGTAAGGGTGGATCTCCTTTCAGGGGTTCAGTCTGCAAGACTGCCGAATGACTAAAGAAGCATTGTCAGCAAGATGGTAGAAAACTGCACATTTCTTGTCTATTCCACCCACTGCCACTTATACCAACGACGGAAATAAGCGCAGTTACAATAGCTTAATATGTGGGAGAGCGTTGCTGTAGAGAGTGATGATATTGTGTTGCAATATGAAGCACTTCAAAGTCAATACCAAATCAAAACTAGTTAGCACATTATTTGTAACTGAAAAGGTTTAATGACAAAATATGGTTATGGTTACACTTAAAATAGTTACAAAATAGATGTATGAGATTATAACTTGTACCATTAATCTTACCCAGCATGTAAATGTTTCCTGAGAGATAGAGAGAGATAAAGAAAGAGAGAGATAAAGAGAGAGAGAGATAGAGAGAGATAAAGAAAGAGAGAGAGTAGGAGACAAAGAAAAGAGGAAGTAAAGAGAGAGAGAGAGAGAGAGAGAGAGAGAGTAGGAGACAAAGAAAAGAGGAAGTAAAGAGAGAGAGCCTTAAGAACTATCGACTATTTTTGGCTGTCAAAATGCCGGCGGACACACAGCTACAGTGAGTTGTTCAAAATCTTTCTCTTTAGTAAACTCTGTGTACACAAACGCTGTTCTCAATGCTGGAGTTCATGTGTAGAGCCCCTGGTGAGACTTCCAGCAGAGTTTCATGTTGTGTCGAGCATTCTTAGTGTTTTAAATATAGCGATTTTTGATGCTATCATAGTAGTGCCCCATTCACTCCCATTCACAAGGCAATTTGACCAAAAACGAAAATACGATCAAACTTTAGGGATACTCCACTTTTTTTTTGGAAATAGACTCATTTTCCAACTCCCCCAGAGTTAAACAGTTGAGTTTTATCATTTTGGAATCCATTCAGCCGATCTCCGGGTCTGGCGGTACCACTTTTAGCATAGCTTAGCATAATGAATTGAACCGGACAGGACCATTAGCATCTCTATAAAAAAAAGGAACAAAGAGTTTCTCTTTGTGAATGTACATTTCTCAATGTACGTGAACAGCACACGGGGCGCATGCTCATGCAGCGACCAGCAGCGAGGCACAGGTTTAAATGTTTACGTTTTGTTCATCGTTTGTTTTTATTTATTTATTTATTTTTCTCGAATGAAATAGAGACGGCCTGAGAGAGGGAGAAGAAATTTACTGTTGTTGTTTGTTGGGCTACAAGTAGTATGGAGTGGACCGCTTTGTTTTTGTTGTGGACGGCGTTACACTTCGTGGAGACGCTGAATGAGTTGCCCAACCCAACGCACATCCGATACAGCAGAGACTTTCTCTTAAAATGGAGTAACTTTCAAGTCAACAACCCTCCCTCGGATTTAATCTTCCCTAATCTAAGCTGTTTCGCCGACAAATCGAGAGGAAAGGGGGAATTTACCGATGAGCCACCCCGCAAGACCAGGAAGCGAGGTAAGCGAGGTGGCGTACTTCATAGACTGAGAAAACAATCTCTTTCCCGGTTCCCCCTGCCTTCTATCATTCTATCAAATGCCCAGTCACTTCGAAATAAAACTGATGAGCTACAAGCCAATGTACGTTTCCAGCATGAATTTAGAGATGCGTGTTTACTGGCGATCACAGAGACATGGCTTTCAGAAAGTGATTTGAACTCGGAGCTGGTTATTGATGGTTTCGGGGCACCTGTCCGCCTGGACCGAGATGCGAGTGTTACTGGAAGGTCGCGAGGCGGGGGGGTTTGCCTATACGTGAATCAAAGATATTGTAAAAATGTCCTTGTTAGAGAAAGTTTATGCACTAAGGATGTTGAACTTCTGTCAGTGTCCCTGCGCCCCCATACTTGCCCCCGGGAGTTTCCCCAAATATTTGTGACAGTTGTGTATATTCATCCAAGAGCAAATACGGATAAAGCCGCGGAGTCGATACTGCAAGTAACACAAAAACTGCAAGGAATATCGCCCGAAGCACCTGTCTTCGTTCTTGGTGATTTTAACCATTGTTCGTTGAAGAAATGTCTGAGAGACTTTCACCAATATGTTACGTGCCTGACCAGACAAAAGAAGTCATTGGACTTGTGTTACGGTTCTATCAAGGACGCATATAAAGCTCTCCCGCTCCCCCCGCTTCGCGGGGCTGACCATAACTGCGTCCAGCTCATCCCGTCATATCGCACGGCCTTAAGGAGGGGAAAAACTCTCATTAAACACGTTAAGAACTGGACTGAGGAAGCAATCCTGAGTTTACAGGGTTGTTTTGATTGCACCGACTGGGGCATGTTTAAGGAGTCCTGTACCAACATAAATGATCTTACAGATGTTGTTAGTTGTTATGCTTCCTACTGTGTTGATAATGTAATCCCTGATAAAATTGTACAGGTATACCCAAACAATAAGCCATGGGTAAGGAAATCACTAAAGCTGTTACTAAACAAAAAGAGGCAGGCATTTAGGGAAGGAAATTTTTTAGAATTGAATAAATTGAAAAAGGAAATAAGAAGTGAAATAAGGAGGGCAAAGCAGGATTACAAAGAAAAAATAGAGAAAGACTTTGGTGGTAGGAATTTACGTTCAGCCTGGGATGGTATGAGAACTGTTATCGGCACTAGGAGAGAAAAGAATGTCAAGGTTGTGTTAGAAGGTTTTAGTTGTGACAGTTTGCTTGCAACAGAGCTAAACACATTTTATTTGAGGTTTGATACCACTAATTTTAGTAATGTTATTTTAGAACAGAAATCACATTTATCTGGAAATGGTGTTGTCCCCTTTTTTGACGAACAAGCTGTGGTCAATATGTTTAAGCACTCCAGATCAGGAAAAAGCCCTGGGCCTGACAATATAAGCAGTCGCCTGCTCATCTCTTGTGCAGAGCAGTTAGGTCCAATTTTTCATTATATTTTCCAGATGTCCCTAGAGCAACAGAGAGTGCCGAACATATGGAAACAGTCAACAGTTATTCCAGTGGCCAAACTAAATCATCCAAAATTATTAAATGACTTTAGGCCAGTAGCTCTGACCTCCTTAGTCATGAAGTGTTTTGAAAAACTGGTTAAAAAAGTCATACTTACAAAAACAGAGAATCTCCTAGATCCACTACAGTTCGCTTATAGGGCTAAGCGAGGGGTAGATGATGCCACTACTACCTTGTTAAATTTACTATTCAAACATCTTGAAGGTAGTAAAACACACGCAAGGATTTTATTTGTTGATTTTTCATCGGCTTTTAATACAATCCAACCACATATTTTAGTTGATAAGCTCTTAAAGAACTTTGACCTTGATTTTAATATTGTGGGATGGATTCTTGATTTTTTAACCGACAGAACTCAGAGAGTGAGGGTGAATGGTTGCTTGTCTGAGGAAATGACATCATCCACTGGGTCTCCTCAGGGGTGTGTCCTCTCACCTCTCCTTTATATTCTTTATTCTGACGATTGCCGTAGCCAGCATGAAAATAGACATATTTTAAAATTTGCCGACGACTCTGCTATTGTCAGTCTCCTCTCCAATGAGGAAAGTGACCATGGTCCTGTTGTGGATGATTTTGCACTTTGGTGTGATAGGGCATTCCTTCAACTAAATGTTGAAAAGACAAAGGATATGCAGACTGATTTTAGGCGTAAGTCATCAACTCCACAGACCACTACTATAAATGGGAAGATGGTGGAATTCGTAGAAACATACAAGTATCTAGGCAGTTTGATCGACAATAAGTTAACTTTTACCTCTAACACTGAAATGCTTTGCAAAAGAGGCCAACAAAGACTGTTTTGTCTTCGCAAACTGTCAAAATTTCGTGTTGATAAGACTCTCATGACCCTTTTTTATAAATCATACATTGAGTCTGTTTTAACATTTTCATTAATTTGCTGGTATGGTAGTCTCACTGTCAAGGCCAAAACTGCCCTCTCCAATATAGTGAAGGTTAGTAGTAAAATTATAGGTGTTCAGCAGAGTAGCCTTTCTGTCCTGTATGATAGACAGGTAGTTAGGAAGGCCAACGCAGTTATCTCTGATAGCTCCCATCCCCTTCATTCTGAGTTCCAGATATTGCCTTCCGGGTCTCGGTACAGATTACCTCCAGTGAAGAATAACAGATATAAGCATTCATTTGTCCCGAGAGCCATCTTGTCAATGAATTCAGCCCAGAGGAGTAGACAGACTATAACTATTAAATAGTGATGGGCAGAGGTGTTGACTCGAGTCATGTGACTTGGACTCGAGTCAGACTCGAGTCATGAATTTGATGACTTCAGACTCGACTCGACAAAATGTACAAAGACTTGCAACTCGACTTGGACTTTAACATCAATGACTCGTGACTTCACTTGGACTTGCGCCTTTTGACTCGAGAAGACTTGCTACTTCCCATGAAAACTGGGGAAAAAACGTTCACACGCCGCTCTGTTTATCTGCATCTGTGAGAAAATGTGCACCACCTGTATGCATGCAGAGAGCACGCGCGCTGCCTGCACGACATCCAATCACTGTAGTCCCACGTTGTTTTGATTCGACAGCATCTAAGCAGGCACATTGCAATACAACCAATGAAGCGCAACAAGCACAACGCATGCTACGAATTTGAACGAATGATAAGCACCTTATTGGATGTAGCAACACATCCATTTTCTCACGCACAGAAAAATCGCGAAGCAAAGAGGACACGGAGACCGACAGACTTGACAGAGCAGGTTAGTTATGATATAGAAAAATCTCTGCTCTCAGATTCTGTCACTTTTATTACGAAATTCAGACAATAAATACCGTTTTGGCGCTTGTAAATGTGATCCCTAGCGGCACGTGAACCGATCATCTCTAGCTGATAGTAAATAACGTTAAACACGAATGAACACTGTTGAAAGATACAGTACAACTTACCGAAATGTATATTCCTCATACATAATATCGACCCATCAATCAAAGGGGTCAATAAAACAGTTGGAGAACAATTATGTCACATAACATTTACCTCAGGAAAGCCATTTAATGACCATAATATAGGCACGTTAGTTGGCTAGAAAAAAGAGCTATAGAGAGTATTTTGCTATATGTGTACTATTGCATGTTTATTATATTTTTACTTATATCATTAAATAAAGTTGTTATTATAATAAAAAAAAACGCATTATATTTAATTTGTGTTATTTTTAACCTTAAATAATACTGCCAGCTGATAGGGCTCTCTGTATGTTTACAGCATTAGGTGAGTTGTTTTTTTCTTGAGAAAAATTAATGCCTATCTTGTGTAGCCTACCTAATATTTATCCAAATGAGTCAATATTAAATCAAATCATAATAAGTGAATTGAACTGAAATAATAAAAAAGCGTAGCTTACCGGAAATTGAACCATGTAAACATTGTAACATGTTGTCACTAAACCTAATAAAATTCAGTTTAGTTAGTAAAATGTTTTGACAATCACAATACACTTATTGTGATGCAAAAATTACAATTATTAATAATTGCATCACAGTTGCATCCATCTCCCGCCCCCCCCCCCCCTTCCTTCCTGTTCAGCAGAAGAAATAAATTCATGTGAATTTTTTTGTGAAAATTTAATTTTCTGTTTTTTACTGTATTTGATTAATGACATTGTATAAAAAGAGGGGTTAAATAAATACAAATCTTACAGACATACATGATTTGTATACATTTTATTTCTGTAGTAAGAGGACTTGAAATGACTCGAAACTAAAATGGTAGGACTTTGGACTCGACTTGAGACTTGTTGGCTTTGACTTTTGACTCGACTTGGGACTTGCCTCATCTTTGACTCGACTTGACTTGGGACTCGAGGGCAAAGACTTGAGACTTACTTGTGACTTGCATAACAATGACTTTGTCCCACCTCTGGTGATGGGGTTATTATTATTATAATATGTATAGTATTGCTTGTTCCCTATCGTTCGGTCACTACGACGTACGTCGTGGTGAACGACGAATAGGAATCTCGCTAGAGAGGCCAATCTACTTAGAGTGAAACTAAACAAGCCAATGCACATTGGCGTGCAATCATTTGCATCAGCTGTGCAGCCTCGCAGCGCGGGTATTTAACGAGCAGCTGGTGAGATTGCACTTCAGCTTTTTGCTTCGGAGCCAAGCACTTCGATGCGTTCTACACAGAGTGACTTTGACAAGCCTTATTTGGACCTCTCCTTCCGGTGCGGGCGTTACAACACGGCAGCGCGAGCAGTCTTCTTTTTCCTCTCTCTTCTTTTCTCTGTCTTTTTTGTTTTTGTTACAAACTGAGCAAACAAAAAAGCTGTTATAACAGCTGGTAAGGTGCGCCATCAGAGCGCTCAAAAGCTGTTTTTACAGCTGGTAAGACCTGCCAGCGAGAGAGAGAGAGTCAGCGCACAGACAGGTGCACATTCCTGTCTGTGTTCGCAGTGACTGTTCCCCTGCGTGTTTCAGCACCAGTGAGAGCAGTCCTTAAAAGAGCTTACACAGATAGAAAGCGTCTTTTTCAAAAAGAGAAAAAAATTACTTTCTATCTGTGTGTTTCTGGATGCGGTCGTTACCTGGGTTCGCGGGATGGTCACCAACGCTGCCTCGTGTGTCTGGGCATTAAACACGCTGAGGCAGCGTTGGTGGATAGTCATGTACCCATTGTGGGAAGATGACCATCGCGGAGCTGCGGTCGAGACTCACGTTCTTGCAAAGGGGCGGAGCCCCCGTGCCGCTGCCTCGATCAAATCCTCCTCAGAGGGTGGCTTCGGGCAGTGACATGGGTGACCTGAGGATCACGGTGAGCGCGGCTTCTTCGGGGAACCAACCCCCTAGGAGCCCTCATTCCTCTCATGCTCCTCAGCCAGCCAGTTGAGCCCCCATTGGAGAGAGCTGGACCATCCTCGCGGTGTGTACCGGTTGTCTCCTTTGGGGCTCCCTGCGAAGACCAGATGTCGATCGCGGCATCGGAGGGTGGGTCAGATGTCTCTGCGGATGACGACTCAGCGCCGTTACCTCCTTCGGGTGTGTCAACGGTGCCTGAGACGGACCCGGAGATGATGGCCATGCTTTCCCGGGCCGCCAACGGGGTCGGGCTCGTGTGGAACCCTCCACCGTGTCCCGAACCCTCGAGGTTGGATGATTGGTATCTCGGGGTGGCGCGCGCTGGTTCTCAGCAACCCACCCCAGTGCCTTTCTTCCCGGAAGTGCATGAGGAGCTTACGGGGACGTGGACGGCACCTTTCACTGCCAGAAACCGTTCCGGTGGCTCCTCCTCCCTCACCACCCTTGATGGCGGGGCAGCTAAGGGATACACGCGCATCCCGCCAGTGGAACGGGCCGTTGCTATGCAACTATGCCCTAACTCCACTTGGCGCGGAGAACCGTGTCTCCCTTCACGGGCCTGTAAGTACTCGTCGGATCTAACCGGCAAGGCTTACAAGGCCTGTGGGGAAGCTGCCTCTGCCGTGCACGCCATGGCGTTGCTGCAGGTTCATCAGGCCAAGGCACTGAAGAACCTGCACGAGGGTGGTCATGATCCCCAAGTTCTTCAGGAACTTCGTATCGCGACGGACCTCGCGCTTCGTGCGATGAAGGTGACCGCGCGGTCGGTGGGTCGTGCGATGTCCACCATGGTGGTCCAGGAACGCCATCTCTGGCTGTGTCTGGCGGACATGCGGGAGACCGACAAGCTCCGGTTCCTTAACGCCCCCGTGTCCCAGACCGGCCTCTTCGGCGACGCGGTCGAGAACTTCACCCAGCAGTTCTCGGCTGTACAAAAGCAGACTGAGGCCATCCGTCACATCCTGCCGCGGCGGCCAGCTGCTGCTCCCACCCCTCCGTCTGCGGCTCCTCAGTCTGCTCGTCGCCGAGGGCGGCCTCCTGCGTCTGCCCCTGCTCCCGCGCCGCAGCAGCAGCCTCCATCCAAACGGCGCCGTGGAGCCAGCCGCAGGCGGTCCGCCCCGCCCGTCCAGGACCCCACCAAGAAGGGCGGCAAGGCCAAGGGCAAGCGGCCCTAGGACAGGCGACCCAGAGATGGCAGGGACTGCTCTCCAGGAGACGATGACGGCATCGCTCCATCCCCCTGGAGAGGGCCGGGTGGAAAATCCTTGTTTTCCTTTTCTTTTTGTTCCGCCGCTGGCTTTAAAACCAGCGGTACCCAAATTTTCAATAAAAGAGCAGTTTCTTCCGTCTCTGGGTCCGAAGAGGGCCCGGAGAGCAGTGGGGGGAGAGAACCCTTACCACTCTCATCCACCTCTTCTATCGCCAGCAGGCAGCAGTGTGCAGCTCGAGAACGCAACCAAGCCGCCTCCTGCACCTCCCGCCTCGTGGAACCAGGTAAGTGTTGCGCAGCACACTCAGACTCCGCTATGGTCCGCCTCCCAGAGAGAGCCTCCCGAGCCGAGCCCCTGTGTTCCACCTCGCTGCCCCACTCCGGGTACGCCTACGGTCCCTTTGGTCCCGCTTGTACGGTCTCTGCGAGCCTGGCTAGCGCTCCCCAGCCCGTCTCGCTGGCTCATTCGGACCATCAGGCTCGACTATGCGATTCAGTTCGCCCCGCGTCCCCCCAAGTTTCGGGCCATCCACTCCACTACAGTGAGAGCAGCCGATGCCCATGTCTTGCGCGCGGAGATCGCAGTCCTACTGGCGAAGGACGCGATAGAGCCGGTCCCTCCAGCCGATATGAGGTCAGGGCACTACAGTCCCTACTTCATTGTACCCAAGAAAGGTGGTGGGTTACGACCGATCTTGGACCTGCGAGTTTTGAATCGGAGCCTTCACAGGCTACCGTTCAAAATGCTCACGCAGAAACGCATTTTCAAATGCATCCGTCCCCAAGATTGGTTTGCAGCGATCGACCTGAAGGACGCGTACTTTCATGTCTCGATTCTTCCTCGACACAGGCCGTTTCTGCGCTTTGCGTTCGAGGGTCGAGCATATCAGTACAAGGTCCTACCCTTCTTCACGAAAGTCACGGAGGGGGCCCTTTTCCCATGAGAGAACAGGGCATTCGCATTCTCAACTATCTCGACGACTGGCTCAGATTAGCACACTCTCGAGATCAGTTATGCGAACACAGGGACCTCGTGCTCAGGCACCTCAGCCAGCTGGGCCTTCAGGTCAACTGGGAGAAGAGCAAACTCGCCCCTGTGCAGAGGATCTCTTATCTCGGTATGGAGTTGGATTCGGTCGCACAGACAGCGCGCCTCACAGAGCAACGTGCTCAGTCGGTGCTGAACTGCTTGAACACGTTCAAGGGCAGGACGGCGGTCCCACTGAAATTCTTTCAGAGGCTCCTGGGGCATATGGCAGCGGCAGCAGCGGTAACTCCGCTCGGCCTGCTCCATATGAGACCGCTTCAGCACTGGCTTCACGGCCGAGTCCCGAGATGGGCGTGGCATCACGGCACTCACCGGGTGGCAATCACACCGGAGTGCCGTCAAACCTTCAGTCCGTGGTCAGACCCCTCGTTCCTCCGGGCAGGAGTCCCTTTGGAACAGGTGTCCAGGCATGCTGTGGTTTTCACAGATGCCTCTGCCACCGGCTGGGGTGCCACATACAACGGGCATGCAGTGTCAGGGGTGTGGACGGGCCCCCAACTGCACTGGCACATCAACTGCCTCGAGTTGCTAGCAGTACATCTCGCTCTGAGCCGCCTGAAAAGGCCGCTACAGGGCAGAGACGTGCTGGTCCGTACGGACAACACTGCGACCGTTGCGTACATCAACCATCAGGGTGGTCTACGCTCCCGTCGCATGTCGCAACTCGCCCGCCATCTCCTCCTTTGGAGTCAGAAGCATCTGAGGTCGCTTCGAGCCATGTATGTCCCCGGTGTGCTCAACCGTGTGGCCGACGAGCTATCACGAGCTGTGCTTCCGGGAGAATGGCGACTCCACCCCCAGGTGGTTCAGCTGATTTGGAGAGAGTTCGGAGAGGCTCAGGTAGACCTGTTTGCCTCCTCAGAGACCTCCCACTGCCGGTTGTTTTACTCCCTGACCGAGGGAACACTCGGCACGGATGCACTGGCACACAGCTGGCCCCGGGGCCTCCGCAAATATGCATTTCCCCCAGTGAGCCTACTTGCACAGACCCTGTGCAAAGTCAGGGAGGACGAGGAGCAGGTCCTTCTGGTGGCTCCCTATTGGCCCACCCGGAGTTGGTTCCCAGAACTCATGCTCCTCGTGACAGTCCCTCCCTGGCCCATTCCTCTGAGGAAGGATCTTCTGACTCAGAGACGGGGCACCCTTTGGCACCCGCGTCCGGACCTCTGGAAACTCCATGTCTGGTCCCTGGACGGGACGCGGAGGTTCTAGGTAACTTACCCCCAGAGGTACTTAACACCATCACTTCTGCGCTAGCGCCGTCTACGAGACGTGCGTACGCCTTGAAGTGGAACCTGTTTGTCGAGTGTTGTTCCTCCCGCAGAGAGGACCCCCGAAGATGTTCGATAGGGTCAGTGCTTTCCTTCTTGCAGCAAGGGTTGGAGCGAAGGCTGTCTCCCTCCACCCTTAAAGTACATGCTGCTGCTATTTCAGCATATCATGACCACATAGATGGCAAAACAGTTGGGAAGCACGACCTGGTCGTCAGGTTCCTTAGGGGGGCGAGACGATTAAATCCTCCTCGTCCCCCCTCCATACCCTCTTGGGACATTTCCCTGGTGCTTCGAGCACTTCAGGATGCTCCCTTTGAGCCTTTGCAGTCAGCAAACTTAAAGCTTATCTCCTTGAAGACTTTGCTGCTGGTTGCACTGGCCTCGATCAAGAGGGTAGGGGACCTGCAAGCATTTTCGGTCGACGAATCGTGCCTAGAGTTCGGACCGGGTGACAACCATGTTGTACTGAGACCCCGGCCTGGCTATGTGCCCAAGGTTCCTACCACTCCCTTTAGAGATCAGGTAGTGAACCTGCAAGCGCTGCCCCTGCAGGAGGCAGACCCAGCCCTGGCTTTGCTCTGTCCCGTTCGCGCTCTGCGTATGTACGTGGACAGAACGCAAAGCGTCAGGACCTCAGACCAGCTCTTTGTCTGTTACGGAGGCCAGCAGAAGGGAAAGGCTGTCTCCAAGCAGAGGATGGCCAACTGGATAGTGGATGCCATCGCCTTGGCTTACGAAGCTCAAGGCGTGCCCTGCCCGCTCAGGTTGCATGCACACTCTACGAGAGGCGTTGTATCCTCCTGGGCGCTGGCACGTGGCTCCTCGCTAACAGATATCTGTAGAGCTGCGGGCTGGGCGACACCTAACACGTTCGCTAGATACTATAGCCTACGTGTAGAGCCCGTGTCCTCCCGTGTTCTCACCCTAAACGGGTAGAAGCACTGAGAGTACCGGCTTTGTCGGCTTGCTGCACCCTACTGTGCATCCTTATTGCTCCAGAGTTAAAACCTGTCGAGTCCTCCAACACCCTCGGCCCGGACGTGGCGGAGCGTCCGGTGCCAGGCCTTTACCCGCTGAATCCTTGAGAACCGGGTCTAGGCTGGGTCCCATATGTGTGACCCTATGGGGATCCCATATGTGTATATCTTCCACGGCTGCTCTTAAACGGAAGCCTGTGTATTTCCCTTGGGCTAAGTCACCCATTATTCATATGCAGTACAACCCTTGGGTTAGTCCATATGTGTTTTCCCACATAACTCTTCTTAAGAATGTGGTTTCCGCAGCGTTCCCTTCCCTCAATTCGGGCACGCTTCCCAGTGTTATCCAATAATCTCACTGTATGGGTTATCACGGAACAACAGTGAAGGATACTCTCGGTGTAAGCCCCTTCCTATCGTCCTTCCAGGCAAGAAGGTGTAGAGGCTTACTCAGGGCGCTGGATGGGGTGCAGCAGCTGTGGCACTTTGGTAGGGATTCCTATTCGTCGTTCACCACGACGTACATCGTAGTGACCGAACGATAGGGAACGTCTCGGTTACATATGGTAACCCTCGTTCCCTGAGGGAGGGAACGGAGACGTACGTCCCGTTGCCACATCTGCCGCTACCCGCCGGGGCGACCAGCTTTTTCAGGCTTGGCTCCTCAGCAAAAAACTGAAGTGCAATCTCACCAGCTGCTCGTTAAATACCCGCGCTGCGAGGCTGCACAGCTGATGCAAATGATTGCACGCCAATGTGCATTGGCTTGTTTAGTTTCACTCGAAGTAGATTGGCCTCTCTAGCGAGATTCCTATTCGTCGTTCACCACGACGTACGTCTCCATTCCCTCCCTCAGGGAACGAGGGTTACCATATGTAACCGAGACGTTTTTGATGATGTTGTCGCGGAAATGGGGATGGTTATGGAAATGTTGCTATACTATGAATTCTGTTACATTAAGTACTTCTTATGTGTTTTTTGTCTTGTATTTGTGCATCTGTGACTGTCCTGTGTTTATCTTGCTGCAAAACCAATTGCCCTATGGGGACAAATAAAAGTCTAAAGTCTAAAGTCTTCTGTAGTTACATCGTGTACTAAAACCGACGGAAAATGAAAAGTTGCGATTTTCTAGGCTGATATGGCTAGAAACTATACTCTCTTTCCTGCGTAATAATCAAGAAACTTACCTTAATGTACCATGAGTCCAGCAGGCGTAATGATATGACGCAGCGCCTGCCGCCTAATAATAGGCTACCGAGCTGGGGACTATTTTCAGGCTGCGTCATATCATTACGCCTGCTGGACTCATGGTACGGCAGAAAAGTTTCTTGATTAAGATAACACACTAATCTAATGAAACTAATGAAACTTTGTTAGGTATTTACTTTTATGTACTAAAAATGTGTTTCTTATTCTAAAGTTAAAAATTTTATACATTTTGATTATTGAAATAAATAATATGTAACTGCATTCAAGTCTTTTCTTTTAGTGTCATTACTGCAAATTTATGTGGCATTATTGCAAAATTTAATTTAATTTTGGCAACACTATATTATCTGCAAAAAAAAAATTCAAACCAGCAGATGAAGAATTATGCATCTCAGACCTAGATCAATATCCAGAAACAACTCATGATTCATTTCGATCATCATTAATGTGTTTTTTTTTTTTTCATAAAAAGGTAATATTTCATATGCATGCTAATGGTGTTGCTGAGGTATTTTGCAGTAAATAGGTACAAAAGTAATTAAAATCTCCCAAAACATAGCATTAATGTATAGATGAGAAGTAAAAAAAAATATATATATATATATTACGTGTATTATTTAAAAAAAGAAAAAAAATACAATCACAAAGTGATTGTAAACAGTCAAAGAGTGTAAACAGGAAACTAGAGACATATGAGGAAAAGATGGTTCAGTCCTGTGTCCTGTGTGGGAAACTTCCCGCTAAAACTGTATAAGGATGTTTAGAGAGTGTTATACCATGGTCTGGGTGAATACTCGATTCTGATTGGCTGCAGGGTGTCCGTTAAAAAGTGATAATGGACACCTAGGAAAGGCGTCCCGTCAATTGGCCACGTTGCTTGGCAACGCCTGTATACGGGAGATATTAAATAGTGCGCTCGACTTAATAAATAAAAACCCTCACGATTTTTACTCTAAAACACATTAAAGTATTATTAATTGATTAAATCTTTCTTTCTTTCGTAAGTAACCATGGTATAAGCGGGTTAATGCCCTTCGAGGTGTCCATCATATTGACCCCAAATGCACTGAGTGTAAACAGGAAACTAGAGACATATGAGGAAAAGATGGTTCAGTCGTGTGTCCTGTGTGGGAAACTTCCCGCTAAAACTGTATAAGGATGTTTAGAGAGTGTTATACCATGGTCTGGGTGAATACTCGATTCTGATTGGCTGCAGGGATAAACCTGATAATGGACACCTCGTCGGGCATTAACCCTTACTTAATGGACCTCCGCTGCGCGTCAGACGGTTCACGCCTTGCCGTTGTCCATTAAGTAAGGGTTAATGCCCGACGAGGTGTCCATTATCAGGTTTTAATGGACGACGGCGAGGCGTGAACCGTCCGACGCGCAGCGGAGATCTTAAAACCTGATAATGGACACCTCGAAGGGCATTAATCCGCTTATACCATGGTTACTTGCAAAAGAAAGAAATATTTAATGGGGGTTTATTTAGTGAGGGGTTTGATTTATTAAGTCGAGCGCACTATTTAATATCTCCCGTATACAGGCGTTGCCAAGCACCGTGGCCACAGCGACCCGACCGCAGCAGTTGATCAGTGAGTTTGAGTCAGCGCAATCATTTAGAACTGTCATCAGGCAAATTGACGGGACGCCTTTCCTAGGTGTCCATTATCACTTTTTAACGGACACCCTGCAGCCAATCAGAATCGAGTATTCACCCAGACCATGGTATAATACCTGATAATGGACACCTCGAAGGGCATTAACCCTTACTTATCCTTCCTTTTAGGAGAACATTCTGGTAACAAAAATACAATTATCTACAGAAAACATTACAAGAACAAAACATAATGCTCTCTAAACATTCATAGAACAACAACATTTCTATCTGGGATGAGCTCATATTGTCAAGTCAAGTCACCTTCATTTATATAGCGCTTCTAACAATATTGATATCGAGATCATAGTATGAGCACACAGTGAATGCGCTGTGAGTAACAGAACTACAAATAACCGTTATATTTTGTTTTGTTGTACTGGTGGTGTAAAGGAATACAAATATTCTCCTAGTGCATGTTTAATCATATTGTATTAAATGATTTGTTAATGCATTATTTTGTCATGACTTTTACTTGAGAGGGCCCTAATCATGATCAAATTCACTGTTAACTACTTCCCAAACTCAGCTCATGATTGATCATAAACTGACTGTCAAACACACAACGAGTGTTCAGCTCAGTGAAGTGATGTTGTGTGGTCAGAGAACAGAAGTACAGTATCATCACGCCTGTGTCTGGATGGAGAGTGAACTACTGATCCCAGCAAACCTTCCCTGAGTTTTGCTCCTTCCTTTGGGAACTGTTCCACAAATATTCTTTGTGGGTTTTGAGTTGTTATTTAGTATTTAGCTGTGCATAAGTCACAGTAGGGGGAGTTTGAAGGAAAGAGAGAAACACAGAACAGATAAAGAGCTTTTAAGGTCAGTTATTAGTGTATTTCTACGGTTGAAGAGGAGGATCAACTAATCCTGTGCCGTCCAGTAATGTTTATGTCAAAGCTGAAATCAAAAGTTCAAGATATGATGATATTATATTATTTAAATTTGTTTCAAAGTCAGAGTATTTCTTATTCCATCTTAAAGAGGCGTTTGATTTGGTTTATCTATAAATGTTAATGAATGCATTAGCTATCAAACAGCGGAAAAAGACTGTATGATTTGAATCTTCTGATTTGTATGCTGGTGGGGTTTATGTTTTTTCATTTATTAATATCATAATGATCACTGAGATATACTGTGTTTCAGGAACCAGTGGATATGAGGATGTGTTCATCAGTTCTGGTGAAAATGTCTCTCTGTCCTGTAATAAAGCTCTTTCTGACTGCAAATCAACTACATGGTTCTACTATAAGAGCTTCAGACATTCAGCAGTTGAACTGATTACTAGAAGGATGAAGAATAAAGACACAGAGAGACATGAGAGACTGAGTCTGGAGTCTGACTGCTCTCTGAACATCAAGAACGTCACAGGAGAAGATCATGGATCTTACATCTGCAGACAATATGTGAATGGAGAACAACAAGGACCTGATGCTTATGTTCATCTGCATGTTCTTCATGGTAAGTTTATGATTATGTGGTCAATTTAAAAAGGGCAGATTCTCCTTTAAACTCAGATGATGATTGAAGAGTCTGTGATTTGTGTCTTGTGTTCAGTTTCAGTGTCTTCATCGTCGTCATCATCATCTTCATCATCTTCATCCTCACAGACTGAGATCAGTCCAGGCCGCTCTGTGACTCTCTCCTGTCAGTTGTATTCATATAATGGATTCTCCTGTGATGAATGGGTCTGTAGCGGAGTTGAGCTGTTGTGGGTGAATCAGGCTGGTGTTGATCTGAAGACAGACTCCAGATATCAGATATTATCATCATCATCATCAGATCCAGATCAATATCACTGTATCCTCACTCTGACTACAACACTCCTGAATGAAGATGACAACAGAGAGTGGAGATGTCAGCTTACTCGCAGAAATCATCTCGAGACCTCAGTCAGATACACTGTCAAGTATTCAGGTGAGAAACAACACTGTAAAATACGATGTTAATGTCCTACAGTTATACAGTAATACAGTACAGTCTCTTCTCAACTACTGCCCCTGTAAACTGTGATGATGAACACAAACTGCAGGTCATGATCGATATGAACATATGATGTTAATGTCCTACAGATGATGCGTCTGAACATTCATCTTCTGCAGCTCCAGTCGCTTCACCAACACTGACTCCAGTCAGAAGCTCAAACTCTGAGAAGACATCAAGCCGAACTACAGCAGCAGCTCCTACACAAGGTTCATGATCACACGATCACTGTCACACATCATCAGTCTCTCGCTTCAGTGGTTTGCACTGGCTCTCACAGACTGGTTTATCATCACACATATTATCTACAAAATAAGCTCTTTAGTCAGGTTTGTTGAGTCAGGTTGAGTTTTGATCAAATGACCGGTCTTGTACAGTCTGTTGTCTGATGCACAATAATCATAATATACAGCTAGTGTAACTCACACCCAGGGACGGACTGACAATCTGTGTGTTCTGGAAAAGTCCAGAACGGCCGTCCAACCGAGGGCGGTCGGCACAAAAAAAAGTCTAATAAAGCAATATGAACAGCCAACAGCAGGGGCACTAATACGATCACTTATATGCTACGTGTAAAAAACAACAACTGAGGAAGAAGAGTCGGCCTATAGCCACTGACAGAAAGTTAGTTTTATAAGGCTGCACTTTTAAATTTGCTTACATTATATTTGAATAGCAGTGGTCTCCAGCCTGGTGCCTGTGAGTTGCCCACTAAACACATTCTATAGCCACAACTTGCCGTCGGGTTTGCAGACTTCGAATGGTATAATTTTGCGACCTTTTTAACTTTTTAACTAACTAAACAGTTTTAAGGGGCTGTCTGCTGTGAGACTTCAGTGTTAACGCCCACTGCTGTGATTGGCTGACATGCTTGCATATGAAATAGCCAGTATTACATGAACTCTCTCTAAATTTTTCCTACGTTTTTACTATTACAGCTATCGAGATTAACAAATCGTGAAAAGTATCATTTAAAGCATTATATTTAAATCTATTCCATCACATGAAAGGTTGCAGCATGATGAGCACTGACTGAGCAGATGACAGACAGTCTGTTGATCGCGTGAATAAAGATCTTATCATTGCAACGCAATTTTTGCACTCTCACAAATGCTTACACCAAATCACAATGCAAACACGATGTGAATACACAGTAAGAGCTTCGTTGTGTAGTGTTGTCGTATTCTCTAGTTTATTGCGTGGGTAAAAAGCACACCACACTCCCATGACTACTTCCTAGCTCCACATTTATTCAATTCCCCCACAATGCCCCCTCCTGGGCATAAACAGTACTCAGGATCTACACCATGTAACATTATGTTATGTAGTACACTTCCACTACATAGATTATCCCACATCTCCCCTTTTAACAGAAGCAATAATAAAGAAAAAAAAAACAATGACATATTTCCCTTAGTAGACATCACATTTCTCCTTTCTTTTTTTTTTTTTAGCCATTGAAGGGGAGTAGTAAACTGCTTGACTACTGTAAGAACAGTCCCCTGAGGCTACAATGGAGTGACTATAAATCCAGTCTTTTAGGTTTTACGACTGGCCTCCCAGATCTGGTTCTGGTTACTGCTCCTGTTGGACTGACAGAATATGTTTGGGGTGCCAGTGCATTTTGTGTCTCTGTACTGTTCTCGGACAACTGGGAACCAGCATGGGTGTCACACCCACCCTCCTTTACATCCATAGGAGAGAGGAAATGACGGTTCCTACGAACAGTTCCATGAGGCACATCCACTTGGTAAGAACGGGGTGTTGTATGTTTCTCCACCACAGTTCCAGTCACCTTTTGATCTGTGACCCACAGCTTATCGCCAGGTGAAAGCTTATTCAGGTCTTGCATTCTATGCCGTTTGTTGAAATATCTCATATCTGTACTTATTTTCTCTCTCTCTCGAACGCTTATGGCGGTGTCATCAGGTAACAAAGGGTCCAGCAATCTTGGGAGGGTTGGTACCGTAGTACGAAGACGGCGTCCCATGAGCAACTGGGCTGGGCTGTACCCATTGTGAAGTGGAGTTGACCTATATGACAGTAAGGCAAGGTAGGGGTCTTGCTCTTTTTTGAGGAGGTTTTTTACGGTCTGTACAGCCCGCTCAGCTTCTCCGTTGCTGCGTGGATGCTTCGGACTACTGGTGACATGTCTGAATCCATAAGCACCTGCGAACTCTGAGAAAGTGCTGGATGAGAACTGTGGCCCGTTATCACTCACTAATGTCTCCGGGATGCCGTGGCGTGCAAAGATAGACTTTAAGTGCGTAGCGACATCTGCAGAACTGGTGAGTGAAAGATTTGCCAACTCAACATAACGTGAATAGTAATCCACAACTAAAAGATAAGTTTTCCCTTTCAGGACAAACAGATCTGTCCCTAGCTTTTGCCAGGGCCTCTCAGGAAGATCCGATTGGATCAACGGTTCAGTGTGATTAGTGCGCTCTTTAATGCAAGCATGGCATTTCAGAACCAGCTCGTTCAACTGCTGGCTAAGTCCCGGCCACCACACACTTTGCTGTGCACGTGCTCTGCATCTAACTACGCCTTGATGCCCTTCGTGGAGCCTGTCGAGGACATCATTCCGCAATGCAGAGGGAATGACGAGTCTTGTACCTTTCAGAAGAAGACCGTCATGAACAGATAGGTAAGCTCGCTCAGACCAGTAAAGCTTCTCAGCCCCTGTACAACAACCTGACTCAGGCCATCCGTCCTGACACATCTTCATGACATTTGAGCAAACACTGTCTGATTTGAGGTGCTCTCTCAGGTTGTCCAGGAAAGATTGACTTGCTGGGAGATGCTCCACAATGCTGTCCACGTAAATGTTAGTGCTCTCCATAAGCTCGTCATCCACGATTTCTTTATGAGCAGGTAGCGGAGCACGTGACAGAGTGTCAGCAGTCCATAAGCTCTTTCCAGGAACATGAGAAATCTCGTATGAATAGCGCATCAGTCTCATACGGAAGCGCTGGATGCAGGGAGGTAGGGCATCCAAATCCTGGCCACCAAGGAGACTCAACAATGGTTTATGATCGGTTTCCATATCAAAATGTTGACCAATCAAAAAGTCACAATCTCTCACATGCCCAGGTCAGCCCAAGGGCCTCCTTTTCTACTTGCGCGTATCTTTGCTCGATAGGAGTAAGAGACCGTGACGCGTAGGCAACAGGTCTCCAATCGACACCTTCTTTTTGCAGCAGGACTGCTCCCAGTCCATACGATGATGCGTCTGCAGATACTTTGAGTTGCTTGTTTGCATTGTACAAGGCCAGCACTGGAGCAGATGACAAGTCTTCTTTCAAGTTCTTAAAAGCTTTAACCTGTTCTTCCCCCCAGAACCAACAATTTTTCTTGGACAGGAGATCTCTGAGTGATTTATCTTTGTCCGCCAAATGGGGAATGAATTTTCCCATCTGGTTGACCATTCCAAGAAAACTCCTTAGCTCACTGACGTTTGTTGGCTCTGGCATCTCCTGGACCGCTGCGGTCTTGGCTGGGTCTGGTTGCACTCCTCTGTCTGAGATAATGTGGCCAAGAAACTTGACTACACGCTGCGACAAGGCACATTTGTCTAAGTTAAGGGTGACGCCAGCATTTTCCATCTTTTGGAGCACTGCGTGAAGGCGCACATCATGCTCCTCTTGAGAACGCCCCCACACCAGCACATCGTCCATGTGACAGACCACACCGTCCAGGCCCTCAGTGACTTCAGTTACCATACGATTTTGGAAGTGCTCAGGTGCCGATGCGATACCGAAGGGCAAACGATTGAATAAATACCGCCCAAACGGTGTGATGAAGGTCGTCAGTTTGGCAGACTGCTTTACTAGAGGTATTTGCCAAAATCCCATGTTTGCATCTAACTTGCTAAAAACACAAGCTCCCGCTAACAACCCAAGAGTCTGTTCAACTGAAGGAAGTATGAATTTGTCCCTTCGCACTGATTCGTTGAGCTTTGTTAAGTCAACACAACACTCGCCATATCAATGGCCTTTTCCAGCGTTAGATCTTTATCTAACTGCATTCGCTCTGACAGACGTATATCATTTAAACCAACGACTAACCTTTCTCTGATTAATTCGTCGTGCAGTGTCCCATATTTGCAGTGCAGTCACAAAGGAGTCGACTGGTTCGTTTTCTCCTTGTTTTCTCATGTTGAAACGTGCTCTTTCATAAATTACGTTTTTCTTCACAACAAAAAACGCGTGAAAGCCCTCTTTCACTGCGTCATAACGCTCACTGTTTTCATTCGTCAAATTCAGCCCCTTCAAGATGTCGTCCGCTTCATCACCCATACAGTACATGAGTGTATTTATTTGATTGGCTTGCGTGGAAGTATGGAGATTACTGGCCTGACGGAAACGTTCAAACCGTCGGATCCATTTTTCCCATTCGGTAGGTTTGGAGAAGTTAAATGGCTCAGGTGGCTGGATGCTGAACGTAGCACACGGGCTCGGCGCGGGCGGCTCTCTCCCCCCGGCAGCTGCATCACCTAGAGCGCGTTGTCCTCCTGCCGCTTGTTCCATGACTTTGCGACTTCCAACTTATAAAACTTCACTCTCCTCCGAAACAAAACTTCTTCCGCAAACTTAATAGAGTATCCTACTCTGACACCATGTCGTATTCTCTAATTTATTGCGTGGGTAAAAAGCACACCACACTCCCATGACTACTTCCTAGCTCCACATTTATTTAACTCCCCCACAATGCCCCCTCCTGGGCATAAACAGTACTCAGGATCTAAACCATGTAACATTATGTTATGTAGTACACTTCCACTACATAGATTACCCCACAGTGTAACAGTGTCATTATTTCATCACGAGTTTGGCAAGTGTCCAGATAAGCTCTCGCGGCTCGCGCTGTGCTGTTTGATTGACAGTTTGGAGATTTGATCGTTCTTTGATCGCTTTCTGTATATAATTTAATAACAGTTTAAAAAAAGATTATTTTCATAATACTACGAGAAATGATGTGAAGTTGATCGTTTAGTCACTGATGCATGAACAGTATTGAACGATTTTAAGAGAAAGATATCTGAACTTGAATAATTACACATCAGAAATCACTGATCGCAGATCAGGCATTAGAATACACATGGTTACTTACATGTTGCTGGCAGATCCGTGTCGGGAAAATTGTGATTGACTGATTTAAAGGGTAACTAAACCCTAAACCAACTTTTTTAGTTAATGATCTGTAAGAATGGGGCTTTATTAGTGCTGTTTATTGATTCGAGTAACTTTTTTGGCATTTGGGTATAAAGTGTTATAATTATACAATATATGGTGTAAAAACGTCTGAGTACTGCCCTCTTCAGGTTGAACAGTGGCTACTGCAGTGGAATTTTCCTATTGGATGTTTGCGGTACTGCGTGACGTAAGCAGGTTCCAGCTCACCACGCCCTCCCTTGGTACGAGCTACCACGTCCTTGGTATGAGCTAGGGTAGATTTATCTGTATTTAGTACGGTGGGCAGGAGGATACGTAGGTGTACTGTTGCTGGTTGCAACAGCACTGCTGGACTGCATAGCTTTCCAGCAGACTTGGAAATTAGGCGCCAGTGGTTGCATGCACTTGGCCTGGAAGACCGAGTGTGAAACCTGCATTTTATGCGGAATTGCTTTTGAAACGCAATAGAGGTGGACATGGGCTTCTCCACACAGCTCGCGCTGAAAAGCGATGCAGTGCCAAACGCTGCTCTCCTGCATGGACTCCACCACCGCAGCGGCGTCTTGATGTGAGTGATCACAATTTATGGTTAGGCTAAAGTTAATCCTCTGGGGTCGACAAACGCGCCGGCGCATTTTGCTGGATTTTTTCACATAGCGGCAAAATATGAAAATGCCTATAGAGAGTGCGCGCTATTGACATAAACTCAATAAAACTCATCAGATGCATGTGCTTTACGCCGTCTTGCGACCCTGTGAGTCACTCTACATTTTAGAGAGTCTGACAGCAGGTCTCAGGTGCACGCCCCCCCGCTCACGGTTCGTCCCCTCTATCTCCGCTGGGGTCTGCCCACTTTTCTTGCATTTTTCAAATATTGTCAAATATCAGGCTCTTACCAGGGGTTTAGTTACCCTTTAATAAAGTTTAACCATGCTGGAATCCGAAGGAAGCTTATGCAGACTGTCTTCTTCCACAAACAGGCGCTGCACAATATTTAGTGAACAGCATGTTTATTGCTTGGAAGTAGCTCGATCCAGTTTAGCAATCATCATGTCGTCCTATGTTATTTAGCATGTTTGGGCGAATCGGTGGGCGGGGCTAAACAGGCCGTGTTGAAGTAGGCGTTGATCTTCTTTTGTGGAGGCGGTGTTTTATCCTCTTTGACGTCATAGTTCCCCACTTTGAAAAACGAGTCGTTTGCTGAGCCTGATGTCTATAAAAGCTTTTATTGGACTAACAAGGTAGTTTTCAGTTCTGAAACTTACAGGATATTATTATAGTATGATGATCTCTTATATGTCAAAAGCTCAAGGAAATTTTGATTTCTCAGTTCATCACCCCTTTAAATGTAATGCAGTAATGTTTTTGTTTAGAAGTTATGGCAGTTTATTTATTTATTTATTTTTTCATTTATATTTATACTAAATGTTTGGGCTACTGGTTTGGATAACACATACAATAGGTTTATAGAAAATCAACAAAAAAATATTCATAATTTTCATAATTCTCAGGATTTTTTTTAAACGCTTTTAAGTCTGAACCAGAATATCAAGATATTTTATTATTTCCCATATGATGGTGAAAAGTAAAAAAGCTTTACCATGTTATGTATAATAAATACTGGACTATAACAAATACAAATTCCTTCTAGATTATTTTATCCCTTGAGTTATAGCCCTCGCACAAAAAAAAGGTTGGAGACCCCTGGTATATAACTATATGTTTTATAATTACAAATTTGTGTAATTTGGGGTTACTGTAGACATTTCATTATTTGTATTTTATGGCATTGTACATTTTTTGTTTTTATTTGAAGGCTGAGGCTTCATTATTAAACACAACCCCAATTATCATCATTGGTTTTGAGATGTTACTTGCTGTGAATACCTTGTCTGATAGGCTACAGTATTGTGGCATAATAGTATCAGAACATCCTGACTAGTGTCTGTCCCACACGGCTAGAGGCGAATGGCCGGATGATGGGCCTATTTGGGAGAAAGTCCAGGGCTGTTTTTTAGCCCCAGTCCGTCCCTGGTTGTAAAGATGCCTAACAAAGGTATCAATCTGACATGTTTTTTCTGGTCCCTACACCTCAGGTCAATATCACTGACATTAAATCGATGTTGATTTGATGTCAGGAAACAAGACATCAAATTGATGTGAAATTTATGTCAATACAATGTCTGAAATGTCTGAAAAAAGTATATTTATTACTCATTGTAAATCAATGTGACAACATCTAAAAGACCTAGCCTGAATGATCTTGAAAGTTGTAGACCTAGGTCTATGTATTTTGCATGTGTGTTTTTATTTATTTAAATCCTAGCATATTTACATTTAGTTCACGTTTAAAATGACAGCAGACACTATAATTGCATATACTATAAAAGGTACATTTAATCTGATATTGGAGCTTGATATTGAATAATATCAAAATAGCATTAAAATGACATCAACATCATGGCATCCTGATATGAAATAGATGCCCAGCAGGCACAGGATATAGACTACAGCGTCGGTCAGACGTTGGATTTTGGTTGAAAATGAAAGTCGGGTTGATGTCCAAATCCAATGTTTGTTTGACGTCAGGCTCCAACGTTGGGCAGTCGTTGAATTTTGGTTGGAATAAACCAAACAAAAAGGTGAAATGCTTGGCCGTACACTTATTACCAGCTTCACTTAAAACTAACCAGATTTACTTTATTTAAAAAAAAACATTATTTTTTTAATAATTTTGGACATTTTAAATAAAATCTGAAGAAAATTGGCACTGTTGATCACACTAGTCTACTTTAATATTTCACCAGGAATTTTGTTTTGAAAAACTTTTATTTTGTACAAAATGACACATTGTCACACTTGTGGTCTTCCCGGTCAAAAATGACCGGCCTACAAAAAATTGCTTATAAATCACTCTTTATGCAATATTATCACCCAATATTGGATTCAATCTTTTTGTCCACTTGTTCTCTTTCAATTAGGACTGGTTTTATATTTATATTTGCATCTGATTAATTGTAGGCCTCATTTATTTGACAGTAGGCATCTCAATTTTTGAGTAAAAAAAATTTTGGAAAAAAAATCAAATCAAAAATTGAAAAATCAAATCAAATCTGAAGAAAATAGGTATTGTGATCACACTAGTGTACTAAAATTTTTCATCAGGAATTTTGTTTTGAAAAACTTTTATTTTGTACAATATGGCACCAATACAATAATTTGTATTCTTTTCAATAAAGCTTCAACTTCTAAACCGCTGTTAATTCTCAATAAGAATGTTAGTATGAAAGAAATAAAGTCTGGATTGTAATAAGTGAAGATGCTGAGATCCTGAGAGATCTGTTAGTGTTTAATGTTCTGTTGGGGTTTAAAGTGTTTCTGTATGGTGTGTTTCGTGTGTCACCATTGTGTTGAAGAGTAGAGCCTGAGCTTCAGTTCAGGATGAGCAGATGTAACGGAGGCCAGCTAGTCAAGTCAAGTCAAGTTTATTTATATGGCGCTTTTCACAACATAGGTTGCATCAAAGCAGCTTCACAGTAATAAATTAAAACAATACATCAATGTTTGTTTCTAGTGGAACGTCCACATTTGGTAATGCTGATCAATAGTATCGTTGATTGATTAATTAAATTAAATATCCCCAAATATCCCCAACTGAGCAAGCCAAAGGCAACAGTGGCAAGGAACCGAAAAAACTCCATCAGGTGACCTAATGGAGAAAAAAAAACCTTGGGAGAACCCAGGCTCAGTCGGGGGCCAGTTCTCCTCTGGCGTTTATGAACTAGAGGTCGGATTTAACTGTAAGATTAAAAATATTATATGAATGCCTGGCTGAAGAGATGCGTCTTTAATCTAGTTTTAAACTGGGAGAGCGAGTCTGAGCAACGAACAGTATCAGGAAGACTATTCCAGAGTTTTGGAGCTAAATGTGAAAATGCTCTCCCTCCTTTGGTGGATCTGGATATCCTAGGTATGACCAAAAGCCTCGAATTTAGATGTAGTCTAAATTCGCTGTGCGCTGGGCTAGTAGTCGCTGTGCGAGTAAACCTCACTCCTCTGATCTCAATAGGCGCTCTAGCGACAGATGCTAGAGGCTGTAGTCTTTAGCCTCCTTGTTAGAGCGCCTGACTCTCACGCCGGAGACCCGGGTTCGAGACCCGCACGGAGCGGGGTGTGAAGGACCCGGGTGAGAGGGGTTACACAGAGAAACACTGATGAAATGCTGCATGTTGCTTTATTTAACCCCCTGAGGTCGACAATCGCGCCGGCGCGATAGGCTCGCTTTTTTTCAGTTCAGTTCAAAATAAATTAATTTTGCTCTGTTGACTTTGATATTACAAGCAAGTTTCATACATCAATCGATTCTGTTAAATGTGTATTATTTTTGTGTATACTCACAATAAAAACAAAGTGTTGTGCTTTTTGCCAAATAAAGAAAAATAAACGTGATGCGAGTTCTGCCTTCTCTCTGTCAGTGTAGTCCATTCTGAAACGCGTCCGAAAATGAACTGTAACTCAGCGAATACTCAGTCAAACAGGCATACAGACACACAGGCATGAAGCTTGAATTCTCTTCTTTTAAATGAGGTAATTTATATAAAAAACAAATATTCTCATCTTGTGAAATCTGTATTAAAAGAGAGCGATTCCAGTCGAGCTAATTAGAGCTCATTCAAAGGTAATGTGAACCCGCCCACGGAGAGCACGTGCTATTCAAACGCAAATTGCTGAGGCAATCCAAGCAAACCTGTGAACGCCCCCCATATTAGCTCGAGAAAACACAAGTTTAATCATATCATTGTATCATCACGTGTTTACACCATCTGGCAGCGCTGTGAGGAATAATAATAATGGAAAATCTACCTCAGAGTGCGGGTATTGCAGGAGAGAGGATCCGAATATGTAGTAAGTTTTTTTTCCTTCTCAAGTTAATCGCGTTTCTGTGAATGAATGAACGGCAGCCGCAGAGATGCGCGCTGATTACCACAGCTCGCAAAAAGACAGTTTAAATTTAAATTGCGTCTCTGTGTGAATGAATGATGATGTTTTAGCAAACTGTATTGCTATACTGAGTTGAGTAAAAATCGACAAAAATATGTTGAAATAAAATGTAGGCTATTTGTATAAGCAACGTTTTAAACTGAAAATTAACATTTATATGCCCTAATATTTCATAAAAACAACGTTACAGTCAGGCGTTTCTGTTTGTGTATGAATGTTTCGGTTTTAGCAAACTGTATTGCTATACTGAGTAAATATCGATTAAAATATGTTGAAATAAAATGTATTTGTATAAGCAACGTATAAAACTGCAAATTAACATTTATATTTCTTATAATAAAAATGAAAGACCTATGTTACAGACATATGAAAGACAACATTTCGTTGATTAGTTTTGGATAGATTATACATTTTTACTGTAAAATATCTGCCACCTCAAATAAGCTTTTGTTTGCCAATATTTGCTCATGTTAAATATAATATGTTTTGTCAAAAATAATCAAATAATCAATCAAATCCTTAACTTTGAAATATGTATGATAAAATGTATACTTTAGTTTTTACAAAGAAAGATTACACTTGAATTGTTGTTGTAATTGTAACCTTTTTAATAAAAAAATATATTTACAAGGTAGATGTAAACAAACTATTAAAAGGTAAATATAAGCCTTTTCTTTAAATAACTTTTATTGTGTTTTATTAGTGACAAATTTGGGGAGAGGATAAATATTCCAAAACTGAAAATACAGTATGAGAATTAACTGCACAATTACTAGATATGTTTTCCTTGGATTATTATAGGCCAAATTGCAAGCACAATATGTGGAAAAATAAAAAAGAATTGAGATGCTTCCAACTGTTGCTCTTGCATTCTTGTGGCTCAGTGACTCACCTGAATGAATGGCTAATTAAGTATGCAGGCCCCATTGTCTCCTCAGGTGTGAACCACTAAATATGCATCGTTGACGCCCACTCCGCATATTGCCTTTCCAAACAGAAAGTGCTTTGCAAAATTCAAATCAATGTATTGTGTTATGTGAATGATTAGGCAGGGTGATTTTCACATCATTTTGAAGAAAAAACACTAGGCGATGACATCTATTAGACAAAAGTCTTATTGGCACATATTTAGTATGTGTTTTGTGGCCTTATTTCAGAAACTTTAGTTTTTAGTTTTTTCAATAACCACGCATAAACATTATTCTCTCAAAAATGCAGACATGTACATTCTTGTTGCTCACATATTATGGTAGCCCTGTTTGTGCTAAATAGTGTGTAATTTTTTTTTGCCATTAATATGTTTATAAGCAACTGAAAAAAGCACAAATGTCAGGGCATGTCAGAACATCTCAAGGACCCCAAAAACACCTTAGACCCCAGAGGGTTAACAGACAGTAACTGTGTAGTTGCTGATGCAGTGACGTATAGTCACAGCAAATCATGCATGTAGTTAACTGCATGTTTTTCAGTAAAAAAGTCAGAAAATAAATGTAAAATAACTGTTTTTCTGTTAAAAAAGATTAATGAAGATTTCTGTAAAAGTCTTTTGCACTTCATTTAAAAAAATACACAGTGTAGCTTTAAAGAAAACAAAACAAAAAATCCAAAACTTTTTGTTGTGTAATCAGTATTATTCAACAAATGTTTGATCAAGGGGAAAGCTCCCTGAACAGATGGCTAGTCCATCACAGGGCTCTCTCTCTCACACACACACACACACACACACACACACACACACTTTGGACTGTGTGTGACCCCTCCAAACGGGTCCTACTCGCCCGCTCCGTGCGGGTCTCGAACCCTAGTCTCCGGCGTGAGAGTCAGGCGCTCTAACAAGGAGGCTAAAGACTGCAGCTTCTAACGTCTGTCGCTAGAGCGCCTATTGAGATCAGAGGAGTGAGGTTTACTCGCACAGTGACTACTAGCTGGCCTCCGTTACATGTGGTGTGGGGAAACCGTAGTACCCCGGAAGAAACCCATGCTGACACGGGGACTCCTGCTGTGAGGCAACAGAGCTGACCAATGAGCCCCTGTGCCGCCCGGATTCATGGATAAGGACTGTTTATTTCTCTGAATCTCCTGTGTCATGCGCTTACTTGTGACAAAGTCTGATTCATTTCCGCGAGCCGGTTCATTCGGACAGCTGGTTTAAAAAAACGATTTGTCTGTTCCATACGCCATCAAGCAATGATGGCACTACGCCAACCTCGGTAATCCTCTGCAAACTTTGACAGTGGGGTCTTTTTGAGTGGGACATGCTTTAGCTTGTGTGTTTTGCGTCATTAACCTGGAACTAAAGTTCGATTCAGTTTGATTAATGAACCAGCTCGACTTGTTACTTCCTACCGGCTCAAAATAACAATTCGTTCAAGAACCGAACATCACTACCGCTTTCTACAGCCACACCCAACAATATATAAAGATAAAATGGACTATAAGTTACAACACTGAATTTAAGAGTGATTTTTCTGTTAAGCTAATTATGATGTGGGCAAGGTAAATAGAAAATGAATTTCAAATTTTGGATAAGCTTGATATTATAAGTTCTTGTTCTTGAATTTAAGACCACATTGCTAACATTTAGTTTAGGAAAATGAATAATTTGTCATGAGCAAGCGTTGCTCTACTGATGTATTTTGTTTATTTCATTACAATGCTGAAGATATTTGTGTGTGTGTGTGTGTGTGTGTGTGTGTGTGATGTGTGTGTGTGTGTGTGTGTGATGTGTGAGTGGTTGGATGTCATATTTGCATTAATGAGAGCTCAATGTAATACTAAAGGCATGAGTATTGATGGACAAACACGTGTTAGATGGTTGAAAAATATTTTTTGGTACAAAAAGGGATGTTTGAAGTAGCTAATTTGAATATCTGTAGTTTAAGGAATAAAATAAATGATATCTCAGAAATATTACAGAATTATAATTTCCACATATTAGCCATTTCAGAAACACATTTAGATCCAACTATTAATAGTTCTGTATTGAATATAGATGGCTATAATTTATATAGGCAGGACAGAAATTTGTATGGAGGAGGAGTAGCTTGTTATATTAAAACTAATATTCCAGCCAAAGTTAGAGGAGATCTTAATATACCAGGAGTTGAAGTAATATGGGTACAGTTACAGGTACAGTTCGGAGGCAGTCTCTATTCCAGTCGGTTGCAGTGACCATAATTTAATAGCTGTGAAAAGAATTACAAAAGTATCTAAATCCGGTCAAAATTTTATTCATAAAAGGACATATAACAAGTTTAAAGAGAATGATTTCGTAGAAGAAATGAGGAGTGTAGATTGGTTGAAGGTTACACAGCAGCAGAATCCTGCTAGAGCTGTGGCCATTTTTGATAACCTGATAACCAGAGTATAATAGACAAACATGCTCCTTTAAGGAAACAAACTGTAAGAAATGTCTCAACTCCATGGCTGGATCAAGAGCTCAAAGAATATATGAGGCACAGGAATCAAGCTAAAGCAGAAGATATTAAACAGAATGACGTGGTTCAGTGGAATAAGTATCGTAAATTTAGAAATCAGGTGACTAAAATGAACAAACGTAAAAAACAAATATATTATCAAAATAAATTAAGAGATGCTGGAATGGACAGTGCAAAGGTATGGAAAACACTTAATGAATTACTGGGAAGGAAAACAAAACGTAATACAACATCATTAGAGGCGGATGGGATTTGTCTTACTAGACCAAAAGAGATTGCTAATTATTTGAGACATTTTTTTAGGCATAAAATACAAAAAATTAGACAAGCCATGGATTTGGGACAAGATGAAAATATCTCATATGATCTAATATCAAATAGGATAATGAAAACAAAAGATTGCACATTTAAATTTAACACTGTAACAGAGGACAATGTGAAGAAAATATTACAAGCAAGTAAAGATAAACCCTGTGGAATAGATCACCTAGATGTGTTAAACTGTTGAAGATGGTGGTAGATGTCATTGCTTTGCCCATTTCTCATATTATTAATCTGAGTTTAACAGCAGGTGTTTTTCCCTCACAATGGAAAAAAGCTAAAATTTTACCTTTAATAAAAAATAACAAAGAACAGTTTTCAGGTCAGAATAGCAGACCAATAAGTTTATTGCCGGCAGTAAGCAAAGTGATGGAAAAAGTTGTGTATGATCAAATACAAGAGTATTTGGAAGTAAATGGGTTAAACACAATGTATCAGCATGCTTATAAAATGGGCCATTCCACAACAACAGCACTCACTCAGTTAACTGACTATTGGCTACAGGAAATTGATAAGAAGAATTTAGTGGGCACAGTATTTTTAGATCTAAGCGCAGCCTTTGATGTTCTAGACCATAATATTTTATTAAAAAAGTTAGTTTGTTATGGATTTGAACCAACTGCTGTTACACTCTAAAAAACGCTTCGTTGGCTGAACAGCCATTACTTATAAAAGTAATTAGATTAAACACAAAAAACGTAGTATTCATAACTTTTCAACCTCTACTTAACATATATAGTGTGTGTAACACAAAAATATAAGTTACCAGGTGAACTTAAATGTATGCATAAATAAAATGAAAAAACACAAGTCAAATCAACTACTATAACAATTGCGTCAAAATTAAGTAAATCTAGCATAACATTTTAAGTAACTATACGAGCCACGTGATATGCAATTTCCCGTGATGCCTTTCCAGCCAAAAAATTGGAGCCATTTTGTGAAGCACATGAGGATGGTGAAAAGGTAAGCTTAACTTTCTATAAACTTAGTAACATATTAGATTTAGACGTTTTAACATTAATAGGCTAAACACTTGTTTATTGTTTATTGTGTTAGTGGGTGAAGATTTTCTGAAACGCAACGTGATGAAGACACTGAAAAGAGGTAAGCTTAACTTTTTTCACTTAAGGTAGGCTACACTAGATTATTGCATTTTTGGTCAAGAAATTAACTTTTAAACTGAATTTCAGAATTGCTATGAATTTTCAACAAGAAACGTGTTACTTACGAATACTTATGAAAACGTTTGTAGACATATTAGTTGATGTAGCCTATGAAATGAGTGACTGTGTGCGAGTATTCAAAAACATAGGCTATAGGCTATATTTTATTTGAATTATTAAGCGAGTGAGCTTCCATCGAATGTAGGGATAAGTGTTTATAGTAGTCAGAGTATTTATTGTTTATTTCGTGGGATATGACCATGCATCGCATTGGCACGTATGCATTAAGATTGCATTAAGATGACTATTCAGACGGCGTTATTGGGAGGCTTGCTCTCCCGCACGGAGAAATTCGTACTTTACATTAACGAGTTGTCACGTAGCTTATACTTCAGTATTTTTTAAGTAAATGTAGTTGTCATTTATTATATATGCATATAAGTTGTTCTTTGCATGTTTACATATTCCCATATTCTCTATGGATCGCGGGAAATGGGGGCGGCCTGTGGCCTTGCGCGGGTTACTTTTGGTAACGTTAACGTACTGTATAAATATTAAATTCGAAAACACATTGGCTACAGCTCCATATGTGTGCACTATTTATCATTAAAAAATGGCGATGTTGATTCAAGCACAATATTATTCCTAAATGACATCGACGACTGTCTATTAAACCTTCGAAATTATTATCAAAATAAGTAAATGCAAATAAAGATTGTAGATCTATTACATTGTTAGGCTATTCCAGTAGTTACTGTTAAAATGTTTTCAATGAGATTCGTTCCAAACCTCTGGACAAAAGTCTTCATTAATTAACTTATAGTTATATATATATATATATATATATATATATATATATTAATCAATATTATTGAATAGACTAATTTTTTATATTTATAGGCATTTAATAATGGACTAATTTGTAACATTTAATTATTATTATTTTTTTTTTTAGATAGATTTTTGATCAACAGACAAAATAATAATTATATAGATATAGATACACACACACACACACACACACACACACACACACACACACACAACCAGTAAGATTTTTTTAATGTTTATAAAAGAAGTTCCATCTGTTCGCAAGGCTTAATTTATTTGATCCAAAATACAGCAAAAACTGTAATATTGTGAATTTCTTTTACAATTTAAAGTAACTGTTTTCTATTTGAATATATTTTAAGATGCAATTTAAAAGTTTAGGGTCAGTTCGATTTTTTTTTTTTTTTTTTTTTTTTAAAGAAACAAAATGAATACTTTTATTCAGCAAGTATGCATTATACTTACATTATAGAAATTCTATACATTTCTTTCTAATTTTGTGATTCAATACAATGTATTTTCAATGCAATGTATTTTTCGCGACAATCTGAACAATAGCAGGTGATGTTGCAAGTAAATGCAGATTTGCTGTTTTTTTTGTTTTGTTTTTAAGGATACTCATGGGAACGAAGAGGAACTGGAGCAGCTCACATTGAGGATCATCATGAAAGGTGGCTCAACAGAAAATCTTTTTAAGTGTTGCAAAGGGTGAAAAAGTGACCTGTTGTAAGTGAACTTCCATTTGTCAATTTGCCATATGTTGTTGTATATTTCATGATGTGTGGTTTCAGGCTTTGCAGCCTGTGGCAAAAAAATAAAGTGAAATGCTTTATTGTGTGTGATTTGCATGTTTTATTTATTTTAAGACATTGAAAGCAGTGCAGTAAGCAGACCAATAGCTGAAGATCTAAAATAAGTTAAAAATGTTAAGTAAAAATGTTAATTCATTTAATTGTCTTATTTTTATTTATAAATGAGCTTAAATGTTAAGTTAACACAACTAAGATTTATTTTGATCTCACATGGCCTGCACTGTGTTGGATTTACTTAAAATGTATATGTGTTGGATTTACTTAAAATGTATATGCACCATTTTTGCATCACACTTTTTAAGTAATCCCAACTTGGAATAATTTTACTTAAAATTAACAAGAAAACCTTTGTTATACGTATTTATATTTTTAAGTAAAGAATGTTGCATGAACTCAAATATTTAAGTACATATAACAAAGGTTTTCTTATTAACTTTAAGTAAAATTATTACAAGTTAGGATTACTTAAAAAGTATGATGCAAAAATGGTGCATATATATTTTAAGTAAATCCAACACATCATTTTTTAGAGTGTAGATGGATTGAAAGCTATCTTAGAAAACGTGAGTACACAGTTTACTTTAATGGTAGCTACTCTGAGGTGGAAGAAATGAGTTGTGGGGTGCCCCAGGGCAGTTGTTTAGGACCCCTTTTATTTTCCGTTTTCACAAATGATTTTCCACTTGTAATTAAACATGCAACCATGGCAATGTATGCAGATGACACAACATTGTGTCAATCAGCAAGAGATATAGATCAACTGAATATTGTGTTAAATATGGAGTTAGACTTGGTCATACAATGGATTACTGACAATAAATTACTTATAAACAAAATGTATGATACTTGGGTCAAAATATTTTCTTAAGCCATCATTAACATTGCACTTAGATATAGGAGGAAATGTGATTCAGCAAGTAGAAGAAATTCATCTATTGGGTGTAATTGTGGATAGCTCACTGTCTTGGAATAGCCAAATAAATAAAATATTGCAAAGAATGGGTCGTAGTATGGGAATAATCCGATACTGTAAGAAATTTATTCCCAAATGGCTGACCAAACGATTAGCCCAATCTTTAGTATTAGCTAATTTAGACTACGCGTCAGTTGTTTGGTCAAATACCAATGAAAATAATTTATACAAATTGCAAGTCGCACAGAATAAAGTGGCACGTATCGTTTTGGGTTGTCCATATACAACTAATATAATCACAATGCACAATAATTTGGCATGGTTAACTGTAAAATATAGATTGAAATATTTTCTTTTATCATTTATTCATAATATCATTGAAACAAAAACTCCTGAAATAATTTACAGAAAATTGACATTTTTTGCTGATCAACATAATTACTGCACAAGACAAACCACTGGAATGAGATGTGTTCTGCCTCAAGTCAGAACTAATCAGTTTCAGAGAGCAGTTTGTTATCGGGCCATGGTTGCATGGAATGGATTACCAGGATTTTTGTTTTTGGAAAATAACAGAAATTGTTTTCAAAAGAAATTAAAATTGTTTCTGTTCACACAAGAGTCATGATCAGGGCTTGACATTAACTTTTTTGCTCACTAGCCAATGTGGCTAGTGGTTTTCCAAAGTTACTAGCCACACAGCATTTTTACTAGCCACATTTTTGTTGTTGTGAAATTACCTGATAAAAGTTGACTATGGCGTGCTAAAATTTACTTGAACTAAATTTACAACCCTTTTAAATGTAAAACCACTGTACACAGTGGTGTAGTGGTAAAAAAAGAGGTGGGTAAACTATACATTCTGGTGGACCACGAAGCGGTCACCCGGTAAGGTGGGCCACTGCCTACCGGTGTATGTGTATCCTGATGACATCGCTATAGGCTATCATTTGATGATACTACCAAGGGTATCACTAGTCATTCCCTCATCATAGGTCACACAATCACTATTCAATTCATACATTAATCTAAGTTCTTGGTAAAGAGACTCAAAAAGGAATAATGGTTGAAATCTATAAAGTTTAGTGGAGACCGGGGACAGTTGCAACACTTTTTGTCAGTTACTATTTGGACTAGACCAACCAAATTTGTATATATTAAACTTGCATCTGTTTGCTAATTACCCATACCATTTAAAGATGATTATATAAGACATATTGTTCACAGTATTTATTTGAATGGAAGAAGCCAGATGTTGCAACTGACCCCGACCCAGGGACGGTTGCAACATGTTAAAAATACCTTTAATTTCATTAATTAACTTAAGCTTTTTGTCTCAATGAGCTAACTGTGCATGTTCAGTATGAGTGTCATCACTCTAGATTTGTTTCTGATTGTAGAAAAATGACATGTTGCAACCATCCCCATGTTGCAACTGTCCCCGGTCTCCCCTACTAAATGACAAAACAGAGAGAACAAAAATATGTAAGGAAGATCGAGAGTGAGGCCTATATCCAGGGCTTCCAATGCAATGCACTTGTGCATAATGATTAGGGATTTGGGATTATTTTCATAGTCGATTAACCTGTTGAATATTTCCTCGTTTAATTGATTAGTTGTTTGGTCTATCAGAAAAATGTGGATCAGTGTTTCCCTGTAGAGGGAAAAGTCTTTAACCTGGTGCAGGCTTGATTCCCTCTGAATATCTTGTACAGTTGGGTTTTGACATGCTCCCTACATTAAACCAGCTGCTTGTAATGAATTAAAAAAAATCACTTTTTTGCATCGTTTTAACGATTTCCTGTTGCGGCTGCGATCAAGTTTCATTCTCGCGGAGCTTGTTTAGAAACTTAACGAGCGTGTGTTTTCTTCTACGTGTGTGCACCGTTCTCTTTGTTCCGTGTGTGTGTGTGTATGTATGAGGCGCCACGTAGGATTTAAATCAAACTTCGCTTATCAATACATACATAACACACGTGCATATACACCTATAAATTACTCGCATATACATGTATACTATTGGATGTTCACAATACATATATGAAATACACGTGCACACTAATATGAAATCCATACCAATACATATTATGTTAGTCATGAATGCATATACATTTGTGAATAACTTGCATATACATATAAACTTGACGCACGCATACACCTATAAATACTCGCATATACATATAAACTTCCATGCATATAAACCTATAAACACTCGCATATACATATAAACTTCCATGCATATACACCTATAAACACTCGCACATACATATAAACTTTCATGCATATACACCTATAAACACTCGCACATACATATAAACTTTCATGCATATACACCTATAAACACTCGCACATACATATATACTTCCATGCATATACACCTATAAACACTCGCGCATACATATAAACTTCCATGCATATACACCTATAAACACTCGCACATACATATAAACTTTCATGCATATACACCTATAAACACTCGCACATACATATAAACTTCCATGCATATACATCTATAAACACTCGCATATACATATAAACTCGATGCGCGCATACACATCCATAAAACACTCGCGCATACATAACGTGGATGTGTGCTTTGTGTATATATGTATATGCGAGTGATTTCATATGTGTATGTGCGGGAACTTTTCAGTGCAAACAGAAGGCATTTCAGTGTAAAAGTCATTTGTGTCATTTTGATAGTTTATTTTCCAATTTGAAATGAAATGAGCATAAACGAGAAAACGGCCCCTTTATTCGTTTTTTTTTCGTAAAAAAAATAAATAAAAAAGCCTAAGCCTCTTACGTTGTTGATTTATATTTCAAACAAGAATTCGACATTTGCTCGCAATGTTTTTCTTACAAAAAACCTCATCATTTTGCAGGACAATTGTCTATTACAGTATACAACACAGAAGGGTAACAATAAATCTGTGGTGATATACAACACGCTTTAAGAAAATTTTATTTCCATCACACTGTAAAGTGTTTTTAGATATTAGCCTACATATAGATTACATATACCAAAGATTTTACATATAAACTGGGTCAGAATACTGGTAATTACAGTTAGTAGGCTACCATGGGAAGTAGGGGTGCTGAGCGTGACCCCAGTGGAGCCCATGAAGAAATATGGTTGGGGATAAAAGTTCACACAAACAAAACCAAAAAACGGTGGTGTTTAGCCTATAGGCATACATATTACGTGTGTTTGTTTTTATTTATTCAGTATTATAAAATACCCATATTATAACAAATAAATTAAATATATTTGGAAATTGCCCTTTAAAACGAAGGCTCAGTTTGTGGTTCACAATTATTTGATTAAAAACAACAAAAACAATAAAACAAAGACAAGGTGGGACGTTTGCCCATATATATTTAAAACAATAATATCTTAGTAAAGACCTAAAGTAATATTGACAAACTATATATCATTTGAAAGCTTACAATCTCTAGTTTTCATATTTGGTGGCTGTTTTTTAAAATAAATTACAGAGGAGCAGTAATTTATCAATTTGCAACAAGAATATTTCATATTTATTAGGCGTGTTTAGGCCTTTATTTTGAAATAGAAATAAACATGAAAAATCATGAAATATTGGTAGAAACCTCAGTTTGTTTTCATGCCAAGAGTTCAAAAGATAACACCAATTAAATTTTATGAGAAAAAAAGGTCTGAAAATGTTTAGAATATAAAGAAAAATATTATGGATTCTCGATTTGTGATGGGGCTCGCAGCGAGCTATAGCGCACATGTGCTCTTTTTATGTTTATTAAAGGTTGAAATCAAATCAAATACTGCCAAAACACCCATACTATTTCTGAATAGGATGTATCCTTCATAAATTGTATGAAATTATGGAAAAACATGGTTCAGATCACTCAAAACATATATGAAAATGGAGACGCCCTTATATGGTCAGTAAGGAAGCTGGCTGTTCATCTAGTGAAAAAGTGTGGTACTGCGCCCAAATAAAATCTTACTGAAAGCTCATTTTTTGAGATATCAACCTAAAATTTGGAACACAACTTGTTTATATTTTTGGCTTTCATTTTCTAGCAGTTTTAGAGTAAAATATATTTTGTAATATATATATTTTATATAAAATATAATTATATTTTTACATTCTATATTTTCATAAACTCAAACTTATATAACTTTTTTTCTATTTCACTTTCATAACTTATTTCACTTCTACAATAATTTGGCAAATTTCTTCTCAAAAACAAGACCAACCATATGTCTATATTCCAAAGCATTCTTGAATTACAACCATTTAAGTTTGTATAGTGATTTTTTTGTCTATGCGAAAAAAGGGGGGGTGACAGTTAAAGGGTTAAACACTTTTTTATTGATTTTTTTGTTAACAGAAGTTATCTTGCACCTTTAATTGCCTTCGCTATCGTCCTGTCAATCATCTCGCGGGTCGCGAATATGATTACAGTTTCAGTAAAAATGTATTTCACCATCATCGGTACCCACCCTCAGCCGATTGGCATTACAGTATTTGCAATCACCATCCCGTGGCAAAACGGAGCGTCTAAAAGAAAAGTTCTGACTGCTGACTGTTGGTCAGCGCTGTCAAGCGCAGCTTCACCACACAGATTTAACTCCGCACAGCTAAATAAAACAGGCTGGTGGCGGACTAATAATTAATATCTCTGATGTAAAGATTTCTGTGAAACGCGTAAAGTTGCACAGAAGAAAGCCTGACCTGCCCTGTACAGTTTAAGAATCTGTAGCCATAGTAGAGGACTATTATTTTGTAGAACAGACCCGAGCGACAACTGATGACGTCACATGCTCAGACTTGCTAGACCAATCGGCGGAAGGGGGCGTGTCAGGCCGCCCACATGTGGAAAACGAATTTTGAAGTAATTTATTTGTATTTTGCATGTGAACTAAAAATCCAGCCGAAATCTTTTTTTTTTTTTTTTTTTTACGAAAAAAAATGTATAAAGGGGCCGTTTTCTCGTTTATGCTCATTTCATTTCAAATTGGAAAACAAACTATCAAAATGACACAAATGACTTTTACACTGAAATGCCTTCCTTTTACACTGAAATGCCTTCCTTTTACACTGAAATGACTTCCTTTTACACTGAAATGCCTTCCGGTTACACTGAAATGCCTTCCGTTTGCACTGAAAAGTTCACGCACATACACATAAGAAATCACTCACATATACATATATACACAAAGCACACATCCACGTTATGTATGCGCGAGTGTTTTATGGATGTGTATGCGCGCATGGAAGTTTATATGTATATGCGAGTGTTTATAGGTGCATATGCATGGAAGTTTATATGTATGTGCGAGTGTTTATAGGTGTATATGCATGGAAGTTTATATGTATGTGCGAGTGTTTATAGATGTATATGCATGAAAGTTTATATGTATGTGCGAGTGTTTATAGGTGTATATGCATGGAAGTGTATATGTATATGCGAGTGTTTATAGGTGTATATGTATGGAAGTTTATATGTATATGCGAGTGTTTATAGGTTTATATGCATGGAAGTTTATATGTATATGCGAGTATTTATAGGTGTATGCGTGCGTCAAGTTTATATGTATGCAAGTTATTCACAATATGCATTCATGACTAACATAATATGTATTGGTATGGATTTCATATTAGTGTGCACGTGTATTTCATATATGTATTGTGAACATCCAATAGTATACATGTATATGCGAGTAATTTATAGGTGTATATGCACGTGTGTTATGTATGTATTGATAAGCGAAGTTTGATTTAAATCCTACGTGGCGCTATGTATGCGTGTGTGTGTGTGTGTGTCCAGTCCACGCGCTGCGCTCTCTGCTCCGTGTTTGCGCGCTGCGCGTTCTGCTTTGTAGTTAACGGCCCAAATGCTCGAATCATTTGCCGATCGGCGATCACGCACTGGAAAAGCAAAGTCCGCTCAAATAACGTGACATTTAGAGGTGGATAAACGCAATGTAGAGGTGGATAAACGCACTTTGGAGGTGGGCAAACTACTTGTATAGGTAGTTTATTTAAGTTTAAACATATTTGACAACCTATTACCTACACAAACAAAAGTAAATCAACTTTCTCTCGCTCGCCCTCACCCTGCTGCGTTCACGCCGGACACGAATAGCGCGTCAGGCGCGAGTGATTTCAATGTAAAGACGCGTTTATGCGCGTCTGGAGGTCTTGCGGCGCGAATGAGGCGTCACGCTCTCTGCACATAATGGTTTAACAACAATAATAAGCAAATGCTGAGTGCTGATCAAGAGTTTTGTACAAGCAATTTAAGGTCGCGACTCTTATATAGCAGGCTTCATTCAGTGATTGAAACAAATATTATTAACATTAATTGAAGTTTTACAGTATATAGAACCGACATTGACCGCTCCGAGCGAGCTGTGCTGTGGTAAACGGAACTTTTCCTTGACATGAAACGGTAAATAATCAAACCAGTGGAAGCCTGCAGTGCATGAAACTGCTGTATCTAACCTACCTTATTCGTGCAATATCTATTCAGTCAGTACAGTAGCCTACACTTTAGTAATGTTTCTGTTTAACGTTAACGCTTCTTCCTGTTACCTGTCCCTGATCCCTCAGGCAGCGCGCCCACTCGCAAAGCAGACAGCCGCGCCTCTGCTACCGCGGGCGTTTTTCCACATTCGAATATTCATTTTCACCTTCGAAATTCTGTTTTTTAAAACTATTCGAATTTAGAATATTCGTTGACAGCCCTAATACTCACTAGGGTGACCACCTGCTAATAAGACCAAGGGGGGACAAGGGGTATGTTTCTGAGGGACAATGTGGGACACTGCCTGGCGCGGCGGTGCCCCACTGGCAGACTCACTGATAGTGGTTTACCCATTTCTAGTACATACCACCTTACATGGTATATTAATAATGCCCTATTCTCCTAAACGTGTAATTGCTGATGTATGCTCATGAATAGGCCAACCAATGTGTATTTTTTTTCTAAATAAAGACTCATAATATTTTGAACATTCAATGAATTGACAGATGTACTTCCACTCAGGGCTGGACTGGGACAAAAAATCGGCCCGGGCATTTTTGCCCAGACCGGCCCACTGATCATAAACACCACCCATCTTTGCACGCCCTTAACCCTTTAAGTGTCACCCCCCTTTTTTTAAATATACATGAAAATGCACATTTCGACTTTAAATGGTTGTAATTAAAGAATGCTTTGGAGTATAGACGTAAAATTGGTCTTGTTTTAAAGAAGACATTTGGCAGATTTTTGTTGAAGTGAAATAAATTAAGAAAGTGAAACCAAAAAAAAGTTATATAAGTTTGTGTTTATGAAAATGTACAATTTAAAAAAAATAATTATTCATATTTTATATAAAATATATATTTTTAAAACCTGGCCGACTCTAAAACTGCTAGAAAATCAAAGCCAAAAATCTGAATAAGTTGTGTTTCAAATTTTAGGTTGATATCTCAAAAAATGAGCTTTCAGTGAGATTTTGTTTGGGCGCAGTACCAAACATTTTCACTAGGTGACAACCAGACTCCATTACTGCCCATATAAGGGCGCCTTCATTTCCATATGCGTTATTAAAAACATATTAATATATTTTTTTCTAAAATAATTGAATGGATGATATCTTTTGAACTCTTGGCATGAAAACAAACTGAGGTTTCATCCATTCTTTCATGATTTTTCATGTTCATTGCTATTTCAAAATAAAGGTCTGAACACGCCTTAGGAATATGAAAATATTCTTGTTGCAAATTGATAAATTACAGCTCCTCTCTAATTTATTTTGGAAATCATTCACCAAATATGAAAACTAGAGTTTGTAAGCTTTCAAATGATATATAGTTTGTCAAGATTAGTTTATGTTTATTATAGGATATTACTGTTTTAAATATGTAATGATTTTGGGCCCACCGGTGGGCCGGTGACACTTAAGAGGTTTTAATTATATGCATACCAACTCCTATTCATTAAAACCACTAATGCCATGTAATGAGTGAGTATAGGAACGAGTGAGAGTTAACAGATGAAATAAGTCCAAATTTGATATTTATTAATACAGTTGAACTACTCCACAGTGGTGAATCCTAAAACAAGCTATAAGCGGCTCTGGCATAGCAATACAAGTGTTTCTTACAGGATTTTTGTTAAAACTATGGTGGTGTGACCTCGGTCCTTCTAGGGGGGTTCGGGGGCATGCCCCCCCGTGAGAAAATTTTGTGCATTTTAATGTTAAATTCATCAATCTGGTGCACTTTGAGAGTTCAAAATTAAAAGCTCCAACCCATATTCAGTGTGCAAATTAAACAAAGAAAAATTCAAACCTCTTACAGTGTTACACCTACTACATAATAATAGTTATAATATTAATCCAATGACAGTAATAGCCATATTTTGTAAAACAAATGCACTAAAAAATAAAGGAAACTTTCATAATTAGTGTTGTACCAATTTCTATACTTGAAAGAGATAAGCACATGATCTTTTATTTTGACGCAAACTGCATCAAGCTTTTATTTTGGCGGAAAACATGGTTTACAAACGCCTCTTATTAAATTTCTAGTGAATTGCGGTAATCATCAACTATGCAGATGTGGAAATAATCTACACTCATGACATGGCCTAAGTGTTTTGAAAGTAGTTCTGCTTACCGCAGGCTCTACACTCTCTCATCTCTCTCCTGATCCTCCGTCCTCACTATCATCATCTGCCACAGGAGCTGATGAAGGTCAGAAAACATATATTTTGACACAGTTTACAGCGTCTGCTTTAAGGGGCTGGTTCTATTTTTTCACGCTATTTATCTGCACATTCCTTGCGTTTCTTCTCCATCTATTTTGACAGATACACACTGACACTGCTGCACGCTCGCTCACTCGTTTAAAGTTGTGATTGGGCCAGCCCAGTGTCAATCAAGAAAAGAGCCAATGGGCCGCTGATCTACGTGTTTCATGGGCTGGTCTGTCAGAAGAAAAAAAAAACTAACACTGACTTTGACCAATGCATTACACCGGCACAAACCCAGCGCCGCCAATTAAGCAAAACAAAACAAAACGAATGGGCCGCCAATGTACAAATTTTATGGGCCGTTAAAAAAAAAAAAAAAAAAAAAAAAATGAGAATGAGATATATCGGCCCAAAAAGCACGTCGGCCCACCGGGCAAATGCCCGGTATGCCCAATGGCCAGTCCAGCCATGCTTCCACTTAAGATTTTCTATTTAATTTTATTTATTTTTCATTACAATTTATTTACTTGAAATAAATTATAATATAAAATTATAGGATTACCAGGAATTGTAGTTGCTCAACACCACAGGAACAGTAAAACAAAAAAAATACGATTGACATCGTATTCCCCTCCATATCCGATTGAGAAGGACGTTTTGCAAAGGTCACAAAAAGCCCTTTCGGTATCCCCCTCAACACCTTTCAGCCACAAATATTCATTTCCCCATTCTTTCTTGTACCCACACCTTCTCTTTTTAATTGATGATGGCGATGCCTCTCAGACTCAGTCTCTTTCTCGAATTTTTCGAATTGGAAAGCGCGCATCTAAAAGTTTGTGTGTCTGGTATGCGCGTGCGTGCGCTGTCATGACAACAACGAAAAAGTTGACAACAACCTAGTCAGCAGTTCAACTGAGGGGTTTGTGTGGCAACAATAGCGTGCTGAAATGTCAAATAATGTTCGTTTGTCTGCTTGGGGCTCGAGGATATAGAGCGACCAACTTTTTTTTGAGCAAGCATAGATTATGCGTGACACGGTCTCAATTTGCGGGACGCGTGAATTGGGCTTCAAACGCTGTGCGCGCACGCGCTACGCGGGACGGGTGGTCACCCTAATACTCACGGGAGTTGTAGTGTTGTAGTGTCGTAGTGTCACACTTATTTCAGATGCCTTTTGAAAAGACTACAATTATTCAACCCGCCAAAGTGGCTAGTTGAAGTGACTGTGTTACCCGCCACGAGCAAAATCCACCCGCATTTGGCGGGTTGGCGGGTGTTAATGTCAAGCCCTGGTCATGATGCTGGAAGAGTATGGTAATATGGAAAGATGTTTTATAGTTTGTATTGGAGAGCTATTTATGGATTATATGTTCAAATGTATAGCATTTTTTGTTTGTTTGTTTATTTATTTAATTGCATTGGGCTATTGTAGATGATGTCCAGTTTGTGGATGGGTGTGAGTGGGTGTGTGTGTGTGTGTGTGTGTGTGTGTGTGTGTGTGTGAATAATGTACAAATTATGATGAATTATGTCAATTTGAGATGTAATGAAGAGGAGACCCCAGGAAGAATAGCTACTGAGATTTCAGGCGCTAATGGGGATCTTAATAAATGAAATGAAATGAAAAAAAAAGACAGTTAGTGTCATTCTTAGTTTGTAGATTTAATTATGATTTTCTCCCTCTTTCAGTTCGCCGTGGTGCTGGTTGGCTCGTCTGGGTAGTGATCACAGTGGCATGTGCAATATTCACTATCATGATCACCATCATACTGTATACAATGTAAATAAATATGTATCAACAAAGAGTAATATAATTTGCTTTTAGACTAATGCAAAAGTACATTTGAATATTACATTAACAATGAAATGGCTTGTTTCCGTTTCTTTTTTACAGTCAGAAGAAAAGGATAAACTGCAGATCTGCAATACGGGAGTATGAGGTAAGATGGCCAAAACCACAGAATGATACTAATAAATCAATAACAGCTTCTTTGTACATGTAGAACACATATATTGTCACGTACTCCTCTGAGACACGAAGGTTGAGGATCCAAATGTAGTTTATTTGAACAGAGGGTAATCCAAAGACGTAATCCATAAAACAGGCAAGAGGTCAAAAAAGACCAGTCCAGTTGGAGAGTAACCAGTCCAAACAATAACAGGGTCACAGGGACACAGGGGTCACAGGGTCACAAGGGTCACAGGGTCACAGGGGACACAGGGTCACAAGGGTCACAAGGGTCACAGGGTCACAGTGGTCACAGGGGACACAGGATCTCAGGGTCACAGGGTCACAGGGACACAGGGGTCACAAGGGTCACAGGGACACAGGGTCACAGGGGACACAGGGGTCACAGGGGACACAGGGTCACAGGGGTCACAGGATGTCAGGGTCACAGGGGACACAGGGTCACAGGGTCACAGGGGACACAGGGTCACAGGGGTAACGGGGTCACAGGGGTAATGGGGTCACAGGGGTAACGGGGTCACAGGGGTAACAGTGTCACAGGGGACACAGGGGTCACAGGGTCACAGGGGACACAGGGGTAACAGGGGACACAGGGGACACAGGGGTCTCGGGGGTAACAGTGTCACAGGGGACACAGGGGTCACAGGGTCACAAGGGTCACAGTAGTCACAGGGGACACAGGATCTCAGGGTCGCAGGGGTCACAGGGGACACAGGGTCACAGGGGACACAGGGTCACAGGATGTCAGGGTCACAGGGTCACAGGGGTAACGGGGTCACAGGGGTAACGGGGTCACAGGGGTAACAGTGTCACAGGGGACACAGGGGTCACAGGGTCACAGGGGACACAGGGGTCTCGGGGTCACAGGGGACACAAGGGTCACAGGGTCACAGGGGTCACAGTAGTCACAGGGGACACAGGATCTCAGGGTCACAGGGGACACAGGGTCACAGGGGTCACAGGGGACACAGGGTCACAGGATGTCAGGGTCACAGGGGACACAGGGGTCACAGGGGACACAGGGGTAACAGGGTCACAGGGGACACAGGGTCACAGGATGTCAGGGTCACAGGGGACACAGGGGTAACAGGGTCACAGGGGTCACAGTAGTCACAGGGGACACAGGATCTCAGGGTCACAGGGGTCACAGGGGACACAGGATCTCAGGGTCACAGGGGACACAGGGTCACAGGATGTCAGGGTCACAGGGGTCGCAGGGGACACAGGGGACACAGGGGACACGGGTTACAGGGTCACAGGGGACATAGGGTCTCAGGGTCACAGGGGTAACAGGGTCACAGGGGACACAGGGTCTCGGGTTCACAGGGGTAACAGTGTCACAGGGGACACAGGGGTCACGGGGTCACAGGGGTAACAGTGTCACAGGGGACACAGGGGTAACAGTGTCACAGGGGTCACAGGGTCACGGGGTAACAGGGTCACAGGGGACACAGGGTCACAGGGGACACAGGGTCACAGGGGTAACAGGGTCACAAGGACACAGGGGTCACAGGGTCACAAGGGTCACAGGGGTCACAGTGGTCACAGGGGACACAGGATCACAGGGACACAGGGGTCACGGGGTCACAGGGTCACAGGGGACACAGGGTCTCAGGGTCACAGGGGTAACAGTGTCACAGGGGACACAGGGGTCACAGGGTCACAGGGGACACAGGCAAAAAGGAACCTCCAAGGACAGGCAGAGATCAAAACCAAGAACACGGGAATAACAGACAGAATGCTCAGAATTGCAGTACAAACACTAAACAAGACTTTGCAGAGAATGAATGTGAAAACCAGGCTATTATAGGGTGAGTTAAACAAGGTAATGAGACAGAGGTGAATGTGATAATGGATGAGAGTCTGAACTAAGGATTATGGGGAATGTTGTGGATATATATACACACACTCAAGATTTGTACATGGTTTTATGAGTTTTATGAGTTTATGACTTTTGATTGTCATGACAGCGATTTAAAATCTTTTACATTCATTTTTTTTATTTTTTTTTATTTTTTTATTTAAAATGGTGATAATCATTTTTCTCTGATTTCACTTCTCTCTGTTTCCCTGTAGAACGATCCCAGAACTGATCCCAGTGAAGGCACATATACAGGTCTTGACCTCGAGTCCAGATCACCTGACCTCTACAACACACTCCCAGTAAGAGGAATATCAAAAACTACGTGTAAAAGAGCTGCATTCAAAAGTCAAATAATCAATAATCAATGTGTTTTTCCCATAGACTGTCCATCCCAGACCTGCTGTTCACCAGTCAGGCTCTTCTGAATATGAGATTCTGTCCGTAAGTTTCTCAAGTCTTCTCAATTTCATACATTTAAAAAAAAAAAATGTCTTCAGTAGTCAATCAACTAGTCAATAGATACTAATCAGTCTTTTCTTTTGTTACAAAATGGATTATACAAGTCGTTTCACTTACAGAAATATATATTTTTTCTGAGATTATTTGTACCATTTGTAGTGTTGATTTATGTAAATGTGTGTCTTATTTCTGTTGTAGCCACAGCAAGACGCCACAGTAAGATGAAGCACAAGCTAAACTTTACTCAACTTTTGTCTCATCGCTGGACAGATTCCCATCACAACTACTGATGAAAAATGAAACGCATCTTCAGAGTTTCCATTCTGCAGAAAGTAATGGATTAAGTGTAATTAATTAACAAGATTAGAGTTGTTTCTGTAATATTTTATACATTTTATCTGTGTATTAAAGAGTCCATGTGACAGATTTTTCTCTTTATTCCTTTTCAAATAAAACATTAAATGATAAAAAGGTACGAAGATTCAATATTCTGTTTAAAATCTGTGTTTTAAAGTGCATATTAAACTGGCCAAGTCACGTGATTTCAGAAAACGAGGCTTTGTTAGGTCATACAATGTCAAATGAAATTTGAAATTCTGATAATTTGATGCTAAAACAGTGGTTCTTGTACTGCCATAGTAACCAAGGCGACATACATGGACAACTGCGTTACGTGTAGCGGCAGACGTTGTTGCCGTAATGTTGTTGTTTCGTCCAAACATTATGGACCATGGCAAGCAGACTTTGGGACAAAATGAGAACTCTCATACAGCCAACCAACTAACACATAGAATAACATTATAACTTTCAACACACTCAAATACAGTTTAGTTTGATAGTGTAAACCAAGTGAAACAGTGCTGCGTTACCTTACTAGTTTAATTTGTTAAATTAACTGATTAGTGTGAATAGCTGCTAGTTCGGTAAAATAAAAGTCCTCGTGTGGAGCTGATATCTGGGGGTCAGCCCTATGTTCCCACGGGCCTATGTTCCCACATTTCTAAGAATTGTTTTTTTACTGAAAATTTTGAAAATTAGGACCTATGATCCCACAGCCCTATGTTCCCACAACCATATGTTCCCACAGCCCTATGTCCCCACATTTAACCCCCCCATCCCCCGAACTTAGTTAAGCAGGAAGCGCCAAGTGAGGGGTAGGTTTAGGTATGTTAACTAATAAAGCCCTAGTCCCCTATGAAGGGTAGGTTTTAGTGCTTGTGCTGGTACAGGGATAGCCCAATTACATCCCAGACAAGTCTCCCTCCTGTGAGGGGTAGGTTTAGGTATGTTAGGGTTAGGGTTAGTGTAAGTGACTACCAAATGGGGATACATAAGGCTGTGGGAACATAAGGCAGTGGGAACATAGGGCTGTGGGAACATAGACATGGTCCCGATATCTGTCTCTCATTAGCAATTGAGCCCTACTTCAAACCACTGTCATGTTAACAAACATCAATGTATTCACATGAACATTATTTCCCCATAAACATTATTAGATCCATCGGCATGATGACAAGTTCCACTCTCATTCACTGCGTCATCAATCTACGCCTTTGTTATTGTTTTGAAGAGGTTAGCGACTCCTAGTGGCAAAAAACTACATATTGTACCTTTAACAAAAGGCTGTATCAAGTAATTCAGTGAACTTAATATTTTATTTAGTGAAAACACAAAAACGTGTGATGCTGACAGAGGTTGGATTATCGTAGCTGTCAGAGGAATCTAGGGATTTGATTAGGCTGTTGATGAGCATTCAGTGATCAATAGTGTGATAGATGAGCAGAATCCGCTGTTAAACTCTGATACACGTGACTCTGTCTACTGGCGTTCAGCTCTGTGTAGATCTGATCTTGTGTTTGTGCTGAAACAACATCTGTGTAGTAGGAGTCTGTGTCGACCGCTTCTGTGTTTGTGTAATCCAGGTTTATGGGTCTGTAAAATTCCTCTTTATCACGTTGAGCTTTGCTGGAAGCCTTATTCTCTGGTAGTCATCCTATATAAAATAAATAAATATAACTTATAAATTATAAGCAGAAAACAGCTAATATATAATATATACTGCCTTCTTAAGAGTCTATGATTGGATCATTATCACAGTGATTATTTTGTTTCTAGCATTTTATATGTTTGGCAACAGTTCTTCTAACCCTAACTGATGGAGTGTGTGGTTTTCATTACTTAAACAATCATGCAGGAAGACACATAATGGCCATATTCCAGGATCACAGTGTCAAGATTCATCAGGCTCAGATTGTGAAGGAATGGTTTGGAGGAGCATGAAGAATCATTTTCACACATGAATCTGCTCCTCTGAGTCCAGAGTTTAAACTCACTGAAAGTCTTTAGGATGTGCTGGAGGAGACTTTACAGAGAGCTGGACTCTTGCATTGACAATACAAGATCCTGACCAAAAACATCACAACAGTTATTTCCATCCAGAGATGAATTTTGATATTGTCATCCTGGAATATGGCCATGATGTGTACAACAATAGTGTCTCAATAATTCTAAAATAAAACTGATGTAAAAAAAAAAAAAACATTATTAATTATGAATGAGATTTGCTGTCGTCACCTGAACTGGGTTTGATATTGTCCTTCGGTGATGAGCAGAACCTGACAAGAACATAACGATTTAATTATCGATTTATTGAAATATGCAGGGACTCTTTCAGAACTTGAACAGAAGATGTTTTGAAGAAAAAGACATGTTCTGTTAGTGCTGTAGTCTCACCTGAGTTTACATTTACATTTACATTTAGTCATTTAGCAGACGCTTTTATCCAAAGCGACTTACAAAGTAGGACTAGATTAAGCGAGTCATCATGAAGAGGCAAAAAACAAAAAGCAGCGCAAGAAGTGTTCAAGATACAAAGTTCAGGCATTATTCAGAGTAGCATAAGCCCGATAAGTGAGGTTTAGAGGGAAAGGGGTGTTTTTTTTTTTTTTTTTATGAGGTTAAGTGCTCCCAGTTACTGCGACTGCTGTGTTTCAGGACTTGAAACAGACCAAACAGAAACACGAAAAGCAGAGCGCAAACACACATCAAAGCCACCATCATCATGAACCTGGAGTAAGACTCCATGAGCAAGACACCTAACCCCAGCTGCTCCCGACGAGCTGGATCGCCTTGCATGGCTGACACCGCCGTCGGTGTATGAGTGAGTGAGTGAATGGGTGAATGTGAGGCAATATTGTAAAGCGCTTTGGTGGCCATAGGTCTGTGAAAGCGCTATATAAATGCAGTCCATTTACCATTTACCTTTTGATGCAAACCCACAATGAGTTGACTGAAAAAAGCAAAACCACATGTGTGTGTGTGTGTGTGTGTGTGTGTGTGTGTGTGTTTCGTAATCTCACCACCAGGGGCCTGTTTCAGAAAGGAGGTTAAGTGAAAACTCTGAGTATGTTAACCCTGAAATGAGGGAAACTCTGAGTTTTCTGTTTCAGAATGGGAGGTATGTTAAACCTGAGAAAGCAGAGTAAGTCAAGCCCGTTTCTGAAAGAGAGGTAACTTATACTCAGAGTCAGTTACCATGGTAACTTACTCTGTGAACCTAACCTGGTCGGGAGCAGGTTTTCTTCGGTAAACCCAGAGTTTCTATCGGTCTCCTCCCACTTTTTTTAAAGAGGAAGCGGTGTTTAAACAACTCATTCATTCTTTCAGTACATTTATCAAATTAATATTTTATTAATAAATAAAATATTGCTATTTTTACTGCAGTTTTTTTTCTATTTTTTTAATAAGATGAAGTCTATATATCTCCTTAACTGGCAACTGAAAATACAGTAGTAGATTAGAGTTACATAATGTAGTTTTAAACAAATTCTACAGAATTAAACAGTGGCATTTACTGGAAATCACTGAACTGTGTTGATCTGTGCAACAGAAGTTGATGGACCGTCCTCCTGCTGTTCATCCACACTCTGGGGGCGGAGGGAGAGATAAGAATACCCGTTTATACTTAGATTTAAACTTAGATTATCCACATAAAATGTGAAATAATCAGAATGTGTAGATTGTTTGATGTGTAGACACATAAAGTTAACATTACCTCTGTAGGCCTCTCTGTGGCAGCAGAAACTCTTTATCCCCATCGTCCTGTGAAGATGAGCATTTGGTCGAGTGCACTTTATAACACTATTTGTCATAATTTCTGGTGTATTGAGTAGGAGACTTACGACTGCCTGGGGTTCTGTTGGGACAGGAGGATCCAAAACACAGATATTACCATCAGAATCTGTTGGGACCAACAAAAAACCCAACCTCAAAGTAAAATAAATGGAAATATCAAAAATAACCTATATAAAAAATAACACGTATGTAAACCTCTTACATTTTATGAGGCCCTTGGATCTTCGGGAGTGACCGGCTCTGAAGCCCCTCCAGGAATTCCCTCAGCCACTGACACAGACACTGGATGCTATTTAGTTATTTAATATGTCAAATGTAAAGTCATGTAGCCTTCACCCATGACATGCTCAAGCCTTACTTGATTGAATTATGTTTTTATTTTTAATTTTCAGCTGCTGCCATGTTCTTTTAATGCCTGCAGGATTGTCCTATGAAAATTAAAATTAGGTTGAATAACATACTGTTCTTCCAGTTTCACCTCTGATATTACAACAATTGGGTAAGTTACTTGTATTACTAACGACAAATGACATCTTCAACAGTGTAATTAGATTAATGTAATAATGACAATCTTTAGAAAGTATTGGTCTACTTATTACTAATTACTAAATCCCATATCAACCTCAACCACTTGAACAATACAAGGAGAGACAAGAAACAGCACTTTTAATGCTTTCAAATAAACAATGTACAATTGCATGAATTATTCTTGAATTGACCAAAGTGTGTAGAGGGAGAAGGTTACATTAAAAATATACCTTTTAAAAATGTATCTTAAATATACAGAATTGTTCTATAGTCTAATGCAATTACATCAGATTTTACTTTAAATTACAGAAGAATTAAGAGTAATTCCTTTAATTAAATTACAGCATTAATGTTCTAATACTGTAAAATTACAGTAATGGTGTTCGTACTGGTGAGAAATATGAAGACCTCTTTTTGTCTGGCGCTGTTGCCATGGTGACTCATAATATCTGCGCTCCATTGATAATGGCTTTTTATAGTTGTGGTGCACGCGCTTAACTCAGAGTAGGTCAACTCAGAGTTGATTGAACTAACTCATTTCAGCTGATCTGTAACTGAAAACTCAGAGTTTCCCATCTCAGGGTAAGTCAACTCAGAGTTCAAGGTTTAACTCAGAGTTGTTTGAACCTCCTTTCTGAAACAGGCCCCAGGTTCTTCCGGGAACAGGTCTGTGGTTTGTTCTTGTGGATCCCCTGCACAGAAAACAAAAGCGAAAGGACTATAGTTAATCATCTGATAGTTCATCATCTGTATCGAAACCTCAGCTGGCATTCATTCACCACACATTTGAGTGAATTCAGTTCTCACAGTGACTCATTATGAGACGTGTAAGAGGAAGATGACACTGCTTTTTAAAATAGTTGTACATGGAGCTTAAATTATTTTTTTTCCACAACAGTTAAACGTTAGATGTTTAGACAAATGAAGATGACACCGCTCTAACAGAAAACCCTACTCATCACATCAACTGCTCGTATATGGGCCATTCTACAGAATTGGTGCAAACTGCTGTCCCTCATCCAAAAAACACATTTGAAAAGCATTTAATTATTAAAATCTTAGATGTTTACTAAGATCCTTCAATTATCTATTGAAACCCACAATAATATTTAAGATATCAGTAAGCTTTATATATATAAAATCATAATTTATGGGCTACTTTCAATTAGGAGGTGGCTGTCCCAAACCCTAACCCCTAAATTTCAACTTGTGAAAATGATATTGAATAATTTTTTGCAAATTTTTCCATTCTTGTTTTAAAAAAAATATTTTTGTTTTTTAAAAAAAAATGAAGTTAAAAAAAATATTTATTTTATATTTTATTTTTAAATCATGAAACTTTATCTAAAAAAACATGTCCCGCATTTTCATGTCACTACCAAAACAGTGAATGTTGTAGTCCATTGGCTGAGACTGATTTTAACCACACTCCTACATTTTTGATCAGGAAATATTCCTGTGTCCCTCTCTCTCATGTGCTATATGGTGAGTAGATTGATCCCATCATTTTGAGGTAAATGTGTTCTAAAGTCTAAAAATCTGTGTGTAACTTTAAGGAATGTCACTACCAAACTCATTTTTTCTGCTATTGAGTATTTTTTTTGGGATGTTATTCCATAAAATTTAGTTGTTATATGTGTTCAACTGTTCTGACCAGTGATGGCTAACCATGTGCTGATTAGCATCTTCGAGCTAGGCTCAAAAGTTATCTAAAATTGTCACTACCAAAACAGTCACAACCGAAACATTTTCTTGAAGTTTCGGTTGTGACATTGTTTTGGTAGTGACAAAAGGGAACACATAATCCTTTATTTGGAGGAATAAACTACATTTTAGTACAGTTATGCAAATAATTACTACTGTAGTATGTTTTAGTAGTGTTTTAGTATGCAATATTCTGTTAAAATTCTGTAATGTGATGAGGTTACAATTACTTAAGGTTGCAGTCCATGATACTAGCTTAGGTGTAAGGTTGTTGTCAGTAATGTTAATTTCTATGATTAACTTGGCAAGGAGAATGACATAAAACACCAACATGCCTAAAAAAAATAGAAAAACTACAACAGAGAGACAGAGAGAATACAAACAAAGGTTGAGGGAAGACCCAGTGAAGTACGAGGAATACTTAAGGAAAGAAAATGAAAGAAATAAGAAACGAAGGGAAGAAGGAAAGTTGAAGAGTATCAGTGAATTATCTGACAGGGAGCAAAGACATGTCAGAAAAGCATGGAGGAAAAGACAGAAAAGACACAGGATGATGGTGAAAAGACAAAAAGAGATGGAGACATTTTGCAGGGCTTCCACACCACCTAGCACTTCCAGTGAGGGTGATCAGACACCAGTACACACACACACACACACACACACACACACACACACACACACACAGTTCAGTGGTTCTGGAGATTTATCTGAATGAGGAAAATTATTCTGAAATTAATGTATTATGTAAACACACACACACACACACACACACACACACACACACACAGAGTTCAGTGGTTCTGGAGATTTATCTGAATGACTCATAAACAAAATGTTGAAAATGTGAAAATAAAACAAAGTGGTTCTGAGTCTACATTGTAAGTTGTTGTTTTTTTAGGAAGAAAAATCTATGAGCATACCTCTTCTCACTTGCACCTCAAGACCAAAGTATAGAATAGCTCGAGGTGTTCTTATAAGATATTTACTGTCAGATGTGTGTCTGCTATATGTACTGACTGCATATGTGCATCATAGTTATTTATTTATATTAACATAAAATGTGGACAGTCTGATTCAGCCATGGCAAACTAATTATTGTGGTCACTACCAAAACATTACTGTCACTACCAAAAATGTGCAGTCACTACCGTAACATGGGATGTTTTGTCAAAAATAAAGTATATTGAATTATCAACTAAGATGTTATGATAGTGTTTGGTTCAATGCATATTAATACTAATGAATCCTTAACTTTGAAATCAGTACGATAAACTTTATGCCTTCTACAAAGAAAGATTGGGTTCAAAATACAACAAATCTCATAAATCACACTTAAAATATTATTAAAATTATAATCTTTATTGATTTAACCAGTAAAAATATTTTTTAAAAATAGAAAAAATATATATTTATAAGGTAGATGTAAACAAAATCTTAATAGGTCATTATAAGCCTTCTTAATAAATTATTTAATATTGTGTTTCGGTAGTGACAAATTTGGGGAGAAGGAAAATATTCCAGCATTTTCTGAAAATACAATATGAGAATTAACTGCACAATTACTAGAAAAGCATACCTTGGATATTATACAATTTGCATACATGCAAAATTTGTGGGAAAAAACAAAAAAATTTCAAGATGTTTCCAACTCTGACTTTGCACCAATTCTGTAGAATGGCCCATATATTAAGGATATTCATTAGGACGGATAGTCTTCAGCTGTTGTGAATCTCACCTTTGCTGACTGTTATCCAGATCTCAGAGGTAAAGTCAGACAGGAGATCGACATCTACACCACACCAGTACTTCCCCGAGTCTTCTGGAGCCAGTCTAGAGACGAGAGCCGTGAGAACATGAGCGCTGGTGTCGTCCAGAAGAGCCAGTCTCCCTCGATCAGACCTCGTGTCTCGATGGGTCGTGTGAACACACTGAGGATCTCTCGGAGAAACCCAGCCGCTCATCTGACAGAAGAACTTGCTGTTATTCTCGTATGTTTCAGGGTATCTGCAGGAGACTGAGATGTTGCTTCCCACAGATCCAGTGACGGTAAGAGCCAGTGAGTTATTCATCAGCCACAGCGCTGACAGAACAAGCACTGCTGACAGAGGCAGATTCAGAGTTATTAGGCTGAATTGTGGTGTTTATCAATGACACTGAAGAGTAAAAAGTGCAATTCTTACTGATTTAGTGTTATGACAGATATCATACCTGAGAAACTGATGGAGGAGAAGGTTCTCATGACTGTCCACTTGAACATCGACTCCCACTACCTGTTCTCACACTACATACTAGATAGATAGTGTGTGTGTGTGTGTGTGTGTGTGTGTTTATAGAGTTACACTTCCCTAATGCACATGGATAAACACAAACACAGTGTCAGAAGTATGATCTGAAAAACAGCTCCCTCTTCAGGACAGTGGAGGTAAAGTCTGGCCATCCTCAATGTTACACCATCCATCCATCATAGTGGTGCCTGATTCTTTTATATAAGGGAATGCAGTTACATGTTAATGCCCCATCCATCCATCCATCCATCCATCCATCCATCCATCCATCCACATATTCATCCATCCATCCATCCATTCATTCATTTATCCACAAATTAATCAATCCATCCATCCATCCATCCATCCATCCTATTGTTTCCTGATTATTAGGGAAGGCAATGGCATGTTCCTCCCTCAAATAGGTGTAAATACTGAACATGCATGTAAACACACACAGTTTGATCTTATTTTGTAAACACTGTCTTTAAAAATGAAGAACTACTTGTATTAAAGAAAGAAGATCACTTTTCAGGAAGCTGATTTCATCTAATCATGGTGACAGGAGGTTTCCCTTCACACTGAAAGTTTCGTTTGATATTTGTAATGTAAGCTCTATAGTCATGCTTTTAGATATTCTTTAACCAATCCTTTAGAGAGAGTGTTTTATCTTTTTCTATTTGCAAGTGGTTTCATTCGGGTTGTTCCTGTCTCGGCGTGGGGAAGGTTGCTCAGACTTTAAAAAGAGGAAGGAAAAAAACTAAAATAGCAGAAGAAAGTTTTCAGCTTGCATTTGCACTTCACTCTCCTGGAGTCTGTTTACAGCGGCTGAAACTACACAACGGTAAAAGATTCACTTGTTCAGTAATTAATATTGTCTAACTAATTAATCTCCACACAAGAAAATGGAAGTGAGAAACATTTTCTTTCATAATAACCTCTGTTAGATGACTCATGTGTTCCTAACGTTATCTTTAAATGAGTTTCATCTGTGGAAATCTACTAACAGTGAAGATTGTAAAGTATTTGTATCATTTTTGCAGTGTTTATAATGCAATAAACGGCTGTTATTATAGTTTTGATGAAATGAAAGATGACATATTGAACTGTTGTGTAAATTATTTAGTTTCCTGTGATGTCACTGATAACTCTTGCTCTGGTGTATCTGCTCCTGATTCCAGGTGAGTCTCTCCTGTAAATGACATACGAGTTCATTACTAACTAAGAGTAAAAGGTTTTGGCTAGTTAACATGGATCAGTTAGCACTGCTGGTAGCCCCAGGAAAAATAGCACTGGTAAACTATCTACTATAATGGAGGGAAATTTCTGTGATTTATTTGTTGCTTCTAAAGAAAATGGTATTATTCAGGTTATGCTGATATAATGCTGAAATAAACTGCTAACATTTAGAGCATAACGTTTTTCATGGTTAGTGTTCAATGTTCTGCTTCCTGCATTTCATCACCTTCTGTCTGATGGCTGTAGGTTTTACACAGATCACATCATAAGTGTAATTCTTAATTTATTAACAACAATTTTGTAAAGAAAAACAAGTTTTAACTAGAAAAAAAAGTTTGTCGAGACAAACTTTAAGTTGGCTTGAGAAAGTTTGTACCGGAAAGTTTGAAGTTTGATTTAGTTAAAAGTTTAATTTAGTTTAAAGTTTAAATTAGTCTAAAGTTTAAATTAGTTTGAAGTTTAAATTAGTTTAAAGTTTAAATTAGTATAAAGTTTAAATTAGTTTGAAGTAATTAGTTGAAAGTTGAAAGTAGTTTAAAGTTTAAATTAGTTTGAAGTTTAAATTAGCTTAAAGTTTTAATTAGTTTAAAGTTTAAAGTAGTTTAAAGTTAAAAAGTTTTTGGGGGTTTTCTAGTGGGTTGCTAAGGTGTTCTGGGTGGTTGCTAGGCGGTTGCTAGGGTGTTCTGGGTGGTTGCTATGGTGTTGCCAGGTGGTTGCTAAGGTATTTTGGCTGGTTGCTAGGGTGTTGTGGGTGGTTGCTAGGTGGTTGCTAAGGTATTTTGGGTGGTTGCTAGGGTGTTGCTAGGTGGTTGCTAGGGTGTTCTGGGTGGTTGCTATGCTGTTGCTAGGTGGTTGCTAGGGTATTCTGGTTGGTTGCTAGGCGGTTGCTAGGGTGTTATGGGTGGTTGCTAGGGTGTTGCTAAGCGGTTGCTAGGGTATTTTGGGTGGTTGCTAGGTGGTTGCTAAGGTATTTTGGGTGGTTGCTAGGGTGTTCTGGGTGGTTGCTATGGTGTTGCTAGGTGGTTGCTAAGGTATTTTGGGTGATTGCTAGGGTGTTGCTAGGCGGTTGCTAGGGTGATCTGGGTGGTTGCTATGCTGTTGCTAGGTGGTTGCTAAGGTACTTTGTGTGGTTGCTAGGGTGTTCTGGGTGGTTGCTAGGTTGTTGCTAGGGTGTTTTGGGTGGTTGCTATGGTGTTGCTAGACGGTTGCTAGGGCATTCGGGGCGGTTGCAAAAGGTATTTTGGGTGGTTGCTAGGGTGTTACTAGGTGGTAGGTAGTTGTCACAGATGGTTACTATGGAGTTTTTATAGAGTTCTTAGAATGATTTAGCACTTAACTAATCGCTATTAGCATGTAGCTATTCACTGCTAGCATGTGTAGCATGTTGGAAGTGCTGTTTGCTAGCATGAGTCAAAAGAGCCAAACCTCATCTCTATACGATGTTCTTATACAGAGATATAGGTCTTGCTAAACGGTTGCTAGGGTACTCAAGTTTGGTTGCTATGGAGTTGCTTGAGAGCTGGAAGCTTTAAACTTAAGAAGTTTAAAGTCGTTTGAAGTATAAAGTAGTTTACGAGTTTTGAGTTTATAAGTTTAAATGAGTTTAGAGTGTTTGTGTGTGTGTGTGTTGAAGTGTAGTCTTTAACAATATGTACCGTTAATTATCGTCCGAAACGAGCACCACAGTTCCCGAACATGTATCGTAGCCTAATTATGCACACGTGACTAAGTTAGCTTAACAAAAAAACACATTCCCCAAAACGAAATACTTTTAGCCAGGATCTCTCCCTGTTTCTCATCTAAATGAAACCCCCCTCAGTCACTCACTGTGTCTGCTAAAATGATCTTTACCCGTCCACATTAGGCACATTACTGGAACAAAACTAGAAAGATGGGCTTAGCTAGTTCGGGCCACTAATGAATGAAAACAATACCTATAATAATATACATTACTTTGAGTTATCCTTACCTTTTCACAGCACAGAGACGAAGGTGAATAACAGGTAAACAACGGCTTTCAAAGCTCGCTCTGCGGCGGATGAGTGGATCTAATGACAGATTCTGATTGGCTGGAAGGTGTGCGTCCAAAAACGGTTGATTCCAGTCCGCTTAATCACGCTTCTAGATCATTGAAGCGCGCTCTATGGAAGCGCGCGCGCGAGCACACTTTTTTTATTTACTTTTATTTTTTATTGAACAATATTAACAACCATAATTGGCCTGGTACAACAAATGAAACGTCTTCACAGACAACAGACAAGCACCTTACATAGGATAGAAAATACAAATAAATAAATAAGGTAAAAAAAAAAAAAAGACAACAACTAGGGGTTTTCACTTTTCAGAAAGATTCACATCCTCTATCAAAGTAAGATTAAAATAAGATTAAGGCATTCTTTTTCTTCATTAACTTTAGTGATAAAAGTAATGACACAGTTCTTTATGAAAAACATTAAAATTTGGAAGTGTTTTCAGGAATCTATTCTTGTGTAAAAAGAATTTCCCAAGGATTATGAACGTATTAACTGCCAAGTCATGCACTTCATCTTTCATAAACATACCAAAAATTATATTTTCCTTTGTTAATGCAGGCAAATCTTCAAATTTAGGAAATAGCCAGTAATGCAAATCCTCCCAAAAGGTATAAGCAAATTTACATTCATAAAACAGATGTTCTGTTGTTACAATCTGATCATCACAAAATGAGCAACAATTAACCTCAAAACCGAATCAACATCTCAAAAATTCTTTAGATGGATACACTCCATTAAGAATTTTAAAATGCACTTCCTTTGCTTTGGGTGCAACTGGAAATTTAAGAAATTTTGTTCTTAAAATTTTATCTTCAGTACTGGAAAAATATTGAAAAATTGAATTCTTATTTGAGGAGTAAGGGTATAATTCTTTCACAAAGCCTTTCCGAATTGTAATATTAGGTAAATTTATATGAGTAAGAGAAACTCCATTCACCAAAAGCATAGGAAGACAGGGGGTTACATTACTTTGAGAAACGCTGAAAGACATCTGGATTATAGATTGTGGTATTGCTTTGATAATGTTATCGTACTGTTTTCTGTCAAATAAATCAAATTTGGAACAGAAAGTCTCAAAAGACATAATGACTCCGGTATTGTCTAAAATATGCATTACTGACCATATTCCTTTCTCCCACCAATTATTGTAAAATAAAGACTTATTCCTAAATGCCACATACCTACAGTTCCACAAAGGGATGTTATGAGGACTGAAATTATGCTTGTAGATCATTTTCCAGTAAAGTAAAACCTGTTGATGAAACGCATAATCACATCTAAGAAGGAGATTGACGCCTCCTAATTTTTAAAAAATTTGCCTGGGAATATGAAACCAAAAACTATATTCATTTTTCAAAAAGGATCTTAGCCAATTAATTTTAATAGTACCATTAATACATTCAATGTCAATTGCTTTTAGCCCTCCTTCATCATATTCTTTAACCAAGACTCCTCTTCTAACGTAGTGTGTTTTTCTTTTCCAAATAAAATTGAAGTTGGCTTGATTTATAGCTTTTATTGCATTCTTAGGAAATGAAATTAAGTAAGCAGGGTAAATGAGTCTAGAAATGCATTCCATTTTTTAAAGAAAAATTGAATAATATCTGTCTGTCCCAATAATAGAAATGTCTCTTTGAGACCACAAATTTAAATAAGTTTTACACTTATCTAGATTATTCCAAATGTTGAGATTATTAAGTGTGGCACTATCCTTTGTAATGTGTATACCTAGGTATTTAACGGTATCTTTAATAGGAATATTATAAAAGGTTGACAGAGTGGAGTTATGAATTGGTAATAATTCACATTTTTTCAGATTTAACTTTAAACCAGATGCCTTAGAGAAATAATCCCTTGTTTCATAGTGGTTGGAAGAAAGTGGGATTCAGATATTTCTTTTAACATATTAAAAACAAGGTCTTTAATATTCTCCCAAAAATGCCTATAGAAGTTACTCGTTAAGCCATCTGAACCAGGCGACTTATCTAATGATAAACAATTCATGGCTTTTTCCACTTCAAGCATACTAATATCTGCATCACAAATATTTTTAAAACTCTCATCTACTTTGGGGATCCAATCTTTAATAAGATCAAAAAACACATCAGCATCTGAGTGTGAATAAGAGGAGGAATACAGTTTACTGTAGAAACTATACATTTCCTTAGAAATCTTATCAGGATCTGTGCATTCTTGGTTATTAATTAGCAAAGACTTAACACCATTACGCTCTTGTCTCTTTTTCTCTAATCTACAAAAATATGCAGAGCTCCTTTCGCCCTCCTCTATCCACTTCGCCCTCGATCTTATATACGCTCCTTTGGCTTTATCAACATCAATTTTGTCTAGTGAAGATTGTAAAAGAAGAAGTTTTTGTTTGTCAATTTCATTTTAAGAAGGTCTAATACAAATACTGTTTATTTCTTTAATAATTTCTAATTCTTTTTTTTTCTGCTAATCCTGCTTAATAATTTACCCGAAGATATAGAGATCTGACGCACCTTATATTTTAAAAATTCCCATTTTCCCCTAGATGTTGTAAAATTTGAATCTCAAGTAACATTATTAATTGTAGCTATGATTTTTTTTTTACAAAAAAATGTCACTGTTTAGAAGATTTGAATTGAATTTCCAGTACCCTTTTGGCCTTTGAAATGTTTTAGCAGGTTTAAGAATAAGTTTAACCATGCAGTGGTCAGTTAAAGGTGCAGCAGAAACTGTAGAGATTGACTCCAGACCAGATCTAAAATCAGAAACCAGCCAGAAATCTAATCTAGATTTCACTGAACCATCAGGTTTAAACCAAGTGAAGACTTGGTTACAAGGGTTTTTAGTCCACCATACATCTATCAAATTAAACACACCACAAAAGTTAAGCAATACAGGATTGTAATGATGTCTTGTATATTTTGAGGGAGATCTATCAAGCCAATCATCCATTACCATATTAAAGTCACCTCCGAAAATAAAATTATCAGTTGGATACCTTTTACCTAAATCCTTTGCAACTCTGATAACATCATCAATCATCATTTTGTTTTGGTTTTGATTATTATATCCATATATATTTCCCAGAATCAAAAAACTATCCTCTATTATAGAAACGCATATTATCCAATGACCAAAACAGTCCTTGGCAGTGGTTAGTATTTTCCCAGGAGAGTTGTTTAAGAGTATAGCAACGCCTGCTGACCTATTAGAACCATTAGTCTGGTAGGAAGGGGAGGTCCACCTGCACCCGAAAGGTATATTTTTTTAACCTAGTCTTTTGTAATCCTTAAGGTGTCTTGTAAAGGAATTTTGATGTTCCCCACGCAAATTATTGTCCCATATGTGATTATTTTTATCGTCTTTTGTGTCCGTGCTTGATTTTCGGCTGTGAAAAACACAGAACAATACATCCTACAGACACAATCCACCCCATTTTCTATTCGTCTTTGCATGAGGAATTGATAGATATGAGGATTGTCATGATTAGATGATGTATGGTGCATTAAAACTCAAATAAACGCAAAAAATGTAAAAAATCGGTGACATTGAATCACTGGAACTCCTCCCCTATGGACCCCATTGATATATGTTTTCTAACTTTTGTATTTTTATAGTCTTTATGATGTCTAATAAGAAAATGTTGATGATCCCTACTTGAAAAATTGTCACATGTTGGTCCAAATGAACATCTCCCATAATAAGGAGTTACTATTCAAACCGTTATATTGGTATTATATTTATTGAAACAAAACAGAAAACCACTCATATAGTCAAATGCGTGTATATATAGGGTATAACAAATCCCCATTAGAATAAACTGAAATAGAAAAAAAGTTATTCTAATCAAAGGTCAAAAGGTCAAGGGCAATGATGTCTATTTATCATACAGCAGGTCTTCATAATCGACCTCTTGCTCCTCGTCTTCTTCACCATCTCCATCCATCTCCTCGACTGTTTCCTCCAGCAAATTAGTGAGTAAAGTGGGGAGGATAGGTCCACAAGACCACACTGGTTCCAGGGTACCCTCTTCAGTCTTTTCCCAGCCTTGGCCAGGATCATGGGGCTTGGGACACCAGAATATCGGTGTGGCTGCTCTCTTGTAGTTGGCCAGATGGTGGTCGACACGGTTGATGTGTGGGACCAGGATGTCTCTCCTGGGCGGGAGCCGGGACAAATCCACCTTGAATCTGGTGGTAAGCGTCTCATCCTCTCCAATCATTTTTTTCAGCATAATGCTGCGCACGTTGTTCACAGATTTTTTGCGGGCCTGGCCATACATTACACATGTAAATACCTCGATGTCCTCCACCACATCTGGCTCCACAGACCACTGATCACCAAGTTTTCTGAGGACATGAATAATTAGTACGTCGACATTGGGAACGGAAAGCACAGGCGGATCCTAAATGTCAGCGAACTGGCAGAATGTAAGGGGGCAGACTACTGCACAACAATACTCTGCCTATATGTCTTCACAGGAGAAGACGTTACAAGTACCTTTAGAGGCAAAGGGAAGGTTGGGCCTCTGAAAAAGCTGCAGAGTAATCCAAAGTACCATGCAGCCTTCAAGTGAGTATTTTTAGTCAGATATCCTGTAGCATGTAATGGCAATTAATGCTTAACATAGGTATTGATACATTGTGACTTTGCAATACAAAACTTGGTGATCAGTGGTCTGTGGAGCCAGATGTGGTGGAGGACATTGAGGCATTTACATGTGTAATGCATGGCCAGGCCCACGAAAAATCTGTGAACAACGTGCGCAGCATCATGCTGAAAAATATTATTGGAGAGGATGAGACTGTTGTGTATAAAAAAGGACGCTGGATGAGAGATTTATGCATGCAACTCTCTTTACTTTTTGGACAAACCGGAACCAAACATTTCAGACCAAAACAGCTGCAACCTAAAAATGCAGCGAGGTGTTACCAAACGAACACAGATTAATTCATCCTGAGCGGACATAACATTTTCCCCTCTCTGGGGGGTTCAACTATGAAAAGTAGACACAAAGTCCTTCAGGTAATCGGGCCGCGCTCTGGCTGTGGAGAACACACAGCTGAAGGTGAGGCGAACAGTGGTAGAGAGGCTGGGGAAAGGGGCAGCGACAATGATGATGGGGGCACTGGGTGTGACAACGAGGGAGTATCTTCAGTCTGTGCGGCTGCTTGTGCTATGGAGTCCTCCTGCTCCGCTCTGGGTGGCATTATGTGCCCGCTGTTCTGAGTTAACATTGCAGGAGGTGCTGGCACCTTCTGAAGGCAGCTGGCGTGCCAGTGGGTGCCATCATCTAGGAGGTATGTGGCTGGTCCCAGTCGGCGGACCACTTGCTGTGGAGTGGACCAAAATGATGCCATCTTGTTTTCTCTGTGCGGTCGGCGAGCTCTCACCCAGTCTGCCACAGCGATATCTGGTATCCTGACCTTCTTTTTCTTGTCAAACCACTGTTTCATCCGCTTCTGACAGCGGGTGACTGAGGCTTTGACTGGTGTGAGTGTGTTCTGGACTGCGGTGGGGTGGAGCCTGTCCAGTGGTAGGTGTAACTCCCTACCCAGCATGAGCAAGGTAAGGGAGGCAAGGGAAACCTCACGGTAGTGTAGCAGTGTTAGACGTATGGCTTGTTTAAAGTAACAGCCCTGGGCCTGATGTGCTCTGATGTCATTTTTTAGGGATTGATGGAAGCGTTTCCCCCCTGCCGTTTACCTGTGGGTGATACAGGTCTGTACGGATGTGTCGAATCCCCCTGTTCTCCAGGTATGACATGCTGGGCATTCTTTAACAAGGGCCTCAATGTCTTTGTCTATGCCTGGCCACCACACCAGGTCGCGGCATCTCTGTTTAAGTTTCACTATTCCCAGGTGGCCCTCATGTGCCATGTCCAGCACACGGGCGCGAAGGGCCCCTGGAATCACGGTGCAAAACCCACGCGCCACACATGTCTTATTCCAACAAGAGAGCTCATGCTTGACCAGAGAAAATGCTAACAGCTCCTCTGGTAATTCCCATGGTCATCCCTGACGACTGTAGATGCAGAGCTGGGAGATAACTGGATCCTGTTTTGAGGCTACCTTCAGTTCCTGTAGAGTGACCGTGGACTCGAGCAGAGTGTGTAGCGTGAGAATAATCTCACTTTCGATGTGGTTGACGCTGGTAGGCAGGGCCTGGGCAGGAACTGACCAAGAGAGAAGGTCTGCAACGACATTATCCCGGCCCGGGGTAAACTGTAGAGTATAGTTGTATTGGCGGAGGTGGTCATACCAACGATGCAGTTTCAGTGGCCTGTGCCCAGTGCCAGTAGGGGAAAGCAGAGCTGTCAAGGCCTGGTTGTCTGTTCTCAGTGTAAACTGGCAGCCATAAAGGTAGAGGTGCCATCTCTTCCAAGCCACATACTCACATACAAGCGAGAGCCTCCCGCTCCCCAACTGAGTATCTTTGTTCGGTTTGGTTCATAGCTCAGGAGGCGAATGCAACAGGCCTCTCCACGCCATTCTGTACTTGTGACAGTACAGCCCCTATCGCCATGGCCGAGGTGTCACAGGTGACCAGGGTGTGACTGGATGTCAAAATGTGCCAACACTGGAGGTGAGGTAAGTTGAGCTTTAAGAGTTTGCACTGCCTTGGTGCATTCTAACGACCAGACCCACGGCTCATCTCTCCAAAGCAGCTGGCGCAGTGGGGCTGTTATGGCTGAATAGTGAGGCATGAACTTCATGTAGTAGCCCGTCATGCCCAGGAATGAAGCGTGCTGGGCAGCCGAGGTCGGTTCAGGAACGGAGAGGATGGCCTCCACATTAGATTGAAGGGCAGAGATGCCCTCAGTGGAAAGTCGGAAGCCTACATATTCAATGGCCGGCACAGCAAAAACACATTTGCTGCCATTGAGGGTTAGACTGTGCTTGGTGAGGGCTTCGAACACACTCTGCAGGCAACTGTCATGGATAGCCGTAGTAGCACCATGTACCACCACATCATCAAGGTAAATAACAACACCTGGTATACCTGCCAGTAGAAAGACTTTAGAAAGACTTTAATAATCCCCAAGGGGAAATTGTGATGTCACAGCAGCAAATTACAATACATACCAGACATATTACATATAACATACATTGACCTATGCTGTATAAAAAATCCTTAAGAATAATAATAAATAAATAAAATAGTTACACAAGATGTGCAGTTTAAATATCATATACCATATATTCATGTGTTATTCTCTATTCTGTCATTAATGTCCATAATCTCTTATCTACCCAGAGAAGATCTGTTATATATTGTTATTGCAGTGGGTAGGAATGACTTTCTGTACCGGTCCTTGCTACAGCAGAGTTGCCGTAGTCTCCAGCTGAAAACACTCTTCTGCCCAACCACCAAGTTGTGCAGCGGATGTGATGTGTTGTCCATGATGTTAAATAGTTTCTTCAACATCTTTTCCTCCACAACCAACTCCATAGGTTCCAGAGCAAACCCCAGCACAGAGCCAGCCTTCTTTATTAGTTTATTTAGTCTCTTACTGTCACTGCCTCTGATGCAGCTGCCCCAGCAGATGACTGCAAAGAATATTGCACTTTCGACGACAGACTGATAAAACATATACAACATCTTGCTGCATACATTAAAAGACTTGAGCTTCCTCAAGAAATAGAGTCTGCTCTGGCCCTTCTTGAAGATGGCCTCAGAGTTGCGTTTCCAATCCAGTCTGTTATCGAGGTACACACCCAAATATTTAAAATGATCAACCACCTCCACCTCCTCTCCATGCAGGTAAATGGGTTTTAATGTTGTTTTCCTGGTCCTTCTAAAGTCCACCACCATCTCTTTTGTCTTAGTCACGTTTAAGAGAAGGTGGTTTATCCCACACCACGACACAAAGCGATCAACCAAATCTCTGTACCCAGTCTCATCTCCACCGTTAATATACCCAACAACTGCAGAGTCATCTGAGTATTTTTGAAGATGACAGGACTCTGAGTTGTGTTGGAAATCTGACGTGTACAACGTGAAGAGAAATGGCGAGAGAACAGTCCCCTGTGGTGTTCCTGTACTGCTGACCACTCGTTCAGACACACCACCCCTTAGTCGCACAAACTGAGGTCTGCATGTCAGGTAGTCTATAATCCAGGAAATTGTGGAGGTGTCCACCTGCATCACTTGAAGCTTCTCACGCAGCAATGACGGTTGGATCGTGTTAAAAGCACTGGAAAAGTCAAAGAACATGATCCTCACCATGCTGCCAGCTCTATCCAGGTGAGAGTGAGCTCGCTGAAGCAAGTAGATGATAGAATCCTCCACACCCACCCCAGGGCAGTAGGCAAACTGCAGTGGATCAATGAAGGCAGTAACTTGTGGTCTCAGATGGGCCTGAACCAGTCTCTCTAGAACTTTCATAATGTGTGAGGTTAAAGCAACCGGTCTATAGTCATTGAGAGCAGACGGAGCAGACTTTTTAGCCACTGGAACAAGACAAGTTGTTTTCCACATTAGTGGAACTTTCGCCAGACTCAGACTGAGGTTAAAAAGGTGTTGTAAAATCCCACATAGCTGGTTAGCACATACCTTCAGGACTCTGGGGCTAATACCATCCAGTCCCGGGGCTTTGTTCTGATGCAGTTTCACCAGCTGCCTCTTAACCTGACAGCTAGAGACATACAGGGGGATGGGAGAGATAGAGGGTGGCATGGTGTTCTCAGCAGTGTAGATAGATGATGATGTTGAAGGGTGGGTGGAGGTGGCACCATGTGAATCACCAATTTTGATCTTTGAGGAGGTGTGAGAGGGGAAAGTGGATAGGAGGGAGGGGGGAGAAGGATGCAGCTGAAGAGCAAGGGGTGATGTGTGGCCAATTTGACAGGTTGCATGGGAGGCTAGGGGTGAGCTGAACCTATTGAAAAACACATTCAGCTCATTAGCCATATCCCGGCTTCCCTCAGCCTGGTTACCAGTCACCTTAAACCCTGTGATAGTCTTCATTCCCGCCCATACATCCCTTGAGTTGTTTTGCTGGAGCTTGTTTTCCAGTTTCTTCCTGTACACCTCCATGCCGACTCTCAGCCTCACTTTCAACTCCCTCTGTACAGTCTTCATTAATTCTCTGTCCCCCTGCCTAAAAGCTCTTTTCTTCCTATTCAGAAGCACCTTTAGGTCGCTGGTTATCCATGGCTTGTTGTTAGGAAAACATCTCACTCTCCTATAGGGTATGACCGTATCCACACAGAAATTAATATACCCTGTGATACAATCCGTCATGGAACTTATGTCATCTCCATAGGGATCACAGAGTACCTCCCAGTCTGTGGATTCAAAACACCCTTGCAGAGCCTCATCCGCTTCCTGTGTCCATCTTCTCACAGTCCTATAAGTAACCGGTTGTCTTTGAACAATTGGTGTATATGTGGAGTTAAGAAGTACCAGATTGTGATCTGATCTTCCAAGAGGAGGAAGGGCTGCAGAGCAGTATGAGTCCTTAACATTAGCATACAGTAAATCCAAAGTATTTTTGTTTCTGGTGGGGCAGTTCACATACTGCTGAAATGTTGGGAGAGTAGCAGAGAGAGACGTATGGTTAAAATCTCCAGAGATTGCAATAAAAGCGTTCGGGTGTTTTGTTTGTAATCCAGTGGTGACTGAATGGATAACGTCACACGCCGTGTCAGCATCAGCTGACGGTGGAATGTAAACAACCATAATGATTGCACAAGTAAACTCCCTCGGCAGATAATATGGACGTAGACTCACAGCTAACAGTTCAATATCTGGGCTACAGAAACGTTCCTTCACGGTAATATGTCCAGGATTACACCATCTGTTATTTACAAATACAGCAATCCCCCCTCCTTTCTTCTTACCGCTTACCGCTTCTTACAGCGATCTCTGTCCACCCGTACCGTCTGGAAGCCGGAGACAGTGGTGTTGGACTCGGGAATATGTTCCTGCAGCCATGTCTCTGTGAAGCACATAACACTGCACTCTCGATACTCCCGCTGTGTCCTCGTCAGTGCGCTCAACTCGTCCATTTTATTTACCAGGGACCTCACATTCCCCATTACAATAGAGGGGAGAAAATGTTTATATTTCCTCCTTCTTATTCTCCGAACGGCGCCGGCTCTACAACCCCTTCGTCTTCTTTTCAGTTCCACTGGGATCGAGGAACTGACATCGGGCTGCAGTAGAGAAGGCTTGGATAGCGCAATTAGCTGGTCGCGAAGGTAAACAATAGGCCTGACGTTACCTTTAGGCCCATAAGCAAAGTGTCCCGGCAAAAAAATCATAAGTGCCAAAAATAAGCAGAGAAAATGGCAACTCCACAAGATATCCATTCGACTGTAATGATAGAACGATCAACAAACACTTAGAATGTATGAAACAAATACACAAAACGGGAGCTGCAGCAACGGGCAGCCACTCGAGCAGCGCCAGACGCCAGTACTGAGGTCATGACCTTTCGAAAGCAGGAGGGGGTGGAGCTAAGGCCAAACGGCATCCTCGTGTAGCGGAAAACACAGAGGTGTGTAACGAAGGCCGTCAGGTTTCTGCTATCAGGGTTGAGGGGCACCTGGAGATAGCCCTCTCTGAGATCCAGTTTCAAAAAGAGAGTGGAGCCGTGAAATTGTGCCGTGAGCTCCTCCGACGTGGGCAATGGGTATCTGTCTGGGATGACTGCTTTATTTACTGTGCGGAGGTTCACACAGACTCGCAGAGCCCCTGTTTTCTTTTTTACCACAACCAAATTTGAAATCCATGGTGAAGCATCAACTGGCTCAATGATACCGGCATCCAGCAGCCGCTGCAGCTCAACAGACACTCCATCCCTTCAGGGCCAGTGGAATACGGCGCAGTGGCTGGACGACTGGCATCACAGAGGAGTCAATGAGGGGTTGATGGGCAAAAGCAGACAGACAGTCCAGCCCTTCAAACAGTGATGACCACTTCTGATGTGGTCTGGCATAATGGCAGCCCCCCCTGTGTCAATGAGTGAAAATCCCAATGCCATGAACAGATCCAGCCCCATTAAATTCACCCCTCATCGGGCCACATTGAAGACAAAGGAGGGCAAGACCCTAGTGCCATAACTAACAGTCACTGTGATGGACCTCAACAAGTCAATTTTTGAGTTACCATACCCATGTAGGACAGCAGTGGGCGTGGACAGTGGACAGGAATGAAAGAACTTATGGTATGTACTGGCATTCAGAAGGGAGACACTTGCACCTGTGTCTAGCAGCAGGGGAATACACACTGTGTTTATATTCACTGTACATGAATTGAATTGCAGTATTAATTTAACTGCACATTCCGCTGCACTTTCAATTTGGAATGCAATGGCAACAGCCTTAGCTAGTGTTAAGTCGTCTGATTCGAGCAGCAACGTCTCCCTGATTTTAGCCTGTGTAGTGTGCTCAATCAGTTGATCGTGTGTCATCTCGTCTGTCAATGCGCTGAATTTACAATGGCTGGCTAAACCTTTTAGGTTGGAGACGTACTGATGGATGGACTCCCCTGGTAGTTTGTGTCGTTGTCTAAACATAAACTGTCTCAATAAAGCACTCTGTGGGGCAGCAAACTGGTCTTTTAAAAGTTTCACTGTCCCTGCATAGTCTGTATTTGTCCCGTTGCCAGTTAACATCTCCAGTACCGTTGTCCATCGACTCCTAAACAGTGCCTCAGCAATGCTGTTTTTTTTTTCTGGATTTGTCCCGGCTCCCGCCCAGGAGAGACAATCTGGTCCCACACATCAACCGTGTCGACCACCGTCTGGCCAACTACAAGAGAGCAGCCACACCGATATTCTGGTGTCCCGAGCCCCATGATCCTGGCCAAGGCTGGGAAAAGACTGAAGAGGGTACCCTGGAACCAGTGTGGTCTTGTGGACCTATCCTCCCCACTTTACTCACTAATTTGCTGGAGGAAACAGTCGAGGAGATGGATGGAGATGGTGAAGAGGACGAGGAGCAAGAGGTCGATTATGAAGACCTGCTGTATGATGAATAGACATCATTGCCCTTGACCTTTTGACCTTTGATTAGAATCACTTTTTTCTATTTCAGTTTATTCTAATGGGGATTTGTTATACCCTATATATACACACATTTGACTATATGAGTGGTTTTCTGTTTTGTTTCAATAAATATAATACCAATATAACGGTTTGAATAGTAACTCCTTATTATGGGAGATGTTAATTTGGACCAACATGTGACAATTTTTCAAGTAGGGATCATCAACATTTGCTTATTAGACATCATAAAGACTATAAAAATACAAAAGTTAGAAAACATATATCAATAAGGTCCATAGGGGAGGAGTTGCAGTGATCCAGTGTCACCGATTTTGTACATTTGTTTGCGTTTATTTGAGTTTTAATGCACCATACATCATCTAATCATGACAATCCTCATATCTATCAATTCCTCATGCAAAGACGAATAGAAAATGGGGTGGATTGTGTCTGTAGGATGTATTGTTCAGATTCTATGTAGATTTAAAGTTTCATTTTTTCACAGCCGAAAATCAAGCACGGACACAAAAGATGATAAAAAAAAATCACATATGGGACAATAATTTGCGTGGGGAACATCAAAATTCCTTTACTAGACACCTTAAGGATTACAAAAAACTAGGTTAAAAAAATATACCTTTCGGGTGCAGGTGGACCTCCCCTTCCTACCCTACTACATGAGAGAAGAGTATTTTATCTCCCCACTGGTTTGACCAGAATTTTTCATCAGTGTCAACAGAGTGAGTTTCTTGGAGAAAAAAACATTGTGCCCTTTCATTTTTACAAAAAAGGAATACTGATTTCCTTTTAACAAAATCTCTTAGACCCCTAGTATTAAGTGAAACATAAGAAAACATCTGGTTATGAGAGAACATAAAAAAGTTATTAAGAAATACAAGTAAAAAAAAAAGTTTAGATTTCTTGAAGTAAACATTGCAAGGCCCCTATCAATCATTTTTATATGTGATCAGAGTAATTATAAAACAACCTTTTTTCCTTCGAAACTTAAGGATCTAAGGTGAACAAGCTTTAATAACTTATGTTGAAGTTTCCTTTGTTTGAAAACGTGAAACAAACCCCCTCCCTTTTTCTAAAGCTTTATATAAAACCCTGATGTTAAATTAACAAGCTAACAATTAAAGATTTTTTTTTTCCTTTCATTTTTACCTCCCTTCTTTACATAGGGAATATTAAACTGATAACTCACTAATGTAATAACATGCCCTTTTAACTAAAACAGATATTTCTACAGGATATATATTTCGGTTAGGACAGAACTTATCAATATATACCTGAGGTATAAATTTCAATCTGTTAGATTGATAGATTAATGACGTGCCTTTGTCCAAAGCGCTGTCTAATCCAGAGTAACCCTGTTACCGTTGATGTAGCCCACATGTCCTCTGTAATACACATTTTGGCCAGCCGCCCTGGCCTGCTCCATCTTCGGCCATGCAGCTGCACGAGCCTCCCTGTCAGCTTTGCAAAAGTCTTGCTTGAAATGAATCCCCAAATCCTTGCAAACCTTAGAGTTTTTGGACAACTTCCAGATGGCGTCACGGTGGAATCTCATGGTGAACTGGATAATAACCTGACGATCTCTCCCCTCTTCTTTTCTCCCGATGCGGTGCACAGTATCAACTACCGAATCCATCGATGTGTTCCACTGCGGCGCTAATTTAGACAGGATACTCTTGACAACGTCTCGGGTGTTTTCGTCAACTTTTTCTTTCAAACCATGTATTTTAAGGTTCCAGTGTCTCTTGTAACGCTCCACCTCCGTGACTTTATCTTTCAGCTCCTCGTTATCCTTTACGAGATGGGGCAACTCTTTTTCAATCGCTTGAATCTTGACCTTGCACTCTTTAATCTCAGTGGCATTCAGCTCCACTAGTCTGGTAACATTAGCCACAATGACAGAGTTTTCTCTCAGCTGGTTGCCGAAGCGGTCAATTCTGGAGGTGAGCTTTTCTATAGCTTCAACAAGGGACGCGTTTGGCACTTCAGACAAATCCTGTGAGGTTTTATCCTTCGAAGGCGGCACTGTACCTTTCGATGAAGTTGGAGGGGAACCTTTTCTCTTTGTCCCACCACCACTGGTTGTAACATCCATCTGCCCGTAACCATGGTCCGTGTTTGCTTGGCCTGAGGTAACGTTAGCGACTGATCTAACGTCTGACTTTCCGTTTGGCATTTTCGGTTAAAACTTCGATTGGGCTTTAAAAATATGGAATAGAGAGTTTCAAATCCTAATTTAAAAGGTCAGTTAACTGTTTTTAACCTTTAAACCAATTACATTGAATTTTGAAGTAAAAAATTCCGGGGCAGGTGAACGAGAGCTCAGAAAGTGCTGCTTGCCCGTTCCGCCATCTTGCCGAACTCCCGCGCGCGCAAGCACACGCGAATGCCGCTCCGCTTCCGGTGGATATCTCCATGTCCTGTTTTCAAAATATACAACTACAACAATAATGATTACAGTTATAACGATACAATTATTTAACGTGAATAAAATAAATTAATAGCATTATTAATAGTAAAGTATATTGTAGTTGTCTAAAGATTTTTTTTATTAGGCTATTTTTAACTTTATTTTACTAATGATTTGATATTATTATTGTTATTATTTAAAAAGCAGATAGGCTACTGAGTGTGCATAGTTTTAATGCAAGTCGATAGTCATATAGCCTATAACCACAGGCCTTCCTAGAATTCCACATTAGCATACTATTGAGACTGTAAAATCATTTAGGGGGTGTAATTGTTGATGAGTTAAAGGTGCATTGCGCAACATTTCATGTTAAAAATACCCGTTTTTCTAACCCATAAATGCTTAAACAATTGCCTGATGGGCTGAATGAGCCCTTCTCTGATCACTACGATTGCCTCTATAATCCTTTACAGTAAAATAAATAAAAGGGATTCGGGACGGAATTTGAGACTGGGCGTGACGTCATGCGCGTTTACGCTCACCTGGCTATGTCTGGCAGGTTTGTGTATTCGCCGCCATTCTCCGTATCAGCGAAGACAACTCGAGTGATAAAAGACAGTAGAAGATGGATTCAAAGAGACCGGCTTGTAGTCCATTCCAAACCCCAACGCAAACTCCATGTATGACAAAGACACATGCGTGTGGTCCATGAGCGTCCACACCTCTGGTTGCAGTTTCGCTTGTCGCCAGAGGGCGCATAGTTCTGCAAAAACTCAGAGACTTGCGCAATGCACCTTTAAAGGGAAAACAAAAAAAAAACACATAAAATATATAAAATAAAAAATCTTATTTTTAAATCTGCATAACTAATAAAGAAAACTTCTATATGCTCGATTCCTTGTTAATCTCCAAAACTAGCCTAAAGCTGTCAGGTTCTCGGAGACGGCTAAGGTAAGGAAGGCTGAAACATGACCAACACTTACTAATAACAGTTTCCTAATGAGACCGAGAGAATGCTCTTCTTTAACATTGGGACCATGTTTTATTGAGTACAACGTGTTACCTCAGAAACATTCCCAAAACATCCTGAATGTTGCAGTTAAAATGATATATCTTAGTTTACATTTAACGTTATAGGAACATTTTTTAAAATGAGAAAACCTCCTTAAAATATTTGTTAAACATTACATTCACGTGTTTTCTTCAGGACATTAACCAAACTCGTAGGGAATGTTAGCCGTCCCCTGCTAGCTGGACTATTTAACACACTGTATTCTGATTATAAAGTAAGTATTACACTGTTGTTGCTGTTAGAGATCAGAGAATAGCTTATACAGCCACATAACATTTAAACTGCATTAAACAAACATATTCATATGTGCCATTGAAAAAACATTTTGGGTGCAAACCCACATATTCAAAAATGCCATCAAGACAGATATTATAGTTTTTTTGGTAACACTTTAAAATACGGATCCTTCGTTAATGAATAACTACACAGGAACAAATGAGTAACACAATGTTAACAATCTAGTAACTACAGTTAACTAACAAGTAACTCTGATTAACGAATTAGTAAGTAATAGCACACAGATTTAAGTGGTAGTTCACTATTAACTAATCAATAACTACTATTTTTTAATACTTCCCAGAGAAATAATGAAAAAAAATTCACAATTCATGCAAAACTTAATAACTAATGCAGGAAAAATTACTAGCACTAGATTAACATTACTGCTAGATACTGTACACTAATTATCAATATGTAGTAGCGTAGCAGACTTATGATTTGGAAAAGCTGTCAATAATTAGCCTATGCACTGCTGTCTTTTAGAGAACTATTCATAAACTAAATAATTTTTAAGAATTGTTTTTATAAATGCACTTGTCTGGAACACTTACTCGTGGCCGATTTTCCGGCATTCCTCTGGACTGGCTTTGAATAACTAGACTCATCATGGTGAGTACTGGAACATACTGAGTCATCAGCCATCCAAATACCAGTTATTTTATTATAGCTTGAGTCATTTGAGACACTTGAGTCATTACTAGTTAGTTAACATGATCTTCACTTTAGAATACGGATCCAAATAATTAGTAGTTCCTATAGAGGTATGTAGTAACACTTGAGTCATTACTAGTTAGTTAACATGATCTTCACTTTAGAATACGGATCCAAATAATTTGTAAGTCCTATAAAAGTATGCATTAACACTTGAGTCATTACTAGTTATCATGATTCCATGCTGTAGTTACTAATGAAGAGCCAACCCGAAAGGGTAGAATTAACGAAGGATCCGTATTTTAAAGTGTTACCGTTTTTTAAAATAGATTTATCATCCTTATAATAGTTTAGTTAGATCTGGTATGCCAGGCTATTATACATCGAGATCTCAAAACTTGCTGAACAATTTTTTCATTTTTAATCTAATTTTGTAACAAAATGTGGTGAGTTGATTTTACAGTACACAGCATTAAAGCAGTTGACAGTAATCTTATATTTGCAGTGATAAAAATAAGCGCTGTTGAAGAGACGAGAGTAGCGATTTGCTGCCCACGAGTCACTGTACATCTGACAGGTTTTGTTTGATTACAGTGTAGCTTTACTTTATTTTGACATGCTTCAACACAGCCAGAGTTCACTGTTTAAGTATTGAAGTCATATTTAATTTATCACTAATAAAAGATAGAATTTTGTCTAAGTAATATTAATGTCAGAGTAATTTGACTTACAGGGACCGCTGATGACGCACCTACTAGAACGCCTCATGTCACCATGTGCCAAATGATATTTTGGAGACCCTCATGGTCATATTTTGTTCAAAGTCCACTGTCCTTAGTCCATATTGACACGAATCACAAGCTCATAAGGTATTGTCTTATATTTTACCTACGAAAGTGTGATGTTGTGCAATATTACGTTTAACATGGTTTTACTTTGAAGGTACAACATCGTCATATTTGGTGGGATAGATGGGTTCTCTCAATCAATAATATTACTTATCTATCTATAATCTGACTATCTATCTGTGTTTGCATGTATTGAATGATTTAATGTATTACATTTATTCTTTTTTGGTATAGATCATGTAGGCTACCTGGAACCAGCAACAAACAACTGTTCAAGCACTGCCTTATCATTCTTTCTCCAGTCTGTGCAAAAACACGGCTGGCCTTCAAGGTAGGAGACCATTGTTTTTCTGCTCCTCACTTCCTTGCGTTTAGTTAAACCCTCATCCGTCCCTCGGGTCATTTAGTTAAGCCCTCATCCGTCCCTCAGGTCATTTAGTTAAACCCTCATCCGTCCCTCGGGTCATTTAGTTAAACCCTCATCCGTCCCTCAGGTCATTTAGTTAAGCCCTCATCCGTCCCTCAGGTCATTTAGTTAAACCCTCATCCGTCCCTCGGGTCATTTAGTTAAACCCTCATCCGTCCCTCGGGTCATTTAGTTAAACCCTCATCCGTCCCTCAGGTCATTTAGTTAAACCCTCATCCGTCCCTCGGGTCATTTAGTTAAACCCTCATCCGTCCCTCGGGTCATTTAGTTAAACCCTCATCCGTCCCTCGGGTCATTTAGTTAAACCCTCATCCGTCCCTCGGGTCATTTAGTTAAACCCTCATCCGTCCCTCGGGTCATTTAGTTAAACCCTCATCCGTCCCTCGGGTCATTTAGTTAAACCCTCATCCGTCCCTCGGGTCATTTAGTTAAACCCTCATCCGTCCCTCGGGTCATTTAGTTAAACCCTCATCCGTCCCTCAGGTCATTTAGTTAAGCCCTCATCCGTCCCTCGGGTCATTTAGTTAAACCCTCATCCGTCCCTCGGGTCATTTAGTTAAACCCTCATCCGTCCCTCGGGTCATTTAGTTAAACCCTCATCCGTCCCTCGGGTCATTTAGTTAAACCCTCATCCGTCCCTCAGGTCATTTAGTTAAACCCTCATCCGTCCCTCGGGTCATTTAGTTAAACCCTCATCCGTCCCTCGGGTCATTTAGTTAAACCCTCATCCGTCCCTCGGGTCATTTAGTTAAACCGTCATCCGTCCCTCGGGTCATTTAGTTAAACCCTCATCCGTCCCTCGGGTCATTTAGTTAAACCCTCATCCGTCCCTCGGGTCATTTAGTTAAGCCCTCATCCGTCCCTCGGGTCATTTAGTTAAACCCTCATCCGTCCCTCGGGTCATTTAGTTAAACCCTCATCCGTCGCTCGGGTCATTTAGTTAAACCCTCATCCGTCCCTCGGGTCATTTAGTTAAACCTTCATCCGTCCCTCGGGTCATTTAGTTAAACCCTCATCCGTCCCTCGGGTCATTTAGTTAAACCCTCATCCGTCCCTCGGGTCATTTAGTTAAACCCTCATCCGTCCCTCGGGTCATTTAGTTAAACCCTCATCCGTCCCTCGGGTCATTTAGTTAAACCCTCATCCGTCCGTCAGGTCATTTAGTTAAACCCTCATCCGTCCCTCAGGTCATTTAGTTAAACCCTCATCCGTCCGTCAGGTCATTTAGTTAAACCCTCATCCGTCCCTCGGGTCATTTAGTTAAACCCTCATCCGTCCCTCAGGTCATTTAGTTAAACCCTCATCCGTCCCTCGGGTCATTTAGTTAAACCCTCATCCGTCCCTCGGGTCATTTAGTTAAACCCTCATCCGTCCCTCGGGTCATTTAGTTAAACCCTCATCCGTCCCTCGGGTCATTTAGTTAAACCCTCATCCGTCCCTCGGGTCATTTAGTTAAGCCCTCATCCGTCCCTCGGGTCATTTAGTTAAACCCTCATCCGTCCCTCGGGTCATTTAGTTAAACCTTCATCCGTCCCTCGGGTCATTTAGTTAAACCCTCATCCGTCCCTCGGGTCATTTAGTTAAACCCTCATCCGTCCCTCGGGTCATTTAGTTAAACCCTCATCCGTCCCTCGGGTCATTTAGTTAAACCCTCATCCGTCCCTCGGGTCATTTAGTTAAACCCTCATCCGTCCCTCGGGTCATTTAGTTAAACCGTCATCCGTCCCTCGGGTCATTTAGTTAAACCGTCATCCGTCCCTCGGGTCATTTAGTTAAACCCTCATCCGTCCCTCGGGTCATTTAGTTAAGCCCTCATCCGTCCCTCGGGTCATTTAGTTAAACCCTCATCCGTCCCTCGGGTCATTTAGTTAAACCCTCATCCGTCGCTCGGGTCATTTAGTTAAACCCTCATCCGTCCCTCGGGTCATTTAGTTAAACCTTCATCCGTCCCTCGGGTCATTTAGTTAAACCCTCATCCGTCCCTCGGGTCATTTAGTTAAACCCTCATCCGTCCCTCGGGTCATTTAGTTAAACCCTCATCCGTCCCTCAGGTCATTTAGTTAAACCCTCATCCGTCCCTCAGGTCATTTAGTTAAACCCTCATCCGTCCGTCAGGTCATTTAGTTAAACCCTCATCCGTCCCTCGGGTCATTTAGTTAAACCCTCATCCGTCCCTCGGGTCATTTAGTTAAACCCTCATCCGTCCCTCAGGTCATTTAGTTAAACCCTCATCCGTCCCTCGGGTCATTTAGTTAAACCCTCATCCGTCCCTCGGGTCATTTAGTTAAACCCTCATCCGTCCCTCGGGTCATTTAGTTAAACCCTCATCCGTCCCTCGGGTCATTTAGTTAAACCTTCATCCGTCCCTCGGGTCATTTAGTTAAACCCTCATCCGTCCGTCGGGTCATTTAGTTAAACCCTCATCCGTCCCTCGGGTCATTTAGTTAAACCGTCATCCGTCCCTCGGGTCATTTAGTTAAGCCCTCATCCGTCCCTCGGGTCATTTAGTTAAGCCCTCATCCGTCCCTCGGGTCATTTAGTTAAACCCTCATCCGTCCCTCGGGTCATTTAGTTAAACCCTCATCCGTCCCTCGGGTCATTTAGTTAAGCCCTCATCCGTCCCTCGGGTCATTTAGTTAAGCCCTCATCCGTCCCTCGGGTCATTTAGTTAAGCCCTCATCCGTCCCTCGGGTCATTTAGTTAAACCCTCATCCGTCCCTCGGGTCATTTAGTTAAACCCTCATCCGTCCCTCGGGTCATTTAGTCAAGCCCTCATCCGTCCCTCGGGTCATTTAGTTAAACCCTCATCCGTCCCTCAGGTCATTTAGTTAAGCCCTCATCCGTCCCTCGGGTCATTTAGTTAAACCCTCATCCGTCCCTCGGGTCATTTAGTTAAACCCTCATCCGTCCCTCGGGTCATTTAGTTAAACCCTCATCCGTCCCTCGGGTCATTTAGTTAAACCCTCATTTAGTTAAACCCTCATCCGTCCCTCGGGTCATTTAGTTAAACCCTCATCCGTCCCTCGGGTCATTTAGTTAAACCCTCATCCACTTCAATAGAACATATTATAATGTTTCATGTTTCTGCTGGGATATGTCATTTTTCCTTTTCTTTTTTGACTTAACAGTTACATTTGAGAGACTGAGTTTATATCATAGTTATATTTTTTTAAATATATTTATATTTATGAAATTGTATGAATGTACACACGTTTAGGTTCTAGGTCAGCTAGATATTTTTATTTATTTTATTTTATTTTACAAAATATGGATTTTTTAATGTAAAAAAAAAAGGTATATATATTTGAATCCATAAACGACCAAATTGAAGCCTCAAGATTCTCATTTCTTATTATGGATTTTCATGTTTCACTTGTTTTGCTCGGTTAAAAATCTTCATTGGATCCTATAGGCCCCTCTAGTGGCTGTAACCATAAAATGCAATTTTGACATTTTCCCCACCAGATGGCATCAGAGACACTCAGTGACTCAATCCAAGGCCATCTGTTGGTTTTTGATAAAACAGGACTGATTTTTTTTTTTTTTTTTTTTGTGTGTGTGTGAAATAATGTAGAAAATTTGCTTATTTACTTATATTTTCTTAAAAAAATTCCAGAATAAAAGGTAAATATAATAGAAATCACCCAAAAATAATAGAAATACCTACATAAATATTTAGAAATAAATTATAATAATGGAATCTAAGATTTCTGGACCCTATAAATCCATGGGTACGGCAAAACCAGTGCAAAATTCAAGACATTCACTAAATAAATCACAACAAACATGAATATAGTTTAGACAGTTCATTTTAATGTGGAGAGTAAAATATTTAGAAAAAAAAAACTCCCACAAAAGTGATTAAATTTAATCACTGAAATACATTTTTAATCATCTTAATTTATCATAAAATCACATCATTCCATGATCTAAGGGAACCGAGGTTACATTAGTAACCGAGTCGTTCCCTTTCAAATGGTCAGTCGTATTGCGTAGCTATACGCTATGGGAAACCAATCCAATCACACCGTGCTATGTTTGAGCAGAACGACATGCTCTATGTCGCAAGTCTGGGATGCTTGTTATCGGGTCCCAAGGCAGAGGGCTAATGTGGCTGCCACATAGGATCCGCCAGCCGCTGCACATTACCAATAGATACTCCACTGGACCATGCCCAGGAGGAGGCCATGCCTCTGGTGGAATGTGCTCTGACGCCTATGGGGCATTGTAGACCGATAGAAGCGTAGGCAAGAGCGATAGCATCCACCAGCCAACGGGATAACCTTTGCTTTGTGACGGGAGGCCCTTTGGTGCAGCCTCCGAAGCTTACAAAGAGCTGCTCTAACTGTCTGAACTGGGCGGAGCACTCTATATATGTTCTCAGGACCCGAATCAGGCAGAGTATGTGTAATTGCTGCTCATCTTGTGCGTGGGAAGATTAGAGAGTGAAATCACTTATTTTATAAAAAGACTTCAGTATTCTGAGAAAAAGGGGTTTTCCACATAGCGTTTAGCTACGCAATACGACTGACCATTCAAAAGGGAACAAGGCCTAAACTATTGTCTTCAGCTTATCTGAGTTCAACTAATTTCAAAATGAATGAACCTTACACAGTTATTGAAGCAAATCACCACTGAACTGAATTGATCTGAATAATGACTCTATTGTCTTTACAGGAGAATCTGTTTGCATCATTATTTTTCTGTTTATCCAAGTGAAGCTGCTCTGAATCAGTCTGTACTAAAGTACTATTTAAAGTCTCTCTAACACAATTAAACACTCTTAATGAAAGTTTTATTTTATCAGAACAACTTTAAGAAATCCTTAGAATTATATTGAAAATGTTGATTAGACTATAAATTAGTTCAGTCATTCGGGTCAATTGATGATTATGTCAAAACATAACCAACACCGCCTGATCAACTTTTCTCTTGTCTGGTTGTTACAACTCAGTTATGCTTCAAACAGGGAAGTCTTTCCTTTGAGTTTTCCACGTACAGTCGACACCGTTGTCAAAACGATCCCCATTCACACGGATCCACCAAAAACGTCTAAAAACACTGTATTCTGCTGCCTGGCCATCAGATGGCGATGAAACACTATAGACTGAACACGTAATACGCATGTGCATGACCTCATCGTCTTCAGAGATTCACATTTTGATTGTTTATGAGGAGACTGTTTTCAAACGTTTGCGTTATCAGGCCCCAAAACACCATTGTCGTGTAAATGAACGAAAAAAGTGTAACATGGAAAACGGTGTTGTGTAAACAGCCCCTAAGAGAGTTAAAATAACACTGAAGCAGTGTTAAAGTTATAATTAAGATATAATTAAATTATAGTTAATTATTAACTGTTTAATTAACTGATATTTGACAATTATTGAAAATCACACCGTTATGGTGATCAGTGTTTGCTTTAGTTGAGCTCTTGACTCTTTAATGTACCTTTATTTTAAAACTTTTGAGTGTGGTCTAAAATAAACTCGCAGGAGAGTTAATTTAACTCTGGAGTTTTTGCTGTGTATATATAGATGAAGTGTGATCCTGACGCATCTCTCAATGCAACACTTCTGGAGGTGAATTTGTGGTTTCACAAGCACAAACTTAGTAGCCTAATAAAAGCTTCATGGTACACACACACATATAGCAAGCGATCTTGGCCCGAATGTGGCCTCATGCAGGCCTGACGTCAGCACTGGCATGAATCCTGTCAGACAGTTATGGCCCATGTGTGGCCATTGTCTTTAATCCAGATCTAGGCCACTCCAGGACAGTCATTCTTTGCGGCATGAGGACCGAGGGAAAAGGGGCTGGAGACTGGAGATGGGCAAGAAAAACGGAAGGAAAAAAGGAAGGTGTGATGAAGCAATGAAACTGCCATGAGGTTTTGTGAACAGAGTTTGCTGCTGCTGCTGCTCTCTCTCTCTCTCTCTCTCTCTCTCTCTCTCTCTCACGTGTACACACACTTTGACCATAGTGGTGGTTTTTATCTATAAATTACTTATGCAAAAATAATTCATTTAATTTGGTTATCCATATCGGACATTTCAAACAAGTTCAATAGAAACTGACTATAAAATCAATATCTGTAGAAATCTAGGTGTACCAAATTATTCATTGATTAACCATTATATTAGGTTGGATTAAATTACTAAATAAAAGACAAATGTATTGAACTGAACGAGAAGAGATGCAAATATAAAGTTTGATAGTGAAAGGCAGTTACTGTAAATGAAACTTATTTTGTGTTTTGATTTTGTGTATTGTACTAACACAATTGAAAACATGCTGAAATGTTTGAAAAAAAGTGCACTTTTAATGACCTGTTGTGATATTAGAACTAAAAGTGTAAACGTACAAAACTTAAAAATGTTTCACCTTACTTGTGAAAAAAGCAGGCTACCAAAGCGAATTAAAAAACTGTATGTAAACTGAACAAGCAACACTGTGGGCCCTATCTCGCACCCAACGCAATTGACTTTGTACAGCGTCGCATGTATCATTCCTATTTTGCACCCGCGCACAGCGGACTTTTCCCTCCACAGACGCACGTCGGTAAACTAGGGAATGAACTTGCGCTCAGCGCAAAGATGAGGCGTGTTCCCTGGTGCTATTTTGCAGTTTCAGAAAACAATTCCGCCACTAACCGAAAAAATCTAGTTTTAAGTCAGTGGCGCGTTGCGCATGTTATTATATGCTATTTTAAGGGTGCATGCTTGACCATAATCAATGTAGCGTGTGCACAACGCACATACACTTTGATTCTCTCATATACACACAGAAGCAGCAGTTTTCATTTTCACAAATCATATTACGATAGATAGATAGATAGATAGATAGATAGATAGATAGATAGATAGTTTATTATAAAAGCATACATCTAGCTTACACATTTACCCAAATTATCATAGGCCTGTTTAACCGAAGCTAATTTGGGTGTGTTTCTCCCATCCCCAATGTCACTTCTCTGTGTTTTACGGCCCTGACGAGAACGTCGGTCTCCTCGGCTGTGAACCGCTCCTGGCAAATCCGCCGTTATAATAGCGATCCGCCATGGAACAAGCGCGCCTGCTCTTAAAGGGAATGTGAGATGAGGCTCTGATTGGTTTATTTCACGTTACGCCCAAACCACACCTATGAGTAATGAAGCTGCTTCAGACCGACACATTTTAGATTTGTGTCGGGGACCGAGACCCGCCCACATAGTTACTTGCGTTTCACGCTTGATACTTGCGTTTCAGACCGTTAAAATAGGGCCCAATGTGTTAGTGGTGTGATGCAAAAAGATGGTGTAAATAAAAATAAAACAAATAGACGCTTCCTCTCTTCGCTGAACCGCCCCGGGAGCGCAAGTTCATTCCCTAATTTACCGACATGCATCTGTCGAGTGAAAAGTCTGCTGTGCGCGTGTGACACAGGCGTCACTGTACAAAGTCAATAGCGCTGGGTGCAAGATAGGGCCTCTGATTCATAAGTTAAAAACCACCTCAAGCGAGCGTGAAAACTTTTTTGCAAATTAAGGGATTTTTATTTGAAATTTGACATTTCCATCACTCATTTCACAGAGTCAACACAGTTTTACACCAGAGATCTTTCTGACCGCTTCTTCAGCTGTGTCATAGAGTCAGGACTAAACACTCGGTTGGTCAGATGAGAGGAAGTTAATAACCACAGGAGGAGCTGATGATGTTTAAAGGAGGAGCTGTAACTATATATAATGAAGAGGAAGACTGACAGAAACAGAAAATGGCTGATAAGTGTGATCTGTGTCTGCTGGGACTGATCATTCTCTCTTCACTTCTCACAGGTAAAGAAATCTGTATTTTCTCTAAAGACATTTAGTGGAATTAGTCTGGAAAGAGTTCATTTGAACATGCTCAGTTTATTCTTGCACACATTCACGTTGTGATCTCAGAGTTGTGTATTGATACACACAGATCATACTGTATTATTCCCAGTGGTGGACAGTAACAAAGTAAATGTAATTCGTTACTGTACTTAAGTAGCTCTTTTGTGTATCTGTACTTTCCTTAAGTATTTCAATTTGGGGAGACTTTTACTTTAACTCCACTACATTTCAAAGTCAAATATCTTACTTTTTACTCTACTACATTTTCAAAATCAGTCGTTCCTTTTTATTTATGAGTGGATAAAAACTTAACTGATCAAACGAGCCACCAATCACAGTACAGCACGCGTTTTGTTTTGAACTTGTTTTGTTTGCCCCTGTTAGCGCACTGGCGGTATCTACTTAGCGCAAACATAAGGTTCAACGTGACATCAGTGCAACAGCATAACATCTTGAGTGCCAATGTCTTAATAAATGATGGAAGAAACTACTGACTCTAACTTGTCACAACTCCCATGGCCTTAGTTGTGTCACTGTGGGACCTGAAGTGAAGAGTAGTGTAGGGTTAGAATAAGAATAGCCTGTAAGGGTGGATTTCCTGCAGGGGTTCAGTCTGCAAGACTGCCGAATGACTAAAGAAACGTTGTCAGCAAGATGGTAGAAAACTACACATTTCTTGTCTATTCCACCCACTGCCACTTATACCAACGACAGAAATAAGCGCAGTTACAATAGCTTAATATGTGGGAGAGCGTTGCTGTAGAGAGTGATGATATTGTATTGCAATATGAAGCACTTCAAAGTCAATACCAAATCAAAACTAATTAACACATTATGTGTAATTGAAAAGGTTTAATGACAAAATATGGTTAGTTACACTTAAAATAGTTACAAAATATATGTATGAGATTATAACTTGTACCATTAATATTACCCAGCATGTAAATGTTTCCTGAGAGATAGAGAGAGATAAAGAAAGATAGAGATAGAGAGAGAGAGAGAGAGAGAGAGAGAAAGAAAGAGAGAGAGAGAGAGAGAGTAGGATACAAAGAAAAGAGGAAGTAAAGAGAGAGAGAGAGAGAGAGAAAGAGAGAGAGAGAGAGAGAGAGTAGGATACAAAGAAAAGAGGAAGTAAAGAGAGAGAGAGAGAGAGAAAGAGAGAGAGAGAGAGAGTAGGAGACAAAGAAAAGAGGAAGTAAAGAGAGAGAGCCCTTAGAACTATTGACTATTTTTGACTGTCAAAATGCCGGCGGACACACAGCTACAGTGAGTTGGTCAAAATCTTTCTTTTTAGTAAACTCTGTGTACACAAACGCTGTTCTCAATGCTGGAGTTCATGTGTAGAGCCCCTGGTGAGACTTCCAGCACAGTTTCATGTTGTGTCGAGCCGCATTAGTGTTTTAAAAATAGCGATTTTTGATGCTATCATAGTGTCACGGGGTGACAAACAGCTCCAGATCTGTATGAGTGTTTGTCGTCATGACAACTAAACGGCAGATTGGCGACAGGTGTAGGGACTTCACTCTGAGCGTCTGATTGAGGCCACTCCCGCTTTTTGAGAGGATAAAACACACAAGGACGGTGAGAGGTGAGGCGTGCAGCACGTGAGCGGCCGTGGCCGCGGTCGCGGCGGGAGGCCGCGGGAGAGAGAGGACGAGAGAGAGACAGACGAGAGAGACAGATGAGAGAGATAGATAAGAGGGCCAGAGAGAACTTCGGCTGGAATGCGGGCGGAGGCCTTGGTACACTGAGGCTGTCTGTTCCTCCCTCTGTCTGAGTCCAGTGAAGAGCCTGCTAATGCTTGAAGAGCCTGCTAATGCTGTGAGTTACACGTGCTTATTCCTCCCTCTGTCTGAGTCCAGTGAAGAGCCTGATAATGCTTGAAGAGCCTGCTAATGCTGTGCTGAGAAACGCGAAGAAAACGCTGAAGAGAATGCGGAAGCTGTGGATTATGTCCATTCCTCTCTCTGTCCGAAGGTGCTGAGAAACGCGAAGAGAACGCTGAAGAGAATGCGGAAGCTGTGGATTATGTCCATCCCTCTCTCTGTCCGAAGGTGCTGAGAAACGCGAAGAGAACGCTGAAGAGAATGCGGAAGCTGTGGATTATGTCCATTCCTCTCTCTGTCCGAAGGTGCTGAGAAACGCGAAGAGAACGCTGAAGAGAATGCGGAAGCTGTGGATTATGTCCATTCCTCTCTCTGTCCGAAGGTGCTGAGAAACGCGAAGAGAACGCTGAAGAGAATGCGGAAGCTGTGGATTATGTCCATCCCTCTCTCTGTCCGAAGGTGCTGAGAAACGCGAAGAGAACGCTGAAGAGAATGCGGAAGCTGTGGATTATGTCCATTCCTCTCTCTGTCCGAAGGTGCTGAGAAACGCGAAGAGAACGCTGAAGAGAATGCGGAAGCTGTGGATTATGTCCATTCCTCTCTCTGTCCGAAGGTGCTGAGATACGCGAAGAGAACGCTGAAGAGAATGCGGAAGCTGTGGATTATGTCCATCCCTCTCTCTGTCCGAAGGTGCTGAGAAACGCGAAGAGAACGCTGAAGAGAATGCGGAAGCTGTGGATTATGTCCATTCCTCTCTCTGTCCGAAGGTGCTGAGAAACGCGAAGAGAACGCTGAAGAGAATGCGGAAGCTGTGGATTATGTCCATCCCTCTCTCTGTCCGAAGGTGCTGAGAAACGCGAAGAGAACGCTGAAGAGAATGCGGAAGCTGTGGATTATGTCCATCCCTCTCTCTGTCCGAAGGTGCTGAGAAACGCGAAGAGAACGCTGAAGAGAATGCGGAAGCTGTGGATTATGTCCATCCCTCTCTCTGTCCGAAGGTGCTGAGAAACGCGAAGAAAACGCTGAAGAGAATGCGGAAGCTGTGGATTATGTCCATTCCTCTCTCTGTCTGAAGGTGCTGAGAAACGCGAAGAGAACGCTGAAGAAGAGAATGCGGAAGCTGTGGATTATGTCCATTCCTCTCTCTGTCCGAAGGTGCTGAGAAACGCGAAGAGAACGCTGAAGAGAATGCGGAAGCTGTGGATTATGTCCATCCCTCTCTCTGTCCGAAGGTGCTGAGAAACGCGAAGAGAACGCTGAAGAGAATGCGGAAGCTGTGGATTATGTCCATCCCTCTCTCTGTCCGAAGGTGCTGAGAAACGCGAAGAAAACGCTGAAGAGAATGCGGAAGCTGTGGATTATGTCCATCCCTCTCTCTGTCTGAAGGTGCTGAGAAACGCGAAGAGAACGCTGAAGAAGAGAATGCGGAAGCTGTGGATTATGTCCATTCCTCTCTCTGTCTGAAGGTGCTGAGAAACGCGAAGAGCTCGCTGAAGAGAATGCGGAAGCTGTGGATTATGTCCATCCCTCTCTCTGTCCGAAGGTGCTGAGAAACGCGAAGAGAACGCTGAAGAGAATGCGGAAGCTGTGGATTATGTCCATTCCTCTCTCTGTCCGAAGGTGCTGAGAAACGCGAAGAAAACGCTGAAGAGAATGCGGAAGCTGTGGATTATGTCCATTCCTCTCTCTGTCCGAAGGTGCTGAGATACGCGAAGAGAACGCTGAAGAGAATGCGGAAGCTGTGGATTATGTCCATCCCTCTCTCTGTCCGAAGGTGCTGAGATACGCGAAGAGAACGCTGAAGAGAATGCGGAAGCTGTGGATTATGTCCATCCCTCTCTCTGTCCGAAGGTGCTGAGATACGCGAAGAGAACGCTGAAGAGAATGCGGAAGCTGTGGATTATGTCCATTCCTCTCTCTGTCCGAAGGTGCTGAGAAACGCGAAGACAACGCTGAAGAGAATGCGGAAGCTGTGGATTATGTCCATCCCTCTCTCTGTCCGAAGGTGCTGAGAAATGCGAAGAGAACGCTGAAGAGAATGCGGAAGCTGTGGATTATGTCCATCCCTCTCTCTGTCCGAAGGTGCTGAGAAACGCGAAGAGAACGCTGAAGAGAATGCGGAAGCTGTGGATTATGTCCATCCCTCTCTCTGTCTGAAGGTGCTGAGAAACGCGAAGAGCTCGCTGAAGAGAATGCGGAAGCTGTGGATTATGTTCATTCCTCTCTCTGTCCGAAGGTGCTGAGAAACGCGAAGAAAACGCTGAAGAGAATGCGGAAGCTGTGGATTATGTTCATTCCTCTCTCTGTCCGAAGGTGCTGAGAAACGCGAAGAAAACGCTGAAGAGAATGCGGAAGCTGTGGATTATGTCCATTCCTCTCTCTGTCCGAAGGTGCTGAGATACGCGAAGAGAACGCTGAAGAAGAGAATGCGGAAGCCGTGGATTATGTCCATTCCTCTCTCTGTCCGAAGGTGCTGAGAAACGCGAAGAAAACGCTGAAGAGAATGCGGAAGCTGTGGATTATGTCCATTCCTCTCTCTGTCTGAAGGTGCTGAGAAACGCGAAGAGAACGCTGAAGAAGAGAATGCGGAAGCTGTGGATTATGTCCATCCCTCTCTCTGTCTGAAGGTGCTGAGAAACGCGAAGAAAACGCTGAAGAGAATGCGGAAGCTGTGGATTATGTTCATTCCTCTCTCTGTCCGAAGGTGCTGAGAAACGCGAAGAGAACGCTGAAGAGAATGCGGAAGCTGTGGATTATGTCCATCCCTCTCTCTGTCCGAAGGTGCTGAGATACGCGAAGAGAACGCTGAAGAAGAGAATGCGGAAGCCGTGGATTATGTCCATTCCTCTCTCTGTCCGAAGGTGCTGAGAAACGCGAAGAGAACGCTGAAGAGAACGCGGAAGCTGTGAATTATGTCCATTCCTCTCTCTGTCCGAAGGTGCTGAGAAACGCGAAGAAAACGCTGAAGAGAATGCGGAAGCTGTGGATTATGTCCATTCCTCTCTCTGTCTGAAGGTGCTGAGAAACGCGAAGAGAACGCTGAAGAAGTGAATGCGGAAGCTGTGGATTATGTCCATTCCTCTCTCTGTCTGAAGGTGCTGAGAAACGCGAAGAGAACGCTGAAGAGAATGCGGAAGCTGTGGATTATGTCCATCCCTCTCTCTGTCCGAAGGTGCTGAGAAACGCGAAGAGAACGCTGAAGAGAATGCGGAAGCTGTGGATTATGTCCATCCCTCTCTCTGTCCGAAGGTGCTGAGAAACGCGAAGAGAACGCTGAAGAGAATGCGGAAGCTGTGGATTATGTCCATCCCTCTCTCTGTCCGAAGGTGCTGAGAAACGCGAAGAGAACGCTGAAGAGAATGCGGAAGCTGTGGATTATGTCCATCCCTCTCTCTGTCCGAAGGTGCTGAGAAACGCGAAGAAAACGCTGAAGAGAATGTGGAAGCTGTGGATTATGTCCATCCCTCTCTCTGTCCGAAGGTGCTGAGAAACGCGAAGAAAACGCTGAAGAGAATGCGGAAGCTGTTGATTATGTCCATCCCTCTCTCTGTCCGAAGGTGCTGAGAAACGCGAAGAGAACGCTGAAGAGAATGCGGAAGCTGTGGATTATGTCCATCCCTCTCTCTGTCCGAAGGTGCTGAGAAACGCGAAGAAAACGCTGAAGAGAATGTGGAAGCTGTGGATTATGTCCATCCCTCTCTCTGTCCGAAGGTGCTGAGATACGCGAAGAGAACGCTGAAGAGAATGCGGAAGCTGTGGATTATGTCCATCCCTCTCTCTGTCCGAAGGTGCTGAGATACGTGAAGAGAACGCTGAAGAGAATGCGGAAGCTGTGGATTATGTCCATCCCTCTCTCTGTCCGAAGGTGCTGAGAAACGCGAAGAGAACGCTGAAGAGAATGCGGAAGCTGTGGATTATGTCCATCCCTCTCTCTGTCCGAAGGTGCTGAGATACGTGAAGAGAACGCTGAAGTGAATGCGGAAGCTGTGGATTATGTCCATCCCTCTCTCTGTCCGAAGGTGCTGAGATACGCGAAGAGAACGCTGAAGAGAATGCGGAAGCTGTGGATTATGTCCATCCCTCTCTCTGTCCGAAGGTGCTGAGATACGCGAAGAGAACGCTGAAGAGAATGCGGAAGCTGTGGATTATGTCCATCCCTCTCTCTGTCCGAAGGTGCTGAGATACGCGAAGAGAACGCTGAAGAGAATGCGGAAGCTGTGGATTATGTCCATCCCTCTCTCTGTCCGAAGGTGCTGAGATACGTGAAGAGAACGCTGAAGAGAATGCGGAAGCTGTGGATTATGTCCATCCCTCTCTCTGTCCGAAGGTGCTGAGAAACGCGAAGAGAACGCTGAAGAGAATGTGGAAGCTGTGGATTATGTCCATCCCTCTCTCTGTCCGAAGGTGCTGAGATACGCGAAGAGAACGCTGAAGTGAATGCGGAAGCTGTGGATTATGTCCATCCCTCTCTCTGTCCGAAGGTGCTGAGATACGCGAAGAGAACGCTGAAGAGAATGCGGAAGCTGTGGATTATGTCCATCCCTCTCTCTGTCCGAAGGTGCTGAGATACGTGAAGAGAACGCTGAAGAGAATGCGGAAGCTGTGGATTATGTCCATCCCTCTCTCTGTCCGAAGGTGCTGAGAAACGCGAAGAGAACGCTGAAGAGAATGCGGAAGCTGTGGATTATGTCCATCCCTCTCTCTGTCCGAAGGTGCTGAGATACGCGAAGAGAACGCTGAAGTGAATGCGGAAGCTGTGGATTATGTCCATCCCTCTCTCTGTCCGAAGGTGCTGAGATACGCGAAGAGAACGCTGAAGAGAATGCGGAAGCTGTGGATTATGTCCATCCCTCTCTCTGTCCGAAGGTGCTGAGATACGTGAAGAGAACGCTGAAGAGAATGCGGAAGCTGTGGATTATGTCCATCCCTCTCTCTGTCCGAAGGTGCTGAGAAACGCGAAGAGAACGCTGAAGAGAATGCGGAAGCTGTGGATTATGTCCATCCCTCTCTCTGTCCGAAGGTGCTGAGAAACGCGAAGAGAATGCTGAAGAGAATGCGGAAGCTGTGGATTATGTCCATTCCTCTCTCTGTCCGAAGGTGCTGAGAAATGCGAAGAGATAAACGAAGAGAATGCCGAAGAGACTTTTTAACATTGTTTTTATTATTTAATAAAGAGTATATTTGTTTTGAATTCTGTGTCCGCCATTTCCTTCGTGTCCACGGCCGGCTCCTCAGGGGCGGCACGCAAGCGAAGGGGTGGGCGGCCCGCTGGCGCTCCACCCCGACCTGTGACAATAGTAGTGCCCCAAGCACTCCCATTCACAAGGCAATTTGACCGAAAACGAAAATACGATCAAACTTAAAGGCACAATATGTAACTTTTTTGCTTTAAAAATAGCAAAACTCACTATATCTATGTTATATATATTTTTTTGGTTGTATACTTACATTATCCCGACTGTTTCCAACAACTTTAAAACCAGGAGAAATTTGTAATTTAATTCGAAGACACGTCACGTTTCTTTATTTCCATTTTGTCGCCGTCAATGGCGTCATATCCGCATTATCCCTGGTTTCCACTCGTACTGCCATAGTAACCAGAGCCCTCTGATAGTAACCAAGGCGACAGACGTGGACAACTGTGTAGTTCGCAATGTCTATCTGCATGCTGTTGTTGTTTCGTTCAAACATTATGGACCATGGCAAGCAGACTTTGGATAAAAAAGGAGAACTAAAACGAGAATCAATATCAGCGCGGTGTTTTCGAGATGCCGAGAGCTCCACGTCCGAGACTTCGACCGCTCCTACATGTACTTTATTAAACAGGTGAGCACATTTACATAAAACTAATCAATGTTATATAGTTCAACAATGATAAAATGTTAGAATATGATCTGTATGTTATTCTAATGTTGATCTAGCTTACCGCTAGTCTCATACAGACAAACTAACACATAAATCAACACACTCAAATGCAGTTTAGTGTGCTAGTGTAGGCTAATGTTAGACCAAGTGAAACAGCGCTGCGTTACCTCACAAGTTTAATTTGTCTAATAAACTGACCTGTGAGTTGTAATTCTGCGTGTAGTTCGGTAGAATGAAATGTCCATATTCCTTTTATATCCGCGGGACTCGCGTCGCGTGTGGAGCTGAGAGCTGTCTCTTAGCAAACCCGAACTGCTTCATATCACAGTCATGATAAAAGCATCGATGTATTCACTCATCCATAAACATTATTAGATCGGTCGGCTTGACGTTGACGACAAGATCCATAATTCTTAGCAAATGTTGCGTCATCAAACTACGCCTTTGTTATTGTAAAGAGGTTAGCGACCCCTAATGGCGAATTCCATACAGTACGTTTAAAAGTGCCGTTTCCATTCTAATTATGCTTTTAAAGGAAAGTTCGCCTCGGGTAGATTAACAAAAAGACCCTCAGTTGCATTTTGGCGAGAGTTACCCTTTAATGTTAGTTTTTCTCTGGCTGCTGGAACTGTTTGTTATGCGAAAACAGTAAAAGAAACGACAATAACGACGGAACTTGTGAACATTGTTGGCTAACGATGCTTTTGGGAAATGCACCCCAGATCAGCTGACCTCTTATAGACTGCCATGTGTGTTATTCATTTCATATAATTGATTAGAGTAAAACACTAAACATTGTGAACTACTGTTTCACTTAAATACACTCAAACCGCAAGAATCAGCGCGTGAATCTCAATAATGGTGACGTGCTTCATAAAGAAAACCAGGGATGGGCAAACTCGGTCCTGGAGGGCCACTGTCCTCAAGTCAAGTCATCTTCATTTATATAGCGCTTTTAATAATGTAGATTGTTTCAAAGCAGCTTTACAGAGATGAACGTATAATTTAAGGTAACAGAGATTGTTTTGGCTTTATAGCGGTTCTTTAATAAAGTTATTTTACAGCTAAAGTTAGTTTTGATTGATTCGCTTCCGTCGCAACGATCATTTGTTATTAAATTAGGGGCCGCTAAGACGACACCATTCCCTCTACACAGACTTTAAACGCGAACCTGTGAGAAACACTGATGGCGTTCACATGTGCATTAAGAATGGGTTCTATAGTTATGTGCGTTAGAATATACGTGCGCAGGTTTGGAATTCCCTACAAACCAAGCCTAAACAAAGTACTGGTCTTTCCTTATAATTATACTGATCCCAGCAAACCTTCCCTGAGTTTTGCTCCTTCCTTTGGGAACTGTTCCACAAATATTCTTTGTGGGTTTTGAATTGTTATTTAGTATTTAGCTGTGCATAAGTCACAGTAGGGTGAGTTTGAAGGAAAGAGAGAAACACAGAAACGATAAAGAGCTTTTAAGGTCAGTTATTAGTGTATTTCTACGGTTGAAGAGGAGGATCAACTAATCCTGTGCCGTCCTGGGGCCCGTTCTTCGTACGTCGCTAACTCACTTAGCTGGATTTGATTGTTGGCGATTTGGCATGATCTTGGATTGTTTGGTTCTTCAACGCTCTTCCTGGACTTGCTGTCATAGCAACATGTGCGCAAACTTAAACCTGCTCAGGAGCAGCTTATTTCATGTTAACAGGATTAGATCCCGGCTTCATAAGCGGAGCTGATACGGGAAGTCCAGCGCAGCGCGATAGTGCACTTTCTGAGATGTATATTTTTTGTTCTCGTGATTCGTGAGATTGTCGTTTTTTTGTCACTTTTAGGTTTAAAAATCAGTTTTAGGTTTTTGTGTGGCATTTCCAAGCCATAATGGAAATAATAATTTTTTATGTAGATCATACACTCATGACCATGGCGATTACAGTATATGTCACTCAGGCTTCACTAACGTGATTGGTACCATAGACTATAGGCTAAACCATAGACTGCCATCAAGGCCTCAATGAAGGGGATTATGTGAACAGAAAGGGGGATTATGTGAACAGAAAGGGGGTTCACAATGTAAATGTGCTGCCCAGTTACTATTGTGATTCTTAATATTCCAGATTAGTAATATTATATCAAATAAAAAAAAGGCAGTTGACTAAAATCTTCCATATCACAAATGTGAAAGCAAAATGGCCAGGATCTGTGCATGACTTAAGCATTTTCAGAGATTCACATTTATGCACATTATTTGAAAGTGGTAAGGAAAGTTCCACAATTAAATATCAAGCTCACTGTATTACATACACTTATGCTGATCCTAACAGAACTGCATTTTTTCATAGGTGATTATGACATGTTCCTGCAGACAAGTGTTTTATGACCCCATTCCCTGACCCAAACCAGTTACAGTGCAGCTCTTGCCAGGACAAGGGCACACAATGAAATAAACTTCAGCTAACTAAAGGGAAGATTTCAGTGTCTGAGAAGTCTGAGGGTTGCACACCTGACAGGGCCTGGGACATTGTTGCATGTGCCATATTACACAACATTGCCAAAAAAAAAAACACTTTTCATTAAATGTTTAATAAAAGACAAATATGCTTAGTTCCTTGAGTTTTATTTCAATTGTCCTTTGTAAAGAAAAGCCAGTGGTCAAATGCCTGCAACAAGAGATATTAGACACATGCCTCATGCAACAAATAAAAAGGAAAAGTTGGCTATCCACTGCCCACCTGTAGGCCTATGTCTCCTCTGTCTGTGCAGACTCTTCTGTAGGCCTTTCTGTAGATGTGGAATCCTGCAACTTATATTGCAGCCATAAAGCATACAAGTATAAATGAAGTAAAGTTATTTATGCACTTGCAGGTAGGCTAGTTCCTCCATATGACAGTTATCTGAGAGGGTTTATTCACTGTCCAGTGCAATGGAAACAAATGGACATTACAAAGTCTTATACTTTCTTTCCTTTGGAAAGTTAGAAAATGTCCACTTACTGCACATATTTCAGCCACCACTTTCTTGGGAACAGATACAAGTGTTGGTGTATTATGTAAAAGTGCACAAAAGAGGAAAACACAATGTCATTACAATGAACTACACTGGGGAAAAATGTGATCAATAACTCATGGCAAAATATTTTTACATTAACATAAGTTTATCAGTTTTCACTTTCACAAGTCAAAGCAATTCATCATTACTCAAGATTTAACAGTTGAAATGACTATACGGCCTTAATTTAACGCAGCAAAAATGATTTTACAGTGTAGGCTACTAAGATCTTTTCTATTTTCCTCAGCCTTTTTCTTGGTTGCTTTTATAAACAGACAACCATTTATTTAACAATGCCTTTTATAAAAGAGACTATAATATAACTAAAAATGACCATTATGTAGAATATTTTTGTACTTCACTTTTATTTGTTCCCATGTTCTAGTGTGGTGACTCTGACATTACAATGAACAAAGTAATTATGCAATTATTAAAATAAAAAAATATAGGCTATTAAGTGATAAAAACATCTAACATGGCCACTTCTAACGGATTTAAATTGTCTGCTACTTTTTGCCAGTCCTCTCTCCTGGCTTTTGCAGACTTTGAGGTGTTCCCTGGCGTTTTGATTAAACATTAAAATTCAGAATAAACTTCGACTATTAGTTCTTGCTCTGCTAATGAGAAAAACTGAGCGCGCTCTTTGGCCACGCTGAGCAGCCAATAGCAGCGTTGCTGATCAATGTTTCTACTATCCATACATATCCCCTTTTAAACCAGCGCATGAACGCGCAGTTATCTCAGATAACACAATCCAGCTATACTAATCATATCCGGCAAGTGTGTTCGAAGAACCGAGTTCGCCAGATCATGATTCGCACGGATGTAATAAGCAACGTACGAAGAACGGGCCCCAGTAATGTTTATGACAAAGCTGAAATCAAAAGTTCAAGATATGATGATATTATATTATTTAAATTTGTTTCAAAGTCAGAGTATTTCTTATTCCATCTTAAAGAGGCGTTTGATTTGGTTTATCTATAAATGTTAATGAATGCATTAACTATCAAACAGCGGAAAAAGACTGTATGATTTGAATCTTCTGCTTTGTTTGCTGGTGGGGTTTATGTTTTTTCATTTATTAAGATCATAATTATCACTGAGATATACTGTGTTTCAGGAACCAGTGGAGTGGATCATGTGTTCATCAGTTCTGGTGAAAATGTCTCTCTGTCCTGTAATAAAACTCTTTCTGACTGCAAATCAACTACATGGACCTACACTAGTTATCATCCAGGGAGAGTTGAACTGATTACTGGAGGGATAAAGAATAAAGACACAGAGAGACATGAGAGACTGAGTCTGGAGTCTGACTGCTCTCTGAACATCAAGAACGTCACAGTAGAAGATTATGGATCATACAGATGCTATCAATATGTGAATGGACAGAAACAAGGACCTGATGCTGATGTTTATCTGCATGTTCTTCATGGTAAGTTTATGATTATGTGGTCAATTTAAAAAGGGCAGATTCTCCCTTTAAACTCAGATGATGATTGAAGAGTCTGTGATTTGTGTCTTGTGTTCATTTTCAGTGTCTCCATCATCATCATCATCATCATCATCTTCATCTCCATCATCATCATCATCATCATCATCTTCATCTCCATCATCATCTTCATCATCACAGACTGAGATCAGTCCAGGCCGCTCTGTGACTCTCTCCTGTCAGTTGTATTTATATACTGGACTCTCCTGTGATGAATGGGTCCGTAGGGGACTTAAGCTGTTGTGGGTGAATCAGACTGGTGTTGATCTGAAGACAGACTCCAGATATCAGATATTATCATCATCATCAGCTCCAGATCTCTGTTTCATCATCACTCTGACTACAACACTCCTGAATGAAGATGACAACAGAGAGTGGAGATGTCAGCTTACTCGCAGAGATCAACTCAAGACTTCAGTCAGATACACTGTCAAGTATTCAGGTGAGAAACAACACTGTAAAATATGATGCTAATGTCCGTGGCGTGATTACTCTGATGAGTGACACCTGCGAGACGCACCTGTTATGATTCTGTCCTTGTGTCTTTAATACTTTTCTTGTCTTAGGGTAGGATCATAACAGACTCTTGTTAAGTGTGCAAGCGCGTGGCTTTTCGGGCCATGTGCTTGTGTTGTCTCGTTCCTCGCCCCACCCCCTTGTTATCCTCGTTTAGTCTTCATTGCTTTACCCTTGTCACCTGTTTCCCTCATTAGTTTCTCCCTATTTAATCCCCTTGTGTTTGCTGTCCTGTGCCGGTTCATTGTCATTCATTATGTGAAACCTACCGTGAGTAACCTGTTGAAAGTCTTGTGAAGAGTTTGATCTGTCTTTGCTGTTAGTTTATTGTTCAGTTTTCTGTCTGAGTCTTAGTCTAGTCTTGTTAGTCTAATATAGTCGATCCTGTCTTGTTTTGCCCCCTCGTGGGTTTTGTTTTCCCTGTTTTTCTGTAATAAACGTAGTTCACTTGCATACTGTCTGCATTTGGGTTCATCTCCTTGCACCATCATAACAGCACCGGTCTCGAATCTCTCACGGAGGAGCGGAAGCATAAAGGAGGAGCGACGACAGTGAAGAGCGAGAGAGGAACAGGCCTGTGTTTTAGTTGATGTTTTGTTTCTGTTTTGTGTGGCCAGCAGTCGTCCGTGAGGAACTGCTGGCTTTTACTTTCATTTTTCATCTGCATCATCTGTAGGACATTGTGGCGAGCAGGACGAGGCTGAGGGTCCGCCGTAATCCGTAATTGGGAGGAGCAGTTGCGCGCAGTTTACCTTCCCGGTACTTTAGACCAAGGTGTAAACGCAGAAAGCAACTGGTCTGGGGCAAAAAAAGTTCCTGGGACAAATTGTTCCGGGTAATTTCGGTGGAAACGCGGCTTAACTCACACCACTGCTATGATGAATTAATAAAATCATCTCATTAGTATGTCATCCCAGCACCAGAACTGAGCGTCACACTGATACGGAGCTGCTCTAGACTGTCCTTACCAAAAAGAAGTTTATTCAAGTGTGCTATTAGTATACTTCTTTTAAACTAAAAAATAAGAAAGTATACTTTCAGTCTACTTTTTATATACTTCTCAGAAATAAACTTCAGATTCCACTTAAGTATACTTTACTTACACTGACAGAAAAGTCTAAGTATATTTGGCCTATACTTGTTGATCGAGATATACTTAAAAGTATAATTAAGTATTCTAAGTATTCTTGGCTTGTACTTGTGTTTACTATTTTGATTCAGTAGCTTATTAAATACTTAAAAAATATATATATTACACACCGTCTTATAAACTAACATGTTCAGCTTTATATAGTAACAAACTTTCAGGTGGAATAGCTTATAGAGTAAATAAAATAAGCATGGAAAATAAGTTTATTCAAGTGTTCTATTTGTAACGTCGGTGGTAGTTGATGAAGGCGAAGATACAAAAATATAGCTTTATTTCCAAAAGGCAAAAATCCAACAAACAGAGAGCGTGTGCTCAAACAATAACCGGCCGTGACTGAGTGAAGACAAGGAAACTAAATACACAGTGATAATGAGAATACAACAGGTGATGAGAATAATGATGATGAGATAATAACTAAACACAGGTGAAGGCACTGAACTAATGATGAAAATAATAATTAACTAAACAGGTGAAGACAGTGATGAAGGTGAAAACAAACTGAAAGTCCATGAAAACGTGACACTATTAGTATACTTCTTTTCAACTAAAAAGAAAGCATACTTTCAGTCTACATTTTATATACTTCTTAGAAATATACTTAAATACACCAATAAGTGTACTTGACTTATACTGAGAGAAAAGTCCAAGTATATTTGGCCTATACTTGTACTCAATCTTTTGATCGAGATATACTTAAAAGTTGAATTATTCAAAGTATACTTGGCTTGTAGTTGTGTTAACTCTTTTGATCGAGTAGCCTATTAAATATACTTTTTTTTTTTTACATCGTTTTCTTATTTACAGTCTTATGAAACTTTGTTTGAAAATATTGATATAAAACAGATATGTTTCTAATTCTGTGTATCTGAATGTTTGTGTATTTGCTTTAATTCAACTTTTGTTGCAACAAATGTTGCCTTTCTTTATGAAACTTACCGACATTCAAGTGTTGATAAAAAAAGGATGCATGAAGCTAATAAAAGGTTTTTAAAATTAAAGTACAGTTATAAAAAATAACATTTGAACATAGTAGTATAGGCCTACTGCAAGTGCAAAAATTGTATATAAATAGTAAACTATAAGTATAATGTAAGCGCCAAAGTCGCAAAATTGCGACAAGACGTCATACTTAATAAAACAGGCTGTAGATCCTAATATGGTGTAATATCTCATTTGTATTCCCTACCACTAGATGGCAGACATGTAATACTTCGATTCAAGACCAAAATAACGTCATGTTCCTATTCAAAGTGTTGGAGGAAACAGCAGAGCAAGTGAGCGATCGTGTCATTGATGCGGAAGCAGTTCAGTTCACAGCGTCTGAGTAAATTGTAAGATTTGTGAGAGAAAATGGCTAATAAAAACTTGTACCGTGGTCCGTGAGGATGTGTTCAAATGTTATTCGCCGATTCTGACTCTGAAGAGGAATATTTGCCTTTCGGAAATGACGATCGGCCGTCTAATGATCGCGCTTCTCCTGGTACATCTTTGCTGCGCAATGGTGCCGCCCGCGCTTCTCCCAGTACATCTTTGCCGTGCAATGGTGCCGCGCGCGCATCTCCCGGTACATCTTTGCCGCGCAATGGTGCCGCCGTGCAAGGTGCGAATGTTCACGAAGCACAAGCAGATAATTTTGACCATTTGCCCAACGGGGATGGGGGTGGCGGGGGTGGACGTAAGCTTAGTGTACTCTTTTCCTGATCATTTGGAATGAGGATAAAAAAAAAAATAAAAAATAAAAAAAACCCACTCCATATATTTTTTTTCCTGAATATTACTGATGAACTGATCCAAAAGTAGGCTACTGTTCACATGTGTTTTACTACTAAAGTATTGTAATATAGTAATAATTTAGTACTTTCTCCTATTTTATTGTTGGTTTCCTCTTATGTAAATAAATTCCAACATCAATTCAATATCTACTATTTCCTGAATATTACTGATGAACTGATCAAAAAGTAGGCTACTGTTCACATGCGTTTTACTATATAGTATAGTAATAATTTAGTACTTTCTCCTGTTATTGTTGGTTTCCTCTTTTCTCATCATTTGGAATGAGGATAAATAAAAATAAAACATGCAAATAAGTTCAAACATCAGTTCAATATCTACTATTTCCTGAATATTATGAAATTCAAGAGGGCCGCCCCCTGATGACGTCATAATATGCAAATTAGATTAGTATATTTACACCCCACATAAACTTTCAGTCATCCCCAACATTTTTCTCATTTACAGTAGATCTCTATATTTAAGCCCTTTCAAGCCACAAGCTTTTGAAATTTTGATGTCAAAATCCAGCGTGCTCATTGGCTGCTCAGCGGCAACTGCTTAAGCCTACCAGTGAGCCCTGAGTGACGTCACATCCAATGAGGGCGCTTCGCGCCCTCCACACCCCTCTAACCGTCAAGGTGGGTGTGGCCAGTGTGTATATACTCAGTGCTCACAGGCTGAAATTCTGTTTTTCGTAGTCTGAAGCGCAAAAGCTCGTGGCGCGTCACGGCAGGTTATGCAATACTCGTTCCCTCTTCTAGAGAGAACCGAGGTTACATTAGGTAACCGAGTACGTTCTCTTACGAGAGGTTCTCTCGTATTGCGTAAGTTGCTTACGCATCGGGAACCCCTTGTCAACGCCGTGCGCGCCGAGCATCCAGCACATGAATCCCAGGGAGACCGGGGAAAACATAACGCTGAAAACAGGTGGCCGGTCGGAGAAACGGGCCAACACATGTACAAAGCACTTCACTTCGTAGATAGATAGAGCGGCACAGCCGGTCTATACATATCAATGTAAATAGTGCGGCGGGCAGCGTGGGCCCACACAGTACATAAGCACAGATTAGGGAAAGAAATTGAGCGGTTTCACAGTCTATTTGTGGGGAGAATAATCCCAGCGCGACAGAGTGTAGGGCGGGCGGCCAACGGCGCGGGCCAGCACCAGTACACAAGCGCGTAACGGGGAATAAAGGAACAGAGCGGCACAGCCGGTCTGAGCACAAAATACTCCTTCCCTTGGTGCCATACCAGAAATATCACCAGTATGTGAACGTAGTCTGCGCATAATCGACTGGGCAGAGCGTACATGCCACTTATACCGATAATAGTTTAGCCTGCAAGGCAGGAACTTCCAGGTTATAAAACCTCACGAATGTCGATGGGGAGGCCCAGCCCGCTGCCATACAAATATCGTGAATAGAAATTCCGCTGGACCAGGCCCACGAAGAGGCCATGCCTCTAGTAAAGTGGGCTCTGATACCCAAAGGGCACTGCAGGTGTTTGGAGACGTAAGCTGCTGCAATCGCGTCCACTATCCACCTGGACAGGCTCTGTTTCGAGGCGGCGAGACCCTTGGTGCGTCCGCCAAAAGAAACGAAGAGCTGCTCTGAACGCCTGAAAGCGGCGGAGCGCGTGATGTAAACTCTCAGTGCCCTAACAGGGCATAGGAGGTTATCACTGTCCCCGTTATAGGATGCTGGCAGAGCCGAAAGGGAGATGATTTGTGCCCTAAAGGGGGTTCCAATCGCTTTGGGGATGTAACCGTGTCTTGGTCTGAGAATGACTTTTGAGTCATTTGGTCCGAACTCAAGACATGCAGGGCTAACAGATAGCGCGTGCAGATCCCCCACGCGTTTTACTGAAGACAGAGCTATCAGAAAAACGGTTTTGAGCGAAAGGTACTTTGGATCCACGGATTCAAGCGGTTCAAAGGGAAAAGCATTCAGGGCCTCCAGGACCAAGGACAGATCCCAGATAGGAACCGAGGGGGGCCGCGGGGGATTCATCCGTCTGGCTCCTCTGAGGAAATGGATAATAAGCTCGTTCCTTCCTATTGCCCGGCTGCGCGTCATCTCAGTGAACACTGCAATAGCCGCCACATACACTTTGAGCGTGGAAGGGGACCTGCCCTTATCCAACAGCTCCTGTAGGAAGGAGAGCACTCGCGGGACCCCACATGTACGTGGATCGAAGCTCTTAGTAGCGCACCATTTAGAGAACACAGACCATTTAGACGCATAGAGCCGTCTCGTGGAGGGAGCTCTAGACTGTGTGATCGTGTTCACAACCCCTTCTGGCAGGTCAACGGGTATCCGTTGATTATCCATGCATGCAGAGACCATCGCTCCGGATGGGGATGCCAGATCGATCCACCGGCTTGAGAGAGGAGATCCTTTCTCACCGGGATCGGCCATGGGGGTGAGTGCGACAGCCTCACTAGCTCTGGGTACCAGACTTGGTTCTCCCAACGCGGGGCTATGAGAAGCACTGGGTGGTGCGTTTCCCTGATCCTCGCTATGACCTGTGGTAACAGGGAGATCAGAGGGAAAGCGTACAGCGGGAGGCTGGGCCAGGTTTGGGACAGCGCGTCCTCGCTTTTCGAGAAAAATATCGGGCAGTGAGCGTTGTCTTTCGACGCAAAGAGGTCGACCTCCGCTCTGCCGAATAGGCGCCAGAGGAACTGGACTGTCTGAGGGTGCAGGGACCATTCTCGCGGGGGAATAATGTCTGGACAGTCTGTCTGGGCCGACATTCAAATGGCCCGGCACGTGCGCGGCTCTCAGCGAGCGCAACGAACGGTGAGCCCACACGAGAAGGCGTTCTGTCATGGTTGCACAGGTTCCTGGACCTGACACCGCCCTGTCGGTTCACATAGGACACCACGAACATGTTGTCCGAGCGGACTAGCACATGGTGATCCCGTATGAATGGGAGAAAGCGCTTGAGCACGTTCTCGACCGCTATCATCTCCAAACAGTTTATGTGGAGGCGTTTCTCTTGGTCTGACCACAGGCCAAAGACCGGTTTGCCCTCGAAAAGAGCGCCCCAACCTGAGGTGGAAGCGTCCGTCGAGATAACTTTGCGGTGTGAGACGGCTCCCATTGTCACTCCCCGCTGGTACCAGTCGGCCGCTAACCAGGGCTTCAGTGCTGAAACGCAGCTCTGAGTCACTCTGATTCGAATGCCGCCGGAAGCCCAGGCTCTGTGAGGCACTCGGGCGTTCAACCAGCGTTGCAGCGGGCGCATACGCAATAGACCCAGCTGAAGCACTGCTGCAGCTGAAGCCATACAACCCAGCATCCTCTGAAATGTCTTGAGAGGTGCGGTGCTGCCCGGTTGGAAGGACGCAGCCAGGCGTTGAACGCAGCGCGCGCGCCGTGGCGATAGGCGGGCCGTCATTGCCACAGTGTCCAGATCCAAACCCAGGAAAGAGGTTGATTGACTGGGCACTAATGAGCTCTTGGTCCAGTTGACCGTGAGACCCAGGCTTTCCAGGTGGCTGAGAAGCACTGTTCTGTGGGCGATGAGTTCAGCCTCTGACTGTGCTAGAACCAGCCAATCGTCCGGATAGTTCAAAATTCGCATCCCCTGACCTCTCAGGGGAGCGAGAGCCGTGTCCATGCACTTCGTGAATGTACGGGGTGCCAAAGACAGGCCGAACGGCAGGACGGTGTATTGATAAACCTGACCGTCGAAGGCGAATCTCAAGAATGGCCTGTGACGGGGTATTATCTGGATCTGAAAGTATGCGTCCTTTAGATCGAGAGAGATAAACCAGTCCCTTGGGCGAATTTGTGCGAGGATCTGCCTGGTTGTTAGCATTTTGAACGGTCTTCTCATAAGAGCTTTGTTCAAATATCTCAGATCCAAAATCGGTCTGAGAGCTCCGTCCTTCTTGGGAACGAGGAAATATCAGCTGTAAAAGCCCGACTCGCTCATAGAAGGGGGAAACGGTTCTATAGCCCCTTTGCACAGAAGTGTGGCTATTTCTGCTTGAAGTAGATGTGCTACTTCCCCATTCACTCTCGTCTCGGTACGCGCCCGAAAGCACGGGGAGCGGCGAGCGAACTGCAGAGTATAGCCCTGTTTTACTGTGCTTAGCACCCATTCTGATGCGCCTGGAAGAGCTTCCCACGCTCTTGCGTGTGCAGCCAGGGGCAGAATGGCCTCCGGGCTCTGATCGCCGCGCATCGCGGGCTCGAGAGCTCGAAACGGAGGGGCGGGCACAGCGCGCGCGCTCTCGGTGCTTAGATACGGCGGATCGCACACAGCGATAGCTGGCCGTTTTACACACAGTGTCCCGGTGGCTTTGGACGGGGAACATATAGTGTGAGGCGCGACGCGCAAGGGCGGCGTCGGGGGTGAAATGTTCGTTAGTATGTGTGAGCGCTCGAGGGCGGGCACAGGATTTACATTTAAAACATGACCGGTCGTGAGAGGCCGTGTGACAGAGCGGGCAGTGAGTAGGTGTGGGCACGGTGAGGTGGACACGTGACCTACTTTTAACACTCGAGCGGCCTCTGCCTACTTTATGAGAGTGGGCTCTGTGAGAGACACGGGATTTATAGTGCTTGTGTGCAGGGGTGAACACGGAAACGTGGGCACATTCACTGCATTTGAAACACATACGGCGTGAGCCGTGCAACCGGACATTATGCTCATTTGAGATTTCTCTGGGTCGCTGTGAGAACGGTGGTTGCGCGCAGGCGAGCGGGTAGATATACCGGTTCGTTGGCTGCGAGATAAACATCTGCAGTAGCCGTGGCAACGGGGACTGACAGAGCGTGAAGCTTTGACGGTGGTCCAGCCGCAGCGGGACTTAACCGTCTTTTCTTCCCTCGTGTATAGACGCTCATAAATAATCGAGCACCATGTGGTGCGAGAGGCGGGTTCGCTTTCTGTATGTAAGAAAAGCTGGCCGCGAGCTCGGAGAAGCGAACAGTAAAAAATTGTATCTGCCGCGAGAGCTGGGCTCGAACACGGGTCTCTGGCGTTACAGCCTATGATTCTGCCACTGGGCTAAAGCAGAGAACACATTAGCTTTCGGTTAGCGCGAGCATATAAGAGTTCGACCTCATGTTTGTTTGCAGTCGTGCGTGTATTAAAAACAGGCTCGTTTACTGCAATAGTAATATTTCCAGCCGCCTGAACTTAAGAGGGGACTGAGAAATGTTTGAGAATTGGCAGTTTGTCCGGCCGCAGCGGGACGAAAACACTCTCTCTCCTCTTTCGCCGGTGAGTGAGGCGCGCGCGCTGAACGTTGCTCGTGACCGTCCGCTCTGTCATCCCTTGTGAACGGCGCAATCTGCGCGGCCCAACAAGGGGGAGTGCGGGTTCGCTTTCTGTATGTAAGAAAAACTGGCCGCGAGCTTGGAGAAGCGAACAGCATAAATTTTTATCTGCCGCGAGAGCCGGGATCGAACCCGGGTCTCTGGCGCAAAAGCCTAAAATTCTGCCACTGAGCCACAGGGGAGAATACATTAGCTTTAGGTATGCAGGCGTGTGTGTATTTATAACAGGCTCGTATACTGCAATATGAACAATTCCAGTCACCTGAACTTAGAGGGGACTGAGAAATGTGTGAGAAATTGAGGTAGGTCCGTGCGAGGACAGAGTAGCTTTCTTGTAACGTAAAGAGAGCTCCAGGACCGTCCGTTTCTGCCATCCCTTGTGACGGCGTTTGCTTGCAGGCATGCGTGTATTTATAACAGGCTCGTATACCGCCCTCATTGGATGTGACGTCACTCAGGGCTCACTGGTAGGCTTAAGCAGTTGCCGCTGAGCAGCCAATGAGCACGCTCATACAGCCTGCCATGGTCTGCCGGCTGCCGCACTGCGTTGACAATGAATACAAAATTAAGGATATCCTCTAAGGATTCCTCAATATTTGTGCATTTGAATGTTTTCATACAGGAAACGTTGTATATTTTAGATGCCATCAATAAATAAATATTCCACATTTCAATGTTTCTGCAAACTTAGAAATGTAAGTGTGCTAGAACCTCACTTAAAGGGTCATGAAACCCTAAACCAAATTTTCTGAGATTTTAACAGAGGTATGTGTGTTGAACACCATTGAAGACAATGTTAGCATCTGTTAGATTTAATAGTAGGGGGAAAATGGTTACATTTTAGTTTTTTTCAGCTATTTTCGTCTTCCGGGTTTAAAATCTTCATCGTGCCGACGTCACAGGCAGTGACGTGGCAGAGCACTATAGTACTCTGATGACTCATCGGTGTCTCATAATTATTCATGTACTGAGGTTTCTTATCCAATGAGAAGACACTTTCTCTTAATTATTCATGACACCACGTGGAACTTTCCAATGACAGACATGTCAAACTGTGATATCGCGTAGTAGATGAGAGAGGCAATGATGGGACGCGCGTTTGTTTTCGTGGTGCAAAAGTTCCAGTGCATCTTTCCCCGCGATGCTGCCCGGGCTAGACTCAGATGTGTCGGTGGTTGACGGGCAACCAACCGCCCGCAGTCAATGTAGCAACCATTCAACTGGAGAATGGTGGACTTGTACACCAATGCAGGTTTCGTCTTGCGAGTGATGCGGTCGCGAGGACTTTTCTATCGCTTCAGAGGTGTGTGTGTGTGTGTCTGTGTGTCTAAAATGTAACCCTGACCATTTTACTTGCCTTTTGTTAAATAATCACTCATTATTAAAATGTATATATTTCGATAATAACTCAATTGTATGGAACGTATGCTTAATTTGTGCAAACTTCTATGTCACTGACTATCTTTATTATGTGGGTTCAGGGGGCGCGTAGATCTAGGCTATGTACGGAACGTTGTTTTTTTTTTAAGCGGAAAATTTATTACTTTCAAATATATGCATTTATAGTGTGTATATAAACAAATATATATTTTATAATGACATAATTTTACATATACATGTACATTTATATGTTTAAATACAATTATGATTACTGTAGTAGGCTAATATGTAGCAGGGCATTCAGCTACTTTTGAAAGGACAAAAACAAGGTGTCCGTGTATTTCATTAGACTTTAACTTTGCCAGCTATAAAGAAAATCTAGCATTTCCTCATGTTTTACCACTGATTTTTAGTGACAGTCGATATGCATGGGCCACTGGCGATGACAGTTTCCCCCCTCCCCTCTCCCCTGCCGTGCCATACCACACCCACTCCCCTCCCTCCTTCTCACAGCCACCACGCCCATTGAAGTTGCATTTTTCAAAAAGATTGTGAGCTAGACTTGAGCTGAAAGAGGGGGGTTTCATGACCCTTTAACATGAATATCTATGAATAAATAAAGCAGGGATAGACAACTCCGGTCCTGGAGGGCCACTGTCCTGCAGAGTTTAGCTTCAGCCCTGATAAAAACTCACCTGCCTGTATCTATTTAGTAATCCTGAAAACACTGATTGCCTTGTTCAGGTGTGTTTAATTAGGGTTGGAGCTAAACTCTGCAGGACACTGGCCCTCCAGGACCGGAGTTGTCTATCCCTGAAATAAAGCATCAAATAGATTTACTTTTGGTGAATGGCGATAGTCATTCTCCTCCTGACAGCTTGAGAGTGAAGTAAGAAGATAATAGATGACAGACTCGTGCACATATTCATCATTTCTGTGATGTGAAGCTCAAGTATTATGTGATGATGATGATGATGTAGTGTATATGTGGCATTATGTGTTGAACTGAACTAACAGACGTGATCCACAGATCCAGCTGATCCAGCATCAGAAACTGAAGTCTGTGTGAATGCTGGATCATTATACAGAGGTACAACACGTTCATTTATACTGACAGCTTTATAACATTAAACTATCAGTCAGTCTGTAAATGCTTCATCAATAACTGTTGATAGTTGAATACCCTTGACTTCAGTCATGTACAGTTTCTCTTCTTCCTCTCATGTTTCCTGCAGTGATTGTGATTATTGTTGAGATCGCAGTGTTTGCTGCTCCTACTGTGATTCTTCTTCAGATCATCTGTGCAAGAAGAGCTGGTGAGTTTTGAGCCGCACACAATCTGATGATTCACACTCATCTGATCTGGAACAATCTGCAATCATGATAAAAACACATACGAGAGGTCAGTCAATGCTTTTATTTTGCAGGGAGGAAGGACTCGAAGCACCCAGAGGAAATAGAGATGCCGACAATATTAGAATAAAATACTGATGAGTTTAGAGCCAATCTGCAGCAATATTTACAATAGCAAAAACTTACAGAGGATTGTTCATAGAGTTTTTTCTCTGTTTTCTGAGAAGAAGAAAATAAAACAGAGCACTTATAGTGACAATCAAGTTTAGATTAAAATGTGTTTTTGTTTTTACAAATAAAAGGCCAAATTTTTTCATTAACATCCAGTGATCTCTGCATATGATCACAATGTGAGTCACAAGTGTAACCTCACAGTGCACTCACTGTGTGCTCATATAATGGCCACAATGTGAGGTCACCCCAGCTAGAAATGTTACTGGACATGATCTTCATCGTTTAGACGTCAAATTTTGGTTGAAAATGAAAATTGGGTTGACGTGTTAGGCCGGCTACACACTGGCTGTGTGGTGTGTCCGTTTTTATTTCGGCTTCCATGTTAACAGGTTAGAGCTTGCACACTGCCTGCGTGAGACGCACGTCTCAGGTGCGGAAGAAAACGCGTGCATGTGCATGCTAGAAATATCGAATCGAACCAACACCTATTTTCACACGACACGCAAGTGTGTTGGAGGCGTTTCCAGGCAAAATAGAATAGGAAAAGATGTTTATATGTAATTTTGACAGGAATACATATTAATAAATGATATTTTGATGTTTGAAAGTCTCTAGGTTTTGACATAAATGCAGATATATATATATGTAATTTAAAAGAAAATAATAATAATTATCGATTTTCAAATATTGCACCTGTCAATACAGAATGGAATATTTTGCCGCAAAACTGCTGACGTTGTCTTTGCTGTATCGTCACCTAGCAGCAGCAGCGCCGCGTCAGACAGTCTGTTAATGCCAGTGAGCCAGTGTGTAGCCGGCCTAAAAAATTAGGCTTCAACTTCATTAAACAACTACACAAACAGCATTACCAGCTTCACTTATTACTAACCAAATTTACTTTATTTCTGTCATATATGTGGAAAAGTTCTTATTGAGATTAACAGAGGTTTAGATGTTGATGATTTATTGAAATTAATAGTTTGGTTTAAAATTGGTCATCATTATGGTGATCAGTGTTTGCTTAAGTTGTCCAGTTTGACTCTTGATGTTTTAATGTTAGTTTTTCTCTGGCTGCTGGAACTGTGTGTTATGGCAAGAACAGTAAGAGAAAATGTGATCTGATGATGTCATCTACTTGATGATGATGATAACGATATACTCATCGTGTAGTGCTCTGATCAGCTGATCTCTTCTAAACTGTCGTTTGTTATTAATTTCACATAATTCATTATAGTAATGTTTCTACAGTATGACATCCAAAAGTGTTTTAATAAAATAAACTGTATAATTGCTAATCAAGGTCTTCATGATTACTTCAACATCAAACTCTGAGAAGAAATCAAGCCGAACTACAACAGCAGCTTCTACACAAGATTTCGAACTCCTGTCGACTGCCATCCCACACTCCCCAGACATCATCCAGAAACCGAAAGTAGGATAAAGGGACCTTCTCGCATTTAGGAATGATAGTTTCCTCCCATTGGGCCATGTATATATCTGCATAAGCTGATGCAAACCTTTTTCCCATAGCCGTCCCCTTAATCTGTAGATAGAAGTCCCCCTCGAACTCAAAATCATTACGAGTCAAACTTAACTCTAAAAGTTCCAAAATCGCCTCCTCCGGTCGAGAAGCATCGGGGAACATGGCAAAACAATCTCGCACTGCCTTTAATCCTAGGGGAGTCTCAATGTTAGTATTAAGTCTCTCCACATCCAACGAGAACAAGAATGCATCAAGTGGCACTCTCAGACTTTTGACCTTTTCCAAGAAGTAATAGGTATCCCTAATGTAACTAAAATGCTTAGTAGATAAGGGATTCAAATAAAAGTCAATAAACTCTGCCACCCTGTGACTCTCACTTCCACAGTCCGAGACGATCGGACGACCGGGAGGCATGAAGGGGTTAGGCCATTTATTCCGAGGATTATGAACCTTAGGAAGTAAATAAAACCGCCTGGGCCTAGGCCTCACTTCCCCCAACAAATAATTCGCTTGTCGCTTACAAATGAAACCTGTCCTCAGTAAGGTATTCACTACTCTTTCAATGCGGGGTACCGACTCCATAAAGATGGGGGCCGACAACTTGGAATAAAAGGACTCGTCTGTTAATTGTCTCAGTCACTCCTGCACATAACGTGCCCTATCCATAATTACCACCGCACTTCCCTTATCTGCAGGTTTAATCACAACATCCCGGTTGTCCCGGAACGCTTCCACTTCCTCCGGGGGTAAGTTAGGTCTCGGGGCCTGTGCTCCGGATAAGATTTCCTGGACCCCTTACAAGTTCCTCTCAAAGAAATACCATACTTCCCCGGGCAATTTCTGGGGCGGTGGTACCCACCCCGATCTCTCGCAAAGCGGTTGGCTTTGGATGTCAATATCAGTACTCGGACCGAAATACACCGCCCTTTTGATTTTGTCATGAGACTGACCCAGATCTGCTAGCAACGGGCTTCTGTCAACCTTTTTCACTAAATGAGAAGGGATAAACGATAAACCCCATCCAGTAACCTAACCTGTGCCAGTGTGAAATGAAAACACTGAGACAAGTTTATGACAGAACCCATTTTATTTACATCAAAGTCAGGACCCTGATGGAAAGGCCCCTTTAACAGTTTAAATGGCCCAGCCAATGCTGTAGCATCGCTCGGGCCGTTGCTGGGGTCCAATGGATCTTGTCTGCCTCCACTTTGAACCGGTCAGCAGGTAGGAGGGGAATGCAACACTCCGCTCCAAAAGTGATGTCATTCAGCCCCTTAAGATTTTTAACCTGCTGTTCTGGCAGGGTGGACTCGAAATTAATCAGCGGGATATAAATCACCGCGTTGGGAAATGTCCCAACTGCCGCCTCATGAAGCCGCTCCACACACTTCCTCAAAGCGACCAGGCTACTCTGGCTCCGGTCATTCAAGCCGAACGCCAGCACTACCTGCCTGATCATCCGGGACACCGGGGTCTTGTGCTCAATGAGGCTGTAGGCTTGTGCAAAGTTAGCCCCCGGAAAGCTATGTACTTCTACCTCCCGGTTACCAATTTCAGGAATTCGGCTCAAATTGGAATCCCCCACGATAAAGATAGATCTCTCCGGGGCCTGGCCCCATGATCTATATTTATCCCCAACCACCTCGTGCCTAACATTGCGGCTCTTCCCCACCGGTGCAGGGATTTCCTTGGTCTCTGGGATCTCTGGCCCCTTCTTCTTAACAACCTCCTGGGGGACCACCGGTTCAGCCAGTCCGAGTCCGAACCCTCCTCCACCTCCATGGGTTCTGGTTTCTCAACCTCCTTCAACCCCGGACACTCTACCGGAGTCAAAGTTGGCAGGACACCAACTGCCCTGCTCCTACTGGGGCCCAGTCCCTTACTGGCCTTCCCCAACTTCGGGGTCTCCACCCTGAGGCAGATATCTTCCAGCTCCTCTTCCAAGCTGTACCCCGGACTTTCCCCTAAGTCCGAGACCTTCTGTGGGACACCATCCCCCTTAGATGCCACAGCCGAAGACCCCTTGGCCGGCTGACTCTCCACGACCGGCTGGGGTCGCTTCACCGCAGCCTTCCGGCTACCCTCAGGGACCACTGCCGTCTCCCCAACCACTCTCCTACTCCCATGCGCCTCTTCTTCTCCCTCCCGTACTTCAACCTCTTCCCCCGATGGAGAAAAATGTGGCCTGGCCTGAAACTGTACGGCCCTACTCCTCGGGGCCCGGCTTGACCCCTCTCCCCCGTCATCTCCCTCTCCTTGGGCCATGAGTCGGGCGACCACTGTTGAGGCCCGCCGAACGGTGACCTCCCTGAGGCTCTTAACACCACGACGGGTCCACTTGATTGCGATCTCCCAAGCCTCCTTCCAGCGCACTCTGGAGGCATGGGAGACCGCCTGGCTAGCTTCCTGCAGGGCCCTTTCATAGTGATCCTCCGGGATGTCTGTCCCGGTCTGCAGCCAATTCTTGGCATTCCCAAATATTAGGTTAGAGTTAACGCCCCTCAGGCCGCAGTTCCTCTGGTGCTGCGTGTTCGTGACACATTAACTGACTCTCATCCACGGATGGTCCTCCATTATCTCCTGCACAGACAATTATATGAAATAAAATCAGAATAATTTACGATTTCTTAAAAAAGTAGATGCTGTTGTCTTTCATGCATGAAAAAATAAATAAATGTACAAATACATAGGGAAATAAATACAAATTAATGCATTACAATTAAGCAAATATACAAATAAAAAACAAAGTAAAACAAAATATAGTTATAAATACATACAGAAAAATATATATATTTCCCTATTATTAAACGTATTGATTTATATATTTTTTTTTGTTTGTAAAGTTTAATCTTTCATAAACAACAGGATACACAAATAACTTATTTATATTTACAACAAAAAAGATGGATTAATGAACCAAACTACTAAAAACAGGAAACGCCATTCAATCAAATGTACGGACATTTTCTTTGGTTTTGTCCAATGAAAAAACGTTATTTGAAAATGTGCATCAGCATCTCACACCAGCCTGTCACTAAAGTCAGCTTTATATCATGTAGATGTACAGCTTCAGACTGTAATGCAGTGGGTCAGAGTTCACCGAACACGGCTTTCTTACTCAGCCAGAAGATGTTATTCCGCCTGCCCTCTAAAGCTAACACAAGTTCATCTTTGATCTAGTCAAGGTAGCGCTGTCACGGTAGTGGAGTTTCTCATTTATATATAATGCATTGACACAAGTCACCTAAATTTATGTGGGAAAAACATAATTTGCTGAAAAGCGAATACTTTACACCCTTGTCTTCTGAACAGACGATTAGCACTGACCTGAGTCCCTGTGTGAGGAGCAGATCTCAGTGTATCAGCAGCACACAGTGTTCAATAGTCGAGGGGAGGATCTTGTGGCAGGACTCTACATATAACGAAAGGCAAAGAGGGAAAACACAAGAATGAGAAAAATATTCAAACAAATCTGAAACGCATTCAATTTTGAGTTATTTTTTATCATCACTGCAATACATATTTTGTTATTTTGATTAGATAATAATCAAGCGCTCTAAAACAGAAGCAAATAAAATGAGAAACTAACATGTAATCTACATGTATGTGATGTCAGTGCTCTGGGCTTCGCGTAGATATGTAATGTGTAGATATTCAAAGATTGCCATATTTAAGGATGACTGGATTTATATGGAATGGAAACACTGTACAATAAGATCCCATTTGTAACATTAACTAAGGTTAATAAATGTTGTAGAACTATTGCTCATTGCTAGTTTGTTCATTTTAAAATTTGCTAATACATTTTTTTAATTGAGTTAAATTTGTCTTTTATTTTATCGACACTATGACTATTGTATTGCTAAAATATTAATAAATGCTGTAAAAATGTAAATTGCAAAATGCAAACACATCCGTGTTAACAAGTGGGACTTGCAAAGTGTTCGCTATGAAGTTTACGTACATGTTTCTAGGTCACACCTACATTTGAGAGATGATGTTTGCTGCACTGCTCAATGGCTTATAGCACTACCAATATGGAGAAAAGAATTAAAATTAAAAAAAAAAGTAAATCAGGAAAATTTCAGGAAACCCTGAACTCCAATCAAGAGCTGAGCCCAGTGGTCACCAGTGACTAACACACACTCCAGCACATGTACCCACTGGAGACGACACACACTACCTACTTCATCATTGCTGATTCTTCCTTAAGGCGAGACACGGCGGGCAAAAACATTGTTTTTTTACTGGTCAATTGTGAGATTTTTGGATATTTGTCTTCAATAACATGTCTTCTTTCAGACTTGTGGTGAAAAAAAAGTCTGAAATACACATTTAGGTCTAAACTCCAGAGTGGCTGGCACCCCCAAACCTTAAAGGGGGGGTGAAACACTCAGTTTCAGTCAATCTCATGTTAATCTTGAGTACCTATAGAGTAGTATTGCATCCTTCAAATCTCCAAAAAGTCTTTAGTTTTATTATATTTATAAAAGAAAGATAGGCTGTACCGAGTCTTTCCGGAAAAACCGAGCGGCTGGAGGCGTGCCGTGTGGGCGGAGCTAAAGAATCACGAGCGCTGTTCACTGTTTACGTGCTGTGCTTACGCGCCGATAGCTAACAACACACAGACATTTGAAGCAGTTTTACTCATGGGTCCAACGCACGACCGTGAACCTTTATCGTTGGGACTGCTCCATCCTTAAGCATTAGACGATCTGCAAATGCAGCGCAGCCGATGACTTTCTTAAAGCCGAGCACAGCGCTTTGATGGGCGTACTGCTTTCGCTCTCTCGCTCTGGTCTACGGGTGCGCACGCACCCTTCCGGGAGAAGTGCCCTTACGCCGCCTTCACACTGGCAGTTGAAATCAGCTCCGTAATACCAGAGCCCGTCTACGGAGAGCCTTGGCACTTCCTATTAGCCCCATTGTATCGATCTTGGTTGCAGTTCCATTAGAATTCCGCTGGAGGTGATCGCGGGCGAGTGCAGACTGAATGGGAGTCTATGGGGCTAGGCGGCTAAATGTGTCTCTTTCACCCGATTGCCTTTGAGAAATCTCAGATCTGATTGTAGGTTTTGCAAGTTCAACATGGGTTATAGGTCGAAAGTTGAATGAACGAGTACTTATGTCCTTTCGATTTCTTACAGGTTGAGTTGTTATTGCCCACAACACGCTAGCATTCTGCTAATGACGTCAGCATTCTGATGTCATTGACATTTTAAAAGACTTTTTAAACCAAATAAGTGACTCTAAAAAATCTAACACCCAGCAATGTGTAATTTCTTTGCATCTCCTTTCGAATACAACATTCAAATTACTAGACAAAAAATTATATCCTGAGAAAAGTGGATTTTGAGGAGTATAGCGCCATAGACCTCCATTCATTCTGCACTCGCCTGCGAGCGCCCCGCATGGACAGAGACGTGTTACTGCAGCCAGTCCAGAAACCGGAAGTAACCAGAGAGTGCCAATTCTCTTCCTATTAGACATTCTCTGGTAATACGCAATACGCCCCCAGCGGATGTCGTACTACACCGTTGAAAAGCGTCGGAAGCGAAAATCATTAAAATAAAAAAAAATTACATGACAACTTATCGTTATATAAAATCATTATTTATTTTATTAAAAGTTAAGAATTCAGGTTTGTTTGCCAGTACCATAGCAACGCTAACTTCCGCTGGGATTGTCGGATAGGAACCACCCGTAGCCTTTCGCAAGAGTTACATTTTTTTAACGCATCCGGATGACCAACGGACACGATTTTTTCCGCACCGCACTTGTTCGGACCCATTCGCATGCGGCCTGCAAATCTCCATAGGAAATGAATGACTTACGGTCGTTTCGTAGCCGTATCGGAGCTGATTTCAACTGCCAGTGTGAAGGCGGCGTTAGGACCCGTATAAGGAAATTCCGCCGCATCTGATGTCACACACGCCCGTACTCGGAAAAAACTTTCCGAAAACTTGTGACAAACCGGAAGGAGTATTTTTGGCACAGAACTACTCAATCAAACGTACAACTTAATTTTTTAAACTTTGTCTATGTTTAGCATGGGCATCCAACTCTTTAACAGTGTAAAAAACTCAGTATGCATGAAATAGCATTTCACCCGCCCTTTAAATGGCCCATTTTACCTGAAATCACCCTATTATACACCGAGATCTCAAAACTTGCCGAACAATTTTCACATTTTCTCATTTTTAATGTCATTTTTTGACAAAATGTGATGAGTTGATTTTACAGTACACAGCATTAAAGCAGTCGACAGTAATCTTATATTTGCTGTGATAAAAATAAGCGCTGTTGAAGAGACAACAGCAACGATTTGCTGCCCGCGAGTTACTGTACATCTGACAGGTTTTGATTACAGTGTAGCGTTTTACTTTATTTTCTCTGATTGTGCCATGTTTCAACTCAGCTAAAGTGGTCAGAAACTCTTCCAACACTTCCCAGGAAGGGTTCGGGTTTGGGTTATGTGATTTCCCAGGAAGAGACGGACTGATATCTCTCCTCTCTGTCATACTGACTCTCTTCTCAGTGCTTCTGAACACACAGCAGATCTCGGGGATTCTCGGGGTTCATGTCTGAAAGCATCATTTGGGAAGTGAAAGTAAAGTCTAAAAGGGTGGAGCTCAAACTGTGATAAAGTTGAACTATGTGATGTTTCTTGAGTGTCTTACCATCAAAAATGAGAAAATTTAAATAAAAAAAAATTTTATTAAATGAGAAATTTGTCTAAATGAGAATCTAGGGAAGATATTATACGGATGTAAGACACGTCAGATCTCAAAGGTACTGGAGCCATACTTAAGCGATGTTGGAAGTATTAACTGAACGAATTTCCATATTTTTCCATGTTTTTGCCTTTTTGTGTGTGTGGAAATAACTGTGCAACACTTTATCAGACTGGACCCTTGAACAAACAAGAGCTGCATGCTTTAACCAGACACACAGACTGACACACAACTATATAAAGTGCATGTGTGCAAATAGATTTGGACAGTACATAGGCTACTATGAAATGTACTACAAGTTATTATAAAAATGCTATAAAAACATAAAATACAATTTCTGACTCAGAACAAGAACAAGGCACAGTGAAGGACAAGAGAGTGAAAGAGTGAAAGCACAGTCTGATCCACATGAGGATAGTGGAGAGACCCAGAACGAGAGAAGAGGACCGCCAGATGACAGTGACAGGCAAGAGAACAGTAATATACTGGAACAGAACCATATAGCTGAGGAGAAAGAGGTCCGTAATGTTCATGTGTTCACTGGCCCACTTTACCCATCAGATGATGATCATTCACAGCATGTGGAATATGAGTTTGTGGGAGGGAAAGCAGTGCCAACTCACTTCTGTAAGATGATAATTGTGGAGGAGGAGAATGGGACCGTATTACAGCCAACATGCTATAAGATTCCCCATGAAGAGGAACAATTGCCCAAAAAGCAACTAAAATACAGGGGAAAAGTGTCCAAGAAGAAATTACAAAACAAAGATGAATGGGCAGAATCTGAGGTGGATATTGAGAGTGAATCTGGTCTGATCTTCACAGATTACAGAAGAGAGGAAGGAGCGATGGACAGACAGCTGACAGTGAAGGGAAAACCCAATCCTGAGTCAGGATAAGCACTTTCTGATCCGGCTGGCATCGACGCTGAAGCCTGTTTGAGTTGTGTTTGATCTACTCTCATTCGTGTGTTTTGATGGACTGAAAGCTTGTTTGACTAAGACTGCAACTATCATATAAATGTTTTCATTTTTTATTAATATTATTGTTTCTCGAATGGCACAGGAAAGCAGCCGACGTGTGTGTCCAGCGCACACAGGACTCCAGTATAGTGGGAACCTTTCACAATCTCAACTGTACTTTAACTTTTACTCTGATACAAAACTGATATTTTGAGGAAGCAAGAATGTAACATTTTTCTTTTAGTCACATAACTCCTGCTCTTCAACTTGTGTTTATACTTCACATAACTTTTCTATTCTTCTTGATTGTGTAAAATATATGTGTCTGAGTGAACTAATAGCATTCGATGAGTCTGTCTGAATAAGATAGTTCAGATAGATTTTTATTTTTATTTTATTTTATTTTACAAAATATGGATTTTTTAATGTAAAAAAAAAAGGTTTTTAGATTCTAGTTCAGCTAGATTTTTATTTTATTTTATTTTACAAAATATGGATTTTTTAATGTAAAAAAAAAAGGTTTTTAGATTCTAGTTCAGCTAGATTTTTATTTTTATTTTATTTTACAAAATATGGATTTTTTAATGTAAAAAAAAAAAAAAAAGGTATATATATATATTTGAATCCATAAACGACCAAATTGAAGCCTCAAGATTCTCATTTCTTATTATGGATTTTCATGTTTCACTTGTTTTGCTCGGTTAAAAATCTTCATTGGATCCTATAGGCCCCTCTAGTGGCTGTAACCATAAAATGCAATTTTGACATTTTCCCCACCAGATGGCATCAGAGACACTCAGTGACTCAATTCCAAGGTCATCTGTTGGTTTCTGATAAAACAGGACTGATTTTTTTTTGTTTTTTTTTTTTTTTGTTAAATAATGTAGAAAAATTGCTTATTTACTTATATTTTCTTTAAAAAAAAATCCAGAATAAAAGGTAAATATAATAGAAATCACCCAAAAATAATAGAAATACCTACATAAATATTTGGAATCTAAGATTTCTGGAACCTATAAATCCATGGGTACGGCAAAACCAGTGCAAAATTCAAGATATTCACTAAATAAATCACAACAAACATGAATGTAGTTTAGACAGTTCATTTTAATGTGGAGAGTAAAATATTTAGAAAAAAAACTCCCACAAAAGTGATTAAATTTAATCACTGAAATACATTTTTAATCATCTTAATTTATCATAAAATCACATCATTTCATGATTTTCAAGAATCATTAAAAATCACACCATTTAGCATAGATTTACTTCCCAGTCTTACAGGTTGCTACATATTTCAAATTATACAAAACCAGGAACCCCAAACTAGTGAACTAGTTGCCTTATCCCTGAGATAAGGGAACGAGTATTGCGTAGCTAAACGCTATGGGGAAAACCCCTTTTTCTCAGAATACTGACGTCTTTTTATAAAATAATGCAGTGCTATTGCACAGCCATAACAATGCAGAGACTAAATGCACGCTATTGGCTGGTCAGTGGGAACTGCACGAACCAATGGTGGAGCGGCGTAACTGCGTAAACCAATCAGTGCACCTGCCACCGGTCTGAGCACAGAGCCCGCCAGAAGGGGCGGGGCATCTGCTTATAAAAGATGCTCATTTCGCCACAGGATTTAGGTTTAAATCAACTGAAGCCACTGTAGGATTACAAATTTATTAAATGTTTTAATTTAGGTTACTGAATTTAGCATTTGAGGCATAGATGATGATATTCAAAGAATATTAAATCAAGCAACCCAGGTGTCTGACATTAACCTTTTTACCTGTATGCACCTCCTGAACAGTGTCATGGTCCCAAGTTAAGCTATGATCATGTGAAGGTATGGGTGATACTGTCAGGCTGATGGGATCATTTGAATGATAGTGTTATGCTGATTGGGCCTGTTTCTCTAGATTGGGCAGAATTGTTGAGCAAGCCAGATAACCTGCCTAACCGGTTTTCGCTTGATAGAATCAAATCACTGAAAGATTCATCCCTACATTTGCATGCTTTGTTTGGATTTGTCTCCACCTCCAAAAGTCCCTCCTCCTTGTAAATGTATAAAAACTATACTGTATAGAACTCAGTTAGACTGTTGGACGAACTGCAGCAACGCTCAATAAAGAATAACTTCTGCTTGAACGATATCCCAACGTCTCCTGGTCTTGCTTCGATGAAGGAATAAAGTTCCCTACACCACGAACGCCGAGTCGTGTGCGATAGCAATACTCGTTCCCTTATCTAAGGGAACCGAGGTTACTTTAGTAACAGAGTCGTTCCCTTTCAAATGGTCAGACGTATTGCGTAGCTATACGCTATGGGAAACCAATCCAATCACGCCGTGCTATGTTTGAGCAGAACGACATGCTCTATGTCGCAAGTCTGGGATGCTTGTTATAGGGTCCCAAGGCAGAGGGCTAATGTGGCTGCCACATAGGATCTGCCATCCGCTGCACATACATTTCCAATAGATACTCCACTGGACCATGCCCAGGAGGAGGCCATGCCTCTGGTGGAATGTGCTCTGACGGCTATGGGGCATTGTAGACCGATAGAAGCGTAGGCAAGAGCGATAGCATCCACCAGTCAACTGGATAAACTTTGCTTTGTGACGGGAGGCCTCCGAAGCTTACAAAGAGCTGTTCTAACTGTCTGAACTGGGCGGAGCACTCTATATATGTTCTCAGGGCCCGAATCGGGCAGAGTATGTGTAATTGCTGCTCATCTTGTGCGTGGGAAGATTAGAGAGTGAAATCACTTGTGCTTTGAACGGAGTTGAAAGCACTTTAGGCACATAGCCATGTCTTGGTCTGAGGATGACATTAGAGTACCCTGGTCCAAACTCAAGGCAGGTTACTGATGCTAACGTTAGCAGTAGCAGCGTCTAAATCGAGAGGGGTTTTGATTCAGCCGATTGTAGCGGCTTGAATGGAGGCCCTTGAGGCTCTGAGGACCGTTGATAGGTCCCAGGAGGGTACTATAGTGGGTTGAGCCTCCTCTCTCCCCTCAGGAAGCGAACAATCATGTCACATTTCCCTAATGACTGGCCGGCCTCTGGGGCATGGAAGCTGCAGTGGCCGCCGCGTAGACTTTGAGCGTGGATGGGCTACAGCCTGCATCCAGTAGCTCTTGAAGAATGAAAGTACCAGCGGTACTCCACACAACGCAGGGTCTTGGCTCCGGGTTGAGAACCAGCTGGAGAAGACAAACCACTTACAGTAGAGCCCTGCATTTCAGCCCGAGCCCGACGGGCCCCGACTTTTTTACGCCCCTAGGGCCGGGCTTCGGGCCAATTTTCACGTCATAGTTAAAATGCGGGCCGGGCCTCGGGCCTTTTTTGGGTTATCCTGCTTTTTATATTTTTAGACAGTAATTAAAAAAAAAATATGAGACGTTGACGTTGACGATAGAAAAACAAACATAGAAAGACATTTCGTAACCTCATAACTTATGGCGTTTTTTTCCTGTCAAATGTCGAGAGCGCATTATTGTAGCGTGAAAGTAGGCTACATTAATATAATGCGCGAGCGCGAATCTCTCTGCTCGCACACGGAATATAATGTGCCGAGCGCGAATCTCTCTGCTCGCGCGCGGGAACTGGACGTGCCCTGCACTTAAAACGTGTTTTAAATACTGGCCATTATAGCCATCAGCTAATCTTAAAATTACACTGACATATGACTGACATGACAGTCTGTCTCACGCACGCACACATGAAGGTTTCCCGTCAGCGCGACCCACGATTCACCTCATGTGCAAATAATGGAGAATATTAAGAGAAAAATCGCGTGCGTGAGAAGAATTCGTGATAGAAGAAAGGAGGACTGGGTTAAAACCTTCCACTGTGGATGCTTAGCTATTCTTTTTCTCCACGATGCTCTGTTAGAGACTGTTCTAACTTTTCGTTTGATTGGACTTTATTTTCGTTTAACTGTTGGAAACCTCTGATGTTTTTCGTTTGATTGGACTTTGTTTTCGTTTAACTGTTGGAAACCACTGGAAAAAAAGAATGGCCATGTTCTGTGGTGCATTTTTGAGGTAAGATAATCTGCAAGTTTGTTTTTAATTTATTTAATTTTATAGGCTATTGCTCATTTCGTTTGCAAGCGCTGTTGCGAGCAGCCTGAGCCTGCCTCAGTATTTCAAAAAAAAAAATGTACTCACTGTGGTTTAATAAATAAACATTTATTAAACTAACTGTCTGTGTGATATGCTTGAAGTTTTTTATATCTATTGATTTTATTGTAGACAAGTAAAGTATTATAGCATTGATTTGAGAGGCTCAATTGATCAAACATGTTTTACTTGCTGTCGGCTCGGTTTGCTTGGTCGTCATTTAAAAAAAAAATGCTCCAAACATTTGTCTAAATTAACCTAATAAAGAAATGAAAAGAAACATTAATTTACATAACTAACAAAGAAACATAACTAACAAAACTGAGCTATTTTAATGGCTGCAAATAGGGCAGGCTGCCGCTGTGTAATGAAAAAAAAAAAAAAAAAAAAGGGGCTCGGGTCGGGCTCGGGCTGATAATTCTGATGAGCTGTCGGACACGGGTCGGGCTAGGGCCTGAGCGTCTCGGGCCAGGGCCGGGCTCGGGCCTAAATTTGAGGCCCGTGCAGGGCTCTAACTTACAGGCATAGACGTGTCTTGTGGACAGACCTCTAGCCTCACAAATGGTGTTTTGGACTCTCGCTGGGAGGTATGAAGCCTAGCATCCTTTGAAAGGCTCTGAGAGGGCAACAAGCCCCTACTCTGAACGAAGTCAAAAGCCACTGAATGGTCTGAGCGCGCTCGGGTGTCAGCCAAACCTTCATTCGGCTGAGTCTATTACTGCACCCAGGAAGAGATTATGTGACTGGGGAACAGTGAGCTCTTGGTTACGTTGATTCTGAGGAGCACAGATCTGAGAGAGTTTAATTCTGCCTCTGACTGGGCCAGAATGAGTCAGTCATCCAGGTAGTTGAGGATGTGCATTCCCTTCTGTCTCAGGGGAAAAACACCACACCCATGCACTTCTTAAACGTGCGTGGTTCCAGAGACAGTTCAATGGTAGGGCTGTATACTGGTATGCAACCCCTTTCGAATGCAAACCTCAAGAACGGTCTGTGAAGGGGGGCAAATCTGGATATGAAAGTATGCATCTTTTAGATTCACTGAAAAAAAAAAAAAAGCCCCTGGGCATGCTAGCGCGAGGATTCGTTTCAAAGTTAGCATCTTGAAAAACCATTTCGTGAGGGCGTAGTTCAGATGTCTGAGGTCTGGGATGGGCCTGATGCCGCCATCCTTATTGGGAATGAGGAAGTAACGGCCATAGAAGCCTGACAGCATTTTAGCCAGTAAGCTCAGTACTTCAGTGCGGAGGATGTGTGCCTCGTTGCTCTTCACTGAAGTATTGGTTGGAAGTATATAAGTGGTGGTTGAGGAGATTCCCCCTCTTCCATGTAAAGCGATTTGAGTACCTAGAAAAGCGTTATATAAATGTAACGAATTATAATAATAATAATAATTTGTTACATTTATATAATGCTTTTCTAGGTACTCAAAGCGCTTTACATGGAAGAGGGGGAATCTCCTCAACCACCACTTATATACTTGTGTAAAAATGGGTTCTGGACATGATGACATGAGGTTACTCGCTCCGCCCCGCAAAGCAGGGTGGTCTGTGAGCGAATTGGAGCAAGTAACCTCATGTCATCATGTCCAGAACCCATTTTTACACACCAGGGATATCTTTCCAAGCCTCGGCCCGGGTGGCTAAGGGCTGAATTCGTTCAGACGGCAGCTCGCCACGCTGGGTCGGGGACTGGGGTTCATAAAAGTAGTGTCTGGCCGGGCGGAGGCGTGGCTTACGGCTTTGCTTCGGGGCCTGGGTCGCTGCTGAGGTGCAGAATGCGAGGCGAGACTTGCGCTTTGCCATGAGTGTTCATCCCCAGCCACTCTTGTAGCAGAAGCATCAGTCTTCACTGAATGTGGCTTGTGGAGGCGGGCCCGGCAAGCCAAACAACTATATGATCTGAGTCTTGACCTGACAGGGGATTCCCTTGCTGCAGTGAACTCGTTTAGTCCTGCTCACTCAGCCCTACGGCTACATTATTTCTTCGTCTCATGCTTGAGATAAAGAGAACAGCGGAGAACGAGGGGAGGAGACTCGCGCTCTTATACTGAGAGTGTCCGTTTCAAATGAACGCGGCTTGCGGGGGCGTGCCCAGCAAATGGCGCGTTTAGAGGTGCAGCATTTTGAAACAAACGCCGGTGAAAATATGCTCTTTTAGTGAATCAGCTCTTGTTATACTCACCTGATAGTAGCAGGAGAGGAGCGTCATTCTCAGTCTCATAAGTCAGCGGAGAACACAGAAAATTGGCATAGTAGTTGCCGGAATGGCCGCAGGTGAGACGATGCAGTCAGCTGGCCGGAGTCCACTGTTCTGCTGAATAGATACTCGTTCCGCTACCTGGCTTAGCTGTTTTCGTCGGCGAGAAGGCTTCTTCGAGAAATCAGAAAAGTGTTTTTGTTGCTGAAGGAGATCAAATCTGAATCCTATGGCGATTAGACCATCTTTTATAGGCAGATGCCCCGCCCCTTCTGGCGGGCTCTGCGCTCAGATCGGCGGCAGGTGCACTGATTGGTTTGCGCAGCTCCGCCGCTCCGCCATAGGTTCGTGCAGTTCCCACTGACCAGCCAGTAGCGTGCGTTTACTCTCTGCACTGTAATGGCTGTGCAATAGCACTGCATTATTTTATAAAAAAGACTTTTATTTTTTAATAAAAAAGGGGTTTTCCCCATAGCGTTTAGCTACGCAATACGACTGACCATTCAAAAGGGAACAAGGCCTACACTATTGTCTTCAGCTTATCTGAGTTCAACTAATTTCAAAATTGATGAACCTTACACAGTTATTGAAGCGAATCACCACTGAACTGAATTGATCTGAATAATGACTCTATTGTCTTTACAGGAGTCAGGAGAATCTGTTTGCATCATTATTTTTCTGTTTATCCAAGTGAAGCTGCTCTGAATCAGTCTGTACTAAAGTACTATTTAAAGTCTCTCTAACACAATTAAACACTCTTAATGAAAGTTTTATTTTATCAGAACAACTTTAAGAAATCCTTAGAATTATATTGAAAATGTTGATTGGACTATAAATTAGTTCAGTCATTCAGGTCAATTGATGATTGTGTCAAAACATAACCAACACCGCCTGATCAACTTTTCTCTTGTCTGGTTGTTACAACCCAGTTATGCTTAAAACAGGGAAGTCTTTCCTTTGAGTTTTCCACGTACAGTCGACACCGTCGTCAAAACGATCCCCATTCACACGGATCCACGAAAAACGACTAAAAACACTGTATTCTGCTGCCAGGCCATCAGATGGCGATGAAACACTATAGACTGAACACGTAATACGCATGTGCATGACCTCATCGTCTTCAGAGATTCACATTTTGATTGTTTACGAGGAGACTGTTTTCAAACGTTTGCGTTATCAGGCCCCAAAACACCATTGTCGTGTAAATGAACGAAAAAAGTGTAACATGGAAAACGGTGTTGTGTAAACAGCCCCTAAGAGAGTTAAAATAACACTGAAGCAGTGTTAAAGTTATAATTAAGATATAATTAAATTATAGTTAATTATTAACTGTTTAATTAACTGATATTTGACAATTATTGAAAATCACACCGTTATGGTGATCAGTGTTTGCTTTAGTTGAGCTCTTGACTCTTTAATGTACCTTTATTTTAAAACTTTTGAGTGTGGTCTAAAATAAACTCGCAGGAGAGTTAATTTAACTCTGGAGTTTTTGCTGTGTATATATAGATGAAGTGTGATCCTGACGCATCTCTCAATGCAACACTTCTGGAGGTGAATTTGTGGTTTCACAAGCACAAACTTAGTAGCCTAATAAAAGCTTCATGGTACACACACATATAGCAAGCGATCTTGACCCGAATGTGGCCTCACGCAGGCCTGACGTCAGCAATGGCATGAATCCTGTCAGACAGTTATGGCCCATGTGTGGCCATTGTCTTTAATCCAGATCTAGGCCACTCCAGGACAGTCATTCTTTGCGGCATGAGGACCGAGGGAAAAGGGGCTGGAGACTGGAGATGGGCAAGAAAAACATTGATATGTGGGAAGGTGTGATGAAGCAATGAAACTGCCATGAGGTTTTGTGAACAGAGTTTGCTGCTGTCTCTCTCTCTCTCTCTCTCTCTCTCTCTCTCTCTCACACACACACACACGTGTACACATACTTTGACCATAGTGGTGGTTTTTATCTATAAATTACTTATGCAAAAATAATTCATTTAATTTGGTTATCCATATCGGACATTTCAAACAAGTTCAATAGAAACTGACTATAAAATCAATATCTGTAGAAATCTAGGTGTACCAAATTATTCATTGATTAACCATTATATTAGGTTGGATTAAATTACTAAATAAAAGACAAATGTATTGAACTGAACGAGAAGAGATGCAAATATAAAGGTTGATAGTGAAAGGCAGTTACTGTAAATGAAACACTTATTTTGTGTTTTGATTTTGTGTATTGTACGAACACAATTGAAAACATGCTGAAATGTTTGAAAAAAAGTGCACTTTTAATGATCTGTTGTGATATTAGAACTAAAAGTGTAAACGTACAAAACATTAAAAATGTTTCACCTTACTTGTGAAAAAAGCAGGCTACCAAACGAATTAAAAAACTGTATGTAAACTGAACAAGCAACACTGTGGGCCCTATCTTGCACCCAGCGCAATTGACTTTGTACACCGACGCATGTATCATTCCTATTTTGCACCCGATGCACAGCGGACTCTTCCCTCCACAGACGCACGCCGGTAAACTAGGGAATGAACTTGCGCTCCCGGGGGCGGTTCAGCGAAAAGAGGAGGCGTGTTCCGGCGCAAACGTTCCCTGGTGCTATTTTGCAGTTTCAGAAAACAATTCCGCCACTGACCGAAAAAACCTAGTTTAAAGTCAGTGGCGCGTTGCACATGTTATTATATGCTGTTTTAAGGGTGCATGCTTGACCATAATCAATGTAGCGTGTGTGCTCAACGCGCATACACTTTGATTCTCTCATCTACACAGAAGCAGTCATTTTAATTTTCACAAATCATATTACGATAGATAGATAGATAGATAGATAGATAGACAGATAGATAGACAGTTTATTATAAAAGCATACATCTGGCTTACACATTTACCCAAATTATTATACGCCTATTTAACCGAAGCTAATCTGGGGGTGTTTCTCCATCCCCAATGTCACTTCTCTGTGTTTTACGGCCCTGACGAGAGCGCCGGTCTCCTCGGCTGTGAACCGCTCCTGCAAATCCGCCGTTATAATAGCAATCCGCCATGGAACAAGCGCGTCTGCTCTTAAAGGGAATGTGAGATGAGGCTCTGATTGGTTTATTTCACGTTACACCCAAACCACACCTATGAGTAATGAAGCGACTTCAGACCAACACATTTTAGATTTGCGTCGGGGACCGAGACCCGCCCACAAAGTTACTTGCGTTTCGCGCTTGATACTTGCGTTTCAGACCATTAAAATAGGGCCCAATGTGTTAGTGGTGTGATGTAAAAAGTAATAAAACAAATAGACGCTTCCTCTCTTCGCTGAACCGCCCCGGGAGCGCAAGTTCATTCCCTAATTTACCGACGTGCGTCTGTGGAGTGAAAAGTCTGCTGTGCGCGTGTGACACGTGCGTCACTGTACAAAGTCAATAGCGCTGGGTGCAAGATAGGGCCTCTGATTCATAAGTTAAAAACCACCTCAAGCGAGCGTGAAAACTTTTTTGCAAATTAAAGGGGTGGTAAAACACCTTTTTTCGAAGGCTTGATTGTGTTTGTGGGGTTCACTGTAACATGTGTTAATGCTTCGTTTTTAAAAATTCGCATTATTTTTCACATATTTAACCATTATTCTGCACTGCTCGGTCCCTTCTTGTAAAAACGGTCGGATATTTCCTGGTTCTATGAAGCCCTGCCCTCAAAAATACGCAATGGGCTCAGATTGGTTAGCTGGCCCAGTGTGTTGTGATTCGCAAACCGCCAAGTGCACATTGTTTCGGAAACGCCCCTTACCGGTAGTTTTTGCTTCAGTAAACAACGGCGTTAATATTCCCATAAGTTACCAGTTTGAGCCCGAATCAGACCCAGAGAATGTTAGTGGAGAGAATCGAGCAGAAACTGGTCAAGAACGGCTGTTAAAGGACGTTTCAGAAAGGTATGTTTGTTTTTTAAGGCTGCAGATCTATTGTGATCGCTATGACACTGTTACCTTTGTATGTTTAAAACGATTGTAGCTAAATATCTGTCGCCAGAACTATTAACCCAATACAAACACTAAACATTGGCTTTACAACAGCCAAATCAAACACAAACCATGTTTAGCATGCCTGTAGATAAACAATACACAAAAGCTATAATAAAAGAATAATTTACAGTGAAACGACAACAACCACGAACATTCCAAGTTCGTTGCGCTGGGGATATTAAACACAAGTTTGTATGTGTTTGTCGGATAAGTATGAATTAACGTTAGCATTTAACAAACTGGTTTGTGGAGCCAAACAGCGTTGTCCTTTGTTTACTTCCTCGCTACAACGTACAATTAACAATACAAACTATTACAGGAAAACACATCAACGAAAAAATCATACTTACAGGTTGTGGCTCGTAAACAACAGCTTCTGTTTTTAAAGTTGGAACTGCTCCATGTTTCAGGACAAGCCGTTTGTGAATCCTGCATTGTAACTCATGTAGATCAAGGAAGCTTTCCTTCGGAAAATGTGCAGCACAGAGTGCGACATTTGGATTATAATTATGAGGGAACGAGTTAAAAATAAATTGTAACCGTCCTTAAGAAGACTGAACAAAGTGGACCTGCAATCTGGGTGAAAATACCAGCGTTTCGACGGCATAGCGGTAACGACACTCAACTACCACAACAACTCTTCTCCAAAGCAACATAAAATGGCCTCGCCCCCCGTTATGTATTGTGTTCCCAGAGGAGGGGTTTATGTAAATATTGGGCTTAGTGATGTCAGCAAGCCCACAGGAATGTCGTGTAGTCCCTATCAGCCGTTTCTGTAGTTCTTAGAAATTGATTTCTTTAAAGGAAATATCTCCCTTTGCTTTAAACTTTGAACGTTGTAACTTTGCAGATGTTGTTTATGCTCAAACAGCAACATTACACACTAACTAAAGTTAGAAAAGTGAAATCGTGTTTTACCACCACTTTAAGGGATTTTTATTCGAAATTTGACATTTCCATCACTCATTTCACAGAGTCAACACAGTTTTATACCAGAGATCTTTCTGACCGCTTCTCCAGCTGTGTCATAGAGTCAGGACTAAACACTCGGTTGGTCAGATGAGAGGAAGTTAATAACCACAGGAGGAGCTGATGATGTTTAAAGGAGGAGCTGTAACTATATATAATGAAGAGAAAGAGCTGTAACTATATATAATGAAGAGGAAGACTGACAGAAACAGAAAATGGCTGATAAGTGTGATCTGTGTCTGCTGGGACTGATCATTCTCTCTTCACTTCTCACAGGTAAAGAAATCTGTATTTTCTCTAAAGACATTTAGTGGAATTAGTCTGGAAAGAGTTCATTTGAACATGCTCAGTTTATTCTTGCACACATTCACGTTGTGTTGATCTCAGAGTTGTGTATTGATACACACAGATCATACTGTATTATTCCCAGTGGTGGACAGTAACAAAGTAAATGTAATTCGTTACTGTACTTAAGTAGCTCTTTTGTGTATCTGTACTTTCCTTAAGTATTTCAATTTGGGGAGACTTTTACTTTAACTCCACTACATTTCAAAGTCAAATATCTTACTTTTTACTCTACTATATTTTCAAAATCAGTCGTTCCTTTTTATTTATGAGTGGATAAAAACTTAACTGATCAAATGAGCCACCAATAACAGTACAGCACGCGTTTTGTTTTGAACTTGTTTTGTTTGCCCCTGTTAGCGCACTGGCGGTATCTACTTAGCGCGAACATAAGGTTCAACGTGACATCAGTGCAACAGCATAACATCTTGAGTGCCAATGTCTTAATAAATGATGGAAGAAACTACTGATTCTAACTTATCACAACTCCCATGGCCTTAGTTGTGTCACTGTGGGACCTAAAGTGAAGAGTAGTGTAGGGTTAGTGTGTTTGTGTGTGTGTGTGTGTGTGTGTGTGTGTGTGTGTGTGTGTGTGTGTGTGTGTGTGATAATAAGAATAGCCTGTAAGGGTGGATTTCCTGCAGGGGTTCAGTCTGCAAGACTGGCGAATGACTAAAGAAACGTTGTCAGCAAGATGGTAGAAAACTGCACATTTCTTGTCTATTCCACCCACTGCCACTTATACCAACGACAGAAATAAGCGCAGTTACAACAGCTTAATATGTGGGAGAGTGTTGCTGTAGAGAGGGATGATATTGTATTGAAATATAAAGCACTTCAAAGTCAATACAAATCAAAACTAGTTAACACATTATTTGTAACTGAAAAGGTTTAATGACAAAATATGGTTAGTTACACTTAAAATAGCTACAAAATATATGAGATTATAACTTGTACCATTAATATTACCCAGCATGTAAATGTTTCCTGAGAGATAGAGAGAGATAAAGAGAGATAGAGAGAGAGAGAGAGAGAGAGAGAGAGAGAGAGAGAGTGAGAGAGAGAGAGAGAGAGAGAGAGAGAGAGAGAGAGAGAGAGAGAGAGAGAGAGAGAGAGAGAGAGTAGGAGACAAAGAAAAGAGGAAGTAAAGAGAGAGAGCCCTAAGAACTACTATTTTTGACTGTCAGAATGCCGGCGGACACACAGCTACAGTGAGTTGTTCAAAATATTTCTTTTTAGTAAACTCTGTGTACACAAACACTGTTCTCAATGCTGGAGTTCATGTGTAGAGCCGCTGGTGAGACTTCCAGCACAGTTTCATGTTGTGTCGAGCCTTCTTAGTGTTTTAAAAATAGCGATTTTTGATGCTATCATAGTAGTGCCCCAAGCACTCCCATTCACAAGGCAATTTGACCGAAAACGAAAATACGATCAAACTTAAAGGCACAATATGTAACTTTTTTGCTTTAAAAATAGCAAAAATCACTATATCTATGTTATATATATTTTTTTTGTTGTATACTTACATTATCCCGACTGTTTCCAACAACTTTAAAACCAGGAGAAATTTGTAATTTAATTCGAAGACACGTCACGTTTCTTTATTTCCATTTTGTCGCAGTCAATGGCGTCATATCCGCATTATCCCTGGTTTCCGCTCGTACTGCTATAGTAACCAGAGCCCTCTGATAGTAACCAAGGCGACAGACTGTGTGTAATGTTAGACCAAGTGAAACAGCGCTGCGTTACCTCACAAGTTTAATTTGTCTAATAAACTGACCTGTGAGTTGTAATTCTGCACTTGCGTGTAGTTCGGTAGAATGAAATGTCCATATTCCTTTTATATCCGCGGGACTGGCATCGCGTGTGGAGCTGATAGCAGTCTCTTAGCAATCCCGACCTGCTTCATATCACAGTCATGATAAAAGCATCGATGTATTCAGTCATCCATAAACATTATTAGATCGGTCGGCTTGATGTTGACGACAAGATCCATAATTCTTAGCAAATGTTGCGTCATCAAACTACGCCTTTGTTATTGTAAGAGGTTAGCGACCCCTAGCGGCGAATTCCATACTGTACGTTTAAAAGTGCAGTTTCCATTCGAATAATGCTTTTAAACGAAAGTTCGATCGCCTCGGGTAGATTAACAAAAAGACCCTCAGTTGCATTTTGGCGAGAGTTACCCTTTAATGTTAGTTATTCTCTGGCTGCTGGAACTGTTTGTTATGGCAAAAACAGTAAAAGAAAATGTGTTCTAGTGATGGGTCGGTCACGAACACTGTTAACCCTTGCTGTAAAAAAAGGCCAAATTCTGACAATATCATACCATTTTCCATTAAAACAGTAATATACCGTAGAAAACAGAAATAGCCTACAGGAATATACTGTAAATTAACTGCGCTCAAAATCGACACTCAGAGGCTGTTTTCCCAATCACACCCTATACCCTCATTCACTATTCCCTACATTAGTTCACTAATATAGTCCACTTGAATGTAAAGAAGTGAGTGAGAAACTGATGAACTCCTGATAAGCAGAATCACTGAAGGACAGAGAAACAAGAACAGAAAAAAGAGAAACACAGAAACTACAACTGACTTCCAGCAACACTGAGTATGAAACCAGTTTACAAACCAGTTTAACATTATTTCTTTCCTACATGTACAAAAGTTCTTGTTGAGAATTAACAGAGATTTAGTTAATAATAAAGTTTGTTGTCACCCTGATGGAGATCAGTATTTGCTTTAGTTGGTCACTTGTCCCTTGACTTCTTACCACTTATCTCTCTCTGGCTGCTGTAACAGTGAGTTTATAAAACACATTTGTTATGGCAAGAAAAAGCCAAGAGGAAAATTATCAGGTGTTTTTGGGGTTTATGCATGTGTTAAAAAATTGAGTCATTGTAATTTATTGCTGTAGTTTCACAGTGGTGCTAATGAAACACTTTTGATTGAGGATTAAACTCTGAACGAGTGAGAATAAATTTCCTTAGTGAATGAACAGGCAATATGATGATTTTGACAATTATTCATAAACTGTGTGTGCACAAGTGTGACTTGAACAAAAACAGCTCAAGCAGTGAAGCAGAAACACTAATGTTATAGCATCAGCATCCCAACTAAAGCAAGCACTGATCTCTATAATGGTAACTTCAAACCAAACATTTTCAATTAAACATCTTAATAACAACTTCTGTAGATGTATGACAGAAATAAAGTCATACTGGTTAATAATAATAAGTGTAATAATGTGTAATGGCTGGAAGTCAGTTGTGGTTCTTGTGTTTCTCTATTTTCTGTTCTAACAGCAGGTGTTCATCACTAATGCTCAACAATCACTTACATATCCTCTTAATTATCTCACTGCAACACTGTCTCAATGTTACTTTTTACTCTTTGTAGTGTGGATTTCCCTGTGGGGCTGAAAGGGTTAACAGTGTAAGATAAAAAAGACACACCCACAAAATGTATTTTACAGTAATAAACTGTAAGTTATAAAACAGGTATATACTGGCAACACTGTTGGCAGTATTTTACTGTAAAATCTTGTTTTTTGGGTCACCATTGTGCAGAAGAGTAGAGCCTGTGCTTCAGTCCAGCAGAAGATCTACAGACATTGATGATATGCTGCATGTTGCTTTATTTAACAGGCGGTGACTGTGTAGTTGCTGGTCCAGTGGAAATCTCTTTATTTACAAAAGTTTTGTTGTGGTTTCAAATGAAATAAATGCACAGTAATACTTTGCTCATGTTAGTAATGCTTTATACATTTTAGTTAATACATTTAAATGACAGTTGGTCAATTTAAGGTAGTCGGTTTCTGTAAGTGAAATTAGTTAACTCGAGTTTTAGTGCACTTTTACAGTAACATACTGTAGATTACAGTAAAGAACTGTACAATTAACAGTAAATTACTGGCAACAGTGTTGCCAGTATTTTACTGTAAAAAAAACCCGGTAAGGTCTAACAGTGAACGATTCGTTTATTTTGAACAAATCTTTAATATGACTCAGGACTACTGAGTTGTCTCAGAGAGTGATTCGTTCATTTAGTGACGACCGCGCATGTGTAAAATCCTATGGGTTCTGTACCGGAAAGAGAAATGATTAGTTCATCTCTTGAGTCTTCGGGTCTGATTCTTCTGAGTCTTTCGTTCTTTTGACAGCTGACATGATGTGACAGCGCTGAACACATAAATGAGTTAATAATTCCCAATCTTTCTTATAAACAAGCGTGTAGTCAGTTTTTAACAGTTACATGCTGCATTTTTGGTCTCAATCTCAATTTCTTATAGCTTTCTTATTTCTTTCAATTCAAAATTTGTAGAATTTCTATCATAGTGGTTCTTCTCCATATGAATGTACCAAAATAGTTGGTAATTTAAACTTTATCTATGATGTGGAAAAACACTTTGATATATATATATATACTTGATTAACAAGCTACTTGATGATGACGATAACATACAAATGTCATTTACGTCTTTTAGTTTGTCAAGAGATTTAAAGCACCGCTATTGAAGAGTGCACATGTGCGAACGTGCTCTAGTAGGTAAGAAGGATCCTATGATTGCATCTGGAAATAAAGCAAAATAACTGAGAAAAATGAGAAATAGTCCTCAGATGTCATGTCTGTAATTTGTAGCAAAACATCTAGTGTTAATTTGATCTCAAACAGGTTGAACGACCACTTTGCGACAATACAGGTTTGGGAAACAGTCGTGATTCGCTAGTTGATTTCTTCAGCGATGCATCGTACTATGATAGTTAAGCAGCGAGTTACGGCGTTGTTCGGGAAACACACCCCAGAGCACTACATGATGATTATATCGTATTCTAAATAAAAGACACATGTTGTACTGAATGTCACGCAAACTAGAAAGTCTGCTTCTAACCACAGGCCGAGAGCTGCCGTTCCAAACACACAACTCTGCGATGCTGTTTGCGAATGTTCGTTAGAACGATGGTTTCGGGAAACTCTGACTCGTAACTGCTGATAACGACGGAACTTGTGAACATTGTTGGCTAAAAACTGTTTTTAGATTTCATCCAAAAATCAATGATAATGGCTTTTTTTTTATATTACAATGTGATGATGATGATTCAACATCATGCTGATTTTGTGACTTTTTCTAAATGATCTATCTATACACACACACAAAACTGGGCTTGATTTGGTTGTTCTGAAGGTATTTAAAAAAAAAAAGTCACACTCAAGACCTTTGAAACGAGTGTCTTTTAAATGAAAATTGTTTTTTATTTTTCATTTGTCAAAAAAATCAATAAATCCAGAATAAATCTGAACATTTCCATACCTCAATGTACTAGAGCACAAATGCAATGTGGAACGAACGTGATCACTTTACACACATTTTACTTTTACTTTTATGTACTAAAAATGTGTTTCTTATTCTAAAGTTAATAATTTTATACATTTGGATTATTGAAATAAATAATATGTAACTGCATTCAAGTCTTTTCTTTTAGTGTCAATACTGCAAATTTATGTGGCATGATTGCAAAAACAAGACACTTCAAAAGACCTAAAATAACAACAAAGAAATACTGATTTAATGTATTTTAAAATGTTTATATATATATATATATATATATATATATATATATATATATATATATATATATATATATATATAACAAAAGCTGTTATAAGAGCAGTCAGTCACATCCAAAAAAAATGAATGGATCTCTATGGGGCCTCTGCTGGAAGTGTATGGTAATTACACTTTTTGGCAAAACTATATTAACTGCAAAAAAAAATTCTAACCAGCAGATTGAAGAATTATGCATCTCAGACCTAGATCAATATCCAGAAACATCGCATGATTCATTTCGATCATCATTAATGTGTTTTTTATATATTTGTTTCATAAAAAGGTAATATTTCATATGCATGCTAATGGTGTAGCTGAGGTATTTTGCAGTAAATAGGTACAAAAGTAATTAAAATCTCCCAAAACATAGCATTAATGTATAGATGAGAAGTAAACCAAAAGATATATATATATATATATATATATATATATATATATATATATATATATATTACGTGTATTATTAAAAATGTAAAAAAATAAAAAAATAAAGAAAATACAATCACTATATACATTTTTGGGGTCATATTGACCTGAGTGTAAGCAGGCAACTAGAGACATATGAAGAAAAGATGGTTCAGTCCTGTGTCTACTGGGAAATTTCCCACTAAAACTGTATAAGAATGTTTAGAGAGTGTTATCCTTCCTTTTAGGAGAACATTCTGGGAACAAAAATACAATTATCTACAGAAAACATTACAAGAACAAAACATAATGCTCTCAAAACATTCATAGAACAACAACATTTCTATCTGGGATGAGCTCATATTGTCAAGTCAAGTCACCTTCATTTATATAGCGCTTCTAACAATATTGATATCGAGATCATAGTATGAGCACACAGTGAATGCGCTGTGAGTAACAAACTACAAATAACCTTTATTTTTTGTTTTGCTGTACTGGTGGTGTAAAGGAATACAAATATTCTCCTAGTGCATGTTTAATCATATTGTATTAAATGATTTGTTAATGCCTTATTTTGTCATGACTTTTACTTGAGAGGGCCCTAATCATGATCAAATTCACTGTTAACTACTTCCCAAACTCAGCTCATGATTGATCATAAACTGACTGTCAAACACACAACGAGTGTTCAGCTCAGTGAAGTGATGTTGTGTGGTCAGAGAACAGAAGTACAGTATCATCACGCCTGTGTCTGGATGGAGAGTGAACTACTGATCCCAGCAAACCTTCCCTGAGTTTTGCTCCTTCCTTTGGGAACTGTTCCACAAATATTCTTTGTGGGTTTTGAATTGTTATTTAGTATTTAGCTGTGCATAAGTCACAGTAGGGGGAGTTTGAAGGAAAGAGAGAAACACAGAACAGATAAAGAGCTTTTAAGGTCAGTTATTAGTGTATTTCTACGGTTGAAGAGGAGGATCAACTAATCCTGTGCCGTCCAGTAATGTTTATGACAAAGCTGAAATCAAAAGTTCAAGATATGATGATATTATATTATTTAAATTTGTTTCAAAGTCAGAGTATTTCTTATTCCATCTTAAAGAGGCGTTTGATTTGGTTTATCTATAAATGTTAATGAATGCATTAGCTATCAAACAGTGGAAAAAGACTATGATTTGAATCTTATGCTTTGTATGCTGGTGGGGTTTATGTTTTCATTTATTAATATCATAATTATCACTGAGATATACTGTGTTTCAGGAACCAGTGGAGCGGATAAGTATGTGTACATCAGTTCTGGTGAAAATGTCTCTCTGTCCTGTAATAAAGCTCTTTCTGACTGCAAATCAACTACATGGGTCTACTATAAGAGACATACAGGGACAGTTGAACTGATTATTGGAGGGATAAAGAATAAAGACACAGAGAGACATGAGAGACTGAGTCTGGAGTCTGACTGCTCTCTGAACATCAAGAACGCCACAGTAGAAGATTATGGAGCATACAGATGCAGTCAATATGTGAATGGAGAACGACAAGGACCTCATGCTTTTGTTTATCTGCATGTTCTTCATGGTAAGTTTATGATTATGTGGTCAATTTAAAAAGGGCAGATTCTCCCTTTAAACTCAGATGATGATTGAAGAGTCTGTGATTTGTGTCTTGTGTTCAGTTTCAGTGTCTCCATCATCATCATCATCTTCATCATCATCATCATCCTCATCTTCATCCTCACAGACTGAGATCAGTCCAGGCCGCTCTGTGACTCTCTCCTGTCAGTTGTATTCATTTAACGAATTCTCCTGTGATAAATGGGTTCATTGGGGATATGAGCTGTTGTGGGTGAATCAGGCTGGTGTTGATCTGAAGACAGACTCCAGATATCAGATATTATCATCATCATCATCAGCTCAAGATCGCTGTATCCTCACTCTGACTACAACACTCCTGAACGAAGATGACAACAGAGAGTGGAGATGTCAGCTTACTCAGGATTATCAACTCTTGACCTCAGTCAGTTACACTGTCAAGTATTCAGGTGAGAAACAACACTGTAAAATATGATGTTAATGTCCTACAGTTATACAGTAATACAGTAATACAGTAACACAGTAACACAGTTATACAGTAATACAGTAATACAGTACAGTCTCTTCTCAACTACTGCCACTGTAAGCTGTGATGATGGAACACAAACTGCATGTGATGATCGATATGAACATATGATGTTAATGTCCTACAGGTGATGCGTCTGAACATTCATCTTCTGCAGCTCCAGTCGCTTCACCAACACTGACTCCAGTCAGAAGCTCAAACTCTGAGAAGACATCAAGCCGAACTACAGCAGCAGCTCCTACACAAGGTTCATGATCACATGATCACTGTCACACATCATCAGTCTCTCGCTTCAGTGGTTTGCACTGGCTCTCACAGACTGGTTTATCATCACACATATTATCTACAAAATAAGCTCTTTAGTCAGATTTGTTGAGTCAGGTTGAGTTTTGATACAAATGACCGGTCTTGTACAGTCTGTTGTCTGATGCACAATAATTATAATATACAGCTAGTGTAACTCACACCCAGGGACGGACTGACAATCTGTGCGTTCTAGAAAAGTCCAGAACGGCCGTCCAACCGAGGGCCGTCGGCACAAAAAAAAAAAAGTCTAATAAAGCAATATGAACAGCCAACAGCAGGGGCACTAATATGATCACTTATACTACGTGTAAAATCAACAACTGAGGCAGAAGAGTCGGCCTACAGCCACTGACAGAAAGTTAGTTTTATAAGGCTGCACTTTTAAATTTGCTTACATTATATTTGAATAGCAGTGGTCTCCAGCGTGGTGCCTGTGAGTTGCCCGCTAAACACATTCTAGAAATAGCCCCAACTTGCCGTCGGGGTTGCAGACTTCGAATAAATGGTATAATTTTGCAACCTTTTTAACTAAACGTTTCAATTTGAACTTTTGCCTTTACAAAATTACCCAACTCTCTTTGATTGTACGCTGTTGTTTGCGTTGCGTATGAGAAACATCAAATGGCAAACGCTTAAAAAGCGGAATAATTCTTGTTTGATCTGAGCAGCGCATTATCAGCTCGGCCCAAAAGACAGCGATCGCGGATAAAACAGCTGTGCGATCTCGATCACGCGAACATTAGGCTATTACACAGAGATGCGCGATCCACCGAGAAGCATTTCAATTCAGCGCAGAATTCTCTATCTATAAACCCACAGATGACTAATTTATGTGATTTAAGCTTGTAAAAAGCCAGATGAAACAGCGCTGATATTCTCAACATATTGACGAAAAAAAACCCAACAACAACAGGCGAAACATTGTTCCGAGAACAAACCAGTTAGAAGACATTTCACACCACAACTTATGAATTAACTTTAGTAAAACAAACTTTTTTGGCAGAAATGTGCCTGTATTCATATTAAAAATACTGTTATATTAATATAGTCATGTATAAATGTATTAAAGGGGTCATGAACTGGATTGTTTTATTATTTTATAATGTTGCCTGGGGTGCCCTTATAATGTTAGTATGATTTTTACATCAAAAATTGTCATAATTTATAAATAAAAGCCATTTTTCCAAGCCTGATTTCAGCCTCAGATTTGAACGCTCTGTTTTAAGGGGCGTGTCTGCTGTGAGACTGCAGTGCAAACGCCCACTGCTGTGATTGGCTGACATGCTTGCATATGAAATAGCTAGTATTACATGAACTCTCTCCAAAACTTTTACTACGTTTTTACAATTACAGCTATCGAGATTAACAAATCGTGAAAAGTATCGTTTAAAGCATTATATTTAAATCTATTCCATCACATGAAAGGTTGCAGCATGATGAGCACTGACTGAGCAGATGACAGACAGTCTGTTGATCGCGTGAATAAAGATCTTATCATTGCAACGCAATTTTTGCACTCTCACAAATGCTTACACCAAATCACAATGCAAACACGATGTGAATACACAGTAAGAGCTTCGTTGTGTAGTGTAACAGTGTCATTATTTCATCACGAGTTTGGTAACCCAGCAAACATTTGGACGTTTAATGACCGTTGAAAAGACGTCCGACAGAGACGTCCGTAGAGACGTCCATAGTCCGACAGAGACTATGGGAAAAATAGTTCCAAAATGGAAGTTGAACCGACGTCTTTGACGTCGTCTGGCCGTGAATTCCACGTCTTTTCTGGCCGTGAATTCCACGTCTCCTCTGTGCGTCCCTGGACGTCTAAATGCGTCGTCATCTGTGTGTTTAAATGTGTTGCTGCATAATTTAAGTGTATATATAAGCCTGCATATAAAATAATCACACACCTATTGTATAACATCGTGAAAGGCAATCAAGTCTTGATTCTAAAAAGGTCCAAAATTGGTCCAGTCAGACCTGAACGTCAATAAAACGTTTTAATCACGTGTACATCACAAAAAAGAACACATTATTTGTGAAAATAAGCAAAAAATAAGCACGTTCTGATTTAGCACATTTTATTGATCTTGAACAACCAAAATTTCTCTTTATTTTTTCCAATGTTTAACATTTCGTGAGCTTACAATTATAAGGTTCTATCTCCACTTTTGGTTTAAATTGAGTTTTTGACAATCTGATCCATTAGGTGTTTATTAATGCCTGTGAGGTGTTATTTTAGTAAAAAAAAAAATAAAAAAAATGTTAGTAGTTATTAATAAAATAAAAGGTTCCATCTCACAAAACATAAACCGAGTTTAAAAACTTTGATGCTCAATAAACTACCCTAAACGGAGATAGAACCTTATAATTCTAAGCTCTCGATTTGTTAACCAAACTAAAATACCAATTACAAAATACTGAATTATTATATAAAGGGATAGTTCACCCAAAAATGAAAATTCTGTCATTTACTCACCCTCATGTTCCAAACCTGTATGAGTTTCTTTCTTCTGCTGAACACAAAAGAAGATATTTTGAAGAATGTTTGTAACCAAGCAAATAGAGCATCCACTGACTACCATTATTGGAGAATTTTTTTTTATGGTAGTTAATGGGAAGTGACATCTGCTTGGTTACAAACATTCTTCCAAACATCTTTGTGTTTAGCATTGAAAGGTATACAGGTTTGAAACATGAGGTTGAGTAAATGATGACAATTTTCATTTTTGGCTGAACTATCCTTTAAACACATTGTTTGGCTCATTTTTTGTATCCACCACCCCCAGCTCTTCCTGGAGCGTGTTTCAGGTGTTCTGCCATTGCTGCATCAATTTCAGTGTCTGTAGCATGTGGGCTCCACCTCTTCACAGCATCTAAGGGAAGAGAATATATTTCTTTTTAAAATAAATAAAATAAAAAATTTGAGGTAAATGACATGCACTTATTTTCAAAATATTTTTATGGTCTACAGCTAAATTTAAAAAAACATGGAACAAGATGAATGAATCATGAATGAAACATTAGAAAAAGGTAATCAACATGCATTACATTTTATTTTATTGTATAAAAGATGTTCTGCTTTAAATTTTTGTTAGATCAGTTGAGGGGGGGGGGGGGGGGGGGCAGCATTTGTCCCCTGCCTCTTCAATACCACTGTGGTGCCCTTGAGAAAGACCCTTAACTAGGTGTGTAACAGTGAGAAAGTGAACAGGACATTTCTGATAAAGACAGGTGGGCTGTGATGTCCCCTGAATAGACATGTTTAGCAATTCTAAAATTACAAAATATTTTTAAAGCAGAACTGAAAACATACATGTTCAAATCCAGCTAAACATTTCATTCTACTTCAGATAATTTACTTTCAGAAAGAAACTCTCAAAAGGCTACATTAATAATTTACAGTAATAACTTTGACTGTATCATTAAACATACTTTATACTATGGTATACGTTGTATAAGTTCAAAGTAACTTTTAGCCTACTAGCTAATTTTAGCCAAACTCAGTTAGCCAATTTCAGTTGACAATGTGGGCATCATTTCTTTCGGTTCATAAATGTCAAACAAGTAAAACTCTAGCAGGTTAATCTAATAATACAAAATGTACGTACCCAACAGTAGATTTATAATAATATGGATGGATAAAACACGCGCCTCAATTCCTCCTCTCCTCGTGGTTGTTCAAACTTCAATGTTCCCGAGTCTATGGGGAGAACGCGTTAACATCTCGCGAGATAATCTAACATATCGCGGGATTTTGTAATGTCGCGAGATCTTTCGTTACATCTTGGCAGCACAGTTTTGGCAATTATATCCAACTCAGACATAAATGGTGACCAGATATATTTCTGTTTTACATGTATATGCATACATTCCATAAAAAAAAATAACAATGAATACATCAGGTACAACAGGTTGAAATAATGACTAAAATGCAGAGGCTTTGCAATCACTTAACCACACTGGGCACTTTGTGATTATAATTTATTTAAACAAGATAAAGTAAATATATTTACTTTGTATACAAATCGTGTATTTCATAAAGATAATTCCTGGGGGTTTTTTTCTGTCTTGCTTGACTAGACGTGTAAAAGACGTCAATGGACGTCTTCACCACCTCTTAAAAACTACTTGGGCAATTAAATTAATTATTGCAGTATTAACCTGTTATGTCCCTTCATTACCTGTGTTTCCTTTGTCTCTGTTTGGCTGCTCTGTTATTGTTTATTGTGTGCAGGTGTGATCGATCACGAGTGGGCGGAGAGACACCCTTTATAACATCAGTCACTCCGTGGAGAGGGTGGAGATCTGTGTTCTGGCAACCACGCCAATGATTGACCTTCCTGCATCTTTTGTTATAGTTGATCTCCCATTTTCTGTTTTGTTGGCAATTTATTTATTCTTTGTTCAATAAATCCCTAGACAAAACGAGTCCAACTGACGTTGCCGTCATTTTATGTTGCGGTTAGTATGCCTGATCGTAACATTTGGGCGCTCGTCCGGTTTTGAATTAAGTAGGAAGTAATGTTTTTGTGAGCGGCTTTTGTTGGTGAGTACCATATATATATTTTGGGTAGAGGAGCGTGCACCTCAATAAGTAAGTCATCGGGCAGACACGGAGTTTGCCACTTTATTATTTTAGTTTCATTATTTTTGGTGGTATCCTTAGTCGGTACGTTTCGGGGGTTGTAGTAGACTGCGCAATCGGTCTGCTACGTCCTCACGAGCTTAACGTTTAATGTACACCGGGTAGGGGATCCACTGAAGACTAGTGAGGCTAAGTTTAGTTTTTTTTTGGGTAGGTAAGTAGGGGTTGGGGTGCAGTGAATCTCCCAGTCTTTTGGTACTCGCTTGTTTTGTATGTCGCTTTAGTGATTTGATAATGCACTGTATAATGTAGTGTTTAAACAGGCTGAGGTTGAGTTTAGACTTTTGTTGGCTGTAGAGATTTTTGGGGTTTTAGCCCATTCGTATGTCTAACTTTTCCTCAGCTTGTCAGCATTGTGGCGTGGTTGGTTATGTTAATTTTGTGGTCATTTTTTTGGGATTTTTGATCACTTCGTTTTTTTTTCCTGTAGTGGTGTAGCAGCCTGTAGTATTGTTTTGTTTATTTTTTTGTTAAATTGATCATGTCTATAGTTCAGGAGTTTGTTGAAAACCCCTCGGTAGAGACGTTTAATAATCTTAAAAAGGAGCAACTTTTGGAATTAGCTACTTATTATGAAGTTGAGTTGTCCGCTTCTGATAAACGCCTTAAAAATAGCATTAAAACTGCTTTGTTACCAGTTTTGGTAGAGAAGAGGGTTTTGCCTCCTGTTGATATGAGAGATTCTATCCGGTTGAAAGAGCTTTCTATTCGGGAGAGAGAGTTAGACAATGAAAGAGAAGTGTTGCGTTTAAGAGTCTCTGAGAATGAGTTGGAAATGAAACGCTTAGATTTAAAAGCTAGACAGGAAAATATTGATTTCAGTTACACCGGGTCTTTTGATGTGGGCAAAAACATTAGGCTGGTACCACCGTTTATTGAGAAAGACGTGGAAAAATATTTTCCGCATTTTGAGAAAGTTGCGTCAACTTTAAGTTGGCCGAAAGAAGTATGGACTTTATTAATTCAGTCAGTGTTGACGGGTAGAGCACAAGAAGTGTATTCTTCACTTTCACTTGAGCAAAGTAAAGATTACGGTGTGGTTAAGGCAGCTATTCTGAGATGTTACCAACTAGTTCCGGAAGCTTATCGACAGCGCTTTCGCCGATGTGAGAAAACTGAGCATCAGACTTATATCGAGTTTGCTCGCGAGAAAGAGGCTTTGTTTGATCGATGGTGTTTGTCAAGTGATGTAGATAGCCAGGCAAAGTTGCGAGCTTTAATTCTTGTGGAGGAATTTAAAAATTGCTTGCCTGATGTTGTAGCTACTTACCTTAATGAACATAAAGTCGATTCTTTGCACGAAGCTGCTGTCCTGGCAGATGAATTTGTTTTGACCCACCGTGTCTTTAAAGATAGATATAAGTCTGTAAGTTCATCTCCAAAGCCCAGTTATGCTGTGGTCCATTCTTCCGGTAGTCCAGAGCAGGCTTGTTTTTATTGTAGGAAGCCTGGGCACTTGGTGGCAGATTGTCCAGTGCTGAAAAAAAAACAAGCTGCGAAAGGCTTTGGATTGATTAAAGTGTTTCCACATATTGCTTCGCCCCGTCTTGAATTGTCGAGCGAGGTGAAGACTGGATATGAACCTTTCATTAGTGATGGTTTTGTGTCGTTGTCTGGTGATGATGATTTCATTTCCGTACGCATTTTGCGCGACACCGGTGCTGCACAATCATTCATTTTGAAAGGGGTTTTGCCTTTCTCTGAAACAACGAAAACGGGTACCAGCGTTTTAGTTCGGGGTTTTGAGATGGGCTTCACTGTTGTTCCACTTCACCAAATCATTTTAAAATCTAGTGTAGTCACTGGCCGCGTTGCGGTTGGTGTTCGTGAATCTTTGCCTATTTCTGGCGTTTCCTTTATTCTGGGCAATGATTTGGCAGGTGGTAGTGTGTGGAGCCGAGGGAGTTTGGAAGTTATCCCTCAAGTTGTCACTGTGCCTAGCAAGACAACTGACCATGTGTGTGTGGAGAAAAATCCCGATGTGTTCCCTGCATGCGCGATTACTCGCGCTACGTCAAGGAAAGGAGGGTGCTCCTCTTCTCCTGTTGAATATGAATTGTCTGATTCTTTCTTTGTGAACCTTGATTCTGAGACGTCTCCTGAGTCAGCCGCTGTTGATTTGTCTGGGCTTGATAAGGAAACTAATAAAATTAGGACGGAGTCTGCATGCGTGTCACGCGCAAAATTGATTGCTGCTCAAAAAGCAGATGGGTCATTAGTCTCTTTATTCTGCTCTGCCTCATCTGAGGTTAACCTGGATGAACAACCACAATGTTTTTTCTTTCAGGATGGTGTTCTAATGAGGAAATGGAGGCCTTACAATGTTCCAGACTATGGTAACTCTGTTAATCAAATTGTGATGCCAGTTGAATACAGAGATAAAATTTTGAGTGTAGCTCATGACAGTGTAGCTGGTCATATGGGGGTCGCCAAAACACTAAATCGTGTTTGTCAACACTTTTATTGGCCAAGGTTGAAGCGGGATGTAGTTAGATTTTGTAAAACTTGCAGGGTCTGTCAGCTGGTTGGTAAACCTAACCAGAAAATTCCTCCTGCTCCTCTGTACCCCATTCCTGTGGTGGCCCCGCCATTTGATCATGTCATTGTTGATATTGTTGGTCCCCTTGTGCGCTCCACGAGTGGATATCAATATCTTTTAACAATCATGTGTGCATCTACTCGTTTTCCGGAAGCTATCCCTCTGCGAAAAATCTCTGCTAAAGTGGTGTTAAAGGAGTTGCTAAATTTTTTCTCTGTGTTTGGTCTGCCAAAAGTCATTCAGACTGATCGTGGATCGAATTTCATGTCTCGTGTGTTCACCCGTGTTTTGAAACAGCTTAGCATACAACATAATGTTTCCAGTGCCTATCATCCTGAAAGCCAGGGGGCACTGGAACGTTATCATCAAACACTGAAGAGCATGTTGCGTGCATATTGCCTTGAGACTGGTAAGGATTGGGCAGATGCAGTTCCTTGGCTGCTGTTCGCCTGTAGAGAGGTGAGACAGGAGTCACTTGGTTTTAGTCCTGCTGATCTTGTTTTTGCACACACTCCACGAGGTCCGTTGGCTGTATTGAAAGATCACTTTTTAAGTGAACGCCCTGCAAAAGACATCTTGAGTTATGTGTCAAATTTTCGTTCTCGTTTATACAGAGCCCGTGAGTTAGCCCATGAGAATCTTGAGAGAGCACAAGACAAGATGAAAAATTGGTATGACCGTAAGACCATAGGTCGACACTTTAAAGTGGGCGATAAAGTACTCATGTTACTTCCCATCTCTGGATCTGCTCTACAGGCTCGTTTTAGTGGTCCATATGTGGTAATGCATGAAGTTTCTGACCGCGATTATGTAATCGCCACTCCAGACCGGCGGCAGCAGAAGCGTCTTTGTCACATTAATATGTTGAAGCCTTATTTTGAGCGTACTTCTTCTGCTAGCCTAGATTCATCTCCGGATTCGTCAGGTGATAAATCTATACTATTGTCTGTTGTGGTGGAGGAGAGTGATGAAATTGAAAATAATCCATCTCGGGCTCTAATTGAGGGTCGTCTTAACAACACTGAAATGCTCTCAGTTTTAGCTGATCATCTCCCACACCTCACAGACTCTGAGAAGGTTGATATTTTGGATGTTGTCCATCAATTTTCAGAGTTGTTTAGCGATGTTCCAAAACAAACTCATATTATCGAGCATGACATTGATGTTGGAGAAACAGCACCGATAAAACAACATCCATATAGGGTAAATCCTTTGAAACGTGCTGTGTTAAAGAAGGAAGTACAGTGCATGCTTTTAAACAACATTGCGGAACCTAGCATGAGTGCATGGAGTTCTCCATGTCTCTTGGTAGCAAAGCCTGATGGTACGTTTAGATTTTGCACTGATTATCGGCGTGTTAATGCAGTCACCAGACCTGACTGTCATCCGTTGCCCAGGTTGGATGATTGCATCGACCAGGTGGGTTCTGCAGTTTTTGTTAGCAAGTTTGACTTGCTAAAAGGTTATTGGCAGATTCCCCTCACTAGTCGTGCAAGAGAAATATCTGCCTTTGTTACCCCAGATGACTTTCTGAATTATCACGTTATGGCTTTTGGAATGCGTAATGCTCCCGCAACGTTCCAGCGATTAATAAATACAGTGCTGTCTGGCATGTCTGGCTGTGAGGCCTATTTGGACGATGTGGTCCTTTATAGTGCGTCATGGCCAGAACATGTTCAGCAGATTCGAGAGCTATTTTGTCGACTGTCTGCAGCTAACTTGACAATCAATTTGGCTAAATGCGAGATTGGCAAGGCAACAGTCACTTACTTGGGTAGAATAGTAGGAGGTGGTCAGGTGCGTCCTTTGGATGCCAAAGTTTCTGCTATTTGTAGTTTTCCTCCCCCTGCTGATCGTCATGAGTTACGCAGATTTCTTGGTATGGTGGGCTACTACCGTGGTTTTTGTAGAAATTTTTCATCTGTAGTAGCTCCACTGACTAATTTGCTTAGTCCAAAGGTGGTATATCAGTGGTCTGGTCAGTGTCAGAGTGCCTTTGAAAATGCAAAGGCATTACTTATTTCAGCTCCTGTGTTGGCTGCACCTGACTTTGCGACACCTTTTTTTTTTAATGGTTGACGCAAGTGATCAAGGTGCTGGAGCTGTCCTTCTCCAAGATGGTGTTGAGAATGTCCATCACCCTGTTTGCTACTTCTCCAAGAAGTTCAATCAACATCAACGGCGGTACTCCACCATCGAAAAGGAGACGCTGGCCCTTGTTCTTGCTGTCCAACACTTTGAAGTATACTTAGGTGCTTCGGATAGAACAATTGTTTATAGTGATCATGACCCCCTGAAGTTCCTCAGTCGCATGAGAAATGCCAACCAGCGTCTGATGCGGTGGAGTTTGATCTTACAACCTTTTAATATTGAGGTCAAGCATATCCGTGGTACTGATAATGTCTTGGCAGACGCTTTATCTAGAGTACCTTAGTTAAGTATTCTCATGTTTATAGTTACTTGGGGTAACTGTATTGACATGGGTTTTGACACTGTATTGACACTGTATTGACATGTTTGTTTGTGTGTTTTTGTACTTTAAATTGTTTAATTTTGTTATGGGGACTGGAGTCACCATTTTGGTGTGGGGGTGTGTTATGTCCCTTCATTACCTGTGTTTCCTTTGTCTCTGTTTGGCTGCTCTGTTATTGTTTATTGTGTGCAGGTGTGATCGATCACGAGTGGGCGGAGAGACACCCTTTATAACATCAGTCACTCCGTGGAGAGGGTGGAGATCTGTGTTCTGGCAACCACGCCAATGATTGACCTTCCTGCATCTTTTGTTATAGTTGATCTCCCATTTTCTGTTTTGTTGGCAATTTATTTATTCTTTGTTCAATAAATCCCTAGACAAAACGAGTCCAACTGACGTTGCCGTCATTTTATGTTGCGGTTAGTATGCCTGATCGTAACAACCATGCAAGGATTAAGCACAGCTTTTGTATATTTCACAAGGATTTTCATAGAGGGTCATGATGGACTATAGATGCACGTGTAAAAGACGTCGCCAGGTGACGTCCTCTCACCCGATACACTATATCAGTGGTTCTCAATGCGGCCCGTCACAAATGACAATTACACAGTTAACGTACACAATTACAAGCGCGCGCTCTGGCAGATTTAAAACTCAAAATGGACAAATTTGTTATTAGAGGAGAAAAAAGATGCGAGGAAAATAGTGATAAAGGAGCACATGCAATTGCAAACAAGAAGAGTCGTAGTATCAGCAGTGAAGGTAGGAAAGTGCTTGAAGAATGGAAGAATCAGTTTGCTGTCAACGAGCGAGATGGACAGCCTTTCTGCTTGCTCTGTAATAAAATACTGGGCGTATGCAAAACTTACAATCTCAAAAGGCATTTCGATACCACCCATGCAACTTTTGACACGAAATATCCACCTGGATCTCAGGAAAGAGCTTTCAAGATATCTAGTCTTGAAAAAAATGCCATTGTTGAACAGAATACAATGCGAGCTAGCTTAAAAGTGTCTCAGGCCGTGACATTAGCAACGTTCAAAATTTCCTGGCTCCTTGCCAAACACGGCAAACCATTCAGTGATGGAGAGCTAGTTAAGAACTGTTTTCTGGAATCACAATGTCTGTTTGATGATCTGAGCAACAAGAGCGAGATAATTCGCAGGATAAAAAGTTTACAGCTCAGCAATGACACAGTTACTCGTCGAATTTCTGAAATGTCTGAGAATTTGACAGAACAACTAAAAACTAAGCTAGCCACTGCTTCAGCACTCAGTTTGGCTGCGGATGAATCGACAGACATCGGAGATGTTGCTCAGCTTTGCATTTGGGTAAGATGTGTGAATTCAGAGACTTTTGAGGTTACAGAAGATTTATTGGCATTGAAATCGCTACATGAACGAACAAGGGGCGAGGACATTTATAGAGCACTTAGTGAAGCATGCAAAGACATGAACGTACCGGAATCCTCAGTTGTCTCCATCACTACTGACGGTGCGCCCTCAATGACGGGAAAACACAAGGGTCTCGTAGCTCAAATGCGAAAAATCTCCCCTGACTTGTTGGCATTTCACTGTATTGTGTATCAACAAGCACTATGCAGCAAGTTAGTTGATGGATACTTTGTGGAGGTTATGAACACTGTGGTCAAGGTGGTCAACTTCATTCGAGCGCGGCCTCTAATGCACCGCCGTTTTATTACGTTGTTGGGCGAACTGGACAGTGCTTACGGAGACCTCATTCTGCACAGTGAAGTGAGATGGCTAAGTCGTGGGAAAGTCTTGCATCGCTTTCTGGCTGTACTCCCCGAGATAGTAAACTTTCTTAATGACATCAGCGAGGGAGAAAGATTTCCAGTCTTGAGAGACAATGAGTGGAAAACAAACGTTGCTTTTCTTTCAGACGTCACAGCTCACCTAAACAAGCTGAACTTACAACTTCAAGGTGACGAAAAACATGTTGATGACCTGTTGGGCTGTGTTGAGAGTTTCAAAATGAAGCTAGGGCTGTACACTGCACAACTCAAAGATGATGATTTAACTCACTTTCCACTTATGAATGACGCGTGTGAGGGTGTACTGGACATACAACAGAAAGAACGATTCGTTAAAACTGTCAGTCAAATGCAGGAAAAATTCACCTCTCGTTTTTCTGATTTTGAGAGAATAAAATCTGCAGGACATTTCATCAGAGAGCCATTGACTTTCCCTGTGGAAAAAATCAAGGACTTGGCTGCAACTTTCGGTTTGTCCCGCCGCGCACTCGAAGATGAACTGATGGATGTTCAGGCAAGAGGACACAGCCATACCGCGCAACAGTCATCCTCAGTTAAAGAAATGTGGCGAAACATCTCTGGACAAAACCTCAGATTATTAAGTTCAAAAGTGCTTTACATATTTGGGTCGACATACATTTGCGAACGCACAATTTCTGCAATTCTGCATCAAGTCACGTTTCCGTGCGCGTCTTACAGACTGCAACTTACAGTCGCAACTTCATTGTACTGTTACTCCTTTTGAGCCAAATTTCACCAAACTGGTCTGCTCCCGACAACATCAGGTGTCCCATTAATGGTAAGTAGAATTATACTCTCTAATAATAATAATAATAAATCTAACTGTAATCATTTAGATACCTTAATATCTGGTTAGTTTGCATTGGTGACGTCAAATGTAAATTATATGCGGCCCGTGAAACTTGAACTTAGACATAGTGCGGCCCACTGAAAAAAAAGGTTGAGAACCACTGCACTATATATTGAACTACACGAAGGTAGCTAAAAATCAAAATAACAATTATACATGCAACCCCAGAGAACTGTAGACATGTACAAATGTATCTGAATGCATTTTTAGTAAATGTTTTGTGTTACATATTTTTACTGATTTATGCCGTCCTACCGCGACTATTTTTGGCCAGGGACACGACGTTGCCATCGGACCAATGTTTGCTGGGAAGTGTCCAGATAAGCTCTCGCAGCTCGCGCTGTGCTGTTTGATTGACAGCTTGGGCGATTTGATCGTTCTTTGATCACTTTCTGTATATAATTTAATAACAGTTTAAAAAAGATTATTTTCATAATACTACGAGAAATGATGTGAAGTTGATCGTTTAGTCACTGATGCATAAACAGTATTGAACGATTTTAAGAGAAAGATATCTGAACTTGAATTTACACATGATATAATTACACATCAGAAATCACTGATCGCAGATCAGGCATTAGAATACATATGGTTACTTACATGTTGCTGGCAGATCCGTGTCGGGAAATTGTGATTGACTGATTTAAAGGGTAACTAAACCCTAAACCAACTTTTTTTAGTTAATGATCTGTAAGAATGGGGCTTTATTAGTGCTGTTCATTGATTCGAGTAACTTTTTTGACATTTGGGTATAAAGTGTTTTAATTCTACAATATATGGTGTAAAAACGTCTGAGTGCTGCCCTCTTCAGGTTGAACGGTGGCTACTGCAGTTGAATTTTCCTATTGGATGTTTGCGGTACTACGTGACGTAAGCAGGTTCCAGCTCACCACACCCTCCCTTGGTACGAGCTATACCACGCCCTCCCTTGGTATGAGCTAGCGTATATTTATCTGTATTTAGTACAGTGGGCAGGAGGGTACGTAGGTGTAGTGTTGCTGGTTGCAACAGCACTGCTGGACTGCATAGCTTTCCAGCAGACTTGGAAATTAGGCGCCAGTGGTTGCATGCACTTGGCCTGGAAGACCGAGTGTGAAACCTGCATTTTACGCGGGATTGCTTTTGAAACGCAATAGAGGTGGAAATGGGCTTCTCCACACAGCTCGCGCTGAAAAGCGACGCAGTGCCAAACGCTGCTCTCCTGCATGGACTCCACCACCGCAGCGGCGTCTTGATGTGAGTGATCATATATATTTTAATCACAATTTATGGTTAGGCTAAAGTTAATCCTCTGGGGTCGACAAACGCGTTGGCGCATTTTGCTGGATTTTTTCACATATAGGCAAAATATGAATATGCCTACAGAGAGCGTGCGCTATTGACATAAACTCGATAAAACTCATCAGATGCATGTGCTTTACGTCATCTTGCGACCCTGTGAGTCACTCTCCATTTTAGAGAGTCTGACAGCAGGTCTCAGGTGCACGCCCCCCCGCTCACGATTCGTCCCCTCTATCTCCGCTGGGCTCTGCCCACTTTTCTAGCATTTTTCAAATATTGTCAAATATCAGGCTCTGACCAGGGGTTTAGTTACCCTTTAATAAAGTTTAACCATGCTGGAATCCGAAGGAAGCTTATGCAGACTGTCTTCTTCCACAAACAGGCGCTGCACAATATTTAGTAAACAGCATGTTTATTGCTTGGAAGTAGCTCGATCCGGTTTAGCAATTATCATGTCGTCCTATGTTATTTAGCATGTTTGGGCGAATCGGTGGGCGGGGCTAAACAGGCCGTGTTGAAGTAGGCGTTGATCTTCTTTTGTGGAGGCGGTGTTTTATCCTCTTTGACGTCATAGTTCCCCACTTTGAAAAACGAGTCGTTTGCTGAGCCTGATGTCTATAAAAGCTTTTATTGGACTAACAAGGTAGTTTTCAGTTCTGAAACTTACAGGATATTATTATAGTATGATGATCTCTTATATGTCAAAAGCTCAAGGAAATTTTGATTTCTCAGTTCATCACCCCTTTAAATGTAATGCAGTAATGTTTTTGTTTAGAAGTTATGGCAGTTTATTTATTTATTTATTTATTCATTTATATTTATACTAAATGTTTGGGCTACTGTTTTTGATAACACATACAATAGGTTTATAGAAAATCAACAAAAAAGTCAATTATATTTTCAGAATTTTTCAGAATTTTTTTTAAACGCTTTTAAGTCTATATCGATATTTTATTATTTCCCATATGATGGTGAAAAGTAAAAAAGCTTTACCATGTTATGTATAATAAATGCTGGAGTATAACAAATAAAAATTCCTTCTAGATTATTTTATCCCTTGAGTTATAGCCCTCGCACAAAAAAAGGTTGGAGACCCCTGGTATATAACTACATGATTTATAATTACAAGTTTGTGTAATTTGGGGTTACTATAGACATTTCATTATTTGTATTTTATGGCATTGTACATTTTTTGTTTTTATTTGAAGGCTGAGGCTTCATTATTAAACACAACCCCAATTATCATCATTGGTTTTGAGATGTTACTTGCTGTGAATACCTTGTCTGATAGGCTACAGTATTGTGGCATATAGTATCAGGACATCCTGACTAGTGTCTGTCCCACACGGCTAGAGGCGAATGGCCGGATGATGGGCCTATTTGGGAGAAAGTCCAGGGCTGTTTTTTAGCCCCAGTCCGTCCCTGCTCACACCACTGCTATGATGAATTAATAAAATCATCTCACATTAGTATGTCATCCCAGCACCAGTATACTTGACTTATACTGACAAAAAAGTCTAAGGGTCCTATTTTAACGATCTGAAACGCAAGTGTCAAAGCGCAAAACGCAAGTAACTTTGTGGGCGGGTCTTGGCGCTGTTGCTATTTTCCCGGCGGGATAAATGACTCTTGCGCCAGGCGCAAATCTAAAATGGGTTGGTCAGAAGAGCTTCATTATTCATAGGTGTGGTTTGGGCGTAACGTGAAATAAACCAATCAGAGCGTCATCTCACATTCCCTTTAAGAGCAGGCGCGCTTTTTCTAAAGCGGATTCCTATTATAACGGCGGATTTGCCAGGCGCGCGCCAGGAGCGGTTCACAGCCGAGGAGAGCAACGCTCTAGTCAGGGACGTTGGGGATGGAGAAACCCACCCAAATTAACTTCGGTTAAAAAGGCGTATGATAATTTGGGTAAATGTGTAAGCTAGATGTATGCTTTTATAATAAATTGTATATCTATCTATTTATCTATCTATCTATCTATCTATCTATCTATCTATCGTAATAATGTATGATTTGCAAAAATGAAAACTGCTGCTTCTGTGTAGATGAGAGAATCAAAGTGTATGCGCGTTGTGCACACGCTACATTGATTATGGCCAAGCATGCGCCCTTAAAACAGCATATGAATAACATGCGCAACGCGCCACTGACTTTATAATAGCATGAAGGAACGTTTGCGCCGGAACACGCCTCCTTTTTTGCGCTGAACCGCCCAGGGAGCGCAAGTTCATTCCCTAGTTTAGCGACGTGCTTCTGTGGAGGAAAAAACGCGCTTTGCGCGGGTGCAAAATAGGAATGATACATGCGTCGGTGTACAAAGTCAATTGGGCTGGGTGCAAGATAGGGCCCTAAGTATATTTGGCCTATACTTGTTGATCGAGATATACTTAAAAGTATAATTAAGTATTCTAAGTATTCTTGGCTTGTACTTGTGTTTACTATTTTGATTCAGTAGCTTATTAAATACTTTAAAAAAATAATAATATTACACACCGTCTTATAAACTAACATGTTCAGCTTTATATAGTAACAAACTTTCGGGTGGAATAGCTTATAGAGTAAATAAAATAAGTGTGGCGAGTGGCACTTTTTATTTTACCGGGAACGCCACCCGGGGAATTTCACCCCGAGAATAGAATTTGACTAACTCAATCGTTAAAGCCCCCAAAATACAGAAAGCACACAGGTTTGATTTATGCACTAAGCCAGAGATGTAGTTCTGTTTAAAAAAAATAATTTTATTCATACAATTACTAAAAACATCAGATATAAAATACCATACACATAACAATAAGGGAAATGAGTGCTGAGACCTTACCAGTGGAGTGACAGGGTCAAGAGGTGTGTGATATCAGAATGGATCCCCAACCACACGTGAACACACACACACAGTGGTAAAAACTCAAAATAAACAAAAGGGGAAAAACACAGCACACACGAAGAGACCACCAGGGACACCGACACCACCACCGTTGACACCACCACCACTTTCTCAGCACTATGGGAGAAAGAACATTCAATTATTGGGCGGAAAATAAATCACTAAACCAAAAATAAATGAACAACTCACTCTAAAGCAATCTAGGCAGCAAGGAGGACGCAATAGCTTCCTAGAGCTTAACAAAAAAAAAAAAAAAAAAATTAACAATAAATCCTAAAGTTTTCAACAAGAATAGAAATCTTATTTTTATCAAATTAAATCAAACAAAAGAAATACGAATTAATATAAAAATCACTTAATTATAAGCTAACAGATAAACCCATAGAAAAGTAACCAAAAAATAGGCAATCATACAGATTTAAAGAAATAAATAGAAGTCTTTATCAAAACTTTTACAAAAAAAAAAAAAATTACTTAAAGGGATAGTTCACTTTAAAATTAAATTTTGGTATGTTTTAGCTTACCTCAAGGGCATCCAAGATGTAGGTGTCTTTTTATCCGCAGTAGTTTCAATTTTGATATTTTTAGGTCAAACCGTTCTTGTCTCTCAGTCAGATAATGCAGGTCTGTGGTCACTGTCTCAAAGAGCATGCACAGAGTCCAAATTAAAACAATTCCCCATCATCCAAATTAAACAATTCCCCATCGTTTTCTCACACAAACCGCTCGTTTCGTGTCTTAGGCCATCAATGTGTACTTACGATGGGGAATTGTTTAATTTGGATGATGGGGAATTGTTTTAATTTGGACTCTGTGCATGCTCTTTGAGACAGTGACCACAGACCTGCATTATCTGACTGAGAGACAAGAACGGTTTGACCTTAAATATCAAAATTGAAACTACTGCGAATAAAAAGACACCTACATCTTGGATGCCCTTGAGGTAAGCTAAATCATACCAAAATTTAATTTCAAAGTGAACTATCCCTTTAATCATAACTTGACAAATAAACCCATAGACATAGACCCAAATCTCCACACACACAATTTAATAAGCACGGGCAAGCCATAGAGAGGCAAAGCTATCATCCGTGTCACAATAAGTCACATACAGCTCTGTCAGACACCCAGTTGGGCAACAAATCCTGGCGCTGGAAGGCACATGGAGGCGTTCAAAGCCTGGGGTGAGCTCATATACAACGCGATAAATAGTCTATGGTGAAAATAGACATCAATTGAACTTGAGACAAAACAGCAGCGTGGCAGCAAGAGGAGGGCTAGTGCAGATACCAGCACGAGCGAAGCAGTTTACCGCCCTGATGTACACAAATAAAATTCAGTAACAGTTTATGATTCAAAAAATACACACGCGATGCAAACTGATATAGCTTACATACATACCCCTCAGGAAGCCTCACACCAGTGCACCAAAAGTGCTGATAGTACAGCTACACAGAGCCTACAATAAAATGATCGATTAAATAAACAGTCAGAAAAATATCCAAAGAGGAGAAAAGATTATCAACCTACCAGCAGCAAAACTCAACCCGGTTCCGTTACAGGAAGGATCGGGTTTATGACAGGGAGACACTGCAAAGGAGACACTACACACTATAATGCCCATCCGAACACAAACGAGGCCTATAGATAACACAAATTAACCATACTGCATTACCTGTCGTTTAACTGTGACTGACAATCCAGACAAGACAATCCAGAGCGGAAATGCACATTTGGCAACAAGGAGTCAGTAGCTAAAGAGGGCAAACCCCCCTGCCTATAAAGCCTGCAGCTTAGTCCTGATTGGTCCAGAGGGAATGAGTATGATTAAACCCATTGCAACCAATCAACCTGCTACATAAGCATGGAAAATAAGTTTATTCAAGCGTTCTATTTGTAACGTCGGTGGTAGTTGATGGCGGAGACGACCCTTCGGGTGGCCACGGCGGAGAGGACTTTTCTGGTGGCCGTGGCGGAGAACACCCTTCGGGTGGCCGTGGCGGTGGCCGTGGCGGAGATGACCCTTCGGGCGGCCGTGGCGGAGACGATCCTTCGGGCGGCCGTGGTGGAGAAGACCCTTCGGGCGGCCGTGGCGGAGAGGACTTTTCTGGTGGCCGTGGCGGAGAACACCCTTCGGGTGGCCGTGGCGCTGGCCGTGGCGGAGACGACCCTTTGGGCGGCCGTGGCGCTGGCCGTGGCGGAGACGACCCTTCGGGCGGCCGTGGCGGAGAGGACTTTTCCGGTGGCCGTGGTGGAGACAATCCTTCGGGTGGCCACGGCGGAGAGGACTTTTCCGGTGGCCGTGGCGGAGACGACCCTTCGGGTGGCCACGGCGGAGAGGACTTTTCTGGTGGCCGTGGTGGAGACGATCCTTCGGGCGGCCATGGCGGAGAGGACTTTTCTGGTGGCCATGGCGGAGAGGACTTTTCTGGTGGCCATGGCGGAGAAGACCCTTCGGGTGGCCATGGCGGAGAGGACTTTTCTGGTGGCCATGGCGGAGAAGACCATTCGGGTGGCCGTGGCAGAGAGGACTTTTCCGGTGGCCGTGGTGGAGACGATCCTTCGGGTGGCCATGGCGGAGACGACCCTTCGAACGGCCGTGGTGGAGACGACCCTTCGGGCGGCCGTGGCGGAGACGACCCTTCGGGTGGCCGTGGCGGTGGCCGTGGCGGAGAAGACCCTTCGGGCGGCCGTGGCGGAGACGATCCTTCGGGCGGCCGTGGTGGAGAGGACTTTTCTGGTGGCCGTGGCGGAGAACACCCTTCGGGTGGCCGTGGCGGTGGCCGTGGCGGAGAAGACCCTTCGGGCGGCCGTGGCGGAGACGATCCTTCGGGCGGCCGTGGTGGAGAAGACCCTTCGGGTGGCCGTGGCGGAGAGGACTTTTCTGGTGGCCGTGGCGGAGAACACCCTTCGGGTGGCCGTGGCGCTGGCCGTGGCGGAGACGACCCTTTTGGCGGCCGTGGCGCTGGCCGTGGCGGAGACGACCCTTTGGGCGGCCGTGGCGGAGACGACCCTTCGGGCGGCCGTGGCGGAGAGGACTTTTCCGGTGGCCGTGGTGGAGACAATCCTTCGGGTGCCCACGGCGGAGAGGACTTTTCTGGTGGCCGTGGTGGAGACGATCCTTCGGGCGGCCATGGCGGAGAGGACTTTTCCGGTGGCCGTGGTGGAGACAATCCTTCGGGTGCCCACGGCGGAGAGGACTTTTCTGGTGGCCGTGGTGGAGACGATCCTTCGGGCGGCCATGGCGGAGAGGACTTTTCTGGTGGCCATGGCGGAGAGGACTTTTCTGGTGGCCATGGCGGAGAAGACCATTCGGGTGGCCGTGGCAGAGAGGACTTTTCCGGTGGCCGTGGTGGAGACGATCCTTCGGGTGGCCGTGGCAGAGACGACCCTTCGGGTGGCCACGGCGGAGACGACCCTTCGGGTGGCCGTGGCAGAGACGACCCTTCGGGTGGCCACGGCGGAGACGTATGGCCCCCCCAAAAAAAATTCTTGGGGAGAATGACGGCGTCAAGACTAGTGGTCGACCGATATATCGCCGAGGCCGATATATCGGCCGATATTTGGAATTTTTTAGATATCGGCATCGGCCGATAAATCTTTCCGTTTGGCCGATATATTTCAAAACAGTTTGTGACTGTGCATTCGCGCTTTTTTCCACTGACGCGAACAGAGCGAGCGTGAATGAACTGAATACACTCGCTCTGCTCCGCCCACAGCACCGTAAAACAAGCCACTCAGAAGTGAAGCAAACATCTGACAGACACAGTAAATGACCATTCGCATTCGCTTTCTAACCTGACTCTACATTGTGTTACACACAAAAACACTCCGGCGTGCAGCAGAGTCTATTCAAACAGTACCATGATATGTCAGATCCGCAGCCCAGCGGTAGCTCCAGTGGGGATCACAGATGTGATATAAACGAATTCAAACACAACTGAAAACATTTTACCTCACAAACAGTCAAAAATCCTGTGACTGGCTGTCCCTCAGATACGCGCGTTGTTCTCGGGTTACATTTAAACTAGACGCTGTTTTCCAACGGACTCGCGTGCACGGAAAAGCTGGGTCGCGTTCATTACAGATCAGTTGGTCGCGTGAGGTAGATGAGAAGAGAACACGATGTAATAATATTACATTTAAAAATAAATCCTTGAAAATGTTATTCACTATCTACTGTATTTATTTATCCATGATTGGCGTAATATCGTGTGTAGTATACATTTTCATATGTTCATGTATGTCATGCAAATACATGTGACGGCTTGCAACTTTTTAAAGAAACACACAAGCAAAACTAAACACATAAATCATTATTATTTAAATATACTTGAAGTAAAACAACCTTAAAAAAAGGTTGAACTATTTAAACTATTTTAAAGTAAATAGTGTAAATAAACTATGTGAGATTTATATTTAACTATGTTGTACATAAAATGTATGTAATCTCACATACTATTTTGTCATTATGAATATTCTTTAGATTGGTTCATTAATGATAAATGTTATTTGTTGTAACCTGCAGTAAGCAGCAGTAATTATTTATGTGACTGAAAAAATGACTGCTGCTTACTGCAGGTTACAAATAAATAGTTTTAGTTGCACTAAAACTTTATTTATTGAAGTGTTACCTTACCTTTTTGTTTACATTTTAATTTCTTAGTAAATATTTTTTATCGCAAAAAGAATTTTGCATAAATAGTATGTACAATAAATGTTCATTTAGTTTCACCAATATTCATGTCTCTCATTTACTGTATTCACATGTATTGTATCGGCCTCATATCGGCCAATCGGCCAGATTGCTTTCTCAATATCGGCATCGGCATCGGCCATTAAAAATCCCATATCGGTCGACCACTAGTCAAGACAAGCCTCTGGGATAGGCTCTGGAACAGGCTCAATGGAAAAATGCCATTCATGGTAAATGTTTGTAAGGGTGATTAGGGGATTTAAGGTGTTCTAATTTCGTTCATGCCACAATGTATTCTCCTGCTTTCCTCATCAGTCTTGTTGGGAATGTTGAGGCTGTTTCATCTGATTTAATACTAGTTAAATCATCGAATGATTTGTGGTTTGTAACAGAGAGGTTTCTGTCGAACTGAAACGCTCCCCACTGGTTGTCGCAACGCTGTTTAATAATAGTGTCCGGGACTGGGAGTAAACGCAACTATTTGTTGTTACTGTACTGACCGAGAAACCGCTTCAGATGATTCAGTGACGGAGCGGTCCGAATGAATCCAAATAGACCGTTACTGAACGGCTACTTTGATGCTCTCGACGGCAGCGGTGTGAACGCACAGTTATGCAAGCGCGTTTAGAAAGGATCGAACCAAAAGAATGATTCATTCACGAATGATTGGTATCGCTGGTTCAGTCAACATAAATTCGGGACACATATAATAACTGCTGAAATATTTTCTCAGGTCAATCGGAGCGAGTATCAAATTCAAACTAAATTAGTCGCACCGCCAGGAAAAGAGGAGGAGGAAGGTTGGTGCCGTCGGGCCAGATGGAGATGATTGGCGGGCCGCATTTGGCCCGTGGGCCGCCAATTGAATAGCCCGGATCTAGAGAGTCCAGAGAATTGTCCTAGACTGGTCTGGTTCCGATCGGGCGAAAAACCAGGGACTAGTTTGCAAAAGTAGGTTTAGGACACAATTCGACATAGCAGAAAACGTTTCCTGTAAGCCATTTCCTGTAAGCCAAGATATAGCCATTTTGTCCGCCTTGAGCCAGGGGTCAAAGTGGTGTAAGACACTTGAGTCTAGGTCAAATAGTCTAAGAGTTATGAGCGATTTTGTACTTTTGGTTGCTGTAGCGCCACCTATGGGCCAATCGGGGTCATACTCTGATAGGTTGTCCCCAAATTGAGGCCTACCATCTGGCCAGGTTTCACGTCTCTAGGCCTTACGGTTTGTCCTGCACGATGCGTTTTACAAATCCTTACAATTACAATAGGGTTTCAGCATTTCATGCTTGAACCCCTAATAAGAATGAAGGCTTTTTGCCAGTTATAGCGCCACCTATGGTCCGATCTCCATGAAACTCTGCATGCTTCTTTAGCATGTTATGTCACATATGCTCATCTCATTGTTGTAAAGTTTTGAGTTTTCCTTTAGGATTTATAGGCTTTTGAGTGTATTTTGCCACGGCCCTTTTCTAAATGACCCTGTTACAGCCAGCCAAATGCAAAAGTTTGCATTACAATAGGGTTTCAGCATTTCATGCTTGAACCCCTAAAAATACAATCACTCTATACATTTTTGGGGTCATATTGAGCCAAATGCACTGAGTGTAAACAGGAAACTAGAGACAAATGAGGAAAAGATGGTTCAGTCCTGTGTCTACTGGGAAACTTCCCACTAAAACTGTATAAGAATGTTTAGAGAATGTTATCCTTCCTTTTAGGAGAACATTCTGGGAACAAAAATACAATTATCTACAGAAAACATTACAAGAACAAAACATAATGCTCTCAAAACATTCATAGAACAACAACATTTCTATCTGGGATGAGCTCATATTGTCAAGTCAAGTCAAGTCACGTTCATTTATATAGCGCTTCTAACAATATTGATATCGAGATCATAGTATGAGCACAGTGACTGCGCTGTGAATAACAGAACTACAAATAACCTTTATCTTTTGTTTTGTTGTACTGGTGGTGTAAAGGAATACAAATATGCTCCTAGTGCATGTTTAATCATATTGTATTAAATGATTTGTTAATGCATTATTTTGTCATGACTTTTACTTGAGAGGGCCCTAATCATGATCAAATTCACTGTTAACTACTTCCCAAACTCAGCTCATGATTGATCATAAACTGACTGTCAAACACACAACAAGTGTTCAGCTCAGTGAAGTGATGTTGTGTGGTCAGAGAACAGAAGTACAGTATCATCACGCCTGTGTCTGGATGGAGAGTGAACTACTGATCCCAGCAAACCTTCCCTGAGTTTTGCTCCTTCCTTTGGGAACTGTTCCACAAATATTATTTGTGAGTTTTGAATTGTTATTTAGTATTTAGCTGTGCATAAGTCACAGTAGGGGGAGTTTGAAGGACAGAGAGAAACACAGAACAGATAAAGAGCTTTTAAGGTCAGTTATTAGTGTATTTCTACGGTTGAAGAGGAGGATCAACTAATCCTGTGCCGTCCAGTAATGTTTATGACAAAGCTGAAATCAAAAGTTCAAGATATGATGATATTACATTATTTAAATTTGTTTCAAAGTCAGAGTATTTCTTATTCCATCTTAAAGAGGCGTTTGATTTGGTTTATCTATAAATGTTAATGAATGCATTAACTATCAAACAGCAGAAAAAGACTGTATGATTTGAATCTTCTGCTTTGTATGCTGGTGGGGTTTATGTTTTATCATTTATTAATATCATAATGATCACTGAGATATACTGTGTTTCAGGAACCAGTGGAGTGACTAAGTTCATCAGTTCTGGTGAAAATGTCTCTCTGTCCTGTAATAAAGCTCTTTCTGACTGCAAATCAACTACATGGACCTACTATAAGAGACATTCGGGGAGAGTTAAACTGATTACTGGAGGGGTGAAGAATAAAGACACAGAGAGACATGAGAGACTGAGTCTGGAGTCTGACTGCTCTCTGAACATCAAGAACGTCACAGGAGAAGATTATGGATCATACACCTGTGAACAATATGTGAATGAACAACAAGGACCTGGTGCACGTGTTTATCTGCATGTTCTTCATGGTAAGTTTATGATTATGTGCTCAATTTAAAAAGGGCAAATTCTCCCTTTAAACTCAGATGATGATTGAAGAGTCTGTGATTTGTGTCTTGTGTTCAGTTTCAGTGTCTTCATCATCATCATCATCATCATCATCTTCATCCTCACAGACTGAGATCAGTCCAGGCCGCTCTGTGACTCTCTCCTGTCAGTTGTATTCATATGCTGGATACTCCTGTGATGATTGGGTCCGTTCTGTGGGAGTTGAGCTGTTGTGGGTGAATCAGACTGGTGTTGATCTGAAGACAGACTCCAGATATCAGATATTCTCATTACATCACTGTATCCTCACTCTGACTACAACACTCCTGAATGAAGATGACAACAGAGAGTGGAGATGTCAGCTTACTCGCAGAAATCAACTGGAGACCTCAGTCAGATACACTGTCAAGTATTCAGGTGAGAAAACACTCTTTTCTTACAGATTTGTGAAAACTTCCACAGATTGGCTCTACTCTTTCTGATGGCTTCATACGTTTTGGAGTTGTAAAATATTAGTGGTCAAAGTCATAAACTGCATAACAATCCTTATAATTCCCAATATTGGCCTCCTACATGGGTCATACATGATATATTGCATAAATCAGACGAGTGTATTAAAGCCTAGTATGACCCATGTAGGAGGTCGGCTTTAGGAATTATAAGGCTTATGTCCTTCATTCAAGCTGAAGGTTTATTTGCAGAAGCTCAACTGTGTTTCACTCTCATATAAACCAGGAATAAGTTATACAGTAACACAGTAATACAGTTATACAGTAATACAGGACAGTCTCTTCTCAACTACTGCCACTGTAAACTGTGATGATGAACACAAACTGCAGGTCATGATCGATATGAACATATGATGTTAATGTCCTACAGATGATGTGTCTGAACATTCATCTTCTGCAGATCCAGTCGCTTCACCAACACTGACTCCAGTCAGAAGCTCAAACTCTGAGAAGACATCAAGCCGAACTACAGCAGCAGCTCCTACACAAGGTTCATGATCACATGATCACTGTCACACATCATCAGTCTCTCGCTTCAGTGGTTTGATCAGTATAAATATATAATGTTTAGACATTAATCTCATCTGAACATTCATCTTCTGCAGCTCCAGTCGCTTCACCAACACTGATTCCAGTCAGAAGCTCAAACTCTGAGAAGACATCAAGCCGAAATGCAGCAGCAGCTCCTACACAAGGTTCATGATCACATGATCACTGTCACACATCATCAGTCTCTCGCTTCAGTGGTTTGCACTGGCTCTAACAGACTGGTTTATCATCACACATATTATCTACAAAAAAAGCTCTTTATTCAGGTTTGTTGAGTCAGGTTGAGTTTTGATACAAATGACCGGTCTTGTACAGTCTGTTGTCTGATGCAAAATAATCATAATATACAGCTAGTGTAACTCACACCACTGCTATGATGAATTAATAAAATCATCTCATTAGTATGTCATCCCAGCACCAGAACTGAGCGTCACACTGATACGGAGCTGCTCTAGACTACCCTTACCAAAAAGAAGTTTATTCAAGTGTGCTATTAGTATACTTCTTTTAAACTAAAAATAAGAAAGTATACTTTGTCTACTTTTTATGTACTTCTCAGAAATATACTTCAAATTCCACTTAAGTATACTTGACTTATACTGACAGAAAAGTCGAAGTATTGTTGTAAACTCAGAATCGAAGACCAGGAGACTTGGTTGTTTCTTCAGCAGGGATTCTTTATTGAGATCACGAGCTGTCGGTAGCTGCAGTCACCAAAGTCTGACGAATGTAACTTTACATGGTATTTTATAGGCATTCAGTGGGCAGTTCTTAAAATGTTGACCTTAGACACAGTCTTAGAAATGACCACTAAATCTAATCATCTAAAGACAATAGAGATAATTACCCCCGACTGTGATCATGTGATTGAGTCAAAAACAAATGGTACTCCAGACTTGTATCCACATCACATGGTCACAAGAACTAAAGTTATGTAAACATTCACACCTGGTTTGACTCTAAGTAGGAAGGTCAAAGACCAACTGCTGACTTGCAGCTGACTTCTAATCAGTGAATTGATGCCATCATGTTCACCTTGAATGCCCAATACAGTGTAGTTCACCTTAATTTTTCATGTGATATTATAAAGCATGTAGGATCAGCAGATCTTAAACATATTCTTAAATTTGTAATCCCACATTTCCCCCTTTGGGAGTTCTTAAAAAAACTCTCACATAATATACAAATTTAGACACTTAAAAGTTAATTCTTGTAACTGGTGTAAGTTACAGGCACATAGCAAGTTCATTCTTGTAACTTGTGTAAGTTACAGGCACGTTTAACTTATTCTGTGTTGTGTCCTTGATTTACATGAGTGTCATAGTTGTTCTCAAAACCATAACTCTTGACACCTGCGAAGCAGGGTTTAAAATATCATATAAACTATATGATTACACAGAAAACCATGTAGCATAAGAGTGGAAGTCTTGAAAGTCCATGGCGCCTGAATAGCTGTGAAGTCTGTTTCCTGTAGAGTCCATTTTCCATGTAGAGTCGCTCTGATGACTCGTCCCTCATGAGGTTTGTTCATGGAAATCTGAGGTGATGTTTTATACCAGGATGCCGCTTGTGAAGACATCATGGCATACACACATACCTGTAACACAATAAAACAAAGAAACAGCAGACCAGCAGTATTCATGCATGGACTTCATTCCTCCATAAGTCGCACATGTTCTGTGTTGATTTTCTGTAATTGCATGTTGACACAGAAACGAACATGTGATTAGGGTCCGTGAAGTCTCTGCTTTGTGTATTTTTCTTTTTTCTTTTATGGTTGGAACTCATTTTCTCGTGAACAAGTTTCTGAACCATGAAGAATTATCTTCAGTCATCTGGTGTTTAATTTTGTTGAATGATAAAGATTGTTTGTTGGTTAACCCGACATTAACCCGGTGCAGCACTCATGTAATGGTGCAGGCTTGTAGTCTTGATCATGTCGATGGATGACTGAAGGTTTTGTTTATGAGTCTCTGCATTGTGTATTTTTCTTCTGTGTTGGTTGGCTCGGCAGTGGGTCTAGTTGTTTTCTTGAGGTTGTGGCTTCATATGCAGGTGAGGAGGTCTTTGCATATGGGTCTCAGGAGAGGCATCAAGTGGTATCTGCACAGAGGAAGAAAGAAAACAAAAGACGACAGAGCAGTATTTGTCCAAACACTAGGGTTGTAGCAGTATTTGTTTAAACACTAGGCTTGTAGCGTTTTCAGAGTCTGCTGTTGTTGTTTCATCCTTTCCCTATTTCTTAATTGATTTGACACCTATGGACCAGTGAGGTAAGGATGGACTAAATGGGGAAAGGCCTATGAGGTAGTGTCTTCACCCTGGGTTCACCCCCGAAGCCTGTTGCGTTCAGTTCCTCCCAGGGCACCTCACTTGTCCGTGTGTCCTATCCTGTCCCTGTAGAAGGGGAAAAACTGTACAGTGTGTGAGAAAATTGGCACATTTCCATTCTCCAGTGAAACATCAGTCCTAATAGAAGATGGGGGTCTGACTGGAATATTTCTGTGGTATAACATTTACGGCTGTGAGTTGACTTAACCAGGGTCCCCCAAAGGGAGGCTGAGACAGTCAATTTCCTTTTGTTAAACAAAAATCAGTCTTTCATCTTTGTTGTTGTTTCTGGGGAAATTAAGCACTCACAGCCTAAATGGTTAACACATTATCAAGTTGCCCCACGAGTTTAATGAGGAGGCGAGGGGCTGCTTCAGAGTAGCAAGCCGGCTAAGCAAAAGCTGCGTAACCTTGTTAACTTCTTTAAAGTTCTTTTTGCTTTTCCTACACTCATTCATCCAATGGCCAGGTTTACCACAGTAATTACAGCTGCCCTCTCTCTTAGGACATTTGCATTTCTGTTTCTCTGAATTGACCTTAAAGGATGCTGCTGCAATTTTTACTCTTGCATTGACATCAGAGTCTCTTTCCCAAGTAGCTAACCTGTCCAAGTTGTTTTGCAGGGTTCTATTTGACCATGTAAGATCTAAGAAAGGCAATGCATTTCTATGTTCTGACAAAAGACCATCGGACCATGCGCGAACTAGAGGACCATTATGATCTAGCACCTTCTCTGAAGTGTCAGCAATCCCGCTGTAGGCTGCAGCGATCTGGCAAAATCTTTCTGTGTATTCACACACGGTTTCACCCTTCTTATGTACACATCTAATGATATTTGACCAGTCAACTTTTGGTCCAACAATGTTCGTTAACACTCTCAGAACTCGCTCTCTCAATTCATCTTTTCTGGCATTTTGAAACTCAGAATTGTTTACAGCACTTTCAAAATCATTGAATTCTGACTCAGTCAAAATCTGTGATATTAGCTGGGTGATTTCAGCTAGAGACATTTCTCACTCTCCTAAACTCAGAAAAATTTCTTTGCACTGATGGCAAACTTTCAGCAAGTCTCTCTATGTCTTTAGGACCTAAAGATGTTTTGGCAACAGTTTGTATTTGGACAACAGAAGAGTTGTGAGTAACACTTTCAGTTCCCTGAGATCTTCTCCTAGCCCCACAAACCTGCACTGAATCTACAGGCTCATCAGTTACTGATTGGATGGCTACATCTGTTTCAAAGAAAGCTTTTAAGTCAGGATAATTGTTATCAGGCTGACTAACTTCTTCCACATCAGTTTTTTCTGCATCTTTGTTGCGGTTTACTTTCTTAGTCACAGAAGATAATCTTGCACGGAGCTCTTTGATCTGTTTCTCTAGCTCTGAGTTGTGCTTAGACTGTTCTGTAGCTAGTGTTAAACAAAATTCTCTGTGACAACAGATAATGGCTTTCACATTGTTCTTGCGAATACTTGCTCCTAGTACCTTCTTACAATCTTCAATTGACCATTCTTTGTCTGGGTGAATGCCAAATTTCTTTGTCAAATTTAATCTGACTTCCTCAGTCACGATTGAATCCATGCATTCTCCTAACAAAGACTTAAACTCATTGTCTGTCCATAAAGGGGTAGCTAATCCACCTTTCTCCATTGTGGGAATCAGCCTAGCTTTCCTTCTAACCATTTTGTGACTTCCTTTGTTACTTCACAATCACAAAACACTAAAACTTCTCTCTACTGTCTACAACAGAGGGCACACTTGTTAACACTGCTTAACTATTGTTAACTTTCCAAATTACCAACACTTCACACTTAACCCTCTGGGGTCTAAGGTGTTTTTGGGGTCCTTGAGATGTTCTGACATGCCCTGACATTTTTGCTTTTTTCAGTTGCTTATAAACATATTAATGGCAAAGGTGTAAATTCACTCTATATAGCACAAACAGGGCTACCATCATATGTGAGCACCATGCATGTACATGTTTTCATTTTTGAGAGAATAATGTTTATGCATGGTTATTGAAAAAACTAAAAACTAAAGTTTCTGAAATAAGGCCATAAAACACATTCTAAATATGTGTCAATAAGACTTGTGACTAATTGATGTCATCGCCTAGGGTTTTTTCTTCAAAATGATGTGAAAATTATCCTGCCTAATCATTCACATAACACAATGCATTGATTTAAATTTTGCAAAACACTTTCTGTCTGGAAAGGCAATATGCGGAGTGGGCGTCAACAATCATGCATATTTAGTGGTTCGCACCTGGAGACAATGGGGCCCGCATACTTAATGAGCCATTCATTCAGGTGTGTCACAAGAAAGAATGCAAGAGCAACAGTTGGAAGCATCTCAATTTTTTTTTTATTTTTCCACAAATTGTGCTTGCAAATTGGCCTATAATATCAAAAGGAAAACATGTCTAGTAATTGTGCAGTTAATTCTCATACTGTATTTTCAGTTTTGGAATATTTATCCTCTCCCCAAATTTGTCACTAATAAAACACAATAAAAAATTATTTTAAAGAAAAGGCTTATATTTGCCTTTTATTAGTTTGTTTACATCTACCTTGTATTTTTTTTTTATTAAAAAGGTTACAATTACAACAACAATTCAAGTGTAATCTTTCTTTGTAAAAACTAAAGTATACATTTTATCATACATATTTCAAAGTTAAGGATTCATTACTTGAATATAGCCTAGGCTACATTGGAATAAACACTATAACTTATTATTTGATTATTTTTGACAAAACATACTATATTAAACATATGAGCAAAAATTGGCAAACAAAAGCTTATTTGAGGTGGCAGATATTTTACAGTAAAAATGTATAATCTATCCAAAACTAATCAATGAAATGTTGTCTTTCATATGTCTGTAACATAGTAACTTTCGTTTTTATTATAAGAAATATAAATGTTAATTTGCAGTTTAATACGTTGCTTATACAAATACATTTTATTTCAACATATTTCACTCGATTTTTACTCAGTAGCCTATAGCAATACAGTTTGCTAAAAGCGAAACATTCACAGACAGAAACGATTCAAATTTAAACCGTCTTTTGCCAGTTGTGGTAAACAGCGGCATCTCTGCCGTTCATTCATTCATTCATTCATGCACAGATACGCGCCGCACTTGAGAATGAAAAAAAAACTTACTACATTATTCCATAGCCTCGGATCTGTTGCTCCTCGTACTTCTGAGGTAAATTTTCCATTATAGTATTATTCCTCACAGCGCTGCGAGACTGTGTAAACAAGTACAATGATCTGATGTGTTTTCTCGAGCTGATATGGGGGCGTTCACAGTTTGCAGGATTGCCTCAGACATTTGCGTTTGAATAGCGTGCGCTCTCCGGGGCGGGGTCACATTACATCTGAATGAGCTCTAATTAGCTCGACTGGAATCGCTCTCTTTTAATACAGATTTCACAAGCTGAGAATATTTGTTTTTTATATAAATTACTTCATTTAAAAGAAGAGAATTCAAGCTTCATGCCTGTGTGTCTGTATGCCTGTTTGACTGAGTATTCGCTGAGTCATGGTTAATTTTCGGACGCGTTTCAGAATTGACTTCACTGACAGAGAGAAAGCAGAACTCACATCATGTTTATTTTTCTTTATTTGGCGAAAAGCACAACACTTTGTTTTTATTGTGAGTATACACAAAAATAATACACACTTAACAGGATCGTTTGATGTATAACACAAGCATATAAGATAAAAAGTAATTTTTTTAATTATTTTTTTCACTGATAAGGAAAAAAACGAGCCAATCGCGCCGGCGCGATAGCCGACCTCAGGGGGTTAACTTCCCTGCCGACAAGAACAGAGGATCAACAGAAATAACTAGCATGTAAAGCTAATTCTTCTCTGCCTAAAGCAAAGGATACAACATATTAGCACTTTATGCTAATCTTCCCTAACTTTATAAAGGATAAAACCTTCTCTAGCAAGAGGATGAAACACTTCCCTGGCAGAGGATAAACAATATTATCATGTAATGTTAATCTTCCCTGCCTGAAAACAGAGGATAAACTTCATCTCTAAAAGAGAACTTTAGAGGATAACTTAGTTAACAAACCCTGCAGCTGTCTGTTAACTCTTCTCCGATGGCTCAGAGGATAAACAAATTTGTACTGGTTTGCAACGGTTCTTTGAATGGAGTGAAACTCACCGAATCTTTTGTAGAGAAAGATTCCGTCTGGAAAAGTTCAGTCTTTGAGATTCTTTGTGCTTGAAGTTTCAAGATTCAGTCTGGAAAAGTTCATTCTTTGTTGAGCTTGAAGTTTCGAGATTCAGATCTTTGAGCTTGAAGTTCTTTGAGTTTCCTTTTTCTCCATCCGGGTCACGGCACCATCTGTTGTAAACTCAGAATCGAAGACCAGGAGACTTGGTTGTTTCTTCAGCAGGGATTCTTTATTGAGATCACGAGCTGTCAGTAGCTGCAGTCACCAAAGTCTGACTAATTTAACTTTACAGTATAGTTTTTATACATTTACAAGGAGGTGGGACTTTTGGAGGTGGAGACAAGTCAAACAAAGCAGAGGGATGATTCTTGATTCAATCAAGAATCAGCATAACACTATCATTCAAATGATCCAATCAGCCTGATAGCATCACCCATACCTTCACATGATCATAGCTTAACTTGGAGTCATGACACTGTTCAGGAGGTGTATACAGATACAAAGGTTAATGTCTGATGACTGGGTTGCTTGACTTAATCTTCTTTGAACTGTCATCATCTATGCCTCACATGAACATGAATTAAACATATTCCCACAGTATATTTGGCCTATACTTGTTGATCGAGATATACTTAAAAGTATAATTAAGTATTCTAAGTATTCTTGGCTTGTACTTGTGTTTACTATTTTGATTGAGTAGCTTATTAAATACTTTTTTTTAAATTATAATATTACACACCGTCTTATAAACTAACATGTTCAGCTTTATATAGTAACAAACTTTCGGGTGGAATAGCTTATAGAGTAAATTAAATAAGCATGAAAAGAAGTTTATTCAAGTGTTCTATTAGAATACTTCTTTTCAACTAAAAATAAGAAAGCATACTTTCAGTCTACATTTTATATACTTCTCAAAAATATACTTTATGTGCTTCTCAGAAATATACTTAATTACACTTAAGTGTACTTGACTTATACTGACAGAAAAGTCCAAGTATATTTGGCCTATACTAGTTTAATTATTCAAAGTATACTTGGCTTGTAGTTGTGTTAACTCTTTTTTTTCTCAACTATTTTGTTTAAAATGTTTCCTTTCTTTATGAAACTTACCGACATTCAAGTGTTGATAAAAAAGGATGCATGAAGCTAATAAAAGGTTTTTAAAATTAAAGTACAGTTATAAAAAATAACATTTGAACATAGTAGTATAGGCCTACTGCAAGTGCAAAAATTGTATATAAATAGTAAACTATAAGTATAATGTTAAGTTCACTTAAAGAAAACTTGTAGTATAAAACTACTAAACTTGAAGTATACTTTTTTTTCGTAAGGGTATAGCAGTTTGTAAAATAAATGCCTTGACATTGTGTAATCATATTGACAGTTGTAACATCAACTACAGCAACAGCACTGATTCCAGGTGTGTATGAAAGAACTACAGCAGCAGCTCCTACACGGTTCATGATCACATGATCACTGTCACACACATCAACCTTGAAGGATTCCTCAATATTTGTGCATTTGAATGTTTTCATACAGGAAATGTATATTTTAGATGCCATCAATAAATATATATTCCACATTTCAATGTTTCTGCAAACTTAGAAATGCAAGTGTGCTAGAACCTCACTTAACATGAATATCTATGAATGAATAAAGCATCAAATAGATTTATTTTTGGTGAATGGCGATAGTCATTCTCCTCCTGACAGCTTGAGAGTGAAGTAAGAAAATAATAGATGACAGACTCGTGCACATATTCATCATTTCTGTGATGTGAAGCTCCAGTATTATGTGATGATGATGATGTGTATATGCGGCATTATGTGTTGAACTGAACTAACAGACGTGATCCACAGATCCAGCTGATACAGCATCAGAAACTGGAGTCAGTGTGACTGCTGGATCATTATACAGAGGTACGACACGTTCATTTATACTGACAGCTTTATAACATTAAACTATCAGTCAGTCTGTAAATGCTTCATCAATAACTGTTGATAGTTGAATACCCTTGACTTCAGTCATGTACAGTTTCTCTTCTTCCTCTCATGTTTCCTGCAGTGATTGTGATTATTGTTGAGATCGCAGTGTTTGCTGCTCCTACTGTGATTCTTCTTCAGATCATCTGTGCAAGAAGAGCTGGTGAGTTTTGAGCCGCACACAATCTGATGATTCACACTCATCTGATCTGGAACAATCTGCAATCATGATAAAATCACATACGAGAGGTCAGTCAATGCTTTTATTTTGCAGGGAGGAAGGACTCGAAGCACCCAGAGGAAATAGAGATGCCGACAATATTAGAATAAAATACTGATGAGTTTAGAGCCAATCTGCAGCAATATTTACAATAGCAAAAACTTACAGAGGATTGTTCATTGTTTTATTTTCTTCTTCTCAGAAAACTGAGAAAATAGTGATACCAAAATTTTTTTGTTTTGTTTTATTTTTACAAATAAAAGGCCAGATTTTTTTTCATTAACATCCAGTGATCTCTGCATATGATAACAATGTGAGTCACAAGTGTAACCTCACAGTGTGCTCATATAATGGCCACAATGTGAGGTCACCCCAGCTAGAAATGTTATTGGACATGAACTTTATCGTTTAGACGTCAAATTTTGGTTGAAAATGAAAATTGGGTTGACGTGTTAGGCCGGCTACACACTGGCTGTGTGGCGTGTCCGTTTTTATTTTGGCTTCCATGTTAACAGGTTAGAGCTTGCACACTGCCTGCGTGAGACGCACGTCTCAGGTGCGGAAGAAAACGCGTGCATGTGCATGCTAGAAATATCGAATTGAACCAACACCTATTTTTCACACGACACGCAAGTGTGTTGGAAGCGTTTCCAGGCAAAATAGAATAGGAAAAGATGTTTATATGTCATTTTGACAGGAATACATATTAATAAATGATATTTTGATGTTTGAAAGTCTCTAGGTTTTGACATAAATGCAGATATATATATGTAATTTAAAAGAAAATAATAATAATTATCGATTTTCAAATATTGCACCTGTCAATACAGAATGGAATATTTTGCCGCAAAACTGCTGACGTTGTCTTTGCTGTATCGTCACCTAGCAGCAGCAGCGCCGCGTCAGACAGTCTGTTAATGCCAGTGTGTAGCTGGCCTAAAAAATTGATGTCAGGCTCCAACTTCATTAAACAACTACACAAACAGCATTACCAGCTTCACTTATTACTAACCAAATTTACTTTATTTCTGTCATATGTGTGGAAAAGTTCTTATTGAGATTAACAGAGGTTTAGATGTTGATGATTTATTGAAATTCATAGTTTGGTTTTATGTCATCATTATGGTGATCAGTGTTTGCTTAAGTTGTCCAGTTTTTCTCTGGCTGCTGGAACTGTGTGTTATGGCAAGAACAGTAAGAGAAAATGTGATCAGATGATGTCATCTACTTGATGATGATGATGTAAGGGATAATGTATAGGGAGGCGGTTGTTATAGCGAATAACAACCCCGACAGGCTGAACGGGACCCCGACGCGAAGCGTCAGGGTCTTGAATAGGGTGACCACCTGCTAATAAGCCCAAGGGGGGACAAGGGGTATGTTTCTGAGGGACAATGTGGGACACTGCCTGGCGCGGCGGTGCCCCCACCCCACGGGCAGACTCACTGATAGTGGTTTACCCATTTCTAGCACATACCACCTTACATGGTAATAATGCCCTATTCCCCTAAACATGAGTAATTGCTGATGTATGCTCATGAATAGGCCAACCAATGTGTATTTTTTTTCTAAATAAAGATTCATAATATTTTGAACATTCAATGAATTGACAGAATGTACTTCCACTTAAGATTTACTATTTAATTTTATTTATTTTTCATTACAATTTATTCACTTTAAATAAATTATAATATAAAATTATAGGATTAACAGGAATTGTAGTTGCTCAACACCACAGGAACAGTAAAAAAAAAAAGTATTTTAAAAAAATACGATTGACATCGTATTCCCCTCCATGTCCGATTGAGAAGGACGTTTTGCAAAGGTCACAAAAAGCCCTCTCGGTATCCCCCTCAACACCTTTCAGCCACAAATATTCATTTTCCCAGTCTTTCTTGTACCCACACCTTCGCTTTTTAATTGATGATGACGGTGCCTCTCAGTCTCTTTCTCGAATTTTTCGAATTGGAAAGCGCGCATCTAAAAGTTCCTTCCTTCCAAGTGTGTCTGGTATGCGCGTGCGTGCGCTGTCATGACAACAACGAAAAAGTTGACAACAACCTAGTCAGCAGTTCAACTGAGGGGTGGGTGTGGCAATGTGGCAACAATAGCGTGCTGAAATGTCAAGTAATGTTCGTTTGTCTGCTTGGGGCTCGAGGATATAGAGCGACCAACTTTTTTTGAGCAAGCATAGATTATGCGTGACACGGTCTCAATTTGCGGGACGCATGAATTGGGCTTCAAACGCTGTGCGCGCACGCGCTACGCGGGACGGGTGGTCACCCTAGTCTTGAATCAGCCTGAAGGGGTTGTTATTCGCTATAACAACCGCCTCCCTATACATTATCCCGCTTATTACATGGCTACCTACCAAATAAATAAATAAATAATTTGACACAAAATATTGATTTAAAAAGGAGTTTATTGATTTAAAAACGATTGTATTGCTTCCGCTAAAGAAAATAGTCCGTTCCGTCTCTACGGTTGCGTCCATAGCAACGCTTTGTTTTTCATGGCAACAGTCTGTTATACTTCGCATCGGTCTGTTATCAAGAAATAACAGACCGCATTCTACATTGGAATTCAACCAAGCCATGTAATAAACGATATAATCATCGTGTAGTGCTCTGATCAGCTGATCTCTTCTAAACTGTCATGTGTGTTATTAATTTCATATAATTCATTATAGTAATGTTTCTACAGTATGACATCCAAAAGTGTTTTAATAAAATAAACTGTATAATTGCTAATCAAGGTCTTCATGATTACTTCAACATCAAACTCTGAGAAGAAATCAAGCCGAACTACATCAGCAGCTTCTACACAAGGTTTCGAACTCCTGTCGACTGCCATCCCACTCTCCCCAGACATCATCCAGAAACCGAAAGTAGGATAAAGGGACCTTCTCGCATTTAGGAAAGACAGTTTCCTCCCATTGGGCCATGTATATATCTGCATAAGCTGGTGCAAACCTTTTTCCCATAGCCATCCCCTTAATCTGTAGATAGAAGTCCCCCTCGAACTCAAAATCATGACTCCAGATGAAAATTAGTCTGTACGGCTAAATCTGGCTCATTTACATTTGGACATTGTCATTAATGTTCATTAATGTGCATTGTCCCTTTTAAATAAAAATAAACAATCTCGCACTGCCTTTAATCCTAGGGGAGTCTCAATGTTATTATTAAGTCTCTCCACATCCAACGAGAACAAGAATGCATCAGGTGGCACTCTCAGACTTTTGATCTTTTCCAAGAAGTAATAGGTATCCCTAATGTAACTAAAATGCTTAGTAGATAAGGGATTCAAATAAAAGTCAATAAACTCTGCCACCCTGTGACTCTCACTTCCACAGTCCGAGACGATCGGACGACCGGGAGGCATGAAGGGGTTAGGCCATTTATCCCGAGGATTATGAACCTTAGGAAGTAAATAAAACCGCCTGGGCCTAGGCCTCACTTCCCCCAACAAATAATTCGCTTGTCGCTTACAAATGAAACCTGTCCAAATAATTTGCTTGTCGCTTACAAATGAAACCTGTCCTCAGTAAGGTATTCACTACTCTATCAATGCGGGGTACCGACTCCATAAAGATGGGGGCCGACAACTTGGAATAAAAGGACTCGTCTGTTAATTGTCTCAGTCCCTCCTGCACATAACGTGCCCTATCCATAATTACCACCGCACTTCCCTTATCTGCAGGTTTAATCACAACATCCCGGCTGCGAGCTAATTCCTCTAACGCTTCCACTTCCTCCGGGGGTAAGATAGGTCTCGGGGCCTGTGCTCCGGATAAGGTTTCCTGGACCCCTTCCAAGTTCCTCTCAAAGAAATACCATACTTCCCCGGGCAATTTCTGGGGCGGTGGTACCCACCCCGATCTCTCGCAAAACGGTCGGCTTTGGATGTCAATATCAGTACTCGGACCGAAATACACCGTCCTTTTGATTTTGTCATGAAACTGACCCAGATCTGCTAGCAACGGGCTTCTGTCAACCTTTTTCACTAAATGAGAAGGGATAAACGATAAACCCCATCCAGTAACCTAACCTGTGCCAGTGTGAAATGAAAACACTGAGACAAGTTTATGACAGAACCCATTTTATTTACATCAAAGTCAGGACCCTGATGGGAAGGCCCCTTTAACAGTTTAAATGGCCCAGCCAATGCTGTAGCATCGCTCGGGCCGTTGCTTGGGTCCAGTGGATCTTGTCTGCCTCCACTTTGAACCGGTCAGCAGGCAGGAGGGGAATGCAACACTCCGCTCCAAAAGTGATGTCATTCAGCCCCTTAAGATTTTTAACCTGCTGTTCTGGCAGGGTGGACTCGAAATTAATCAGCGGGATATAAATCACCGCGTTGGGAAATGTCCCAACTGCCGCCTCATGAAGCCGCTCCACACACTTCCTCAAAGCGACCAGGCTACTCTGGCTCCGGTCATTCAAGCCGAACGCCAGCACTACCTGCCTGATCATCCGGGACACCGGGGTCTTGAGCTCAATGAGGCTGTAGGCTTGTGCCAAGTTAGCCCCCGGAAAGCTATGTACTTCTACCTCCCGGTTACCTATTTCAGGAATTCGGCTCAAATCGGAATCCCCCACGATCAAGATAGATCTCTCCGGGGCCTGGCCCCATGATCTATATTTATCCCCAACCACCTCGTGCCTAACATTGCCGCTCTTCCCCACCGGTGCAGGGATTTCCTTGGTCTCTGGGATCTCTGGCCCCTTCTTCTTAACAACCTCCTGGGGGACCACCGGTTCAGCCAGTCCGAGTCCGAACCCTCCTCCACCTCCATGGGTTCTGGTTTCTCAACCTCCTTCAACCCCGGACACTCTACCGGAGTCAAAGTTGGCAGGACACCAACTGCCCTGCTCCTACTGGGGCCCAGTCCCTTACTGGCCTTCCCCAACTTCGGGGTCTCCACCCTGAGGCAGATATCTTCCAGCTCCTCTTCCAAGCTGTACCCCGGACTTTCCCCTAAGTCCGAGACCTTCTGTGGGACACCATCCCCCTTAGATGCCACAGCCGAAGACCCCTTGGCCGGCTGACTCTCCACGACCGGCTGGGGCCGCTTCACTGCAGCCTTCCGGCTACCCTCAGGGACCACTGCCGTCTCCCCAACCACTCTCCTACTCCCATGCGCCTCTTCTTCTCCCTCCCGTACTTCAACCTCTTCCCCCGATGGAGAAAAAGGTGGCCTGGCCTGAAACCGTACGGCCCTACTCCTCGGGGCCCGGCTTGACCCCTCTCCCCCGTCATCTCCCTCTCCTTGGGCCATGAGTCGGGCGACCACTGTTGAGGCCCGCCGAATGGTGACCTCCCTGAGGCTCTCAACACCACGACGGGTCCACTTGATTGCGATCTCCCAAGACTCCTTCCAGCGCACTCTGGAGGCATGGGAGTCCGCCTGGCTAGCTTCCTGCAGGGCCCTTTCATAGTGATCCTCCAGGATGTCTGTCCCGGTCTGCAGCCAATTCTTGGCATTCCCAAATATTAGGTTAGAGTTAACGCCCCCTCAGGGTTAGGGGTTAGGGTTAACGCCCCTCAGGGTTAGGGGTTAGAGGTTAGGGATAACGCGCCTCAGGCCGCAGTTCTTCTGGTGCGTGTTCGTGACACATTAACTGACTCTCATCCATGGATGGTCCTCCATTATCTCCTGCACAGACAATTATATGAAATAAAATCAGAATAATTTACGATTTCTTAAAAAAGAAATAATAAATAAATGTACAAAAAAATAAATAAATGTACAAATACATAGGGAAATAAATACAAATGAATGCATTACAATTAAGCAAATATACAAATAAAAAACAAAGTAAAACAAAATATAGTTATAAATACATACAGAAAAATATATATATTTCACTATTATTAAACGTATTGATTTATATATATTTTTTTGTTTGTAAAGTTTAATCTTTCATAAACAACAGGATACACAAATAACTTATTTATATTTACAGCAAAAAAGATGGATAAATGAACCAAACTACTAAAAACAGGAAACGCCATTCAATCAAATGTACGTAAATTTTCTTTGGTTTTGTCCAATGAAAAAGCGTTATTTGTAAATATGCATCAGCATCTCACACCAGTCTGTCACTAAAGTCAGCTTTATATCCTGTAGATGTGCAGCTTCAGACTGTAATGCAGTGGGTCAGAGTTCACCGAACACGGCTTTCTTACTCACCCAGAAGATGTTGTTACGCCTGCCCTCTAAAGCTAATACACTCTCATCTTTGATCTAGTCAAGGTAGTGCTGTCACGGTAGAGGAGTTTCTCATTTATATATAATGCATTGACACAAGTCACCTAAATTTATGTGGGAAAAACATAATTTGCTGAAAAGCGAATACTTTACACCCTTGTCTTCTGAACAGACGATTAGCACTGACCCGAGTCCCTGTGTGAGGAGCAGATCTCAGTGTATCAGCAGCACACAGTGTTCAATAGTGTCGTGTGGAGGGTCTTGTGGCAGGACTCTACATATAAAGAAAGGCAAAGAGGGAAAACACAAGAATGAGAAAAATATTCAAACAAATCTGAAACGCATTCAATTTTGAGTTATTTTTTATCATCACTGCAATACATATTTTGTTATTTTGATTAGATAATAATCAAGCGCTCTAAAACAGAAGCAAATAAAATGAGAAACTAACATGTAATCTACATGTATGTGATGTCAGTGCTCTGGGCTTCGCGTAGATATGTAATGCGTAGATATTCAAAGATTGCCATATTTAAGGATGACTGGATTTATATGGAATGGAAACACTGTACAATAAGATCCCATTTGTAACATTAACTAAGGTTAATAAATGTTGTAGAACTATTGCTCATTGCTAGTTTGTTCATTTTAAAATTTACTAATACATTTTTTAATTGAGTTAAATTTGTCTTTTATTTTATCTACACTATGACTATTGTATTGCTAAAATATTAATAAATGCTGTAAAAATGTAAATTGCAAAATGCAAACACATCCGTGTTAACAAGTGGGACTTGCAAAGTGTTAGCTATGAAGTTTACGTACATGTTTCTAGGTCACACCAACATTTGAGAGATTTTTTGCTGCACTGCTCAATGGCTTATAGCACTACCAATATGAAGAAGAGAATAAAAAAAAAAAAAAAAAGTAAATCAGGAAAATTTCAGGAAACCCTGAACTCCAATCAAGAGCTGAGCCCAGTGGTCACCAGTGACTAACACACACTCCAGCACATGTACCCACTGGAAAGGACACAGCTAGTGTAATTATAGACTACCTACTTCATCATTGCTGATTCTTCTTTAAGGCGAGACACGGCAGGCAAAAACATCGGGGTTTTTTACTGTTCAATTGTGAGATTTTTGGATATTTGTCTTCAATAACATGTCTTCTTTCAGACTTGTGGTGAAAAAAGTCAGAAATACACATTTAGGTGTTTATTTTACTACACTTTGTCTGTTTGCGTCTGTAGATTTCTCATAAATTCAACAAAAGTTGGCATTGTAAATCCTCCCGCTGCTCCAGAATCGCTGTCCGCTCCCTGTCATCACACACACCGTTAGAAAGCTCTCTCTCTCCTGTACAATCCTGTCAGATCCAAATATGGTCATTTCCTTTTTATCAGCAGCCAATCGTGAAAGTAAAAGGGCTGAATGCGCAATCTCATTGGCTGATGATAAATCTTTAAAGCCCGTTTTCTCAAAATGACTTTTCTCTCATACTCCAAGTCTGAAATCTCCACTTCAGTCGCACTGATATACACCAAACCTTCCAGTCTTGTGCCTAGTTATATCATGAAGACATTTACAGAGGGACTTGTAAATATATTATTCCTAGCCTGATTTATATAACATTTTATTCCAAAAAACATGACGAAAATAATTTTTTTAAGGCTATTGACAGTATATTCTGATTTACAGGATAACAAAAGTAGATATCCACAAATCCCCCTGTCATTTTTTTCCCATCTAATATGTGAACACAATGGAAAAACATTTTTTAACCTGGCTTTATCCAAAACTCAGATTTCGTTTTTTAAAATATATGCAAATTAGTGCATATTTAATTAGAAATTGCCTAATTTGCATATTTAAACATTACATTTCAGAAAACTTGTACTACATGTTTTTCTCATCTTAATGTAGGTAATCAACTGGGAAAGTTTCTCTGTGATATCTGCTAGTTACAAATGTTACCCTCTTCACCTGTAGTGTCTCGCCTTAAACTGAAATCTGTCCCAGAACTCACTGGGCTCTGACAAGCCCCAGATTACTGACAGTGCCACAGTAGCATTGGTAGCTGACAATGGCCACTAGTGTGTGTAACTGTTTGATAGCAGTGCTCAAGAACAATCCAAGAATAATTCTTACATGCATCGCGGTGCGGACGCGGACGACTCTGAATCGATTCACAAATGTCAAAAATTGATTTTCTAAAAAAAAAACTCTTGCCTGTCTTCAAAACTTGAGAGCCCTGTATATATATTAGATGTTTCCGTTGCCCACTGTGCCATATTCATGTCATATTTACTGTGCTGGAAGTGAAATTAGCGTTACCTTGTTTTTTAATAAATTATGACAGAGTTTTCATTCTTGGGTAAATTATCCCTTTAACTCGTGTGTGTGACAATACTGTAATGATCTGTATTTAGAAGATGTCTCAAGATAAAGCAGTGTGAAACAACACAATATCTGTGTGTGTGTTAAACTGAGACTTTACGTTTGGCCCGTGGTGTTTCGTCTGGCGTCTCTCTCCTTCTGGCTTCGGCACTGTGACATTCTTCTGTGGCCGGCAGCAAAACACAGCCTGCAAGAAATATACAATAAAAATGTATATCTTAGCTAAAGAGCAGAACTTAACTTTTCTGTTATGTGAAATGTGTTGTAAATACTGATCTATATACTGCCGTGCAAAGGCAAAAGACCTTAACTTCAATTTTGGTCAAAATGAGTTATTGCCATTTTTGGAACAATGGACATCAGTTTTATCATGTGGAAAAATATCTTGAGTCAATTTTGTTCTTTTCTGCTAAAAATAAGATGTTGTTTTTGCCATAACTTCCAAAAGCAGAGGGAAAGCAAAGGCAGAAGCCCTTAACATCAGTTACGGTCTTTTAGCTTTGTTCCGCTGCACTCTAGAATGCTGGAATCAAGTTACAGTTGGAGTTAAGGCACTCTGCCTTTGTTTTACCAACGTTAAATGTTTGCCGCGCTGAAGTTACAGCGCAACGTTAATGCCTATATGTAATTGAAGCACTTTTGCCACACCCATTAAATAAATACAGTGAAAATAAAATTGTTGCAGTGGTTGTTTCTTAACTTTATCTAGCAATAAGAATGGCCTATCCTCGCGGGAAAATGATGGTGGAGATGGCTTTGAAACGCAAACACCAAGATCAAGGTAAGGATGATATGGATAAATGAAGATATTTTTTTTTAGATATACAATTTACTTCAGATTTTGTGACATTCAGCTAGGATACGGGTAGCCTAGTTAGCTAGCTAGTGATGCAAACTTGGGCTAAGAAAGGCTACTAGACACACAAAACACAACTATTCCTGATCCAAAAATAGCCTAATGTTACATGATAGATGGTGTGTCAGCTGTAAGACACCATAAATCAAAGCCTGGATACTATCCAGTCAATCTGACAGTCCGTGCACTCACTGACAGAAAACAACGCCAGCGAGTGGGTTGGGGACGCCTCACGATAAGGGGAGGAGAAAACATTGCCACGCAAACAAACAAACCCAGCAGATATAACTTAGATTGCAGCTTACCTTTTTTTAACATGGTCAAACTCAAAATCCATGGAAAACGACATCCACTGAGAAGACAATCCATTGTTTAAATCCATCATGTGCCGGCTGGCTAACCTAATCTATCAAAGTGCAAGTTGACATTTTAAGTGTCGCTGTGGGTAGGCTATTAGTAGGGTCACCAGACGTCCGGTTAAACAGTTAAAATTAGGGTGACCAAACGTCCTGTTTTCCCAGAACATGTCCTGTTATCACGTCTTGTCCTGGCCGTCGTGGCTGTTTTTTTTTTTTTTTATAAAGTGATGAAAATGTCCTGGTTTTAATCTAATCAGCGCGTTCCTCAATCCGCAACGGCAAGCAGAGAGCACGTCAGAATGAGGCCTCTGTGTGTGTGTGTGTGTGTGTGTGTGTGTTCGTTCATCTCAGCCTCATTGGTAGGCGAATCAAAGTAGGCGGACTTTATATTCACAAAAACTATTTTTATAAGTTTTTTATTTTATTTTTATTTTTACCTATGGCCATGAAAAAAAATATGTCATGTAAAAGGTGTTAAAAGCTAAAAAAAAAAATTGTATTCTATTGTTGAGGGCCAAACTTGGATGGAAAGGATGTATTGCTTTATGTATTAAAGTACAATAACATAGTTGCAAGGTTGTGAATGCATTTGTCAAGTATTTTTGATGCATTCACCCGCAAACCATGCCCCCACCCCTTAACCACGCCCCCGTCCTCTTTTCTGAAAACTAAAATTTGGTCACCCTAGTTAAAATGCTGACAGATAAACGATGTAAAAGTGTGACTATTGTAGAGGATTCCAACAGCGGGACGTACAACAGTCTGCCGCTAAAGCTATGAGCAAAAAGACACAAACTAGCTAGCACTTGGTCACTCACTGAATTGTGTACTTCTAAAGAATATTTATCAGATATAAAAATACCATCTTGTCTATAATGATATTCATTAGCTGCATGTGTCTAATTAATTTTCTTTTCTACATTTCAGTTTCTTCCGAGTCCTTTCCTGGGGTTAATGCACAAAATGCAGAGAGCATGCCCCCCGCGAAACTAGATGCAAAGGAGTGGACAATTCTCCACACTTATCTAGACATCAGCGGATTCAGTGATGATCTGTTTTGTGGAGCAGATGAGCTGTTCACCACGAGCACACCAGACCCCACTCCTCTGCCACTAATGACACCAGAGCCTGTGATTGCCTATGTCACGGCCCCAGACCCAGTTCTTCCACCAGTCACACCACTGCCTGTCCTTGTTCCAAACGGTCAAGCACACTCTCCTGCTCCTCCATCAGAGCCCACAAATAGACCACCAATGAGGGGACCATGTGGAGCTAAATGCCGACGGCAGTGCTCTGGAAAATTTTCAGAAGACAGGCGGCAAGAAATCTGGTCCGAGTACTGGAATATGAGGTATGCACAGAAACGGGGCTTTATCTTTGCCTCAGTCAGCCAGGTTCCAACAGAAAAGGTCTGTGCCAATGCCAGTCGGCAGCGGAGTAGGTCATTTGTCTACAGGCTGCAGGATACCCACAAGACCCTGCAGCAGGTATGCAAACTATTCTATCTTTCCACACTAGGCTATCATCCCACCAATGATAGCCTAGTTCTCTCAGTCATGGGCAAAGCAATAACAACTGCTCTAGCTCCACCCAGCGACATGAGAGGGAGACACGAGCCTGCCAACAAGCTGGACTTGCAACCACTGATTGACCACATAGAATCCTTCCACCCGTCAGTCAGTCACTACCGGAGGGAGCATGCACCATTCCGGCGCTATCTCCCAAGTGATGTCACGGTCAAGCTTATGTTTGCCGACTTCATTGAAAAAGGTAACCGCTGCTCTTATGAGACTTACCGTAAAACAGTGAAGTCCAAGAACATAAGCTTTACCAAGCTTGGAGAAGAGGAGTGCGAGGAGTGTTTGCTCCAGGACCAGCATGTGAGGTCTGATCACCAGGGGGAGGCTGCAGAAAATTGCCCTCAGTGCGAGAGGTGGCATAAACACCAAACTGAAGCAGCTGAGACCCGACTGCACTACAGGTCGGATGCAGACAAGGACTGGCCTGATGACACATCTGTCAGAAGCGTTGACCTGCAGAAAGTCATCATGCTCCCACGCATGCCAGGTGTGAAGTCGGCAGTGTTCACCCGACGAATATCCACATACCATGAGACCTTCGCGTCAGTGGGCAAAAAACAAAACAAAAGAAAAACCATCTCTGTTGTCTGGCATGAGGGAATTGCAGGGCGGAATGCCAAAGAAATCACATCGGCGTATGCAGCAGCACTAGAAAAAGAGCGCGACATCAGGCATGTAATATACTGGGTGGATAATTGTAGTGCCCAAAATAAAAACTGGTGTCTGTTTACTTCACTGCTGACATTGGTTAATTCTGAAACCATATCAGCTGAAGATGTCACTTTAAAGTTTTTCGAGCCGGGACACACCTTCATGAGTGCTGACAGCTTCCACCATGGTGTGGAACAAGAAATGAGGCACAGACCTGGAGGAGTTGTTTTTGATTTTGATGACTTTTTGTCAGTGGTGGCCAATTCCAACTCTAGGAAAGTGGAGGTGGTGGAGTTGAAGAGCGATGACATCAGGGCATGGATGGATGGCCATTCTGCAGCCAAGACTATAAAAATGCCCAGGCTGGCTGAAATCAAAGTGGTGCAACTGCGACGTGGGTCAAGGTCCATGTTCGTGAAGAAATCCCATGGGGAGGAGGACTTCATAGAGCTGGACTTCCTGCAAAAGAAGTTCATTCCCTTTGTACCAACCACCTTGAGGCAGCAAGACTGGGGTGTGGAGGAGGCCAAGAAGACGGAGATCCTAAAGAATCTTGTTCCCCTCATGCCTCCTACCAGGAAGTTTTTCTGGAGCTCCTTGGCAGTCAGAAACCTCAATGAGGTTGAAGAACAGGGATAAATTAAGCCCCTCTGCGGACTGATTTCCGGACTCTTGTGATCTCTCTCTCTCTCTCTCTCTCTCTCTCTCTCTCTCTCTCTCTCTCTTTCTCTTTCTCTCTCTCTCTCTCTCTCTCTCTCTCTCTCTCTCTCTGTGCGCATGTGCGGAGTGAGTGTGGAAGGAGCCGGTTGTTGGGAGTGAAAGCGTTCCTCTGTTTGAGTGAGTTTTCTTTACTTTTTATTTTTCCTTCTTTTTTTTCATTTATAGTTATAGATAATAGTTTAGTTTAGCTTTCCCCTGACTTCGGTCAGAGAGTGGGGATAATGGGGTCGAAAACGGGGGATCTCTCACAGTTAACCATCAAACATGGTTGTAAGTGTATGCCTGAGGCCGCGGTGTCAGTGGAGGATTGCCTGATAGCTGTGAGTGCAGCGATCGGTGGTGCAAACATTAAATCTACCTCCCGTATGAATAAAGCCATTGTGTTCTTTCTTAGTGAAAGCCAAATGGTGGACGAATTGATTGAAACTGGTTTGGTAATCAATGACATTTTTGTGCCTGTTTTGCCTTTGTCAAGCCCGGCCAAGAAAGTTATTTTATCAAACATACCGCCGTTTGTTAAAAACGAAAAATTAGAACAAATACTCCAGAGGTATGGTAAACTAGTGAGTGCTATTAAAATGATCCCTCTTGGATGTAAAAATCCCGAGATTAGACATGTAATGTCTTTCCGGCGTCAGGTTTTAATGATTTTAAACTCTCAGAGTGATCCATTAAATCTGTCAGTGAAATTAAGCATCGATGGCAAAGATTACACTGTTTTTATTAGTTCAGAATCAATGAAATGCTTTGTGTGCGGTGAGTTTGGACATGTCAGACAAACTTGTCCGAGGCGAGACAGGCCAGCTCCGGCTGCAGGAGCGGAGAACAGCGAGAGGGCGGCCGGTGCGGATGTTGCTGCGACAGCTGTGGCGTCAGAACCGCAGTTGGACGGAGCGATCTCTGCGCCCGGTGACTTGCCCGAGGGGAGACCGGTGCCAGGGGCCTCTGGAGACGGCCTGGTTGAGGCTGTTGAGGAGGAGACCGGCCCGAGTCATGTTCCCGCTGTAACGCAGGCAGAGACGAGTCTGGGACAGGTGTGTTTGCAGGCAATGTCTGAAAATAATTTGATTTCTGAAGGAAAACAAACGCAGTCTGATGAGATTGAGAATGATACAATTAAAGTTGCCGATGATTCATTAAAATTGAGAAAAGATGATATTTTATCTCAAGAATCTGTGGATTTAATGGATGACTCTGACAATGAACACGATTATACAGAGATAATGGGAAATAACGCGGAGGATTCGGAGCTCGTCGCTGGAGGTAAGACAAAACTTTATTCGTTTCAGCAGATTAATCATTTTTTGGATACAACTAAAGGACACCGTAAACCGAAAATTGAGGTATTTTTTCCTGACGTAAAATTGTTTTTGTTGTCCGGTACCATGGCGATGAGAAAAGCTTCCTTGGAAGAGCTTGACAAACCCAAACGGTACCGTCTTAAAAAGCTTCTTAGCAATGTTAGAAGTTCTTTGACTTTACAAGGTAAAAAATGAATATATTTTGGTTACCTAAAAACTTTTGTCGATTAGTTGTATTGTGTGTTTTTTTTATACTAATTTTCATGGCACCTTTGAGGATTTGTTCATTGAACGTTAACGGGTGTCGTGATGCTATGAAAAGGGCTAGTCTTTTTGATTATATAGTGATGAAAAGCGCTAGTGTGGTTTTTCTACAGGAAACGCACACAGATGAGAACAATAAGATACAGTGGCTGAGCGAATGGAAGGGTCAGGCTATATTGAGTCACGGCTCTAGTGTCAGTGCAGGGGTGGCTGTTCTGCTGACACCTGAATATAAAGAGCAACCTGTTAGTGTGTTTGAACTCGTTTCTGGTCGTTTACTGAGAGTTGATGTAACTGTTCAGGGTAATAATTTTTCTTTTGTCAATATATATGCACCGAATATTGGGTCAGAACGTGTTATTTTTTTTTAAAAACTTAAAACTGCTCTATGTGACATTTCTCATGATAGGACCATTGTTCTGGCAGGAGATTTTAACTGCACTTTAAGTCATATTTTAGATAGGAATCATGAAGAGCCCCACAGTCAATCTGCTGACGAGCTTCGGTCTTTAATTGTTTACCACAATCTTATAGACGTTTGGAGAGAATCTTTTCCTCAGGTCAGGCAATACACCTGGGTGAAAATAAATTCTAATATGGTATCTGGGGCTAGGTTGGACAGGATCTATGTACAAAAAAGCAAAAGAGATCACTTTTATAATAGCTGTATATTTCCTACTGCTTTGTCTGATCACCATTTTTTATCTATTGATGTCTTTACTGCAGAGAGCACGTGTAAGAATTTTTTTTGGAAATTTAATAACAGACTATTATTAGATCAGAATTTTGTGCACTCTTTCACTCATTTCTGGGAGATCTGGAGAGAGAGTAAAACACAGTATAAGTCCCTGAGTCAGTGGTGGGATATTGGCAAGACTCAAATTAAATTGTTTTGCCAGAGTTACTCTTCTTTTTTTATATTTTTTTTTTATTGGAATATGCAAGATGTACATAAATTGGGATCACAAACAGGGAAAACAAATAAACAAACAAACAAACAAACAAAACAAAGCCAATACAGTCAGGAACTGACAGGTGTGTGCGTTTGTGTGTGTGCGTGCGTGCATGTGTGCATGTAAAGGTAACTGGGTGGACGTGTCACAGTACATACTTTGAAAAACAAGAGATAGAGAGAGAAAAAAACAACAACAAAAAACTATATATATATTAAAATATACATACATAAACATGGTTACTCTTCTTACAATAAAAGTCTTCTGGGCAAGAAGATGGAACAGCTTGAACAGGATATACTTCTACTTAATTTTGAAGGGGACAGTGACACTGAGTCTTTGAAACAGAATAAATTTCTTTTGCGGAATCTACTGGAGGAAAGAGCCCAGGAGACGCTGATTCGTGCAAGATTTGTATCTTTCAATAGCATGGACTCTCCTACTTCGTTCTTTTTTAATTTAGAGAAGAAGACTGTGGATAAGAAGATTTTAGGCTGTTTGAAACTTCCAGAGGGGAGGAAAGTTACTGATGGTCATGGGATTATTTCTTACGCACTATCTTTTTATGAGGATCTCTACAGAGCTGAATCTTGCGATGATGAGATGGCTGAACTTCTCTTTAAGGATTTACCTCAGCTTTCAGAAGGAGAGAAAACCAAGCTTGATAAACTATTGACTTTTGATGAACTATCTGTTGCTGTTAATGAACTGAGTTCTGGCAAAGCTCCGGGATTGGATGGACTTAATGCAGAGTTTTATAAACATTTCTGGCCAGTCATCGGAAAGGATTTGTTTTCTGTTTTCATGGAGAGTTTTAATAGAGGTACACTTCCTTTGAGTTTACTAAGAGCTGTGGTCACCCTATTACCTAAAAAGGGTGATCTTGAAGATATTAGATGCTGGCGTCCGGTCTCATTACTCGGAGTAGACTATAAGATTTTTTCGAAGTCTTTAACTAACAGAGTTAAATTGTACATTTCCTCAGTGATTCATCCGGATCAGTCATATTGCATTCCAGGAAGGACTATTTTTGATAACCTTTTTTTGATTCGAGACCTGATTTCTTTTGCAAAGATACAGAATTTTGACATTGGTTTTGTGTCTTTGGATCAGGAGAAAGCATTTGATCGGGTCGATCATGGTTTCCTGGTTAAGTGCCTTGAGGCTTTTGGATTTGGTCCATCTATTATTGCCTATATTAAACTGTTGTATACTGACACATACAGCATGCTGAAAATTAATGGTACCATTACAAGACCTTTCAGAGTAAGCAGAGGCATAAGGCAGGGGTGTGGACTATCAGGAATCCTGTATGCAATTGCAATTGAACCTTTTTTGGTCGCACTGAGAAACAAGCTGGGTGGCATATCAACAGTGTGTCCATCCACCTCAGACCCAAAAACTGTTAAGCTTAGTGCCTATGCTGATGATGTCACTGTTTTTATCAGATCTGCTCAGGATGTCAGGACTTTGAGAGAATCTGTGGAGGTGTATCAGAAAGCTTCCTCATCTCGAATTAATTGGCAAAAGTGTGCATCCTTTTTATTGGGTGAATGGGAGAATGGAGGCCCTCCAGCACTTCCTCAGAACTGTTCCTGGAGTCTAGAGGGGTTTAAAGTATTGGGAATTTTTCTTGGGACTGACCAATATATCCAGAAAAACTGGGATGGATTGTTTGAAAAAGTTTCTGGGCGTATACAAAAATGGAAATGGATACTAACTCAACTGTCATATAGAGGAAGAGTGCTCATTATTAACAACTTAGCAGCTTCCATGATGTGGCATCGCTTAAATGTGATTGACCCACCAAAAGATTTGTTGCAACGTCTACAGAAGACTTTTGTTGATTTTTTCTGGGATGGTTACCATTGGTTTCCCCCTGCAATTCTGTATTTGCCAGTTAATGAAGGGGGCCAAGGGTTGATTGATTTGGCAGCCAAGGTTAAAGCTATGAGGTTAAAGACAATTCAGAGCCTACTCTACCCTGTGGATTTTAAGCCATGGGTTTCGTTTGGTCTGGCATTGCTCAGAAGTTTTGGTGGGTTCGGTCTTGATAGGCATTTGTTTTTAATGTCTTCTTATGATGGAAAGTTTTCAGCTGATGTAACATATTATACTTCTGTGTTAAACTCCTGGTCAGGTTTTAAATTGATTAGAAATGGGAATAATCATTTTGGCCTTGAAGAACCACTGTTTTACAACTCAATATTGGGTGATAACATTTGTACATCTAATTCAATTGTTAAATTTTTTTTGAAAAAAGGACTGACTAAAGTTTCAGACTTGATCGATACCTTGTCTAAAAAATGGAGGTCAATCATAGAGATTGCTAATCAGGCTGGTATTAAATCAGTCAGGACAATAGAGAGGCTTATTGGTGGGTTGAAAGCGGTTTTTCCCTCCACACTCCTCCTGTTTGTTAACAGTTTTCTGTCTGGAGGTCCTTCTGAAGTTTTGTTTCCTAAGTTATTTGTTTCTCCCAAGGTTGGTTTTGAAGATAATCATGTAGGAAAGCTGCTGACATTTAACAGTTTACAAGAGCTTGATTTTCAGCTGGTAGGGAAAAGAGACCTATATCAGTTATGTGTTAAAGTGGATCACTTTGAGAATATTAAGGACAGAGTTGATACAAAATGGAGAGAATTTTTAACAGTTCCTGCAGCTCTTTCTCCTTCATGGAGGCTTTTTTATAAGGGTCCACTACCTAAACGATCTGGAGACCTACAGTGGAGGTTATTACATTGTGCACTACCTACTAATTCTCATGTCTCTAAATTTAATTTGAATGTACTACCTTTTTGTTTTTTCTGTTCTTTACCAGAATCTGTTTTTCATGCTTTTACTGAGTGTTCTAGATTAGCTCCATTATTTATGTTGCTTGAAAGACTTTTTGGGGTTTTAGGCTTTGTTTTTAACAAGATACTATTCATATATGGTTGCAAGTATTCCAGAGCGCACCGACAGCAGTGTACTGTAGCAAATTTCATAACTGGACAAGCCAAATTAGCCATTTGGAAGTCTTGCAGACTGGCTGCTGAAGGACGAAATATAGATGTTGTTCTGCTGTTTACTGCTTTGGTTGAATCCAGAATAAGAGTGGAACATAGATTTTTTTCAAATGACAAATAACTTGATTGAGTTTGAGTTTAAATGGTGTGCAAATGGAGCTTTACTGTCTTTTTCTGAGGAAGGAGAAATAATGTTTAATTGGTGATGTATGGTGATTATTTTGAGTGGATTTTGTTTTATTTATTAGTATTATTATTATTTTTTTATTTTTTATTTTTTGCAATATGATATGTGAAGTAAAATGTCGTGTTCGTTTTTAGGATGTTTTAAATAAAGTGTGTTAAAAGTCAAAGTCTCTCTCTCTCTCTCTCTCTTTCTCTCTCTCTCTCTCTCTCTCTCTCTCTCTCTCTCTCTCTCTCTCTCTCTCTCCCCCCCCCTCCCTCTCTCTCTCTCTCCCCCCTCCCTCTCTCTCTCTCTCTCTCTCTCTCTCTCAAACACACACACACACACACATACACACACACACACACACACAACCAAAATACCATAAACTTTCTTCATTTTATTCACCTCTTAACATTCGTTTAATTTTCTTGTTCATTTAATAAATTTCTTAAAATCAGTTTGTTGTTAGACTCCCTTCTTTGTAAACTGTATCAAGAAAATCTATCCTAATCACATCAAATTTGTGAGGGAGAACTGTTAGTCTGTACATGCATGTGGTACTAAATACATTTTCCATTTTGTCCAGGAAAATGTATTATTACAGAGTTTTTTCATTAATTCTGGAAAACATACACCCAATGTCATCAGATTTAAGCATATTCCAATACGTTTTGTCAGAAAAGGGTGAATGGTATTTGAGAAAGGGTAGTCTACATATTACTGGCATAGCCAAATCAATTCTTTCAAATGTAAGAAATATTTGTGAAAGGTTACTTTAACTTCTTACAGTGTTATTTTACTTAAATTAAGAACACCGATAAAGTTTTAAAACGATCCAGTACGTTGTAGCCTTCTCATTATTTTTTATTTTGTAATATTCTATTGATGTAATATTAAGCCTTACTAAACAGAACTCACTAAATGTTATTTTAAGACTATTATTGTTATCATAGAAATGTTTTTATAGAGTGATAAAAGTCAAAATGGTCAATAAATTAGAAGTTGAGGTACTTTGCCTTTGTATGAGCCATTATTGTTTTGCAGATAATGCAAAGGCAGAATGCAGTAACTTCCGAATAAGGGTCAAAGGTCAAGTTTGAGCTCAATTTTTTTTTATGTAGATAAATATATTCATTATGACAGCTACTTGGCAAATTTTCAGTGTCCTACCTATCATACAATTGGCTGGACAACAAAAAAACTTTAAAGTCATTTTTCTCAGTTTCACACTCTGGTGAGTTAAGGTCTTTTGCCTTTGTAGGGCAGTATAGAGAGAAGCTTCTTTAGGCGCTAATATTCTAATTTATGCAAATTTATGTGTGAATTTAAGCGGGATTTGGCGTTAACGGTCTCTGACTGAATCTGAACCTGTTCCTGACAATCGCGTGGATTATAAAGACTTATTTTGTGGATTTAGGTTGCGTTTACAGAAAACGCTTATTGTGTCCTGTGTCCAAAAAAAAAAAAAAAAAGAAGGCAACAAAAAAAGTTTTACAGTGTAGTCTTGTTTAACAATATGTTAATTATCATCCGAAATGAGCACCACAATTCCCGAACATGTATCGTGGGCTACTTATGCACATGTGACTAAAGTTAGCATTCCCCAAAAGTAAATACTTTTAGCCAGGATCTCTCCGTTTCTCATCAAAATGAAAACCCCCTCAGTCACCTATACTGTGTCAAGATGTCTGCTAAAATGATCTTTACCCGTCCACATTAGGCACATTACTGGAACAAAACAAGGAAGATGGGCCTAGTAGGGCCACTAATTAATGAAAACAATACCTATAATAACATTACTTTGTGTTATCCTTACCTTTTCGCAGCACGAAGACAGGTGAATAACAGGTGAATAACGGCTTTCACAGTGTCAAGCTCGCTCTTCGACGGATCAATGGAACTAATGACACAGATTCTGATCGGCTGGAAGGTGTGTGTCCAAACGGTTGGTTCCAGTCAACTTTTTAATCACACTTCTAGATTAATGCGCTGCCTTCACTGAAGCACGCGCGCACGGTAAAAACAAGTTTAAAAAAAAAACCAACAACATAAAATGTATTTTAAAAAATCTTATTTTTAGATCTGCATAACTAATAGGCTACACTAAAGAAAACTTCAAAAAGTCAGAGCAATATGATTTCCAATACTTTAACTAAATGTTCCAAACAATTGCAACTCATTTTTAAAGTCAGTTTAATATAATTTAAGTCAACATGACTAGTACAGCCATGCAATTTGATTATACTTTAATTACTTGTACATGTTTAAGGCAACAGCTGAACTTAAGGTTTTAATTTGTAATGCGAATGGGCCAAAAAAGAGATTTAACTGACACTGAAAGGTCAAAAATTGTGCAAATTAAAAGGTTATCAGACAATTAAATGCCTTGATATTGCAGGGTCACAAAAGCGCACTGAGAAGGACAGATGCACACATAGCCTACAGCAAAAGACTGAGAGAATTAAGGAGAAGAGTTAAGAGTAAAACACCCTTTAAGACTCCAGATCCCAGAAACGCACCTTGTGGATCTCCAAAACTAGCACTGTACAAACTCTAACTTTAAAAACATTCCCAAAATATGCAAGTAAAATGTTCTAATTGTGTAAACTCGTCACATTAGAAGAACGTTTTATAAAGAACATTCAACATCTCATCTCTCAATGATATCCTCAAAACAGTTTCCTAATGAGACATTGGGACCATGTTATTTTGAGATCATTGTACAAACTTGTTACCTCAGAAACATTCCCAAAACATCCTGAATGTTGCAGTTAAAATGATATATCTTAGTTTACATTAAACGTTACAGGAACATTGTTTAAAATGAGAAAACATCCTTAAAATATTCGTTAAACATTACATTCACATGTTCTCTTCAGGACATTAACCAAACTTGTAGGGAATGTTAGCCAAAGTTCTGAGAGCATTCCCTGCTAGCTGGATGCTAGGCCTGACTATTTAACACACTGTATTCTGATTATAAAGTAAGTATCAAACTGTTGTTACTGTTAGAGATCAGAGAAGAGACGCCACACCAACAAGAGACGCTTCAGCGGAAGTTCACGTGAAGAAATGTTATTTTGCTTATCTTAAGTTAATCCCTCATAACAGTGCTGAAAGCTTCTCGGACAGTTCCTGCAACTCTTGAAATGGAGTCGATGTAGAAACACATGTACTTGATGTCCTCTTTCTGTGGAGCGGATGAGATGAGGTGCAGTTGAGTTCCTGACCTCAAACACAGAGGTTATGCAGAGGTCATTGTTCCTGACACAGGGCTGAGGAGAGCGAGCCGAGACTGCCGGAAACACAGGAGGAGAACGAGCCGAGACTGCCGGAAACACAGGAGGAGGAGAGCGAGCTGTTGCACTGAAACATGTCCGTTTCTCAGTAGAGTTCAGCTAAACTGTGTCACTTTTTGGTAAATCGTTTGGGACAATAATACAATACCATATATGCCTTTTCCATGTGTTTTTATGATTAATAATGTCTGTTTTTGATCATTTTGTGTTGAAATTATGTAATAAAATATAATTATTTAGGCCCTACAGTTCTTGAAACATCAGCTGTGCCAACCTTTGTTTGCATGAGCAGTTTCAGGTATAATGGGCCAGTCAAACTGCAAAGGGAAATAGTCATTTATCATCACTTTTAATACTAAAACACAATTGCTTATACAGCCACATAACATTTAGGCTGCATTAACAAACATATTCATATGTGCCATTAAAAAAAACATTTTGGAACAGCATAGATCAGTGAACTGATGTCAGTGGTGTGTGTGTGTGAGAGACACACACACACAGACACACCCTCACCCTCACCCTCTCACACACACACACGCACACGCACACACACACACACACACACTCAAACACATGTGTATGTGTGTTTGTGAGTGACTCAGATGATGGCCCATTTTAGCTGAAACCATGCGGCCCATTTGACCTCAGTGGGTTAGGGTAAATTGGGCCGCCAAGAAAAACATCACTTTTTCAAAATATATGTTCATATACCAAACTAACAACATTATTTCTGATTGATGCCATCAAGACAGATATTATGCATATATATTTTTAAAGATTTATCATCCTTATAATAGTTTAGGTAGGCTATTAGATTTGGTTTGCCAGGCTACTTACCGTGCAGCTTTCTGGTGCAGTCTTGATTTGCATTATTGCCCCGCCCACCATAGCAACCATAAACCAATCAAATCACCTGTTACTTGTCAAGCACAGTCATGACAACAGTTTGAAATCCTGTGCAGTCATTGGCTCTAAATTCCAGAGGGGCTGGCACCACCAAACCTTAAAGGGGGGGTGAAACACTCAGTTTCAGTCAATCTCATGTTAATCTTGAGTACCTATAGAGTAGTATTGCATCCTTCATATCTCCAAAAAGTCTTTAGTTTTATTATATTTATAAAAGAAAGATAGGCTGTACCGAGTCTTTCCGGAAAAACCGAGCGGCTGGAGGCGTGCCGTGTGGGCGGAGCTAAAGAATCACGAGCGCTGTTCACTGTTTACGTGCTGTGCTTACGTGCCGATAGCTAACAACACACAGACTTTTGAAGCAGTTTTACTCACAGGTCCAGCGCACGACCGTGAACCTTTATCGTTGGGACTGCTCCATCCTTAAGCATTAGACGATCTGCAAATGCAGCGCAGCCAATGACTTTCCTAAAGCCGAGCACAGCGCTTTGATGGGCGTACTGCTTTCGCTCTCTCGCTCTGGTCTACGGGTGCGCACGCACCCTTCCGGGAGAAGTGCCCTTACGCCGCCTTCACACTGGCAGTTGAAATCAGCTCCGTAATACCAGAGCCCGTCTACGGAGAGCCTTGGCACTTCCTATTAGCCCCATTGTATCGATCTTGGTTGCAGTTCCATTAGAATTCCACTGGGGGTGATCGCGGGCGAGTGCAGACTGAATGGGAGTCTATGGGGCTAGGCGGCTAAATGTGTCTCTTTCACCCGATTGCCTTTGAGAAATCTCAGATCTGATTGTAGGTTTTGCAAGTTCAACATGGGTTATAGGTCGAAAGTTGAATGAACGAGTACTTATGTCCTTTCGATTTCTTACAGGTTGAGTTGTTATTGCCCACAACACGCTAGCATTCTGCTAATGACGTCAGCATTCTGATGTCATTGACATTTTAAAAGACTTTTTAAACCAAATAAGTGACTCTAAAAAATCTAACACCCAGCAATGTGTAATTTCTTTGCATCTCCTTTCGAATACAACATTCAAATTACTAGACAAAAAATTATATCCTGAGAAAAGTGGATTTTGAGGGTATTTCGCCATAGACCTCCATTCATTCTGCACTAGCCTGCGAGCGCCCCCGCATGGACAGAGACGTGTTACTGCAGCCAGTCCAGAAACCGGAAGTAACCAGAGAGTGCCAATTCTCTTCCTATTAGACATTCTCTGGTAATACGCAATACGCCCCCAGCGGACGTCGTACTACACCGTTGAAAAGCGTCGGAAGCGAAAATCATTAAAATAAAAAAAAATTACATGACAACTTATCGTTATATAAAATCATTATTTATTTTATTAAAAGTTAAGAATTCAGGTTTGTTTGCCAGTACCATAGCAACGCTAACTTCCGCTGGGATTGTCGGATAGGAACTGTCCGTAGCCTTTCGCAAGAGTTACATTTTTTTAACGCATCCGGATGACCAACGGACACGATTTTTTCCGCACCGCACTCGTTCGGACCCATTCGCATGCGGCCTGCAAATCTCCATAGGAAATGAATGACTTACGGTCGTTTCGTAGCCGTATCGGAGCTGATTTCAACTGCCAGTGTGAAGGCGGCGTTAGGACCCGTATAAGGAAATTCCGCCGCATCTGACGTCACACACGCCCGTACACGGAAAAAACTTTCCGAAAACTTGTGACAAACCGGAAGGAGTATTTTTGGCACAGAACTACTCAATCAAACGTACAACTTAATTTTTTAAACTTTGTCCATGTTTAGCATGGGCATCCAACTCTTTAACAGTGTAAAAAACTCAGTATGCATGAAATAGCATTTCACCCGCCCTTTAAATGGCCCATTTTACCTGAAATCACACTATTATACATCAAGATCTCAAAACTTGCCGAACAATTTTCACATTTTCTCATTTTTAATGTCATTTTTTGACAAAATGTGATGAGTTGATTTTACAGTACACATCATTAAAGCAGTCGACAGTAATCTTATATTTGCTGTGATAAAAATAAGCGCTGTTGAAGAGACGACAGCAACGATTTGCTGCCCGCGAGTCACTGTACATCTGACAGGTTTTGATTACAGTGTAGCGTTTTACTTTATTTTCTCTGATTGTGCCATGTTTCAACTCAGCTAAAGTGGTCAGAAACTCTTCCAACACTTCCCAGGAAGGGTTCGGGTTTGGGTTATGTGATTTCCCAGGAAGAGACGGACTGATATCTCTCCTCTCTGTCATACTGACTCTCTTCTCAGTGCTTCTGAACACACAGCAGATCTCAGTGTTTCTCACGATTCATGTTTCAAATTCAAGGGTTCGGGTTTGGGTTCTTTGATTTACCAGGAAGGGTTCGGGTTCGGGTTATGTGATTTACCAGGACGGGTTCGGGTTTGGGTTCTTTGATTTACCAGGAAGGGTTCGGGTTCGGGTTCTGTGATTTACCAGGAAGAGACGGACTGATATCTCTCCTCTCTGTCATACTGACTCTCTTCTCAGTGTTTCTGAACACACAGCAGATCTCGGGGATTCTCGGGATTCATGTCTGAAAGCATCATTTGGGAAGTGAAAGTAAAGTCTAAAAGGGTGGAGCTCAAACTGTGATAAAGTTGAACTATGTGATGTTTCTTGAGTGTCTTACCATCAAAAATGAGAAAATTTAAATAAAAAAAAATTTAATTAAATGAGAAATTTGTCTAAATGAGAATCTAGGGAAGATATTATACGGATGTAAGACACGTCAGATATCAAAGGTACTGGAGCCATACTTAAGCGATGTTGGAAGTATTAACTGAACGAATTTCCATATTTTTCCATGTTTTTGCAGTTTCTGTGTGTGTGGAAATAACTGTGCAACACTTTATCAGACTGGACCCTTGAACAAACAAGAGCTGCATGCTTTAACCAGACACACAGACTGACACACAACTATATAAAGTGCATGTGTGCAAATAGATTTGGACAGTACATAGGCTACTATGAAATGTACTACAAGTTATTATAAAAATGCTATAAAAACATAAAATACAATTTCTGACTCAGAACAAGGCACAGTGAAGGACAAGAGAGTGAAAGAGTGAAAGCACAGTCTGATCCACATGAGGATAGTGGAGAGACCCAGAACGAGAGAAGAGGACCGCCAGATGACAGTGACAGGCAAGAGAACACTAATATACTGGAACAGAACCATATAGCTGAGGAGAAAGAGGTCCGTAATGTTCATGTGTTCACTGGCCCACTTTACCCATCAGATGATGATCATTCACAGCATGTGGAATATGAGTTTGTGGGAGGGAAAGCAGTGCCAACTCACTTCTGTAAGATGATAATTGTGGAGGAGGAGAATGGGACCGTATTACAGCCAACATGCTATAAGATTCCCCATGAAGAGGAACAATTGCCCAAAAAGCAACTAAAATACAGGGGAAAAGTGTCCAAGAAGAAATTACAAAACAAAGATGAATGGGCAGAATCTGAGGTGGATATTGAGAGTGAATCTGGTCTGATCTTCACAGATCACAGATGCGAGGAAGGAGCGATTGACAGAATCCTGACAGTGAAGGGAAACACCAATCCTGAGTCAGGATAAGCACTTTCTGATCCGGCTGGCATCGACGCTGAAGCCTGTTTGAGTTGTGTCTGATCTACTCTCATTCGTGTGTTTGGATGGACTGAAAGCTTGTTTGACTAAGACTGCAACTATCATATAAATGTTTTCATTTTTTATTAATATTATTGTTTCTCGTTTAAGAATGCATGACTTGGAGCTGAATGGCACAGGAAAGCGGCCGACGTGTGTGTCCAGCGCACACAGGACTCCAGTATAGTGGGAACCTTTCACAATCTCAACTGTACTTTAACTTTTACTCTGATACAAAACTGATATTTTGAGGAAGCAAGAATGTAACATTTTTCTTTTAGTCACATAACTCCTGCTCTTCAACTTGTGTTTATACTTCACATAACTTTTCTATTCTTCTTGATTGTGTAAAATATATGTGTCTGAGTGAACTAATAACATTCGATGAGTCTGTCTGAATAAGATAGTTCAGCTAGATTTTTATTTTTATTTTATTTTATTTTACAAAATATGGATTTTTTAATGTAAAAAAAAAAGGTTTTTAGATTCTAGTTCAGCTAGATTTTTATTTTATTTTATTTTACAAAATATGGATTTTTTAATGTAAAAAAAAAAAGGTTTTTAGATTCTAGTTCAGCTAGATTTTTATTTTTATTTTATTTTACAAAATATGGATTTTTTAATGTAAAAAAAAAAAAAGGTATATATATATATATATTTGAATCCATAAACGACCAAATTGAAGCCTCAAGATTCTCATTTCTTATTATGGATTTTCATGTTTCACTTGTTTTGCTCGGTTAAAAATCTTCATTGGATCCTATAGGCCCCTCTAGTGGCTGTAACCATAAAATGCAATTTTGACATTTTCCCCACCAGATGGCATCAGAGACACTCAGTGACTCAATTCCAAGGTCATCTGTTGGTTTTTGATAAAACAGGACTGATTTTTTTTTTTTTTTTTTTTTTTTTTTGTTGTTAAATAATGTAGAAAAATTGCTTATTTACTTATATTTTCTTTAAAAAAAAATCCAGAATAAAAGGTAAATATAATAGAAATCACCCAAAAATAATAGAAACACCTACATAAATATTTGGAATCTAAGATTTCTGGACCCTATAAATCCATGGGTACGGCAAAACCAGTGCAAAATTCAAGATATTCACTAAATAAATCACAACAAACATGAATGTAGTTTAGACAGTTCATTTTAATGTGGAGAGTAAAATATTTAGAAAAAAAACTCCCACAAAAGTGATTAAATTTAATCACTGAAATACATTTTTAATCATCTTAATTTATCATAAAATCACATCATTTCATGATTTTCAAGAATCATTAAAAATCACACCATTTAGCATAGATTTACTTCCCAGTCTTACAGGTTGCTACATATTTCAAATTATACAAAACCAGGAACCCCAAACTAGTGAACTAGTTGCCTTATCCCTGAGATAAGGGAACGAGTATTGCGTAGCTAAACGCTATGGGGAAAACTCCTTTTTCTCAGAATACTGAAGTCTTTTTATAAAATAATGCAGTGCTATTGCACAGCCATAACAGTGCAGAGACTAAATGCACGCTATTGGCTGGTCAGTGGGAACTGCACGAACCAATGGTGGAGCGGCGTAACTGCGTAAACCAATCAGTGCACCTCCCACCGATCTGAGCACAGAGCCCGCCAGAAGGGGCGGGGCATCTGCCTATAAAAGATGCTCATTTCGCCGCAGGATTTAGGTTTAAATCAACTGAAGCCACTGTAGGATTACAAATTTATTAAATGTTTTAATTTAGGTTACTGAATTTAGCATTTGAGGCATAGATGATGATATTCAAAGAATATTAAATCAAGCAACCCAGGTGTCTGACATTAACCTTTTTATCTGTATGCACCTCCTGAACAGTGTCATGGTCCCAAGTTAAGCTTTGATCATGTGAAGGTATGGGTGATACTGTCAGGCTGATGGGATCATTTGAATGATAGTGTTATGCTGATTGGGCCTGTTTCTCTAGATTGGGCAGAATTGTTGAGTAAGCCAGATAACCTGCCTAACCGGTTTTCGCTTGATAGAATCAAATCACTGAAAGATTCATCCCTACATTTGCATGCTTTGTTTGGATTTGTCTCCACCTCCAAAAGTCCCTCCTCCTTGTAAATGTATAAAAACTATACTGTATAGAACTCAGTTAGACTGTTGGACGAACTGCAGCAACGCTCAATAAAGAATAACTTCTGCTTGAACGATATCCCAACATCTCCTGGTCTTGCTTCGATGAAGGAATAAAGTTTCCTACACCACGAACGCCGAGTCGTGTGCAATACTCGTTCCCTTATCTAAGGGAACCGAGGTTACTTTAGTAACAGAGTCGTTCCCTTTCAAATGGTCAGACGTATTGCGTAGCTATACGCTATGGGAAACCAATCCAATCACGCCGTGCTATGTTTGAGCAGAACGACATGCTCTATGTCGCAAGTCTGGGATGCTTGTTATCGGGTCCCAAGGCAGAGGGCTAATGTGGCTGCCACATAGGATCCGCCAGCCGCTGCACATACATTGCCAATAGATACTCCACTGGACCATGCCCAGGAGGAGGCCATGCCTCTGGTGGAATGTGCTCTGACGGCTATGGGGCATTGTAGACCGATAGAAGCGTAGGCAAGAGCGATAGCATCCACCAGCCAACGGGATAACCTTTGCTTTGTGACGGGAGGCCTCCGAAGCTTACAAAGAGCTGTTCTAACTGTCTGAACTGGGCGGAGCACTCTATATGTGTTCTCAGGGCCCGAATCGGGCAGAGTAGGTGTAATTGCTGCTCATCTTGTGCGTGGGAAGATTAGAGAGTGAAATCACTTGTGCTTTGAACGGAGTTGAAAGCACTTTAGGCACATAGCCATGTCTTGGTCTGAGGACGACATTAGAGTACCCTGGTCCAAACTCAAGGCAGGTTACTGATGCTAACGTTAGCAGTAGCAGCGTCTAAATCGAGAGGGGTTTTGATTCAGCCGATTGTTGCGGCTTGAATGGAGGCCCTTGAGGCTCTGAGGACCGTTGATAGGTCCCAGGAGGGTACTATAGTGGGTTGAGCCTCCTCTCTCCCCTCAGGAAGCGAACAATCATGTCGCATTTCCCTAATGACTGGCCGGTCTCTGGGGCATGGAAGCTGCAGTGGCCGCCGCGTAGACTTTGAGCGTGGATGGGCTACAGCCTGCATCCAGTAGCTCTTGAAGAATGAAAGTACCAGCGGTACTCCACACAATGCAGGGTCTTGGCTCCGGGTTGAGAACCAGCTGGAGAAGACAAACCACTTACAGTAGAGCCCTGCATTTCAGCCCGAGCCCGACGGGCCCCGACTTTTTTACGCCCCTAGGGCCGGGCTTCGGGCCAATTTTCACGTCATAGTTAAAATGCGGGCCGGGCCTCGGGCCTTTTTTGGGTTATCCTGCTTTTTATATTTTTAGACAGTAATTAAAAAAAAAATATGAGACGTTGACGTTGACGATAGAAAAACAAACATAGAAAGACATTTCGTAACCTCATAACTTATGGCGTTTTTTTCCTGTCAAATGTCGAGAGCGCATTATTGTAGCGTGAAAGTAGGCTACATTAATATAATGCGCGAGCGCGAATCTCTCTGCTCGCACACGGAATATAATGTGCCGAGCGCGAATCTCTCTGCTCGCGCGCGGGAACTGGACGTGCCCTGCACTTAAAACGTGTTTTAAATACTGGCCATTATAGCCATCAGCTAATCTTAAAATTACACTGACATATGACTGACATGACAGTCTGTCTCACGCACGCACACAGAAGGTTTCCCGTCAGCGCGACCCACGATTCACCTCATGTGCAAATAATGGAGAATATTAAGAGAAAAATCGTGTGCGTGAGAAGAATTCGTGATAGAAGAAAGGAGGACTGGGTTAAAACCTTCCACTGTGGATGCTTAGCTATTCTTTTTCTCCACGATGCTCTGTTAGAGACTGTTCTAACTTTTCGTTTGATTGGACTTTATTTTCGTTTAACTGTTGGAAACCTCTGATGTTTTTCGTTTGATTGGACTTTGTTTTCGTTTAACTGTTGGAAACCACTGGAAAAAAAGAATGGCCATGTTCTGTGGTGCATTTTTGAGGTAAGATAATCTGCAAGTTTGTTTTTAATTTATTTAATTTTATAGGCTATTGCTCATTTCGTTTGCAAGCGCTGTTGCGAGCAGCCTGAGCCTGCCTCAGTATTTCAAAAAAAAAAATGTACTCACTGTGGTTTAATAAATAAACATTTATTAAACTAACTGTCTGTGTGATATGCTTGAAGTTTTTTATATCTATTGATTTTATTGTAGACAAGTAAAGTATTATAGCATTGATTTGAGAGGCTCAATTGATCAAACATGTTTTACTTGCTGTCGGCTCGGTTTGCTTGGTCGTCATTTAAAAAAAAAATGCTCCAAACATTTGTCTAAATTAACCTAATAAAGAAATGAAAAGAAACATTAATTTACATAACTAACAAAGAAACATAACTAACAAAACTGAGCTATTTTAATGGCTGCAAATAGGGCAGGCTGCCGCTGTGTAATGAAAAAAAAAAAGAAAAAAAAAAAAAAAAAAAGGGGCTCGGGTCGGGCTCGGGCTGATAATTCTGATGAGCTGTCGGACACGGGTCGGGCTAGGGCCTGGGCGTCTCGGGCCAGGGCCGGGCTCGGGCCTAAATTTGAGGCCCGTGCAGGGCTCTAACTTACAGGCATAGACGTGTCTTGTGGACAGACCTCTAGCCTCACAAATGGTGTTTTGGACTCTCGCTGGGAGGTATGAAGCCTAGCATCCTTTGAAAGGCTCTGAGAGGGCAACAAGCCCCTACTCTGAACGAAGTCAAAAGCCACTGAATGGTCTGAGCGCGCTCGGGTGTCAGCCAAACCTTCATTCGGCTGAGTCTATTACTGCACCCAGGAAGAGATTCTGTGACTGGGGAACAGTGAGCTCTTGGTTACATTGATTCTGAGGAGCACAGATCTGAGAGAGTTTAATTCTGCCTCTGACTGGGCCAGCATGAGTCAGTCATCCAGGTAGTTGAGGATGTGCATTCCCTTCTGTCTCAGGGGAAAAACACCACACCCATGCACTTCTTAAACGTGCGTGGTTCCAGAGACAGTTCAATGGTAGGGCTGTATACTGGTATGCAACCCCTTTCGAATGCAAACCTCAAGAACGGTCTGTGAAGGGGGGCAATCTGGATATGAAAGTATGCATCTTTTAGATTCACTGAAAAAAAAAAACAAGCCCCTGGGCATGCTAGCGCGAGGATTCGTTTCAAAGTTAGCATCTTGAAAAACCATTTCGTGAGGGCGTAGTTCAGATGTCTGAGGTCTGGGATGGGCCTGATGCCGCCATCCTTATTGGGAATGAGGAAGTAACGGCCATAGAAGCCTGACAGCATTTTAGCCAGTAAGCTCAGTACTTCAGTGCGGAGGATGTGTGCCTCGTTGCTCTTCACTGAAGTATTGGTTGGAAGTATATAAGTGGTGGTTGAGGAGATTCCTCCCTTCCATGTAAAGCGCTTTGCGTACCTAGAAAAGCGTTATATAAATGAAACGAATTATAATAATAATAATAATTTGTTACATTTATATAATGCTTTTCTAGGTACTCAAAGCGCTTTACATGGAAGAGGGGGAATCTCCTCAACCACCACTTATATACTTGTGTAAAAATGGGTTCTGGACATGATGACATGAGGTTACTCGCTCCGCCCCGCAAAGCAGGGTGGTCTGTGAGCGAATTGGAGCAAGTAACCTCATGTCATCATGTCCAGAACCCATTTTTACACACCGGGGATATCTTTCCAAGCCTCGGCCCGGGTGGCTAAGGGCTGAATTCGTTCAGACGGCAGCTCACCGCGCTGGGTCGGGGACTGGGGTTCATAAAAGTAGTGTCTGGCCGGGCTGAGGCATGGCTTACGGCTTTGCTTCGGGGCCTGGGTCGCTGCTGAGGTGCAGAATGCGAGGCGAGACTTGCGCTTTGCCATGAGTGTTCATCCCCAGCCACTCTCGTAGTAAGAGCATCAGTCTTCATTGAATGTGGCTTGTGGAGGCGGGCCCGGCAAGCCACACAACTATATGATCTGAGTCTTGACCTGACAGGGGATTCCCTTGCTACAGTGAACTCATTTAGTCCTGCTCACTCAGCCCTACGGCTCCATTATTTCTTCGTCTCATGCTTGAGATAAAGAGAACAGCGGAGAACGAGAGGAGGAGACTCGCACTCTTATACTGAGAGTGTCCGTTTCAAATGAACGCGGCTTGCGGGGGCGTGCCCAGCAAGTGGAGTGTTTAGAGGTGCAGCATTTTGAAACAAACGCCGGCGAAAATATGCTCTTTTAGTGAATCAGCTCTTGTTATACTCACCTGATAGTAGCAGGAGAGGAGCGTCATTCTCAGTCTCATAAGTCAACGGAGAACACAGAAAATTGCCATAGTAGTCGCCGGAATGGCCACAGGTGAGACGATGCAGTCAGCTGGCCGGAGTCCGCTGTTCTGCTGAATAGATACTCGTTCCGCTGCCTGGCTTAGCTGTTTTCGCCGGCGAGAAGGCTTCTTCGAGAAATCAGCAAAGTGTTTTTGTTGCTGAAGGAGATCAAATCTGAATCCTATGGCGATTAGACCATCTTTTATAGGCAGATGTCCCTCCCCTTCTGGCGGGCTCTGCGCTCAGATTGGCGGCAGGTGCACTGATTGGTTTGGGCAGCTCCGCCGCTCCGCCATAGGTTCGTGCAGTTCCCACTGACCAGCCAATAGCATGCGTTTACTCTCTGCACTGTAATGGCTGTGCAATAGCACTGCATTATTTTATAAAAAAGACTTTTATTTTTTAATAAAAAAGGGGTTTTCCCCATAGCGTTTAGCTACGCAATACGACTGACCATTCAAAAGGGAACAAGGCCTACACTATTGTCTTCAGCTTATCTGAGTTCAACTAATTTCAAAATTTATGAACCTTACACAGTTATTGAAGCAAATCACCACTGAACTGAATTGATCTGAATAATGACTCTATTGTCTTTACAGGAGTCAGGAGAATCTGTTTGCATCATTATTTTTCTGTTTATCCAAGTGAAGCTGCTCTGAATCAGTCTGTACTAAAGTACTATTTAAAGTCTCTCTAACACAATTAAACACTCTTAATGAAAGTTTTATTTTATCAGAACAGCTTTAAGAAATCCTCAGAATTATATTGAAAATGTTGATTAGACTATAAATTAGTTCAGTCATTCAGGTCAATTGATGATTGTGTCAAAACATAACCAACACCGCCTGATCAACTTTTCTCTTGTCTGGTTGTTACAACCCAGTTATGCTTAAAACAGGGAAGTCTTTCCTTTGAGTTTTCCACGTACAGTCGACACCGTTGGCAAAACGATCCCCATTCACACGGATCCACGAAAAACGTCTAAAAACACTGTATTCTGCTGCCAGGCCATCAGATGGCGATGAAACACTATAGACTGAACACGTAATACGCATGTGCATGACCTCATCGTCTTCAGAGATTCACATTTTGATTGTTTACGAGGAGACTGTTTCAAACGTTTGCGTTATCAGGCCCCAAAACACCATTGTCGTGTAAATGAACGAAAAAAGTGTAACATGGAAAACGGTGTTGTGTAAACAGCCCCTAAGAGAATTAAAATAACACTGAAGCAGTGTTAAAGTTATAATTAAGATATAATTAAATTATAGTTAATTATTAACTGTTTAACTGACTGATATTTGACAATTATTGAAGACACCTGATGTTAACAAGCAGAATCACTGAAGGAGAAAATCACACCGTTATGGTGATCAGTGTTTGCTTTAGTTGAGCTCTTGACTCTTTAATGTACCCTTATTTTAACACTTTTGAGTGTGGTCTAAAATAAACTCGCAGGAAAGTTCATTTAACTCTGGAGTTTTTGCTTTGTATATATAGATGAAGTGTGATCCTGACGCATATGTCAATGCAACACTTCTGGAGGTTGTGGGGACCACAAGCACAAACCACTCCACTTGTGGTTTCACAAGCACAAACTTAGTAGCCTAATAAAAGCTTCATGGTACACACACACATATAGCAAGCGATCTTGGCCCAAATGTGACCTCATGCAGGCCTGATGTCAGCAATGGCATGAATCCTGTCAGACAGTTATGGCCCATGTGTGGCCATTGTCTTTAATCCAGATCTAGGCCACTCCAGGACAGTCATTCTTTGCGGCATGAGGACCGAGGGAAAAGGGGCTGGAGACTGGAGCTGGGCAAGAAAAACATTGATATGTGGGAAGGTGTGATGAAGCAATGAAACTGCCATGAGGTTTTGTGAACAGAGTTTGCTGCTGTCTCTCTCTCTCTCTCTCTCTCTCTCTCTCTCTCTCTCTCTCACACGAGCGCACACACACACACATTGCGCATGTCATTATGTGCTATTTTAAGGGCGCATGCTTGGCCATAATCAATGTAGCGTGTGCACAACGCCCATACACTTTGATTCTCTCATCTACACAGAAGCAGCCGTTTTCATTTTTGCAAATCATATTACGATAGATAGATAGATAGATAGATAGATAGATAGATAGATAGTTTATTATAAAAGCATACATCTGGCTTACACATTTACCCAAATTATTATACGCCTGTTTAACCGAAGCTAATCTGGGTGTGTTTCTCCATCCCCAATGTCACTTTCTCTGTGTTTTACGGCCCTGACGAGAACGTCGGTCTCCTCGGCTGTGAACCGCTCCTGGCAAATCCGCCGTTATAATAGCAATCCGCCATGGAACAAGCGCGCCTGCTCTTAAAGGGAATGTGAGATGACGCTCTGATTGGTTTATTTCACGTTACGCCCAAACCACACCTATGAGTAATGAAGCGTCTTCAGACCAACACATTTTATATTTGCGTCGGGGACCGAGACCCGCCCACAAAGTTACTTGCGTTTCGCGCTTGATACTTGCGTTTCAGACCGTTAAAATAGGGCCTAATGTGTTAGTGGTGTAATGCAAAAAGATTGTGTAAATAAAAATAAAACAAATAGACGCTTCCTCTCTTCGCTGAACCGCCCCGGGAGCGCAAGTTCATTCCCTAATTTACCGACGTGCGTCTGTCGAGTGGAAAGTCTGCTGTGCGCGTGTGACACATGCGTCACTGTACAAAGTCAATAGCGCTGGGTGCAAGATAGGGCCTCTGATTCTTAAGTTAAAAACCACCTCAAGCGAGCATGAAAACTTTTTTGCAAATTAAGGGATTTTTATTCGAAATTTGACATTTCCATCACTCATTTCACAGAGTCAACACAGTTTTACACCAGAGATCTTTCTGACTGCTTCTTCAGCTGTGTCATAGAGTCAGGACTAAACACTCGGTTGGTCAGATGAGAGGAAGTTAATAACCACAGGAGGAGCTGATGATGTTTAAAGGAGGAGCTGTAACTATATATAATGAAGAGAAAGAGCTGTAACTATATAATGAAGAGGAAAACTGACAGAAACAGAAAATGGCTGATAAGTGTGATCTGTGTCTGCTGGGACTGATCATTCTCTCTTCACTTCTCACAGGTAAAGAAATCTGTATTTTCTCTAAAGACATTTAGTGGAATTAGTCTGGAAAGAGTTCATTTGAACATGCTCAGTTTATTCTTGCACACATTCACGTTGTGTTGATCTCAGAGTTGTGTATTGATACTAGAGGTCTGCATGGGCTTTAAACTGAAGCCCGAACCCGGCCCGTACCCGCGATCATTTAACCCGACCCGACCCGACCCGACAATTACATTTACATGTTAAGCCCGAACCCGACCCGAACCCGAGGTCCACTCTGTTTCTCACACCAGCCTACCGAGACTACCATTTTTGCAATATGTTGTATTTAATGATTGCTTGAAACGGTAAGGCCATCCTTAAAAATATTTTGGTTTGCTGTAACAGCCAGAAAAAGAAAAAAAAAGGTCGGTAGGTCGGTCTGTATTATTTTTTTTTTTTCGAGATTCAATGTAAAAAAAATAAAATGTAAAAATTTGGTCATGGTGATGGTCAATTTGGTCAAACAAATATCGGGACTTCACTGACAGTTTTCCAGAACTTCGTGCCAAATTATATATATATATATATATATATATATATACATATATATATGTATATATATATATATATATATATATATATATATATATATACATATATATATATATATATATATATATATATATATATATATATATATATATATATATATTAAATAACAATTAGAAAACCTGTATAAACTGAACACCGAAGAATAATATTATAGCGGTGGTGACATGTTCATGTAACATAGGCTAAGGGTGCGCTGCCAATAACGCGCCTAAAAGCTGTCAGGGAAAAGTAGCCTAATGATTATTAGTATGTCAAATATATCAAGGAGACATTTCAATTGTTTATTAATAAACAAGTGTTTTCTGTGTCAAAGATTAAGTTGACGATGCTGATTCGCGATCTTCAGTAGTGAACGCGCCAGAGAGAAATTCACATTTCATTACATAAGCAGAGCACAGTCTGTTTTCTTTCGTTTTGAATTGATTTGTTTAAAAGTACACATTTCATGCTTTCTATATATATATGTCTCAGGTTTGTGAGGCAAGTAGCTTATAGCCTATACGCTGTGTTTCGGACCAGCTCCAGTTCACGCGCCGGCGACTCCGTGTCCTGATTATATTGCACTATTTAGCCTATTTAGCCTATAGCCTATTTAGCCTCTTATTTATTAAATTCAAGAAATTGGTTAATGAAACATTGATTAAAATTAAGATACAATTAATACAAAACGAAATTCACTTTAAAGACAGGCTTTCTAAAAAAACAAACTTAATGAAGTGGTCAAAATCATGTCTGCCCACTCCATTTGTCTCCCGATATTTTCGGGATCATCTTATCTTATTCATGCTTTTCACTTTTCATATAATCAACATGAAATTTAAAAATATATATATTATTTTATTTAAACATGAATATGAAACTAAACTAAATCGTTTTTAATGACTGGGTTACAACACATAGGCCTATTAGCCTACAAAGAAATTTAATGTCGGTGCGTCTTGCCGGTGAGCATGTGGAGGGAGAGATAGCCTACAATTTTAGATCAATCATATTATTTTGCTCGATATGCCAATTCTTAATATTTGGTGTTTTAAATGCCTGTTTGAGATCTCTGTGAAAGTTTTAATTGTAGTGCCGCTTTCAGAGCTATTTACACAAATATATCCTTCTCAGTATGAGTTATGAAGGAAGAGAACGGCATCGACAGTCTGTGTAGCCTATGCACATTGCACATCTGCGCATGCATTCTCTCTCGCGCGTGCCGGTCACCACAACACAGCAAGCAGGCAAAGCACGGCATGCAAACTATATATAGCCTATTTAGTTTTTCTTAGTTACAAACCCGAACCCGACCCGAACCCGAGGCTGTTCATTAAACATTAACCCGAACCCGACCCGAAACCTGCACATTTTTCGGGACCCGTCGGGCTCGGATCGGGTAGCAGACCTCTAATTGATACACACAGATCATACTGTATTTTTCCTGATACTGGACATTAAGGTGGCCCTTATTTTTCAAGTTTTGATTTATAATTGTCTGACCCCCTCAAGTTGTTCCAATACATGGAAAAATAATTCAGGCAAAATATGCGCTCATTTGAACAATATTTAGAGGTGGCTCGATGACGTTGAAATTTTGTATAATCAGTTATTATGCTCAATTTGTGATAATTACCACTTGCCTAATTTAATGGCAATTCTGAATTTACACCTATTTTGCACAAAATATATTCTATGCATTTCTTGCAGAAGCATAAATTGTGTTAACGACGGGCTAACAAAGCCACTTTCACAGAAATGCGTGGTGTTAAGAAACTCTGAACTATTGACTTTGAACTGTGCAAAGTAGCGTTTTATGACAGACTAATTGTTAAATAAGGCTAGTGGTTTTCCAAAGTTACTAGCCACACAGCATTTTTACTAGCCACATTTTTGTTGTTGTGAAATTACTTGATAAAAGTTGACTATGGCATGCTAAAATTTACTTGAACTAGATTTACAACCCTTTTAAATGTAAAACCACTGTACACACCCAAATCAAGACTACATAACAATACAGGTCATTATCATTAGCTCTGATAAGGTTGTGTGTAAAGCTCCTTTTTTAAAATAAAACCATGTATTATATGTCGCCACATAGCTCCACCGGCATACGACGTAACTCCAGCAGGGCAGCTAGCTGTCTCTTTGTTTCTGTGTTGTCGGTCACTAGCGCCGTAAGCGCAAGGCAACACTGTGTGCATGTACTCATTAGGGCTGTCAAAATTGCTCAAAAATGACGTTCGAATATTCGAAACACGTAGCCTATATTCGAACTATTCGAACATCTGGCTGCGCATTTTGTCAATGACGCGCATTACGTCAATAACAGGACAAATGAATACAAAGAGACATAACTACTTGTATAGGTAGTTTATTTAAGTTTAAAAAATTTGACAACATATTACCTACAGAAAAACAAGTAAATCAACTAACGCTCAAGACCGCAGACCTCACTCTCGCTCGCTCACTCGCACTCGCAGGCACTCTTTCTCTCTCTCGCCCTCATCCTCATGCTGCGTTCACACCAAATGCGAATAGAGCGTCTGGCGCGAGTGATTTCAATGTTAAGTCAATGTAAAGACGCGTTTACGCGCATCTGGAGGTCTTGCGGCGCGAATGAGGTGTCACGCTCTCTGCGCATAACGGTTTAAATGAACAACAACAATAAGCAAATGTTGAGTGCTGATCAAGAGTTTTGTACAAGCAATTTAAGGTCGCGACTCTTATATAGCAGGCTTCATTCAGTGATTGAAACAAATATTATTAACATTAATTGAAGTTTTACAGTATATAGAACCGACATTGAACGCTCCGAGCGAGCTGTGCTGTGGTAAACATGGAACTTTTCCTTGACATGAAACGGTAAATAATCAAACCAGTGGAAGCCTGCAGTGCATGAAACTGCTGTATGTAAACCTACCTTATTCATGCAATATGTATTCAGTCAGTTCAGTAGCCTACACTTTAGTAATGTTTCTGTTTAACGTTAACGCTTCTTCCTGTTACCTGTCCCTGACCCCTCAGGCAGCGCGTCCACTCGCAAAGCAGACAGCCGCGCCTCTGCTCCCGCGGGCGTTTTTCCACATTCGAATATTCATTTTCACCTTTAGAATATTCTTTGACAGCCCTAATACTCATGGGAGTTGTAGTGTTGTAGTGTCACACTTATTTCAGATGCCTTTTGAAAAGACTACAATTATTCAACCCGCCAAAGTGGCTAGTTGGAGTGACTATGTTACCCGCCACGAGCAAAATCCACCCGCATTTGGCGGGTTGGCGGGTGTTAATGTCAAGCCCTGTATATATACTTGATGAACAAGCTACTTGATGATGACGATAACATACAAATGTCATTTACGTCTTTTAGTTTGTCAAGAGATTTAAAGCACCGCTATTGAAGAGTATTAAACAAAGTACTGGTCTTTCCTTATAGTTTTGATACAGAATTTTATTTTATTGAATCACCTCGGGGTAGACACGCGAAACGCATTTTCCCGACGACACTTTATCTGTAGAGTGGTAGAGGGATCCTCCATAGGGAGAGACTAGTTGGCACTTCAGCACTGCGTTGTCATCGGGTCCAGGCGAAGGGCCTTCATCAGATCTGGATACGGCCTGGATCCGGCAGGCTGCGGGAAAGCCTCGGGATAAACAAAGACACTAAAATTAGCGTAGATGCCATTCTTCTCATGAAGAAGTCCTGCAGAGTTTATCTCCAACCCTGATAAACTCTTCTGTCTGTAGCTCTCTAGTAATCCTGGAGACATCGATTAGCTGTGATTGATGAGGGTCCAAGATAGCAAGCAACCATCCAAACAATGTTAAATCAATGTTAATGTGTCAATGTTAACTGCATTGAATCAACATCACTTTTACTCCCATACTGTTTTTTTAGATTCCATCCAAAATCAATGATAACGGCATTTAATTTATATTACAATGTGATGATGATGATTCAACATCATGCTGATTTTGTGACTTTTTCTAAATGATCTATCTATACACACACACAAAACTGGGCTTGATTCGGTTGTTCTGAAGGTATTTTTTTTTTAAAAAGTCACACTCAAGACCTTTTAAATGAAAATTGTTATTTATTTTTCATTTGTCAAAAAAAAAAATCAATAAATCCAGAATAAATCTGAACATTTCCATACCTCAATGTGCTAGAGCACAAATGCAATGTGGAACGAACGTGATCACTTCACACACATTTTACTTTTACTTGTATGTACTAAAAATGTGTTTCTTATTCTAAAGTTAATAATTTTATACATTTGGATTATTGAAATAAATAATATGCAACTGCATTCAAGTCTTTTATTTTAGTGTCAATACTGCAAATTTATGTTCAAAAGACCTCAAATAACAACAAAGAAATACTGATTTAATGTATTTTAAAATGTTTAAATATATATTTACACACACACACACACACACACATATATATATATATATATATATATATATATATATATATATATAATCCAAAAAAATGAATGGATCTCTATGGGGCCTCTGCTGGAAGTGTATGGTAATTGCACTTTTTGGCAAAACTATATTTTCTACAAAAAAAAAAATGTCTAACCAGCAGATTGAAGAATTATGCATCTCAGACCTAGATCAATATCCAGAAACAACTCATGATTCATTTCGATCATCAATAATGTGTTTTTTATATATTTGTTTCATAAAAAGGTAATATTTCATATGCATGCTAATGGTGTAGTTGAGGTATTTTGCAGTAAATAGGTACAAAAGTAATTAAAATCTTCCAAAACATAGCATTAATGTATAGATGAGAAGTAAACCAAAAAAATATATATATTACGTGTATTATTAAAAATGTAAAAAAAAAAAAAAAAATACAATCACATATCAAATAATAATTATATTTTAAATTACAACTGTTAAATTTCAATACTAATATTTATTACATATCATCTTTGTAAAGTTTTGAGTTTTCCTTTAGGATTTATAGGCTTTTGAGTGTATTTCGCCACGGCCCTTTTCTAAATGACCCTGTTACAGCCACCCAAATGCAAAAGTTTGCATTACAATAGGGTTTCAGCTCTTCATGCTTGAACCCCTAAAAATACAATCACTCTATACATTTTTGGGGTCATATTGACCCAAATGCACTGAGTGTAAACAGGAAACTAGAGACATATGAGGAAAAGATGGTTCAGTCCTGTGTCTACTGGGAAACTTCCCGCTAAAACTGTACAAGAATGTTTAGAGAGTGTTATCCTTCCTTTTAGGAGAACATTCTGGGAACAAAAATACAATTATCTACAGAAAACATTACAAGAACAAAACATAATGCTCTCAAAACATTCATAGAACAACAACATTTCTATCTGGGATGAGCTCATATTGTCAAGTCACCTTCATTTATATAGCGCTTCTAACAATATTGATATCGAGATCATAGTATGAGCACACAGTGAATGCGCTGTGAGTAACAGAACTACAAATAACCTTTATCTTTTGTTTTGCTGTCCATCATGGCCTCCTAATCATCCCCATATACTGATTGGCTTCATCACTGTCTCCTCTCCACCAGTAAGCTGGTGTGTGGTGGGCGTTCTGGCGCAATATGGCTGCCGTCGCATCATCCAAGCACATTGGTGGTGGTTGAGGAGATTCCCCCATCTATGTAAAGCGCTTTGAGGTCTCAGAAAAAGCGCTATATAAATGTAACGAATTATTAATTATTATATTATTATGTTGTAAAGGAATACAAATATTCTCCTAGTGCATGTTTAATCATATTGTATTAAATGATTTGTTAATGCATTATTTTGTCTTGACTTTTACTTGAGAGGGCCCTAATCATGATCAAATTCACTGTTAACTACTTCCCAAACTCAGCTCATGATTGATCATAAACTGACTGTCAAACACACAACGAGTGTTCAGCTCAGTGAAGTGATGTTGTGTGGTCACTCAGAGAACAGAAGTACAGTGTCATCACGCCTGTGTCTGGATGGAGAGTGAACTACTGATCCCAGCAAACCTTCCCTGAGTTTTGCTCCTTCCTTTGGGAACTGTTCCACAAATATTCTTTGTGGGTTTTGAATTGTTATTTAGTATTTAGCTGTGCATAAGTCACAGTAGGGCGAGTTTGAAGGAAAGAGAGAAACACAGAACAGATAAAGAGCTTTTAAGGGCAGTTATTAGTGTATTTCTACGGTTGAAGAGGAGGATCAACTAATCCTGTGCCGTCCAGTAATGTTTATGACAAAGCTGAAATCAAAAGTTCAAGATATGATGATATTACATTATTTAAATTTTAATTTTAAAGAGTATTTCTTATTCCATCTTAAAGAGGCGTTTGATTTGGTTTATCTATAAATGTTAATGAATGCATTAACTATCAAACAGCGGAAAAAGACTGTATGATTTGAATCTTCTGCTTTGTATGCTGGTGGGGTTTATGTTTTTCATTTATTAATATCATAATGATCACTGAGATATACTGTGTTTCAGGAACCAGTGGAGTGACTTATGATGGACTGGAAGTGTACATCAGTTCTGGTGAAAATGTCTCTCTGTCCTGTAATAAAGCTCTTTCTGACTGCAAATCAACTACATGGACCTACTATAAGAGTGTCAGACATTCAGCAGTTAAACTGATTACTGGAGGGATAAAGAATAAAGACACAGAGAGACATGAGAGACTGAGTCTGGAGTCTGACTGCTCTCTGAACATCAAGAACGTCACAGGAGAAGATTATGGACATTACACCTGCAGACAATATGTGAATGGAGAACAACAAGGAACTGATGCTGATGCTTATCTGCGTGTTCTTCATGGTAAGTTTATGATTATGTGCTCAATTTTATAAAGGGCAGATTCTCCCTTTAAACTCAGATGATGATTGAAGAGTCTGTGATTTGTGTCTTGTGTTCAGTTTCAGTGTCTCCATCATCATCATCATCATCATCATCATCATCATCATCTTCATCCTCACAGACTGAGATCAGTCCAGGCCGCTCTGTGACTCTCTCCTGTCAGTTGTATTCATATTCTCTATTCTCCTGTGATGATTTGGTCAGTTCTGAGGGAGTTGAGCTGTTGTGGGTGAATCAGGCTGGTGTTGATCTGAAGACAGACTCCAGATATCAGATATTATCATTAGCAGATCAAGATCACTGTATCCTCACTCTGACTACAACACTCCTGAATGAAGATGACAACAGAGAGTGGAGATGTCAGCTTACTCTGGGAAATCAACTCAAGAACTCAGTCAGATACACTGTCAAGTATTCAGGTGAGAAACAACACTGTAAAATATGATGTTAATGTCCTACAGATGATGCGTCTGAACATTCATCTTCTGCAGATCCAGTCGCTTCACCAACACTGATTCCAGTCAGAAGCTCAAACTCTGAGAAGACATCAAGCCGAACTACAGCAGCAGCTCCTACACAAGGTTCATGATCATATGATCACTGTCACACATCATCAGTCTCTCGCTTCAGTGGTTTGCACTGGCTCTCACAGACTGGTTTATCATCACACATATTATCTACAACAAAAGCTCTTTAGTCAGGTTTGTTGAGTCAGGTTGAGTTTTGATACAAATGACCGGTCTTGTACAGTCTGTTGTCTGATGCACAATAATCATAATATACAGCTAGTGTAACTCACACCACTGCTATGATGAATTAATAAAATCATCTCATTAGTATGTCCTCCCAGCACCAGAACTGAGCGTCTCACTGATACGGAGCTGCTCTAGACTGCCCTTACCAAAAAGAAGTTTATTCAAGTGTGCTATTAGTATACTTCTTTTAAACTAAAAATAAGAAAGTATACTTTCAGTCTACATTTTATGTACTTCTCAGAAATATACTTTATGTACTTCTCAGAAATATACTTAATTACACTTAAGTGTACTTGACTTATATGGACAGAAAAGTCCAAGTATATTTGGCCTATACTAGTTTAATTATTCAAAGTATACTTGGCTTGTAGTTGTGTTAACTCTTTTTTTCTCAACTATTTTGTTTAAAATGTTTCCTTTCTTTATGAAACTTACCGACATTCAAGTGTTGATAAAAAAGGATGCATGAAGCTAATAAAAGGTTTTTAAAATTAAAGTACAGTTATAAAAAATAACATTTGAACATAGTAGTATTGTTATAGTTTTGTGTTCTGTTTCAGTGTTTTCAGTTTTCTGTGATCTGTTTTCCCCTGTCTTCTGTGTTTTTTGATCATATGTTTTCCTTTGTTCTGGTTTCCCGCCACTCCTTTGTTGCCACGGTTACTGTCATTAGTTCATTTGTATCACCTGGTTCCTCGTTAGTCTCGTCAGCTGTGTCTTGTTTCCCTGATCTGTTCTCCTGTGTATTTAAGCCCTGAGTGTTTCAGTCTTCAGTGTCGGTTCTACGTTTGTATAGAGTGTGTACTGCCCGTCTTACCCGTGTTTTGGTTTTCTTTTGAATTAAACTCTTGGATTGAAGCGCTCCGTTGTTCTCGCCTCCTCCTACCCGCACACACCCATAACAGGAGAACCGACCTAAAAGATGAGCTGGGAGCTCACTGGACAGATCGCGGCTTTGGCTCAGGATAGCCGCGATCTGTTCCAATTCACCTGGGGGTTTGTCCCTCTTGCTGCCTCCTGCTCGTTGGATGACGAAATAATCAAGGCGTGTTACCGACTTGGGGCCAAGGAAGTCGACCCGAGGGAGCTTCCAGATCTCTCCGGTCAGGACTGGAGAGAGGCACTCTCCTGTTGTCTGGAGAGCTTCCTTCAATGGCACGTCATGTCACCGTCTGCACTTCACGCCAGTCCAGCCGCGCCTGCACTTCACGCCAGTCCAGCCGAGCCTGCACTCCACGCCTGCCCGCCAGAGCCAGTCGCCTGCCCGCTAAAGTCTGTGAGTGTCGAGCCAGAGCCTTCTTCACCCCTGGTCCCGTCCAGCCCAGAGCCTTCACCGCTGGTCCCGTCCAGCCCAGAGCCTTCACCGCTGGTCCCGTCCAGCCCAGAGCCTTCACCGCTGGTCCCGTCCAGCCCAAAGCCATCACCGCTGGTCCTGCCCAGCACAAAGCCCTTGTCGCTGGTCCTGCCCAGCACAAAGCCCTCGTCGCTGGTCCTGCCCAGCACAAAGCCCTCGTCGCTGGTCCTGCCCAGCACAAAGCCCTCGTCGCTGGTCCTGCCCAGCACCGAGCCCTCGTCGCTGGATCTGCCCAGCACCGAGCCCTCATCGCTGGTTCTGCCCAGCTCAGAGCCCTCTTCCCCGCTGGTTCTGCCCAGCTCAGAGCCCTCTTCGCCGCTGGTTCAGCCCAGCTCAGAGCCCTCTTCACCGCTGGTTCAGCCCAGCTCAGAGCCCTCTTCACCGCTGGTTCCGCCCAGCTCAGAGCCCTCTTCACCGCTGGTTCCGCCCAGCTCAGAGCCCTCTTCGCCGCTGGTTCCGCCCAGCTCAGAGCCCTCTTCGCCGCTGGTTCCGCCCAGCTCAGAGCCCTCTTCACCACTGGTTCCGCCCAGCTCAGAGCCCTCTTCGCCGCTGGTTCCGCCCAGCTCAGAGCCCTCTTCGCCGCTGGTTCCGCCCAGCTCAGAGCCCTCTTCACCGCTGGTTCAGCCCAGCTCAGAGCCCTCTTCACCGCTGGTTCCGCCCAGCTCAGAGCCCTCTTCGCCGCTGGTTCCGCCCAGCTCAGAGCCCTCTTCACCGCTGGTTCAGCCCAGCTCAGAGCCCTCTTCGCCGCTGGTTCCGCCCAGCTCAGAGCCCTCTTCACCGCTGGTTCCGCCCAGCTCAGAGCCCTCTTCACCGCTGGTTCCGCCCAGCTCAGAGCCCTCTTCGCCGCTGGTTCCGCCCAGCTCAGAGCCCTCTTCACCGCTGGTTCCGCCCAGCTCAGAGCCCTCTTCGCCGCTGGTTCCGCCCAGCTCAGAGCCCTCTTCACCGCTGGTTCAGCCCAGCTCAGAGCCCTCTTCGCCGCTGGTTCCGCCCAGCTCGGAGCCGCCTTCATCACTGGTCCTGTCCAGCCCAGAGCCGCTTTCGCCCCCTGCCTCTTCCTGTCCAGTGTCAAAACCCAGGACTTTCCCAAGTATTTTTTTGGGGGGGGCTACAGGCCTCCGTCCTGGTCACTTGAGGGGCTACGGCCACCTGAAGGGTCTTCTCCGCCGTGGTCACCTGAAGGGTCTTCTCCGCCGTGGCCACCTGAAGGGTCTTCTCCGCCGTGGTCACCTGAAGGGTCCGCACCGCCATGGCCGCCTGAAGGGTCCACACCGCCATGGCCACCCGATAGGTCCACACCGCCATGGCCACCCGAAAGGTCCACACCAGGAGTAATGTTATAGTTTTGTGTTCTGTTTCAGTGTTTTCAGTTTTCTGTGATCTGTTTTCCCCTGTCTTCTGTGTTTTTTGATCATGTTTTCCTTTGTTCTGTTTTCCCGCCACTCCTTTGTTGCCACGGTTACTGTCATTAGTTCATTTGTATCACCTGGTTCCTCGTTAGTCTCGTCAGCTGTGTCTTGTTTCCCTGATCTGTTCTCCTGTGTATTTAAGCCCTGAGTGTTTCAGTCTTCAGTGTCGGTTCTACGTTTGTATAGAGTGTACTGCCTGTCTTACCCGTGTTTTGGTTTTCTTTTGAATTAAACTCTTGGATTGAAGCGCTCTGTTGTTCTCGCCTCCTCCTACCCGCACACACCCATAACAAGTATAGGCCTACTGCAAGTGCAAAAATTGTATATAAATAGTAAACTATAGGAATCCTTCAAGGTTGATGTGTGTGACAGTGATCATGAACCGTGTGTAGGAGCTGCTGCTGTAGTTCATTCATACACACCTGGAATCAGTGCTGTTGATGTTACAACTGTCAATATGATTACACAATGTCAAGGCATTTATTTTACTAACTGCTATACCCTTACGAAAAAAAAGTATACTTCAAGTTCATTTTATGAAGTATACTTGAGTAATGTTCAAGTATATTTTTAAGTATACTTTATGTAGTAAGTATACTAATGTCAATATGTACTAGTAGTAAACTTGTAAGTGTGCTATTTTAATACCGCTTGGGACTAAATTGGCCCACTTGAAGTATATAAAAGTATGTTTAACTGTACTATAAGTGTAACAGTAGTAAACTTTAAGTGCACAACTAGTTCATAATTATGTTTCTCATTTGTACTGCAAGTGAACTTATGAGTATACAAGTAGTTTACTATTTTAATACTTGTAGCAACTTTGAAGTATATTCTCAGTTAACTACTAATTTAGTAGTTTTATACTACAAGTTTTCTTTAAGTGAACTTAACATTATAGTTGATTGATTAATTAAATTAAGTATCCCCAACTGAGCAAGCCAAAGGCAACAGTGGCAAGGAACCAAAAAACTCCATCAGGTGACCTAATGGAGAAAAAAAAAACCTTGGGAGAACCCAGGCTCAGTCGGGGGCCAGTTCTCCTCTGGCGTTTATGAACTAGAGACCGGATTTAACTGTAAGATTAAAAAATATTATATAAATGCCTGGCTGAAGAGATGCGTCTTTAATTTAGTTTTAAACTGGGAGAGTGAGTCTGAGCAACGAACAGTATCAGGAAGGCTATTCCAGAGTTTTGGAGCTAAATGTGAAAATGCTCTCCCTCCTTTGGTTGATCTGGATATCCTAGGTATGACCAAAAGCCTCGAATTTAGTGATCTTAAAGAGCGCAATGGATTATAGGGCGATAGAAGATCCGTTAAATAAACTGGAGATAAGCCGTTTAGGGCTTTATAAGTCAGTAGCAATACCTTGTAATTAATACGGAACTTTATAGGTAACCAATGTAGTGATGATAAAATTGGTGTTATATGATCATATTTTCTTGATCTAGTAAGAACTCTAGCGGCGGCATTTTGGACTAACTGTATCTTGTTTATTGAGGATGCAGGACAACCAGCTAATAAAGCATTACAGTAATCTAGTCTCGAGGTCATGAATGCATGAACTAACTTTTCTGCGTCAGAAACTGATAGCATATTACGTAGCTTAGCAATGTTTCTAAGGCGGAAAAAGGCTGTTTTTGTAACATATGAAATATGATTTTCAAAAGACAGGTTCCAGTCTAATATAACACCCAGGTCTTTTACTGTAGAGGATAAAGTAACAGGACATCCTACTATGTTAAAGTTGTATTGTGAGAGGTTTTGTGGGCAGTTTTTTGAACTGATAAGTATTACCTCTGTCTTGTCTGGATTTAATAAAAGAAAATTGCGCGTCATCCAATCTTTTATATCTTTAACACACTCTGTCAATTTGGATTATTTAGCGTTTTCATCCGGCCGTGATGAAATATAGATTTGAGTGTCATCAGCATAACAATGGAAACTAATTCCATGTTTCCTTATAATATTTCCAAGTGGCAGCATATATATTGAGAATAACAGAGGGCCTAACACAGATCCTTGCGGCACTCCATAGTTTACTGGAGTTACTGGAGCTCGTGTCTCTGAAATCGCCGCTCGCGTTCCCGAGATTCTGAACGAGCGCGTCGGAACTGTTGTCCTGCACGCAGGGGTGAACGACATCAGGCTGCGCCAGACGGAAGTTCTGAAAAAAGACTTCAGGAATCTGATCGATACGGTACGCAGCACATCGCCTGATATAACGATCATTGTGTCAGGACCGCTTCCCACGTACCGACTAGGTCATGAAAAGTTTAGTAGATTATTCGCGCTAAATGAATGGTTAATGTCATGGTGCACTGAGCAGAAACTGCTCTTTGTAAATAATTGGAATCTGTTTTGGGAGCGTCCTAGGCTTTACCGTGCTGATGGCTTACACCCAAGCAGATTCGGATCGGATCTTCTGTCAGATAACATCTCCAAAACGTTAAATACCTTTTGACTAGTAACCAAAAGTCCAAATCATAGTCTCTGCTGCACCAATTTAACTGATATAAATAGTGTTGAACATTGCATAAAATCTGTGTCTATTCCTCGTTTAGTGAGATCAAATAATAAATCTACTGCAGGATCTAGAAAAAATCTAATTGTTATTAAAACAGAAAATGTTGCTATTAGTAATCAAAAACAATTTCTAAAGCTAGGTCTTCTAAACATTAGATCACTCACACCTAAGGCAGTTATTGTAAATGAAATAGTCACAGATAATAGCTTCGATGTACTTTGCCTTACTGAAACCTGGCTTAAACCAAATGATTATTTCGGTCTAAATGAGCCTACTCCATCAGGATACTCCTATAAGCACGAACCCCGTCTGATTGGTCGTGGCGGCGGTGTTGCAACAATCTATAGAGATATTCTCAATGTTACTCAGAAAACGGGCTATAAGTTTATTTCGTTTGAAGTACTTGTACTAAATGTTACGCTCTTAGATGTTAGAAAAACATCCCTATTATCTCTAGCCTTGGCTACCGTATATAGACCGCCTGGGCCTTACGCTGATTTCCTAAAAGAGTTTGCAGATTTTCTCTCAGACCTATTAGTTAATTTCGATAAAGCATTAATTGTTGGAGACTTTAATATCCACGTAGATAATTCAAATGATGCGCTAGGGGCTGCGTTTACAGATTTATTAAATTCCTTTGGGATTAAGCAAAACGTTACCGGACCAACTCATCGTTTTAATCATACACTCGATTTAATTATATCACATGGAACCGATCCAACCGATATAGATATCATTCCACAAAGTGAAGATGTCACTGACCATTACATGGTAACTTGCATATTACGTACCCCTGTAATATATCATGCTGCGCCGCGTTATCGATTAGGCAGAACAATCCTTCCATCCACCATAGATCATTTTTCAAATAGCTTATCTGATTTGTCTCAGCTGCTCAGTGAACCCAAACAAACAGATGAACTTGAGGAATTAACTAGCACTATGAGCACCATTCTCTCTGGATCATTGGATATTGTTGCACCCATTAGACTAAAAAAGGTCAGAGAGAAAAGTAAAGCACCATGGTACAACAATACTACGCATGTTCTAAAGAGAGAAACCCGTAATTTAGAGCGTAAATGGAAAAAAACTAACTTAGAGGTCTTTAGAATCGCGTGGAAAGACAGTATGTCACGTTACAAAAAGGCCCTAAAAGAGGCCAGGGTTGAGCATCTCCGCAATCTAATAGAAAACAACCATAACAATCCTAGGTTCTTATTTAACACCGTGGCTAGACTAACAAATAAACAGATGTCTCCTGAACAAAATATTCTGTTACAGTTTAGTAGTAATGATTTCATGAAGTTCTTCACTGAGAAAATAGAAAACATCAGAACCACAATTGTAAACGTTCAATCCTCAATCGCGCCTTATAATTCGGCCTCAATTATCACCCCGCAAGAACAATTACAGTGCTTTACAACTATAGAACAAAAAGAGTTAAATAAACTTATCATTTCATCTAAAACAACAACATGTTTATTAGATCCTATACCAACTAAACTATTGAAAGAAGTGTTACCTGTAGTGGAAGAGCCTCTCCTCAATATTATTAACTCATCTTTGTCATTAGGTTATGTTCCAAGAACATTTAAACTGGCAGTTATAAAACCTCTCATTAAGAAACCACAATTAGATCCACATAATCTAGCAAATTATAGACCCATTTCAAATCTTCCTTTTATGTCTAAAATACTAGAAAAAGTTGTGTCCTCTCAACTGGGCTCTTTCTTGCAAGAAAATGACATCTATGAAAAGTTTCAGTCTGGGTTCAGGCCGCATCATAGCACTGAAACTGCGCTCGTTAAAATCACAAATGATTTACTCTTAGCTTCTGACCAAGGCTGTATCTCAATACTAGTTTTACTTGATCTTAGTGCTGCGTTCGATACTATAGATCATACAATACTCTTAGATCGACTACAAAATTATACTGGTGTTCAAGGACAAGCATTAAGCTGGTTTAGATCGTATTTATCTGACCGCTACCATTTTGTTTATTTAAATGGAGAAAAATCTATCATAACTCCAGTAAACTATGGAGTGCCGCAGGGATCTGTCTTAGGCCCTCTATTATTCTCAATATATATGCTGCCACTTGGAAATATTATAAGGAAACATGGAATTAGTTTCCATTGTTATGCTGATAACACTCAAATATATATTTCATCACGGCCGGATGAAAACGCTAAATTATCCAAATTGACAGAGTGTGTTAAAGATATAAAAGATTGGATGACGCGCAATTTCCTTTTATTGAATCCAGACAAGACAGAGGTACTACTTATCGGTTCAAAAAACCGCCCACAAAACCGCTTACAATACAACTTTAACATAGTAGGATGTCCTGTTACTTCATCCTCTACAGTAAAAGACCTGGGTGTTATACTAGACTGCAACCTGTCTTTTGAAAATCATATTTCATATGTTACAAAAACAGCCTTTTTCCACCTTAGAAACATTGCTAAGCTACGTAATATGCTATCAGTTTCTGACGCAGAAAAGTTAGTTCATGCATTCATGACCTCGAGACTAGATTACTGTAATGCTTTATTAGCCGGTTGTCCTGCATCCTCAATAAACAAGCTACAGTTAGTTCAAAATGCCGCCGCTAGAGTTCTTACTAGATCAAGAAAATATGATCATATAACACCAATTTTATCATCACTACATTGGTTACCTATAAAGTCCCGTATTAATTACAAGGTATTGCTACTGACTTATAAAGCCCTAAACGGCTTAGCTCCAGTCTATTTAACGGATCTTCTATCGCCCTATAATCCATCGCGCTCTTTAAGATCACTAAATTCGAGGCTTTTGGTCATACCTAGGATATCCAGATCAACCAAAGGAGGGAGAGCATTTTCACATTTAGCTCCAAAACTCTGGAATAGTCTTCCTGATACTGTCCGTTGCTCAGACTCACTCTCCCAGTTTAAAACTAAATTAAAGACGCATCTCTTCAGCCAGGCATTTATATAATACTTTTAATCTTACAGTTAAATCCGGTCTCTAGTTCATAAACGCCAGAGGAGAACTGGCCCCCGACTGAGCCCGGGTTCTCCCAAGGTTTTTTTTTTTTCTCCATTAGGTCACCTGATGGAGTTTTTCGGTTCCTTGCCACTGTTGCCTTTGGCTTGCTCAGTTGGGGATATTTGGGGATATTTAATTGAATTAATCAATCAACGATACCATTGATCAGCATTACCAAACGTGGACGTTCCACTAGAAACAAACATTGATGTATTGTTTTAATTTATTACTGTGAAGCTGCTTTGATACAACCTATGTTGTGAAAAGCGCTATATAAATACACTTGACTTGACTTATGATCGATTTTTCTCCGTTTAAATAGACAAAATGGTATCGGTCAGATAGGTATGATCTGAACCAGCTTAATGCTTGTCCTTGAACACCAGTATAATTTTGTAGTCAATCTAAGAGTATTGTGTGATCTATAGTATCGAACGCAGCACTAAGATCAAGTAAAACTAGTATTGAGATACAGCCTTGGTCAGAAGCTAAGAGTAAATCATTTGTGATTTTAAAGGGTACATAACATGCACAGTTTCACCTAATCTCATGTTAATCTTGAGTACCTATAGAGTAGTAGTGCATCCTTAATATCTCCAAAAAGTGTTTAGTTTTATTATAATTTTAAAAGAAAAAACAGCTTTCCGATTCTCTCCGGGAAAAGCCGAGGTCCTGGAGGCGGAGCTATAGAGTCAAGCGGTAGTTCTTGATTTCCAGCAAAAGACAGAAATCTGATCCAGTTGTACTTACATGAATGGGGTCTTTTATCACTGGGACCTCTCCACGTTTTAATAGCAAACGATTTGCAAATCCAGCGTCGAGGCCTTGTTAATAAAACATTCGTCACTCAAATGACCAGAACACATAACCGCACTTCCTACACTCCGTTGCTGCCCCGGAAAAACAAACTGCATCCACTGTTCCTGTAACACTGGGTTCTTTGGAAAGCTGAACACGGTAAGCTTTCCCTCACATCCAAATACACACTTTTTTGGAGACATTCTTGAACAAATCCTATGTAGCGCTGCCGATGATTTCCTGTTGAAGCGCGTTGATGTGCGCGGTCTCGCTCTCCTCTGGTCGACGTGTGCGCGGGCGAGCTTTTCCGAGAGAAATGCTCATATAAGGAGTTCCACTCTGATCTACGTCATTAGATCCACGATCGAAAAAAAACCAGCCGAAACTTGCACCAACCCGGAAGTAAGATTTTCGGCACAGAAATTCTCCGTTATTCGTCCAAAATATTTTTTTTAAACTTTGCCCATGTTTAGCATGAGAATCCATCTCTTTAACAGTGTAAACAACTCTGAATACATGAAACACCATTGTACCCCCCCTTTAACGAGCGCAGTTTCAGTGCTTTGGTGCGGCCGGAAACCAGACTGAAACTTTTCATAGATGTCATTTTCTTGTAAGAAAGAGCCTAGTTGGGCAGACACAAATTTTTCTAGTATTTTAGACATAAAAGGAAGATTTGAAATGGGTCTATAATTTGCTAGGTTATTTGGGTCTAATTGTGGTTTCTTAATGAGTGGTTTTATAACTGCCAGTTTAAATGTTCTTGGAACATGACCTAAAGATAAAGATGAGTTAATAATATTGAGGAGAGGCTCTTCCACTATAGGTAACACTTCTTTCACTTCTTCTTGATGATGATGTTGTGTATATGTGGCATTATATGTTGAACTGAACTAACAGACGTGATCCACAGATCCAGCATCAGAAACTGAAGTCAGTGTGACTGCTCTATCATTATACAGAGGTACGACACGTTCATTTATACTGACAGCTTTATAACATTAAACTATCAGTCAGTCTGTAAATGCTTCATCAATAACTGTTGATAGTTGAATACCCTTGACTTCAGTCATGTACAGTTTCTCTTCTTCCTCTCATGTTTCCTGCAGTGATTGTGATTATTGTTGAGATTGCAGTGTTTGCTGCTCCTACTGTGATTCTTCTTCAGATCATCTGTGCAAGAAGAGCTGGTGAGTTTTGAGCCGCACACAATCTGATGATTCACACTCATCTGATCTGGAACAATCTGCAATCATGATAAAAACACATACGAGAGGTCAGTCAATGCTTTTATTTTGCAGGGAGGAAGGACTCGAAGCACCCAGAGGAAATAGAGATGCCGACAATATTAGAATAAAATACTGATGAGTTTAGAGCCAATCTGCAGCAATATTTACAATAGCAGAAACTTACAGAGGATTGTTCATTGTTTTATTTTCTTCTTCTCAGAAAACTGAGAAAATAGTGATACCAAGTTTAGATTAAAATGTTTTTTTGTTTTGTTTTATTTTTACAAATAAAAGGCCAGATTTTTTTTTCATTAACATCCAGTGATCTCTGCATATGATCACAATGTGAGTCACAAGTGTAACCTCACAGTGCACTCACTGTGTGCTCATATAATGGCCACAATGTGAGGTCACCCCAGCTGGAAATGTTATTGGACATGAACTTCATCATTTAGACGTCAAATTTTGGTTGAAAATGAAAATTGGGTTGACGTGTTTGGCCGGCTACACACTGACTGTGTGGCGTGTCCGTTTTTATTTCGGCTTCCATGTTAACAGGTTAGAGCTTGCACACTGCCTGCGTGAGACGCACATCTCAGGTGCGGAAGAAAACGCGTGCATGTGCATGCTAGAAATAGAACCAACACCTATTTTTCACACGACACGCAAGTGTGTTGGAAGCGTTTCCAGGCAAAATAGAATAGGAAAAGGTGTTTATACATCATTTTGACAGGAATACATATTAATAAATGATATTTTGATGTTTGAAAGTCTCTAGGTTTTGACATAAATGCAGATATATATATATATGTAATTTAAAAGAAAATAATAATAATTACCGATTTTCAAATATTGCACCTGTCAATACAGAATGGAATATTTTGCCGCAAAACTGCTGACGTTGTCTTTGCTGTATCATCACCTAGCAGAAGCAGCGCCGCGTCAGACAGTCTGTTAATGCCAGTGTGTAGCTGGCCTAAAAAATGTATGTCAGGCTCCAACTTCAATAAACAACTACACAAACAGCATTACCAGCTTCACTTATTACTAACCAAATTTACTTTATTTCTGTCATATGTGTGGAAAAGTTCTTATTGAGATTAACAGAGGTTTAGATGTTGATGATTTATTGAAATTAATAGTTTGGTTTGATGTCATCATTATGGTGATCAGTGTTTGCTTAAGTTGTCCAGTTTGACTCTTGATGTTTTAATGTTAGTTTTTCTCTGGCTGCTGGAACTGTGTGTTATGGCAAGAACAGTAAGAGAAAATGTGATCAGATGATGTCATCTACTTGATGATGACGATAACGATATACTCATCGTGTAGTGCTCTGATCAGCTGATCTCTTCTAAACTGTCATGTGTGTTATTAATTTCACATAATTCATTATAGTAATGTTTCTACAGTATGACATCCAAAAGTGTTTTAATAAAATAAACTGTATAATTGCTAATCAAGGTCTTCATGATTACTTCAACATCAAACTCTGAGATGAAATCAAGCCGAACTACAGCAGCAGCTTCTACACAAGGTTTCGAACTCCTGTCGACTGCCATCCCACACTCCCCAGACATCGTCCAGAAACCGAAAGTAGGATAAAGGGACCTTCTCGCATTTAGGAAAGACAGTTTCCTCCCATTGGGCCATGTATATATCTGCATAAGCTGGTGCAAACCTTTTTCCCATAGCCATCCCCTTAATCTGCAGATTAATGTCCCCCTCAAACTCAAAATCATTACGAGTCAAACTTAACTCTAAAAGTTCCAAAATCGCCTCCTCCGGTCGAGAAGCATCGGGGAACCTGGCAAAACAATCTCGCACTGCCTTTAATCCTAGGATGAGTCTCAATGTTAGTATTAAGACTCTCCACATCCAACAAGAACAAGAATGCATCAGGTGGCACTCTCAGACTTTTGACCTTTTCCAAGAAGTAATAGGTATCCCTAATGTAACTAAAATGATTGGTAGATAAGGGATTCAAATAAAAGTCAATAAACTCTGCCACCCTGTGACTCTCACTTCCACAGTCCGAGATGATCGGACGACCGGGAGGCATGAAGGGGTTAGGCCATTTATCCCGAGGATTATGAACCTTAGGAAGTAAATAAAACCGCCTGGGCCTAGGCCTCACTTCCCCCAACAAATAATTCGCTTGTCGCTTACAAATGAATCCTGTCCTCAGTAAGGTATCCACTACTCTTTCAATGCGGGGTACCGACTCCATAAAGATGGGGGCCGACAACTTGGAATAAAAGGACTCGTCTGTTAATTGTCTCAGTCCCTCCTGCACATAACATGCACCGCACTTCCCTTATCTGCAGGTTTAATCACAACATACCGGCTGCGAGCTAATTCCTCTAACGCTTCCACTTCCTCCGGGGGTAAGTTAGGTCTCGGGGCCTGTGCTCCGGATAAGGTTTCCTGGACCCCTTCCAAGTTCCTCTCAAAGAAATCCCATACTTCCCCGGGAAATTTCTGGGGCAGTGGTTCCCACCCCGATCTCTTGCAAAACGGTCGGCTTCGGACGTCAATATCAGTACTCGGACCGAAATACACCGCCCTTTTGATTTTGTCATGAAACTGACCCAGATCTGCTAGCAACGGGCTTCTGTCAACCTTTTTCAATAAATGAGAAGGGATAAACGATAAACCCCTATCCAGTAACCTAACCTGTGCCGGTGTAAAATGAAAACACTGAGACAAGTTTATGACAGAACCCATTTTATTTGCATAAAAATCAGGACAGGACCCTGATGGGAAGGCCCCTTTAACAGTTTAAATGGCCCAGCCAATGCTGTAGCATCGCTCGGGCCATTGCTGGGGTCCAGTGGATCTTGTCTGCCTCCACTTTGAACCGGTCAGCAGGTAGGAGGGGAATGCAACACTCCGTTCTAAAAGTGATGTCATTCAGCCCCTTAAGATTTTTAACCTGCTGTTCTGGCAGGGTGGACTCGAAATTAATCAGCAGGATATAAATCACCGAATAATAATCTATATCGACGTGTACCTTCGAAACATATCTAATTCGGTATCCACGTAAAGCTCTCCTTGTACTGAAACCAAATATATGCATCAGGATCTGGTAAAATGTATGATACTATTTTTACCATCGTTAGAGTATAACTGATCACATAATAACACTGCCATAAAACATGCAAATTAAACTGGGAACTAAGACAAAGAAAGTTTCTTCCCGCTTGGAATGTCACGTTCCAATTGGCCTAAGCCAGGGGTGCCCAATCCTGCTCCTGGCGATCGACTGTCCTGCACAGTTCATCTCCAACCCTAATCAAACACACCTGCCTTTAATTTTCAAGTGATCCTGACGTGCTCTGAAGACCTTAATTGGTTGCTTCAGGTGTGTTTGATTAGGGTTGGAGATGAACTGTGCAGGACAGTCGATCGCCAGGAGCAGGATTGGGCACCCCTGGCCTAAGCCAAGGGGGGAGTGAAATTTCTGTTCCCCTAGAAAAGCAGTTACACGGCGCGTTCAGGGGAGTTCTGTATTTTTCTTTCGTCTTGTGTTGTTGAGCACTTTTACGAACCCGCTTCATCAGCGAGAAGACCCATATGGCTCCCGTTTAGGGGGCATTCATTCACCGTTTTCGTGAATAAATTTATCGTTTATTTTCTTAAGTCTTTATTTTCGTCTTTGTTTAGACTCTAGCATTCGTTCAGTGAAGCTTCAACTAAAAAGAGACTTGAATCTCACGCGGCGCGCGCTCCTCCTCCTCAAGGACGTGCACGAGCACTGAAAGAATCCCTGGCTCCATGGCTAGGGAATCATCAACTCAGTTTTATTTTCTTTACTAAGTTTTATTTTCATATTCGTTTCTCCCTCCAAAAGAGAGATGAACTCTTCTGGCAACTTCACGTTCGGTGAACCTTTAAACTTCGCGCGAGTCCGGCTCGCCCCAAAGACACGAGAAAACACAGCTCTTAAGGAGCTTCTTCTTCTTCAGCAAATACAAAGAGAACCATACGCAAGTATTTTGATTTGTGATTTGATGAATTTGATTTCTTGTTGTCTCTCAAGGTTACTGCCTGTGATTTTGCCTAACTGTGATCTTTCTTTGATCGCACGTTTAGTTTCACTTTCTCTCAACTCTCTCATTGTCAGAACTCTCTTTCATCCTCTCCCTCATTTTCGTATCCGTTTGGTCTTGTAATGTTTTCGTCCGTATTTTGCTGTTGTAAATATATGTATTTACTCGTGTAGACTGTAGTATTTTTGTATTCCTAAGTTCAATGTATTAGTCCAATTATTAAAATTCATACTTGGTTGATTCTGTCTGCCTGCTCATAACTAAAGTCAATGAGATGTTTTCGATCTTAAGCTACAAAGCTGATTTGTTACTTTTAAGTAACCTAATCTTATAAGAACAAGAGAGTTGTTTTTATGGCCAGAAAATAGCTTTCTTCAAATTATAAGAAAGAGATAATTTTTGCTGAGAAATTGTTAAGTTAATCTTACGGCCGTTTGCTGAACAAACAACCATTTGATGATTATTCATTTCCATTAAGGGATATCTCATAATCGATCTGAAATAGGATTATTAGTATATGAATGATAAATTATAATTAGTTGTGATTGATTATTCAGATATACAAAACGATCTATTTTCAACTTCGAATAAATTAATGTAACTGTATTATGCAAAATATTAATCATATTCATGATTAATTATTAAAATTCCCTATAAATCATTTGAGCTAATGTTAAATGTACAACTAATGCCAGTGCGGTATATATATATATATATATATATATATATATATATATATATATATATACAGGCCGTGCAGAATTATTAGGCACGTTGATTTTCTGATCATATTTTATTCCCAGGAACATTTTGCCAATTCCAAACCATATTGATCTCAATAACTACTATTAATTTTGTATTTAATCATTTATAAGTGATATTTAATTGTTCATGAAGGCTGGAAATGAAAAATGTCTTATTTTCAGGTGTGCAGAATTATTAGGTAAGTTTTCTTTTACAGATAAAATAAGCCAAAACAAGATTTAACAAAGACTGAAAAGTCAAAAAATATTAAATCCCCATAAGAAGGATACAATACTAATGCAATACTAGAGATTGCAGTTAAGGCATGACCACTGGACAGTGAAATGCTCATTGGGTCAGCAGGGTCAGACAAAAACAGGTGGAGAATAAAAAACACATGTTAACTGCAAAAGAATGAAGAATTAAGGTGAAGAATTAAGTGTGAAACCATCGGGCACCCTTTAGTCTTCAGCGCCACCATTTTCCAGAACTGCAACCTACCTGGAGTCTCCAGAAGAGCAAGGTGTCAGGGTCTCAGAGACTTGGGTTAGGCAAAGAATCCTAAAAAATGACCCCCTCTTAATAAGAGTCACAAGCTGAAGTGTTGTGAAATACATGAAGACTGTTTTTTTATAGGCTTATTAGACTGACAGATTGAGAGACTCTTGAAGGACCAGCACCACATCCTCTTCTACCACTGTTTGAAGAATTCATCTTCCAGAATACGTTTTAATACATTTTGTGAGTTAATTTTTAGTCCATCTCTGCAAAATGGACTTCAGGGTAAGAGATGGACTAAAAATAAACTCATAAAACGTATTGCAACAACACTGCAGTCTCACAGCAGACACGCCCCTTCAAACAGAGTGTTCAAATCAGGGGTTGAAATCAGGCTAGGAAATATGCCTTTTATTTTTTAAATTATAACAAATTTTGATCTAAAAAACATACTAACATTATAAGGGCACCCCAGGAAACATTATAAAATAATAAAATAATCCATTCTACGGCACCTTTAAAGGTGCATTAAGCAACTTTTCATGTTAAAAATACCCGTTTTCTAACCCTTAAACAATTGCCTGATGGGCTGAATGAGCCCTTCTCTGATCACTGAGATTGTCTCTATAATCCTGTAAAGTAAAATAAATGAGAGGGATTCGGGCCGGAATTTTAGACTGGGCGTGACGTCATGCGCGTTCACGGCACGCTCATCTGGCTATGTCTGGCAGGTTTGTGTATTCGCCGGCATTCTCCGTAGAAGATGGATTGTAAAAGACCTGCTTATAGTTCATTTCAAACACCAACGCAAACTCCACGTAAGATAAAAAAAAGAAAACTTTTGTCTAGTGCAACCAAAAGGGCCAAATTGGTCTCAGACAGGCGTCGGAATAAGACGAGAGTAAACATAGGGAAGGCTGATATATAAGTTAGATAATTAGACACAAATTTTGAGCAAATTACTGCTTAATTAGGATGTATTGCTATTGGAATATGCTACTTAGCAGATCAATAAAACAGGCTAAACCCCTGCAAATCTTCGGCGGATTAGCCTGTTTGGCTTTTATGGTAACGTCATAGTGCCATTTAATTGTTTATTACCTTGAGACAATTGAGTGTACTTTTTTGACCGACTGTGTAGCTTTGAGCTTTTACAAAGTAACAACTTATATTGTTCATGAACGTGTTTCCATAATAATACAATCATAAGTGGATACAGTAAACACATAACACAGTAGTTCAACATGGAGATAGATGGAAATAAAAAACGAAGTTTTCTACTACCCCCGTTTTTCCCTCACACATAAGTGTGTAATTTACTCAATTGCCTTTCCTTTCACATATTTAAAATGACTTGCAGATTTATAACTTTATTACCTCTGAAGACATTATGATTGTAAACAAAAGATTTGCGGCTGATGCTTCTTTGGTTATGAACAGCTCGTGCAAGCGTGCGCGTGCGTGTGCGTGTGCGTGTGGTCCATGAGCGTCCACATCTCTGGCTGCAGTTTCGCTTGCCGCCAGAGGTGGCATAGTTCTGCAAAAACTCAGAATCTTGCGCTATGCACCTTTAACATGAATAAAATAAATTAATAGTATTATTGATAATAGTATTGTTCATAAAGTATATTGTAGTTGTCTAAAGATTTTTATTAGGCTATTTTTAACTTTATTTTACTAATGATTTGATGTTGTTATTATTATTATTATTATTTTAAAGCAGATAGGCTACTGAGTGCGCATTGTTTTAATGCAAGTCGATATAGTCATATAGCCTATAACCACAGGCCTTGGAAGACTTAGAGAATTAAGGAGAAGAGTTAAGAGTAAAACACCCTTTAGACTCCAGATCCCAGAACTGCACCTGTGGATCTCCAAAACTAGCATTGTACAAACTCTAACTTTAACAACATTCCCAAAATATGATTAAAATGTTGCAAGAAAATTTTTATAATTGTGTAAACTCTGTTTATAAAGAACATTCAACATCTCATCTCTCAATGATATTCTCAAAACAGTTTCCTAATGAGACATTGGGACCATGTTATTTTGAGATCATTGTACAAACTTGTTACCTCAGAAACATTCCCAAAACATCCTGAATGTTGCAGATAAAATTATATATCTTAGTTTACATTTAACGTTACAGGAACATTGTTTAGAATGAGAAAACATCCTTAAAATATCCGTCAAACATTACATTCACATGTTCTCTTCAGGACATTACCAAACTCGTAGGGAATGTTAGCCAAAGTTCTGAGAGCGTTCCCTGCTAAGATGCTAGGCCTGACTATTTAACGCACTATATTCTGATTATGAAGTAAGTATCAAACTGTTGTTGCTGTTAGAGATCAGAGAAGAGACGCCACACCAACTTCAGCAGAAGTTTACGTTAAGAAATGTTATTTTGCTTATCTTAAGTTAATCCCTCATGACAGTGCTGAAAGCTTCTTGGAAAGTTCCTGCAACTCTAGAAATGGAGTCGATGTAGAAACACATGTACTTGACGTCCTCTTTCTGTGGAGCGGATGAGATGAGGTGCAGTTGAGTTCCTGACCTCAAACACAGAGGTTATGGAGAGGTTACTGTTATTGACCGCACATCTCGTTCCTCTATTCTACAGCGTAAGAGTTTTACGTGTTCTTCCACAACAAGAATCTATTAAATCCTGTATAACATGTTCATGTTTCTGAACACACAGCAGATCTCGGGGATTCTCGGGATTCACGTCTGAAAGCATCATTTGGGAAGTGAAAGTAAAGTCTAAAAGGCTGGAGCTCAAACTGTGATAAAGTTGAACTATGTGATGCTTCTTGGATGTCTTTGTGCCTTTGAGACAAAGTGTAATACAAAAAGTATTTCTTTTAATATGAAGATTAATGTGGTAGAAATGTATGAGGATATCTATAAAGAGAAGATAAAGCCCCATTCACCTGTAGTGTGATGATAGTGTCCCCGGTTGTGGTCATTTTCAGGACTTTCGTCCCGGGTGGAGATTTTGGCACACACCCGACGTTGTTCAATGGGGTCATATTAGTCTATAACAGTTGAGATATTCTCCTCTAAATGAAGCGCATACATATGAATTTTTGCCTCTTGTTAAATTTAATTAATTAAAATAAGCAAAAGTAACACAATTGTTTAACATTTTGTGACAACTCAATTTAATTGTGTTCAATCAACCATATATATTTAAAACTGAAGTTTACTTACTTAATTTGTGTGAAAATTACATGAATCATTTTTGTTGACAACTAACTGGGCAGTGGATCTGTAGTTCCCAGCATGCTTTGCAACGGACTGCATTAGGAGGGTAAATTCAGGGATTAAAGTGTTATTTTATGTGTTTTTCTGTAAATGGAAAGATGTTGTTAGTTAATGTTAGTGTTTAATATTCACTAACGTTAGAGGACTTTCTGTAATGTTTTTGAGTTTTGTGGTTATTATTATGCAGAAGAGAGGCGACTGTGTTTAGTTTAGGGCTGTGGGCACCCAGTATACTCTACACATGCATTACACCTCTTTCACAGTCCTGCATTAGTAATAATCAATATTACTCTGTCTGTAAAAAGTGGTTTTAACTAAATTGAACATTAGTAGCTTCTATCATTGGAAATAACTGTAGAGTCAAATTAGCTAAAATTATAATGTTGGCGATATTAGGCAGGGCAAAAATAAAATGTAGTCAACATGACAAAACTTTTTCTAGCAGGAATGACTAAATTAATTTAAGTTCATACAACAAGATTTCAACAAATCATTTCAAACAAATTAGATTTTTCTGGAAAAATGTAATTAATTTTCATGGAAAAGTTTTCCTTAATTTAATCAAGTTCGTTCAACAGCTTATTTATTTTGAGTGTACCCAGGACTATTATGAAAACTGCTGCTTTCATCACAGAATCAGATGAAGACGGTCAGATGGAAACCAGTCGCTGGGATCAGTCCGTGATCCGGTCCGTTCACATCTTCTCCTCTTTCGGGATTCTCAGGAGGATAATAGGGAGGCGGCTGTCTGGTTCCGTCAACATAGACTGCATTATAAATGGATAGTGCAGCAGATTTGCACAGAGAAACTCAATCATGCTTGAGAGGTAATAACAATATTGTTGAAGCTGATCTTCCTTCTGTATATCGCATCCGCTGTACAGGCAATTCATTTTACACTGTTTATATTGTGTAACCAATGGCAACTCTTCAGTTTTGGCTTGTTGGACACAAGTGCACACACAGCAGGGACTGTAATACATTGTGAAGTTTGTTTACGGGGGAAAGTATCGAGTTACCTGGGAAAAATACTGCTTGAGTATATGAAGAAAGACTCTTACAAGAGTTATGCAACACATGTTTATTGGTGTTCGGTTTAAGTGAGTAGCATGTAAGGTGACAGAAGACATGATTTAATCATTGCAATAAAGCCATACCAGAGCGATTGGCAGCACAACTGTCTCTGTCTCATCAGAAAACACACTGCAGATCCACCAGTCGGACGGCATAGGAACTTTAGAGACATTAGAAACACTAAAGTAGGATTTCTTTTACAAAAAAACTCCTGTGAATCTGCTTTGGAACAATGAGTCACGATGAAAAGCACTAAACAAATAAATGTGACTTGACTGTAAGTGTGTGAAGCTGAGTTAGCTTTAATGGCGTGTGTAGTGGATGGAGTTACGTCTGTGCATGTGGTCGTGATGTCTGCGTGTCTCTGAGCACATGAACATGGACACAGACTGAATTTTGCTTCATGAAAATCACATAATTTCTCTGTAAGCTTTGTGTGGATCTGTGTTTACACTCATGAATGTACCAGATTTTTTTTTTTTTTTTTTTTTTACTGAAAACAAAGTATATGTATGCATTTGCAAATGTATGAAAGATTTTTTATGATTTATATTGTTTCTTGCATAAAAATCATTAGGAAAACATTTATTTTCCAAAATATTATACAAGCACAGAGAGTCTTATTTTTATGTTAGAAAGAGTTTCTAGGTTAGTAAGCACTCCGAATCCTGTGAGAACAGAATTCACATTTTGTACAACAATAATCCCAGCTGCCATCAGTGGTGTAGCACCACAGGTAATCTTTATCATGGTAGTCACAGGGGTGATAAGGCTTGCAGATTTTGCCATTCACAGTGGAGTAGAGGTCATCAGGAGTACAGCACGTGCCATAACTGCCTTCATCATCAGTGTAGCACCATTGATAACTTCTACCATATTTGGCACAGGCATGGCCAATGCGGCAGAACTGCCCGTTCACAGCTTTACTGCTCCACAGTGGAGGACTGCAGTAACCCCAGCGGCCAGAGACGCTGGTCTTACACCAGTAGAAGTCGTAGCCGTATGTGGCACAGGGGTGATCATCCAAGCACCTCTCTCCGTCAGAGTCCTGCACGGGTCCGATTTTGTAAATCCGCACCCGCCCGTACCCGCAGTGCTTAAAACCGCATCCGACCCGTTGTCCGACAGCAGCACCAATTCAAATCCGCACCCGACCCGACCCACTTAAAATAGAACCGACACCCGACCCGCACCCGAAATAAAATAAATTTAGCCAATCACATTATAGACACAATTACAAAAATGTTTATTGCCAGTTCATACAGAAGTTATAACAATTAATACAAGGACAACTTCAGCCGAAGCTGTCAAAAGGCCGGTACATGAAGAACATGGGTTACGTTACCACAAAACTGAGTAACCTTGTAACATTTTACCAATCGAACAGACGCGGCTACAACACTATATGCCACGCAATTTCGTCTAGCCTACATCAGACAATTTTGGGCTCAAACACGCCCTGCACACCACACATAGGCCTACTTAACAGTGTTAAATTTGAAGAAATACTGTTAGTGCAGCAGATTAGTAAAAAAATCGTTCACTTTGGTATAGAAGCATGAAATTTGGCACAGATACTCTCTAAGGGCCACTATTTTGGAAAAAGGCGTTGGCCACTCAAAAATTCAATATGGCGGCCATTTTTCAAAATGGCCGCCATTGCTATTCAATGCTTATTATATCAATTATTCAAACAGTGATCCAAGCATAAAATTTGATACAAAAATACTCTCTAAAGGACATGTTAATAGAAAAAGATGCTTGTCCCTCAAAAATTCAAGATGGCCGCCATTTTTAAAGATGGCCACTGTTCCTGTCGAATATTAAGGTGAGACATGGCAGGCAAAAACATTGTTTTTTTTTTACTGGTCAATTTTGAGATTTTTGGATATTTGTCTTCAATAACATGTCTTCTTTCAGACTGTGGTGAAAAAAAGTCCAAAAAACACATTTAGATCTTTATTTTACTACACTTTGTCTGTTTGCGTCTGTAGATTTCGCGTAAATTCAACAAAAGTTGTCGTTGTAAATCCTCCCGCCGATCCGCGATCTCTGTCTGCTCTCTGTCTTCACAGGCACCGCTGGAAAGCTCTGTCTTCACTGTACAATGCTGTCGGATCCAAATATGGTCATTTCCTTTTTATCAGCAACCAATCGCGAAAGTAAAAGGGCTGAATGCGCGATCTCATTGGCTGATGATAAATCTTTAAAGCCCGTTTTCTCAAAATGACCTTTCTCTCATACTCCAAGTCTGAAATCTCCACTTCAGTAGCACCTATATACACCAATCTTTCCAGTCTTGTACCTAGTTATATTATGAAGACATTTACAGAGGGATCTGTAAATATATTATTCCTAGCCTGATTTATATAACATTTTATTCCAAAAAACATGGCGAAAATCATTTTTTAAGGCTATTGACAGTATATTATGATTTACAGGATAACAAAAGTAGATATCCATAAATGCCTCTGTATTTTTTCCCCATCTAATATGTGAACACAATGAAAAAAATATTTTTAATCTGGCTTTATCCAATGCTCAGATTTCTTTTATATATATATATATATATATATATATATATATATATATATATATATATATATACAAATTAGCGCACAGTTAATTAGATATTGCCTAATTTGCTAATTTAAACATTAAATTACAGAAAACTTTTAATACATTTTTTTCTCATCTTAATGTAGGTAATCAACTGGGAAAGTTTCATGGTGATATCTGCTAGTTTTTTTATTTTTACCCTATTCACCCGTAGTGTCTCGCCTTAATTATTTAAATTGTTAAAATGGTGATGCAAGCATACAATTAGGCAGAAATACTCTTCAAGGAACACTCTTTTGGAAAAAGGTATGTGCCACTCAAAAATTCAGGATGGCCACCATTTCTGTCAAATAGTTATAATGTCTGCTTTGTCTGCCTCCTCTTCTTTGACCTGTCCAGCTTAGTTAAACTTGCCAGGGATATAAAATCCCCGCCGGCATAGCTCTCAGGTTCAATGGAGTTCATACACAAGCCTCTCCACCACGGCAAGGTATAGTCCACAGAGAGGAAGGGCCACTGTTAGAAAAAAGGATAAGCTACTGGTACAGGTTGCACATACAGTGAGGAGAACAAGTATTGGATACTCTGCTGATTTTGAAGGTTTTCCTACTTACAAAGCATGTAGAGGTGTGTAATTTTTATCATAGGTACACTTCAACTGTGAGAGACGGAAATCCAGAAAATCACATTGTATGATTTTTAAATAATAAATTTGCATTTTATTGCATGACATAAGTATTTGATCACCTACCAACCAGTAAGAATTACGACTCTCACAGACCTGTTAGTTTTTCTTTAAGAAGCCCTCCGGTTCTCCACTCATTACCTGTATTAACGCCACCTTTTTGAACTCGTTACCTGTATACCTGTACACACACTCAATCAAACAGACTCTAACCTCTCCACAATGGCCAAGACTAGAGAGCTTTGTAAGGACATCAGGGATAAAATTGTAGACCTGCTCAAGGCTGGGATGGGCTACAGGACAATAGGCAAGCAGCTTGGTGAGAAGGCAACAACTGTTGGCGCAATTATTAGAAAATGGAAGAAGTTCAAGAGTACGGTCAATCTCCCTCCATCTGGGGCACCATGCAAAATCTCACCTCGTGGGGCATCAATGATCATGAGGAAGGTGAGGGATCAGCCCAGAACTACACGGCAGAACCTGGTCAATGACCTGAAGAGAGCAGGGACGACAGTCTCAAAGAAAACCATTAGTAGTAACACACTACGCCGTCATGGATTAAAATCCTGCAGTGCACGCAAGGTCCCCCTGCTCAAGCCGAAGCATGTCCAGGCCCGTCTGAAGTTTGCCAATGACCATCTGGATGATCCAGAGGAGGAATGGGAAAAGGTCATGTGGTCTGATGAGACAAAAATAGAGCTTTTTGGTCTAAACTCCACTCGCCGTGTTTGGAGGAAGAAGAAGGATGAGTACAACCCCAAGAACACCATCCCAACCGTGAAGCATGGAGGTGGAAACATCATTCTTTGGGGATGCTTTTCTGCAAAGGGGACAGGACGACTGCACCGTATTGAGGGGAGGATGGATGGGGCCATGTATTGCGAGATCTTGGCCAACAACCTCCTTCCCTTAGTAAGAGCATTGAAGATGGGTCGTGGCTGGGTCTTCCAGCAGGACAACGACCCGAAACACACAGCCAGGGCAACTAAGGAGTGGCTCCGTAAGAAGCATCTCAAGGTCCTGGAGTGGCCTAGCCAGTCTCCAGACTTGAACCCAATAGAAGATCTTTGGAGGAGCTGAAAGTCTGTATTGCCGAGCGACAGCCCCGACACCTGCAGGATCTGGAGAAGGTCTGTATGGAGGAGTGGGCCAGAACCCCTGCAGTGTGTGCAAACCTGGTCAAGAACTACAGGAAACGTATGATCTCTGTAATTGCAAACAAAGGTTTCTGTACCAAATATTAAGTTCTGCTTTTCTGATGTATCAAATACTTATGTCTTGCAATAAAATGCAAATTAATTACTTAAAAATCATACAATGTGATTTTCTGGATTTTTGTTTTAGATTCCGTCACTCACAGTTGAAGAGTACCTATGATAAAAATTACAGACTTCTACATGCTTTGTAAGTGGGAAAACCTGCAAAATCAGCAGTGTATCAAATACTTGTTCTCCCCACTGTGTCTGCGAGAGGGAAGGCGGAAGGACCATCAGAATTAAGACTGGTTTCAACAATATAGGTGACCAGTTCAGAAAGAGCCATAAGAAAGATGGCTGGTTGAATCGTTTCACTCTGTGACTCTTTCTCAAGCCTTCTGAGGTGGAGTTTCTCTCTGTTGTAAAGATGAATGAGACACAAATGATGGTATTTCAGCTCCTGTGCAATGGCATCAGCACCACTTAGTTGAGACAATAATTTAGCATCATTCAGTGTTTGTGCACATTCATGTAGTCTGTCATTCAGTTGCAGTGTCATTACCTGACGTAGGTCAGATTCAGGAGATATGTTATCACAAAAAAAGCAAACCTGATCATCTAGACTTTTCTGCATCATGGTTCTGCGATGCTTTGTTTGGCCTTCATCTGTCTCACTACATTGAGCATCGGATTGTTGCTCCTGGGCACGAAGTAACTTTGTGTTGTTGAACCGAAGTCGACAATTGTAGTGATACTTCGCTTGGTTCCTTCTCAAAGTAGCTTCTATACCACCACCTTCATCCAGTCGTTCCAGGTCCAGGGTCATTGGCATTTTGTTCATCTTGTGAAAGAGTGGAATGTTGGTGGCAATAATTTTATAGCCATCATGTTGAAACATGATGGGTAGGTGGTGATTGGAGGGGTTCCTTTGTGTCTGTCTGACAAAGATAACATTTCATCCAATCAGTTGGCCTCTTGGCTGACATGGGATTTTCATTTGCCATTTTGGAGGTTTGTTGTCTGATTAAGGCCGAGGGTTTATCCTTTTTCCACCTCAATCATAGACATAGTACACATTCAGGTATGGGATACAACTGGGTACGGGTCACCTACACCTAGCCCAATCATTCATCCAGTGCCATTTAAGTCCCGTGTGATCTGTACACCTTCCAGGTAAGCATACATGAACAAGTCATGTATTGCCCCGCTTACCCTTGGCTCGGCTCTCCCACGCTGGCACAACCTGTCAATTCGGGTGCGGTTTAGGGACACTAAACTTAGCTATACTATTACTACTAGTCAAGAACTACAGTGAAAGTAAAACTAGATTAGCTGACACTGAATCCCATGCTGAGTTCCACAGCAGTGAAGTCACCAGTGTGCCCTGGTTGTGTAATGACGTTCACTCTATTAAACAAAACCTTCCTTAACACATTACATTGAGCTCTGACAGAAATGGTGGCCATCTTGAAAATGGTCGCCATCTTGAATTTTTGAGTGGCACACATCTTTTTCCATGATAATGTTCCTTTAAGAATATTTGTACCAAATTTCATGATAGCATCACCATTTGAAAAAAAAAAATTAAGGATTCAAGAAAAATGGCGGCCATCTTGAAAAATGGTGGCCATCTTGAAAATGGTCGCCATCTTGAATTTTTGAGTGGCACACATCCTTTTCCATGATAATGTTCCTTTAAGAATATTTGTACCAAATTTCATGATAGCATCACCATTTGAAAAAAAAAAATTGAGGATTCAAGAAAAATGGCGGCCATCTTGAAAAATGGCGGCCATCTTGAAAAATGGTTGCCATCTTGAAAAATGGTTGCCATCTTGAATTTTTGAGGGACAAGCACCGTTTTCCAAAAAAAAAAACATTCTGAAGAGAGTATTTTCACAAAATGTTATGCCTATGTCACGGGGTGACAAACAGCCCCGGAACAATTCCCCTCTGGAGAATTGTTCCCGTCGGGACGTTTTCAGCGTAACACCATCCCCGGACCTGTATGAGTGTTTGTCGTCATGACAACTAAATGGCAGATTGGTGACAGGTGTAGGGACTTCACGCTGAGTGTTTGATTGAGACCACTCCCGCTTCTTGACAGGATAAAAACACACAAGGAAGAGAAGGCTGTGTTGTGCTGTGTGGTGTTGCGCTGTTCTTCTGCCCCGTTGGTCTGGATTGTTCTTCCCCCTGATCGTTGGTGGCTTCTCTCCCGTGGGGATTCGTTTATGGAACTGCAGTGAGGGGTTGTCTTGAAGGAAAAGGAGTGTTATTTGAGAGGACTCGGGGACGGTCAAGAGGAATGAAATTCGCTGACTGAGCTGGGGAAGAGAGAGATGAGTAGTTATCAAACTGAATCTCATAACTGCATGTGTTTTACACTAAATTGGGTATTGGATTGAAGTGCTTGGATCATGTGTACACCTTGCACCGAGTGAAATATTGATTCCTGTTGATTTCCTCATCTCCTCTCCCCGATTGGAGTCCAGCGGAGTGAAGTCCGTCTGTGACCGTGAAGACCAATCTCTCGAGTGTTCTGCCCGCCCCTGGCGATCATCAGTCCGGTAGACCAGGATCTGTGGGTGAGTGCTGGCCTTATGCGCACTAGAAGAGTGGAATTGCAGTGTGTAAATTGACGTTTCCCCTCACGAATACATGTTTAGAGTTGGATTGCAGTGTGTGTGTGTGGAAGAATACCTGTTATTGCCCCGCAACTGCCCATGTGCCCTGGGAATCTACTATTTACCGTGAGAGCTGAGTGAGATTGCTTACATCTATGTGCGGTGTTTAGAAAGAAGAACCTCTGCGAGATAACATCACCACACGTGAGAATTGTACACTGCTGTTGAAGCTGATTCTGTCTGTCCTAGAGAAGCCCTGTTCAGCCTGCGACTGTGAGTCTGCTGCAGCCCTAAACCTACATGCATGGTGTGAAGTTATCTGTCCCCTGCAACACACGTGAGAATTGTACACTGCTGTTGAAGTTGATTCTGTCTGTCCTAGAGAAGCCCCGTTCAGCCTGCGACTGTGAGTCTGCTGCAGTCCTAAACCTACTTGCATGGTGTGAAGTTATCTGTCCCCTGCAACACACGTGAGAATTGTACACTGCTGTTGAAGTTGATTCTGTCTGTCCTAGAGAAGCCCCGTTCAGCCTGCGACTGTGAGTCTGCTGCAGCCCTAAACCTACCTGCATGGTGTGAAGTTATCTGTCCCCTGCAACACACGTGAGAATTGTACACTGCTGTTGAAGTTGATTCTGTCTGTCCTGGAGAAGCCCCGTTCAGCCTGCGACTGCGAGTCTGCTGCAGCCCTAAGCCTACCTGCATGGTGTGAAGTTATCTGTCCCCTGCAACACACGTGAGAATTGTACACTGCTGTTGAAGTTGATTCTGTCTGTCCTAGAGAAGCCCCGTTCAGCCTGCGACTGTGAGTCTGCTGCAGCCCTAAACCTACCTGCATGGTGTGAAGTTATCTGTCCCCTGCAACACACGTGAGAATTGTACACTGCTGTTGAAGTTGATTCTGTCTGTCCTGGAGAAGCCCCGTTCAGCCTGCGACTGCGAGTCTGCTGCAGCCCTAAGCCTACCTGCATGGTGTGAAGTTATCTGTCCCCTGCAACGCACGTGGGAATTGTACACTGCTGTTGAGGTTGATTCTGTCTGTCCTGGGGGAGCCCCGTTCGGCCTGCGACTGTGGGTCTGCTGCAGCCCTAGGCCTACCTGCGTGGTGTGGGGTTGTCTGTCCCCTGCGACACACGCGAGAACTGTGTGCTGCTGTTGAGGTTGATTCTGTCTGTCCTGGAGAGGCCCCGCTCAGCCTGCGACTGCGAGTCTGCTGCAGCCCTAAGCCTACCTGCGTGGTGTGAGGTTGTCTGTCCCCTGCAACGCACGTGAGAATGTTACACTGCTGTTGAGGTTGATTCTGTCTGTCCTAGAGAAGCCCCGTTCAGCCTGTGACTGTGAGTCTGCTGCAGCCCTAGGCCTACCTGCATGGTGTGGGGTTGTCTGTTCCCTGCAACACACGTGAGAACTGTATACTGCTGTTGAGGTTGATTCTGTCTGTCCTAGAGGGGCCCCGTTCAGCCTGCGACGGTGAGTCTGACGCCAGTCTGTGAAGGAAGTGATCTCTGTTCTCTCTACTCACCTGTGATACTCACCTGTCCAACGCTCTCCCACTGTGAGTCTGACGCCAGTCTGTGAAGGAAGTGATCTCCATTCTCTCTACTCACCTGTGATACTCACCTGTCCAACGCTCTCCCACTGTGAGTCTGACGCCAGTCTGTGAAGGAAGTGATCTCCGTTCTCTCTACTCACTTGTGATATTCACCTGCCAAATGCTCTCCCACTGTGAGTTTGACGCCAGTCTGTGAAGGAAGTGATCTCCATTCTCTCTACTCACCTGTGATACTCACCTGTCCAACGCTCTCCCACTGTGAGTCTGACGCCAGTCTGTGAAGGAAGTGATCTCCGTTCTCTCTACTCACTTGTGATATTCACCTGCCAAATGCTCTCCCACTGTGAGTTTGACGCCAGTCTGTGAAGGAAGTGATCTCTGTCCTCTCTACTCACCTGTGATACTCACCTGTCCAACGTTCTCCCACTGTGAGTCTGACGCCAGTCTGTGAAGGAAGTGATCTCCATTCTCTCTACTCACCTGTGATACTCACCTGTCCAACGCTCTCCCACTGTGAGTCTGACGCCAGTCTGTGAAGGAAGGGATCTCCGTTCTCTCTACTCACCTGTGATACTCACCTGTCCAACGCTCTCCCACTGGGAGTCTCGCCGGTTCATACCCGCGGCGGTGCTGCTCTGGGTCCTTGGGAAGGAGAGGACAAGGAATTTTAGACTAGGACTTCTTAATTGCTTTTAATACAAAATAAAGTTGTTATTCCTTTTACTCCTGCCTCCTGCCTCCTCCTTTGATACGCTCCTCTGGGTGATAGTGGGTTAGGGGTGGGGGCAGTCTGGTTTGGCCCACCCCGACCTGTGACAGACATTTGGCGTAGTCGGCAGGGTTCACCTTGAGTTGAGCGGTCAGAGGCCGAGATGGCGGAGGGGGAAGAGCCTGGGAATCGGCAACCCGTCATGCCAATTTTCATGGGTGCTCCATGGGCCCCGAGGTATGGAGGTCCGGGGTCTGAAGTAAGTTTGTCCCTGTGGAAGACCCAGGTGGAATATCTGGCGGGGCTCCAAGGGTTGAGTGCCCTACAGAAGGTCCAGTTTGTTTTGAATTCCCTGGAAGGGGAGGCGAGAAGAGAAGTTCAGGCAGCACCGGAAGCCAACCGAGCGACGATCCAGGCCATTTTCGACTTTCTCACGGGGCAGTATGGAGATACCACCCCGGTAGCTGTTCTGAGGACGAAGTTCTTCAATTCTCGCCAAGGTCCTCGGCAATCTGTGCGGGCCTTTGCCTTGCAACTGCGGGAGCAGTATTCTCGACTCACGGGGAGACAGGACCATGGCCTGGGGGGCGAGGAGGTGTTACTGCGAGATCAATTCTTGTTAGGGCTGCGAGAGGGTCCCGTACGCCAGAGCTTGCGGGTGCAGCTTAGGAGAGAACCAGACTTAACCTTTGAGGAGCTGAGACGAGAAGCCCTGGCCCTCGAGCGTGACCAGGCGGAGCATGTGGAAGCTCCCAGCTGCCTAGCTGCCAATGTTGTTGACCCCCTCCCGGCCCCTCCGGCACCCGATTGGAAGCAGGCCCTTCGGGAAGAGTTGAAGCGAGATGTTCGGGAACAAATGTCCGAGTTGTCCAAGTCCGTCATAGAAGAGCTCCGTCGAGAGCGCCCACCGCCATCTTTTCACTCCCGAGAGCGGGCTTATTCTGATGGGAGTCGCCCTTCGGAACGCCGTCCTCCCCGGCCAGTGGGCTCCCGATTCCAGTGGGACGAACAGGGGCGGCCCATCTGTAATGGCTGTGGAGAGCCTGGGCACTACTTTCGCCAGTGTTCCGCTAGACGAGCATCACGAGGGGGTTTTTAGAGTCTCCGGCCACTGTGGGTCAAGTGGTCGGGACCCCCTTATCAGACCCCTCTCCTTCTGCATCCTCTCAGAATCATTTGATAGGCCGTTGTCCGGTGGTGGTGGCCCAAGTTAATGGTCAAGAAATACACTGTCTCTTGGACACTGGATCCCAAGTGACCTTATTTGCTGAAAGTCTGGCCTATGAGCTTTTTGGCACCAATGGTGGGCCTCCTGCCGAAGCCCCCTGGTTGACGCTACGTGGGGCCAACGGGCTGGACATACCGTATGTGGGGTACCTCGTGACTGATTTGAAGATCCATGGAGTTGTAGTGCCTCAGAAGGGGGTAGTAGTTGTCCGAGACCCGTGTCTGGGGTCCCATCGGGCCTTGATTGGGATGAATGTCATCTCGGAGTGCTGGGAGGAGCTATTCCGGAGCGGACCGGCGCAAGCAACCGTAACCCCAGCCAGTCGGGAGTGGGATCGCATCCGAGCCGATTGCCGCCGGATATGTCTGGCCGAACAACAGCACGATCGGGAGAGTACAGGAAGAGTGGCCTGTCGTTACGCCCTGTCGATCCCCGCTCAGAGTGAGGCTGTAATCTGGGCCAGACTGCCCCCTCGACGTTATACTCCGCAAGAATGGGTTATGGTGGAACCCCATGAAGAGGGTCCCAAGGTGGAGGTGGCTCGAGGACTAGCAACTGTTCAGGGAGGCCGAGTCTCGGTGAGAGTTAGGAACACGAGTCCCTTCCTTATTCACTTGTATCATCGTCAATGCTTGGCCCGGGTGACCTCAGTAAAGCCGCAGCAGGTTTGTGAGCAGGATGAAGTTAACTTCCAGCGGGTGGGTCCCACGGTGGTCGAAGTGGCCTTAGCCCGGGCCGGTCCCGGAGTGGAGGAGACCGGAGGACTGCCGGCTCACTTGAGGGGAGAGTCGTTGCGAGGCGACGGACTGCGGGAAGAGCAAGTGGGACAACTTCATGAATTCTTGAGGAAGTGGCAGCACCTGTTTTCCACTCACGAGGAAGACTATGGTCGCACCGATGTAGTGAAACACCAGATTCCAACCGGGGATGCCGCGCCGAGCCGAGAGCGCTACCGACCTGTACCTCCGACCCTGTACACTGAGATCCGCACTCTGTTGCGAGGAATGCTCGACAGAGGGATTATTCGTGAGAGCAGCAGCCCTTGGGCCGCACCGATAGTGCTAGTCCGCAAGAAGACAGGGTCTTGGAGGTTTTGTGTAGATTACCGTCGGTTGAACCAGGTAACCAAGAGGGATGCTTTCCCGCTGCCCCGAGTGGAAGATTCTTTGACGAGCCTTACTCAAGCTGCCTGGTACTCCACCCTCGACTTGGCCAGCGGCTATTGGCAGGTGCAGATGGACGAGCGGGACCGGGAGAAGACGGCATTTACCACCCCTTTCGGTCTCTATGAGTGGGACCGGATGCCGTTCGGCCTCTGCAACGCCCCCGCTACATTCCAGCGGCTGATGCAGCGCTGCTTGGGCAGCCAAGTGATGGATACCACCCTTGTCTATCTGGACGACATCATCACTTACTCTCCCGATTTCGAGTCCCACCTGGAGCATCTTGGGCGAGTCTTTCGCTCCCTAGAACGCTATGGATTAAAGTTACAGCCCGACAAATGCCAGCTCTTCAGGAAAGAGGTTAAGTTTTTGGGACACGTGGTCAGTGCGGCAGGGATCTCCGTTGACCCCGAAAAAGTGAGGGCAGTGCAAGAGTGGACAGCTCCCCAAACGGTGCGCCAAGTTCGGTCATTCCTGGGCTTTGTGGGCTACTATAGGCGATTCATCAAGAACTTCTCCAAGATCGCCAAGCCCATTAACCAGCTTTTGGGAGGTAGGGGTCGGGTACGGGGCCGAGGATCCCCTCCCATTCAGTGGGACCCAACCTGTGAAGCCGCGTTCCAACAGCTTAAACAGGAGCTTCTACAGGCCCCGATCTTGGCATATGCCGACTTTAACCAGCCCTTCATCCTGTACACCGATGCTAGCCAGCTAGGGTTGGGAGCTGTCTTGGCTCAGAAGCAACAGGGGGAGGAGAAGGTGATTGCCTATGCGAGCCGAAGTTTACATCCTGCCGAGAAGAATGACTCGAATTACAGCTCCTTTAAACTCGAGCTACTGGCCATGAAGTGGGCGATGGGCGAAAAGTTTAAAGACTACCTGTGGGGGACTAAGGTACAGGTGGTCACAGACAATAACCCGCTGGTACACCTACAAACAGCCAAACTGGGGGCAGTGGAGCAACGCTGGGTGGCACAACTGGCCAACTTTGATTACCAGATTCAGTATCGGCCAGGCAGAGAGCACACCAACGCTGACGTGCTGTCCAGGTTACCGGGTGAGAGATCGGCCGGCTATATACCGACCCCAGGATCAGGGTCCGACGAGGGGCTGATGGTGGGAGTTGTTGAAGCACCGGGGCAGACACCTGAGGATCCCCCTCCCTGTTGGGGATGGGAACCACAACGCTGGAGGCTGTGGCAGGGCGAAGATGGAGATGTGCTGCGGGTGCGGACATGGGTAGAGCAGAGGATCTGGCCTGAGGGGGCAGAACGTCGAACTCAGCCTCGGAGTGTGCGAGGCCTGCTGGGACAGAGAGAAAGACTCTATCTGAGGGATGGGGTGCTCTGTAGGGCGCTTCAGGATCCAGGCCAAGGAGAGGAGGTCTGTCAGATCGTGGTCCCCGAAGGCCGAAGGCAGGCTTTGTTGGAGGCGTATCATGCTAGGATGGGACATCAAGGGCAGGAGAGGACATTGGCTTTGCTGAGGCGACATTTCTACTGGCCTGGGATGGAGGGCACCATCAGGACTTACCTTCAGGGATGTCCCCGTTGCACCTTGTTCAAGTCCAGGAGGGAAGCACGGGCACCGCTGGCCCCGATCCAGGCCAAGGCACCTCTGCATATGGTGGCAATGGACTTTCTCACTCTGGGACGACCGGTGGATCAGATCCAAAATATTCTTGTTGTCACCGATCTGTTCACCAAGTATGCTTGGGCCATTCCCACTGTGGATCAAACTGCCCTTACGACTGCCAACGCTCTCTGGAGGTATGTGATTCAGCCCTTTGGATGCCCTGAAATCCTCCATTCAGACCAAGGGGCTAACTTTGAGTCGAAGGTGATCCGTGAATTATGCCAACTGTACGGATGTAAGAAGACCCATACGACCCCGTATCACCCCCAAGGGAACGGAGGGTGTGAGAGGTTTAATCAGACCCTATTGGGCTTGCTGGGGACTCTGGAGGAAGAGCAGCAGGGTCAGTGGGCAGATAGGCTTCCAGCAGTGATGCAGGCATATAATAACAGCATACACAGTACCACCGGTTATGCCCCTACCTACCTGATGTTCGGTCGACATGTGAGGCTCCCAATGGATATGCTCTTGGGGACCGCTGGGAAAGAAGAGGGAGGTAGTCTGTCCGATTGGGTAGCAAGTCACCATCAACGCCTCCAGTCCGCCTACGAACAAGTCGCCGGCCGGATTAATCAGGCAGCGTTAAAGAACAAGAGACTATACGATCGGACTGCCCGAGAAGCCCCGCTACTGCCCGGGGAGAGGGTGCTGCTGCGGGATAATCGCCGACAGGGGAAGGGAAAATTGAGCGACCGATGGGAGGCTCAGCCATACGTCGTTCAGCGACAACCCCATCCGGACCAACCTGTATATGCCTTACGGCCTGAAGGGAAGACGGGCCCGGAACGAGTTTTACATCGCAACCTGATCCGCCCCTGCCCGAATTATTCTAAGCCAGTGGTAGAGAACCCACAGGCCGAGACGACGTGGATGCCCCCACTGGTGGGATGGGCAGTGATCCCAAGGGGCCTAGGCCCAGGACCACGACCTGAGGCCCCCCGCTCCCCACTTCGACGTTCTCAGCGGGAGAATCGGGGCCAGCCTCCAGCCAGGTACGGAGACTGGGTGTTGGGAGACCGTTCTCGGGACTAGAATGGTTTGGCGGGGGGGTATGTCACGGGGTGACAAACAGCCCCGGAACAATTCCCCTCTGGAGAATTGTTCCCGTCGGGACGTTTTCAGCGTAACACCATCCCCGGACCTGTATGAGTGTTTGTCGTCATGACAACTAAATGGCAGATTGGTGACAGGTGTAGGGACTTCACGCTGAGTGTTTGATTGAGACCACTCCCGCTTCTTGACAGGATAAAAACACACAAGGAAGAGAAGGCTGTGTTGTGCTGTGTGGTGTTGCGCTGTTCTTCTGCCCCGTTGGTCTGGATTGTTCTTCCCCCTGATCGTTGGTGGCTTCTCTCCCGTGGGGATTCGTTTATGGAACTGCAGTGAGGGGTTGTCTTGAAGGAAAAGGAGTGTTATTTGAGAGGACTCGGGGACGGTCAAGAGGAATGAAATTCGCTGACTGAGCTGGGGAAGAGAGAGATGAGTAGTTATCAAACTGAATCTCATAACTGCATGTGTTTTACACTAAATTGGGTATTGGATTGAAGTGCTTGGATCATGTGTACACCTTGCACCGAGTGAAATATTGATTCCTGTTGATTTCCTCATCTCCTCTCCCCGATTGGAGTCCAGCGGAGTGAAGTCCGTCTGTGACCGTGAAGACCAATCTCTCGAGTGTTCTGCCCGCCCCTGGCGATCATCAGTCCGGTAGACCAGGATCTGTGGGTGAGTGCTGGCCTTATGCGCACTAGAAGAGTGGAATTGCAGTGTGTAAATTGACGTTTCCCCTCACGAATACATGTTTAGAGTTGGATTGCAGTGTGTGTGTGTGGAAGAATACCTGTTATTGCCCCGCAACTGCCCATGTGCCCTGGGAATCTACTATTTACCGTGAGAGCTGAGTGAGATTGCTTACATCTATGTGCGGTGTTTAGAAAGAAGAACCTCTGCGAGATAACATCACCACACGTGAGAATTGTACACTGCTGTTGAAGCTGATTCTGTCTGTCCTAGAGAAGCCCTGTTCAGCCTGCGACTGTGAGTCTGCTGCAGCCCTAAACCTACATGCATGGTGTGAAGTTATCTGTCCCCTGCAACACACGTGAGAATTGTACACTGCTGTTGAAGTTGATTCTGTCTGTCCTAGAGAAGCCCCGTTCAGCCTGCGACTGTGAGTCTGCTGCAGTCCTAAACCTACTTGCATGGTGTGAAGTTATCTGTCCCCTGCAACACACGTGAGAATTGTACACTGCTGTTGAAGTTGATTCTGTCTGTCCTAGAGAAGCCCCGTTCAGCCTGCGACTGTGAGTCTGCTGCAGCCCTAAACCTACCTGCATGGTGTGAAGTTATCTGTCCCCTGCAACACACGTGAGAATTGTACACTGCTGTTGAAGTTGATTCTGTCTGTCCTGGAGAAGCCCCGTTCAGCCTGCGACTGCGAGTCTGCTGCAGCCCTAAGCCTACCTGCATGGTGTGAAGTTATCTGTCCCCTGCAACACACGTGAGAATTGTACACTGCTGTTGAAGTTGATTCTGTCTGTCCTAGAGAAGCCCCGTTCAGCCTGCGACTGTGAGTCTGCTGCAGCCCTAAACCTACCTGCATGGTGTGAAGTTATCTGTCCCCTGCAACACACGTGAGAATTGTACACTGCTGTTGAAGTTGATTCTGTCTGTCCTGGAGAAGCCCCGTTCAGCCTGCGACTGCGAGTCTGCTGCAGCCCTAAGCCTACCTGCATGGTGTGAAGTTATCTGTCCCCTGCAACGCACGTGGGAATTGTACACTGCTGTTGAGGTTGATTCTGTCTGTCCTGGGGGAGCCCCGTTCGGCCTGCGACTGTGGGTCTGCTGCAGCCCTAGGCCTACCTGCGTGGTGTGGGGTTGTCTGTCCCCTGCGACACACGCGAGAACTGTGTGCTGCTGTTGAGGTTGATTCTGTCTGTCCTGGAGAGGCCCCGCTCAGCCTGCGACTGCGAGTCTGCTGCAGCCCTAAGCCTACCTGCGTGGTGTGAGGTTGTCTGTCCCCTGCAACGCACGTGAGAATGTTACACTGCTGTTGAGGTTGATTCTGTCTGTCCTAGAGAAGCCCCGTTCAGCCTGTGACTGTGAGTCTGCTGCAGCCCTAGGCCTACCTGCATGGTGTGGGGTTGTCTGTTCCCTGCAACACACGTGAGAACTGTATACTGCTGTTGAGGTTGATTCTGTCTGTCCTAGAGGGGCCCCGTTCAGCCTGCGACGGTGAGTCTGACGCCAGTCTGTGAAGGAAGTGATCTCTGTTCTCTCTACTCACCTGTGATACTCACCTGTCCAACGCTCTCCCACTGTGAGTCTGACGCCAGTCTGTGAAGGAAGTGATCTCCATTCTCTCTACTCACCTGTGATACTCACCTGTCCAACGCTCTCCCACTGTGAGTCTGACGCCAGTCTGTGAAGGAAGTGATCTCCGTTCTCTCTACTCACTTGTGATATTCACCTGCCAAATGCTCTCCCACTGTGAGTTTGACGCCAGTCTGTGAAGGAAGTGATCTCCATTCTCTCTACTCACCTGTGATACTCACCTGTCCAACGCTCTCCCACTGTGAGTCTGACGCCAGTCTGTGAAGGAAGTGATCTCCGTTCTCTCTACTCACTTGTGATATTCACCTGCCAAATGCTCTCCCACTGTGAGTTTGACGCCAGTCTGTGAAGGAAGTGATCTCTGTCCTCTCTACTCACCTGTGATACTCACCTGTCCAACGTTCTCCCACTGTGAGTCTGACGCCAGTCTGTGAAGGAAGTGATCTCCATTCTCTCTACTCACCTGTGATACTCACCTGTCCAATGCTCTCCCACTGTGAGTCTGACGCCAGTCTGTGAAGGAAGGGATCTCCGTTCTCTCTACTCACCTGTGATACTCACCTGTCCAACGCTCTCCCACTGGGAGTCTCGCCGGTTCATACCCGCGGCGGTGCTGCTCTGGGTCCTTGGGAAGGAGAGGACAAGGAATTTTAGACTAGGACTTCTTAATTGCTTTTAATACAAAATAAAGTTGTTATTCCTTTTACTCCTGCCTCCTGCCTCCTCCTTTGATACGCTCCTCTGGGTGATAGTGGGTTAGGGGTGGGGGCAGTCTGGTTTGGCCCACCCCGACCTGTGACACCTACATCACTGTTTGAACGATTGACATAATGAGCATTTGACAGAAATAGCGGCCATCTTGAAAAAATGGCCGCCATGTTGAATTTTTGGATGGCCAGCACCTTTTTCCCAAAGAGTGACCCTTAGAGAGTATCTGTGCCAAATTTCATGCTTCTATACCAATTTGAACGATTCTCTTGAAATATGCCATTAATCTGCTGCACTATGTTCGATAGAACTGCTTGGTTTGCTACCACAGTTATCTGCTCGTTGAAGACAAGGCGAGCTGCAGCATTCTGGATCAACTGTAGGGGTTTAGCATGTGCAACCAAACCCCTACAGTTGATCCAGAATGCTGCAGCTCGCCTTGTCTTCAACGAGCCCAAGAGGGCACACGTCACTCCACTGTTCATCTCTCTGCACTGGCTACCTCTCGCTGCTCGCATCAAGTTCAAGGCATTGACGCTTGCTTACAGATCTATCATAGGCTCAGCTCCCTCCTACTTTCACTCACTCCTACGAGCCTACATCCCTACCAGAAGCCTACGATCAGTCAACGAGCGACGCCTCGTGGTTCCATCACAGAGAGCCACAAAATCACTTTCCAGAACATTCTCATTCACAGTTCCGTGCTGGTGGAACGCTCTCCCCACCCTCATCCGGAATGCAGAATCCCTGACAACATTCAAAGCACAGCTAAAAACCCATCTCTTCCGTGAGCACTTAACCTCATAAAAAAAAAAAAAAAATCCTTTCCCTTTGAAACATCACTTATCAGGCTTATGCTACTCTGAATAATGCCTGAACTTCGTATCTTGAGCACTCCTTGCGTTGTTGTTGTTTTTGCCTCTTCATGATGACTCGCTTAATTTAGTCCTAATTTGTAAGTCGCTTTGGATAAAAGCGTCTGCTAAATGACTAAATGTAAATGTAAATCTGCGTGCTTCCTCAGCGACGAAGTTCCACATTTGCGGCTATCCAACACGAAAATGCATGCAGCAAATAAGCCATTCACAATATTTTCTTCAGATAACTCCAGATTTTTGATGACGTATTGTCGACAACTTTACAATCTCCACTAGCTATTCTTTTCTTCAACTCCTCAGCATCCATCTGGACAACTGCAAGCAGATCGCGCGCACGCGCGGTTATGATGAATTTTAAACTGAAAGTAGCCTAGGTAACGTTATAGATTCCTGGGAGGGCGTGGCGCGTGGGCACAAATAAACTGATGTGGATTTAAAATTATTTTATCAACTTGAAATACAGGCATATTTTTGTAGATTTGTTCCTAAAAATATGCATGCATTTTTACGTTTGCATGTGATTGTTTTAAACCCGTGTTTAGACCCGTGTTCCCCCGTGTCCGAACCGACCCGCACCCCTATCCGACACAGTTGGATATTTTTCACCCGTTTGAGAAAAAATTGCGGGTCACTTGTCGGGTACCCGCAGGTAAAACAAACAGAGAACTTTCAAATGCAGCTCAGAAATAAATAGCAAATGCACAGTTTGCGATTTTAACTTCAGTTTTCTCATACGTGATGTTTCACTTCTGCATCTGGAGCCAGAAGCAGGTTTATTTTAAAGTCAGCGCATCTCAGTTTTCCTCCTGATCGTTCAGGGCAGGGTTCTCTCTTTCTCTGCCCGTGAGTCACTGCACATTTGACAGGTTTTGTTTGATTACAGTGTAGCATTTTACTTGAGGGAGTATCAATTTTATACACATTTTGTTGAAGGAATTCTGATTGTGACATGCTTCACCACAGCCAGAGTGATCAGAAACTCTTACAACACTTCCCAGGAAGGGTTCGGGTTCGGGTTATGTGATTTACCAGGAAGAGACGGACTGATATCTCTCCTCTTTGTCATACTGACTCTCTTCTCAGTGTTTCTGAACACACAGCAGATCTCTGAGATTCTCGGGATTCATGTCAGAAAGCATCATTTGGGAAGTGAAAGTAAAGTCTAAAAGGCTGGAGCTCAAAATGTGATAAAGTTGAACTATGTGATATTTCTTGAATGTCGTTGTGCATTCCTAGAAGCAGACGCGCAGGACATTTCAACACTTCAGAATACAACATAAGCTGATTATTCTCAGAGCATACAATAGGAATCAAGTCTATATCCCTTAAAACACTTGTAAGTTCCCCCAGAAAACTTCCACCGCAGGATTATGCCTTGTATAAGTATGGAGCCAAATCAGTCTCATTAATAATTCATGCAAAAAACATGATTCATACATGCGTAGACAATTTCACATGCATGAAACCTAATTCACGTATCCCAAAAAAAAAGAATTCCCGTGCGTGAAAAAAAAAAAAAAAATTCACAAAAAGCAATTCACATGCGCAAAATAAAATGATATATTCGTAAAATATATTTCACAAATGCAAAACACAATTCGTAGATATAGAAAAACCTTTGAATGTTTAAAATGTACGAGTTTATCCTTGAATGTGAATGTGCAAATCATCCTTGGATGTGTGTGTGTGTGTGTGTGTGTGTGTGTGTGTGTGTGTGTGTGTGTTTTTTAGACTTTCCTGTGTGTGTGTTTTTTTGGGACTTTCCTGGCACCTACACAGATGAGTCGTACTCTTTAGCCAATCAGATTTAAGCTTATCAAACGACCAATCAGTATCACAAGAGGGCGGGCCTACCTGCATGTTACGTCATCAGCTTTCGACCAGTTCATGCTAAGCAGAGGTATGTGCAGTTGACATAGACAGTATATAAACTGGGACCCCATAGACTTCCCCATAGACTTCCCCATAGACACAGCGACCCCATAGACTTCAACAGAGAAAAGTGAAGTCAATTAGAAGCTCTTCTTCCTGATGGCTGAGCGTACTGTGCAGTTGATTGATTCATTTCTGTGTGTTTACTGAAGTTAAAGAAGTTAGAGATAAGTTGAAGCAATAGTTTATTAACTGCTGTTTAGTCCACATGAACATAAACATTTATTGTTAGTATTGATGGATTTTCATGTCATGTGCTGTCCATCACACATTAATGAATGTAGGCTAATGACGCGCATAAAGGAGACATGTTTTGTTTTAAGCTGCATATATTATACGGCCTGGACGAAAACCACACTGTTCCTCCTGAATCCGAGGTTCTATTATCGGCTGTATTCACCTCTCCAGTACCCTGTCATAGACTTTCCCAGGGAGGCTGAGAAGTGTGATCCCCCTGTAGTTGGAACCCAGTCCGAAGGTACTGTCCCCGACCGCAACACAATGCTGCAGAGACGTGTCAGCCAAGACAGCCCCACAACATCTAGAGACTTGAGGTACTGAAGGTAGATCTCATCCACCCCCGGTGCCCTGCCACCGATGAGTTTCTTGACTACCTCGGTGACTTCAGCTTGGGTGATGGACGAGTCCACCTCTGAGCCCTCAGCCTCTGCTTCCTCAATGGAGGACGTGACGGTGGGATTGAGGAGATCCTCGAAGTATTCCTTCCACCGTCCAACGACATCCCCAGTTGAGGTCAACAGCTCCCCACCTCTACTGTAAACAGCGTTGGTAGGGCACTGCTTCCCCCTTCCTTCTGAGGCGCCGGACGGTTTGCCAGAATCTCTTCGAGGCCAACCGATAGTCTTTCTCCATGGCCTCACCGAACTCCTCCCAGGCCCAAATTTTTTGCCTCCACAACCACCCAGGCTGCAGTCTGCTTGGCCTGCCGGTACCCGTCAGCTGCCTCAGGAGTCCCACAAGCCAGCCAGGCCCGATAGGACTCCTTCTTCAGCTTGACGGCATCCCTTACTTCCGGTGTCCACCACCGGGTTTGGGGATTGCCGCCTCGACAGGCACCGGAGACCTTACGGCCACAGCTCCGAGCAGCCGCTTCGACAATGGAGGTGGAGAACATGGTCCACTCGGACTCAATATCTCCAGCCTCCCTCGGGATCCGGTCGAAGCTCCGCTGGAGGTGGGAGTTAAAGATCTCTCTGTCAGGAGACTCTGCCAAACGTTCCCAGCAGACCCTCGCCATCGGATCCAACTCACCACCAGGTTGTGATCAGTTGACAGCTCCGCCCCTCTCTTCACCCGAGTGTCCAAGACATATGGCTGCAGGTCAGATGAAACGACCACAAAGTCGATCATCGACCTCCGGCCTAGGGTGTCCTGGTGCCACATGCACTGATGGACACCCTTATGCTTGAACATGGTGTTCGTTATGGACAAGCTGTAACTAGCACAGAAGTCCAATAACTGAACACCGCTCGGGTTCAGATCAGGGGGGCCGTTCCTCCCAATCACGCCCCTCCAGGTGTCACTGTCGTTGCAGGCGTTGAAGTCACGCAGTAGAATGACGGAGTCCCCAGTCAGAGCACTTTCCCACACCCCTCCCAGAGACCCCAAAAAGGCTGGGTACTCTGCACTGCCGTTTGGCCCGTAGGCACACACGACAGTGAGAGACCTATCCCCGACCCATAGGCGCAGGGAAACGACCCTCTCGTTCACCGGGGTGAACTCCAACACATGGCGGCTGAGCTGGGGGGCTATAAGCAAACCCACACCAGCCCGCCGCTTCTCACCATGGGCAACTCCAGAGTGGTGAAGAGTCCATCCTCTCTCAAGGAGTGTGGTTCCAGAGCCCAAGCCGTGCGTAGAGGTGATCCCGATCTCGATAGATCCCGATAGTCGGTACCTCTCAACCTCACACACAAGCTCAGGCTCCTTCCCCGCCAGAGAGGTAACGTTCCACGTCCCTAGAGCTAGTTTCCATGTCCAGGGATCGGGTTGTCTAGGCCCCCGCCTTCGACTGCCGCCCGATCCTCTCAGCACCGGCCCCTTACTGTCCCTCCTACAGGTGGTGAGCCTACGGGAAGGCGGCCCCACGTCGCTCCTTCGGCTGAGCCCGGCCGGACCCCTTGGGGGGAGGCCCGGTCACCAGGTGCTCGCATACGAGCCCCAAACCCGGGCCTGGCTCCAGGATGGGGGCATGCTGCGCCATACCGGGCGACGTCACGGTCCTCAATTTAGTGTTACCCATAAAGGTTTTTTTTTTTTTTTTTCAAGGGTTTATAATTTACTTTACGTTAACTTTAAAGCCACTCCTACTCCGTATATGTTCAAGTATTTGCTGTAAGACGTCAGATCTCAAAGATCTCTATTTAAGCCATACTTGAGCGCTGTTAAGAAGTATTTGGCTTAAAGAATGTCAAGAATTTTTCATGTTTTTGCATTTTTGTGTTTGTGGAAATACCTGTGCAACACTTTAACGGACTGGACCCTTGAACAAACAAGAACTACATGCTTTAACAAGACACACAGACTGACACAAGACTATATAAAGTGCATGTGTGCAAATAGATTTGGACAGTACAATTATATACTATGAAATTTACTACAAGTTATTATAAAAATGCTATAAAAACATAAGATACAATTTCCGACTCAGAACAAGAACAAGGTACAGTGAAGACTAAATAAGTTGTGCAAGTCATTGCTGGTTACAATTCTTACAATTATATATAGTAATATAATTATTTAATGTATTATAAATATATATATATATATAATGTATAATTCTTACAATACTTACAATACTTAACGTAATGATGCTGGAAGTTCAGCTTGGCATCACAGGAATACATTACACTTTAAAATAGAAAACAGTTCATTTAAGTTGTAATAACATTTATCAAAATAGTCTGAGACAAGCCAGAAATCAACCCTAGAACATGTAGAGCCATCCTTGTTACTCCATGAAGTTTACACAATATCATTCTGTCCATATATCAGTCAGATCAAATCTGTTTTAAACTACAGGGTGGGCCATTTATATGGATACACCGTAATAACATGGGAATGGTTGGTGATATTAAAGTCCTGTTTGTGGCACATTAGTATATGTGAGGGGGCAAACTCCTCAAGATGGGTGGTGACCATGGTGGCCATTTAGAAGTCCACAAACAGGACTTTAATATCACCAACCATTCCCATGTTATTACGGTGTATCCATATAAATGGCCCATCCTGTATTTTAAATTAGTTTTTACATTTAAAGGTTGTCATCTGTCTATAGAGTCATTCAAAACAACATCACAATCAGGAAATTTGGATAACCAGTGTATAAGCCTTTCCTCCAACAAACATAATAACTGGTCATCATCAGATTTACGATTATATCCATAAATATGAACTATACTATAAAAGTTATACTAAAACTTAAGCATATTTTCATGGAGCTTCTCGTTTTCCCGGCACCATAAAATCACCTGCAAATGTAATTTATAGTGAAAAAGAAATGTATTAGGAGCACAGAAAGGCTTCGGGAGGGGGAATGGCCAAACTAACACACCACATGCAGTCCAGCTCAGTTTTAGATCTGACTGACCGCTCACAGAAGAAGAAACATGAGCTCTTCAATGACTCCCTATTGCCCAAAACCTGGAGAAAGAGGATAATCTATATAAACGCTGGAGAACAGAATATAACAGAGGCTCTGTATTAGCCATGTGAACAAGACTCAAGTCCCCCTTCATAGACACCAAACCAGAGAATCAGTGCTGTGTTCATATTTTAATGCTGTGTTCATAATTACCTAATCTTCCAAAAACCCTTTTATTGCTAGAAACAAAGACCAGAAGATAATGGGAACGTTTGAGTCGGACACACACATTCAACATCTGAGCAACGCTGCAAAGGTTGCTTTTAATAACCAAAAACACTGTTCATTCTTCAGAGATTGTCCCCGTTTGTACATAATAAAGACATTCATTGCCATTAAAACCAGTTTATGGTAGAGGAGCAACTATTTGCTCATTTCAATACATATACATATATATATATATACACAGTATATATTTCACGTTTTGCAATATTAAACATTACAAAATCACTGTTTAAAAATAATTTTAGTCAAAGTTTAGTTCATTTTATTTTGCACTGAAGTATGAAAAGTCTCATGAAAGATTGTGAATTAATTCCAGAAATCACTTAATGATCAGTTCAGCACAAACTCACTGATTTCAGCACTCTTGGGAAAACTCCCGTTCTGATCAGGGAATCTTGACTGAAGTGCAGGATAAATCTCTCATCTACAGTGTGTCGATGTGTTTTTCACTCGGAAGTGTGGAAACTGATGATTGAAATGAGTTTCGTTGAAGAGGAACACGTCTTTTTGTTGTTTTACATTTGAGCAACTAAATGAATGCTATTTAACACACTGTATTCTGATTATAAAGTAAGTATCACATTGTTGTTGCTGTTAGAGATCAGAGAAGAGACGCCACACCAACTTCAGCAGAAGTTTACGTTAAGAAATGTTATTTTGCTTAATTTTAAGTTAATCCCTCATGACAGTGCTGAAAGCTTCTTGGAAAGTTCCTGCAACTCTTGAAATGGTGTTGATGTAGAAACATGTATTTGATGTCCTCTTTCTGTGGAGCGGATGAGATGAGGTACAGTTGAGTTCCTGTCCTCAAACACAGAGGTTATGGAGAGGTCATTGTTATTGACTGCACATCTCGCTCCTCTATTCTACAGAGTAAGAGTAATTTTACGTGTTCTTCCACAACAAGAATCTATTAAATCCTGTATAACATGTTCATGTTTCTGAACACACAGCAGATCTCGGGGATTCTCGGGATTCACGTCTGAAAGCATCATTTGGGAAGTGAAAGTAAAGTCTAAAAGGCTGGAGCTCAAACTGTGATAAAGTTGAACTATGTGATGCTTCTTGAATGTCTTTGTGCATTTCTAGAAGCAGAAGCGCACACAGGACATTTCAACACTTCAGAAGACAACATAAGCTTATTATTCTCAGAGCAGAAAACAGGAATCAAGTCTATATCCCTTAAAACACTTGTAAGAAAACTTTGATCATGCCTTGTGTAAGAGCCCATTCAACATGCCTTCAGTTATTGAATTATTATTATTCTCAGCTTATTTCTGTGTGTGTACAGTGCTGTATTATTTAGGAAATTACTTGAAGTTTTCTTTGTATGATTTACTTGAGGTTAACTTTAAAGCCAGTCCTCCTCCTCCGTATATGTTCATCTGTTCCAGTGTCTGCTGTTTTAGCTAGAGGGATTGAAGAGAGGAAGGAGGAGAAACCGTATCTTACCCTCACTGAATTAGAAGACGAGAAAGAATTGCCCAAAAAGCAACTAAAAGAGGGAAAAAAGTGTCCAAGAAGAAATTACAAAACAAAGATGAATGGGCAGAATTTGAGGTGGATATTGAGAGGGAATCTGGTCTGATCTTCACAGATTACAGAAGAGAGGAAGGAGCGATGGACAGACAGCTGACAGTGAAGGGAAACACCAATCCTGATCCCCTGACCTGTAGATCTGAGATAAGAGTCAGGATAAGCACTTGCTGATCCGGCTGGCATCTGACGTGTGTATTATTACACTTAAGCCTGTTTGAGTTGTGTTTGATCTACTCTCATTGGTGTGTTTGGATGGACTGAACGTTTGTGTGTCTAAGACTGCAACTATCGTATAAATGTTTTCATTTTTTAATAATATTATTGTTTCTCGTGTAAGAATGCATGACGTGGGCCGAATAGCACAGGAAAGCGTGTGTGTCCAGCGCACACAGGACTCCAGTATAGTGGGAACCTATCACAATCTCAACTGTACTTTAACTTTTACTCTGATACAAAACTGATATTTTGAGGAAGCAAAAATGTAACATTTTGATTTGTTTCACTTTACTTTAGTCACATAACTCCTGCTCTTCAACTTGTGTTTATACTTCAAATGACTTTTCTATTCTTCTTAATTGTGTGTCTGAGTGAACTAATAGCATTCGATGAGTCTGTCTCAATAAGATATTAATAGATTTTTATTCATACTATATTACAGACCATTCATTATTTTTGATATTTTATTGATTGATTGGCACCTCATTTTAATTCTACTTTGTTGATATTTGTCATTGTCATATTGTATATTTCCTTGTCATTATTTCTTTTGTGCATTTATGATTTTGACAGTATTGTATGTAAGCATAAACATGTCAATAAAGTACATGACATTTAACTGAACTGAAAGTCAGTGCATTTGCATATTTCCTCAGTGAGTCAAAGGCAGCATTGCTGTTGTAGAAACACACCTCTCAATAAATGCCACTTTCATTTCAGATTTGAATCCACTTTTCTGTGAACACTAGAAACAGAGCTACCAAGTGAACACACAATATTCAAGTCCAGTGTGAATGTCTCATGAATCCACTGTTTCTGTTCAAGATCTCCTGTTTCACCTCTGCACTTTAGGCTTTTACCACGTCACATCCATATACAAAGAGTTATGACCAATATGGAGAGTTGTGGAAGCTGATCAGTGTTCTTAAGAAATGAGGCTGTCGTCTATTGCTCTGTATTTTAAGAAGAGCTATATATATATATATATATATATATAGACTAGTGCTGAATGTGTCCCATTATGATTTTTTGAGCTTGTCCAGTCCAGTATAAGCAATTCAAAGAGTGTTTATAGTCACCATTCCCACTACGAGGCTTGGTGAAAGTAAACTCTTTGTGTGATATTTCGACTAACTATCGATCACAACTAATTATAATAGCATAGCTTTAATAGCATAGCACTTTATCATATCAGAATGGCGTGTTTGTAGAGAGTTTTGGCCCACTCAGATGCTGTTCTCCGCCCTGGTCAGTCCGTTAGTCGGCCCTCAGACCGGACCTGCGGACCCTGGGGTCTCATTTTCCCGAATTCCCTCTCGGGATTTGGCGATTGTTCTGGAAGGGCCGGCGAATCAGCTGTTCGAGCCATCGGAGTCTGTGTCAGAAAAGCTCTTTCACTGGTGCTCTCCTCTCTATAGAGAATAGGGGATCTATTAGCCCTTCTTGTTTGGGCTTTGCCCCGGGGTTAGTCGAAGTCTTAAGTTCTGCTAATCTTCTGCTAAACAAATCTCAACTTAAATCTGTAAGTTGCCTAAAGTTTTGAAATTGAGTTACCTGTACTCAAGTTTTATGGTAACCTCAACAAATACAAACAAGTAAAAAATTATGACCTAATTTACTTGAAAATTTTGAGGCAGTCAGTTTCCACAGCTTTTATAGTAAACTTACTTCTTTTTACAGTGTAAAAGCATAAGCACAGGACTGTGGCGAGGGGGGCGTGGTTTTGCGAAGTCTGTAGCAGGAGAGAAAGGAGGGGGCCGATCGGTGAGTAAGTAGGTCAAGTGCAAAATGATGAACACCTGTGTCTGATTGCAGTGATTGGTGTGGAGAGACCGGATATAAGCCAGCATGCGGGAGGAGATGGGAGAGAGAGTTGGACTGAAACACTCACTTTTATTTAACAAAAGAAACAAATAAACAAAAAGGGCGCACGTAGCGCATTCACCGTGCCACGCACAGCAATAACAAAACAGGACAAATAACAATCACAGCTTCCACAAAACACAGTGTACAGGTGAGGTTCCAGTCCAACTCTCTCTCTCATCTCCTCCCGCATGCTGGCTTATATCCGGTCTCTCCACACCAATCACTGCAATCAGACACAGGTGTTCATCATTTTGCACTTGACCTACTTACTCACCGATCGGCCCCCTCCTTTCTCTCCTGCTACAGACTTCGCAAAACCACGCCCCCCTCGCCACAAGGACATTTCAACACTTCAGAATACAACACAAGCTGATTATTCTCAGAGCATAACATAGGAATCAAGTCTATATCCCTTAAAACACTTGTAGGAAACCTTTTAAGTTTCCCCAAAAAATGTGCCTTGTGTAAGAGCCCATTCAACATGCTTTCAATTACTGAATTATGATTATTCTCAGTTTATTTATGTGTTTGTACAGGGCTGTATTATTTAATAAATTACTTGAAGTTTTCCTGTACTGCATTTACTCAAAGTTGTCCCTGTATATTTTACTTGAAGTTTTCTTTGTATAATTTACTTAATGTTAACTTCAAAGCCACTCCTCCTCCGTATGTGTTCAAAAGCAGAGCTTGCAAGTATGTTACAAGTTTAGTACAGAACACCTTTCACACTACAGTTCTCTTTAAAATTCTCCTCTATTAAAACTATTCTAAAACCAAACAAGTAAACATGACGAAACATCCTCTTAAATGTGGATAATTTTTTTCATTTTCAACAATTGGAAAAAACTGAAGTATCTGTACAGTACTGAACAATTTCTATAGCGTTTTCTTAAAGACAGCTTCTATTCACTCAAACTCAAGCTAAAATAAAGAAAATATAGCATCATGGCTATTATCTATTACTGCATCAGGTGATTTTACAGTGATTGGGTTTTAGGTTTGGGTGACTTGTGGCCAAGGGACAAAATCACTCTTTGTATGAAGTCGAATGTGCTCTTCAGTGCTGCAGGATACTCTAATTTCAGCGCATAAATTAGTCACAAAAGCAAACACATTGCTTGTGGAAGATTTTCAAGATCAACCACTGTACCTTCCAAAATGATTGCCGTTGTTGTGGCATCAAGATGCAGGGAGTAGGGTACAGTTGCAGAGTTCTCGGGAATCACTGTCAGAATACCTATTTCAACGACATGTCTTCATTGTCATCACAGTCTTAAAATGGGAATAGCATATAACAAAAATTAGGTCAAAGAAAGCCACAAAACATCTTTTAAAGGGATAGTTTACCCAAAAATTAAAATTGTGTCATCATATACTCACCCTCAAGTTGTTCTAAACCTGCATGAGTTTCTTTCTTCTGTTGAACTGAAAAGAAGATATTTCGATGAATGTTGGTAACCAGACAGTTGAGAGCAGGAAGTCAATTGCTACTCTCAGCTGTTTAATTACACTGAAAAAAAAATGATTTGTTGAATTTACTAAAAAAAATTATGGTAAGTGGTTTCACACAATTGATTTTAGCTACATTTAAACAAATGCATTAAGTTGAACTAAAATTAAATAAGTTAAACTTAATGCATTTGTTTAAATGTAGCTAAAATCAATTGTGTGAAACCACTTACCATAAAACATTTTAGTAAATTCAACAAATCATTTTTTTCAGTCTGACATTCCTCAAAATATCTTCTTTAGCTAGAAGAAAGAAACTCATACAGGTTTGGAACAACATTCCTCAAAATATCTTCTTTAGCTAGAAGAAAGAAACTCATACAGGTTTGGAACAACATTCCTCAAAATATCTTCTTTAGCTAGAAGAAAGAAACTCATACAGGTTTGGAACAACATTCCTCAAAATATCTTCTTTAGCTAGAAGAAAGAAACTCATACAGGTTTGGAACAACATTCCTCAAAATATCTTCTTTAGCTAGAAGAAAGAAACTCATACAGGTTTGGAACAACATTCCTCAAAATATCTTCTTTAGCTAGAAGAAAGAAACTCATACAGGTTTGGAACAACATTCCTCAAAATATCTTCTTTAGCTAGAAGAAAGAAACTCATACAGGTTTGGAACAACATTCCTCAAAATATCTTCTTTAGCTAGAAGAAAGAAACTCATACAGGTTTGGAACAACATTCCTCAAAATATCTTCTTTAGCTAGAAGAAAGAAACTCATACAGGTTTGGAACAACATTCCTCAAAATATCTTCTTTAGCTAGAAGAAAGAAACTCATACAGGTTTGGAACAACATTCCTCAAAATATCTTCTTTAGCTAGAAGAAAGAAACTCATACAGGTTTGGAACAACATTCCTCAAAATATCTTCTTTAGCTAGAAGAAAGAAACTCATACAGGTTTGGAACAACATTCCTCAAAATATCTTCTTTAGCTAGAAGAAAGAAACTCATACAGGTTTGGAACAACATTCCTCAAAATATCTTCTTTAGCTAGAAGAAAGAAACTCATACAGGTTTGGAACAACATAAGTGAGTAAATGATAATCTTTTTTTTTTTTTTTTTTTTTTTTGTGGATGAACTATCCCTTTAAGAGCACATACTCTCATTAAAATGTGAAACTAAATTAATAACACGGTATGTCTAAATGCAAAGGCCTTTTCAAACAGGACACAGGAGTGGATGCAGGGGCAGGGGCGGCCTTAAGCATCTGGGGGCCCGTTTCAATAACTAAAATGGGGCCCTACCCACATAAAACATAAACATAATAGAGCAGAAAAAGCTAGGATTCCTGTTGGTTTGCATCAATGGTATATTATTTTATTATGTGCACTTTCAGCTTCATGAACAGGCAGCTCAACATAGAAATAATCCAACCTTATTTGATTAAAACTATACAATTATACAACGTTTTACGTTGGAATAAGCCTCGCCCTTTCACGCAGGGCAACTTAACCGCTTAATTGATTTGCACAGTATATTTTCAGCTGTCTGGGCTGACTTTAAAAAAAAAAACCAGCTCAAACATCCCCTCAACTTAAATTATTTAACAAAAGCAAAGAAGAAAAAGTGTCTGACTGACACTGAACCGAACTTCATAAATAAATAAATAACGATGTTTGAAGTTGATGTTTGTTGAAGACGGATTATCTTTATTTTGGCTAGCATCCTGTGACGGGGGTTTGGCCGCTGCTGTCGCCGGTAGGGTTAACGTTACAGATGCTGGACCAAAGAAAGAGGTCACTTACTTTTGATAGACTGAATAAAGCTTTTCTTTTGTTGTCTGATATCTTTCGCTTTTTAGCACCACTGGCATATGTACGTTTCATTTCATATTAAAATTATTTTCCTGCTCAAAATAACGTTTTAACCTAACGACAAAAAAGGCAAAGTATAAACACATAAACTACCGGTATTTATTTATTTCAGATCACAGTTTGCGGGGGTGGTAAACGTCACCATGGTAACCGCGGCGCGAGTTCGACCAATCAGAGACATCAGTGTTTTGCTTAGAATTATGGGTAGTGTAGTATTTCTCCAGAAGATCGCAAATAACAAGGTTGATTTTTATACCTTGTGGCTTTTATAGGAGCAGAAACTTTCGTTTCACAACCTCGTAGCTCGTGGTCAATACCTTGGATGGTTTAGACATTATGGCTGAATATTAATATCCTACTGAGGAAATTAATGGGATTTTGCTGGTCAGTTGGGGCCCCCTTGGAGGGCGGGGCCTGTTTCAATTGAAACGGGTGAAACATAGGTAAGGCCGTCTCTGTGCGGGGGGGAATACATACATCATACCACTGCATGAAAAGACAAAAACTGAAGGCCAAACTATCAAAATAATATATTGTCTTTCTTAGAAATGTTTTTTATTCATGTCTTTATGCAATATAAAATGTATCTTCTTATACTGTCTTTTTTCCTCTAATTTTTTTTATTTATCTTTCACTTTCTTTTCTCTATCCCTTTCTTTGTTTCAGTGTCCTAACTGTTTTTCTTTGCCTTCATAACTCTTCTTTCCAGATATCAAAACTGTTTGAAGAACAGTTTTCCTGTTAAATAAGAATCACATCAGAGAAGAAAATACTTACAAAACATGTCTTGTAAAAATCGGAGGGGTCCTCTCCGAGGAGGAGTGGTAGGCCGTGAAGAACGGCCGTTCGTCCCGCATTGATGTTCGATTTCTGCAAAGATATAAAGATATACAAATTTATATTGAATATAAATATATATATATTGAATATTTATATAACCCTAACCCTAACCCTAACCTCACTTATCAGGCTTAAGCTACTCTGAATAATGCCTGAACTTCATATTTTGAGCACTTCTTGCGTTGTTTTTGCCTCTTCATGATGACTCGCTTAATTTAGTCCTAATTTGTAAGTCGCTTTGGATAAAAGTGTCTGCATAAATGTAATGTGTGTGTGTGTGTGTGTGTGTGTGTGTGTGTGTGTGTGTGTTTTATGACTGCAATCTGCTTGGTGTGAAAAGGAAGTGAATGTTTTTTTCAGGGATGTTTTTATTATTTGGTGGATAATGTTCACAGATTGGTGAAATTATGAACATGAAGAAATCTGTCATAAAGTTGTTTTTCAGATGACGATGCAGCGTCCATAATGTCTGTGGGAGAGAATAAAAAAACGGGGTGAATGAAATTAAGAAATAGCATTGACAAATTAAAAACATGTAAAATAACAGATATGTGAAATAAGATGAAATTTATTTAAGCATAACTATTTCTAAAAGTAAGTTTTAACCTTTTAAACACCACATTATATGAGTTAAGAATACAAATGTCTGTCTGATAGTCTCTAAGGAGTGTATAAATAGCCGATCGTGGAATTTTTCTGCGTCGAAGAAACATGAAATATGTGAGTGAATTGTTTTCAGATTACACAGTCACATCCATAAATAAAACAATTTAGATTATATGAAACAAGATGTTAAATTATCAAGTATAAGTATTTTAATCTAATACACTTCAAAACACTGACTTGCATAGATAAAACGTAAAATAGTGAATAATAGTTCATATTATTTGAAATGTTAAATTATCAATAAGTATTTTAATAGTGAATATTAGTTCATATTATTTGAAATGTTAAATTATCAATAAGTATTTTAATAGTGAATATTAGTTTATATTATTTGAAATGTTAAATTATCAAGTATAAGTATTTTAATCTATTACATCAGTGCTATATGGTCATCATGTGGACGCCACAATATACTGACTTACGCAGATAAATAAAACATGAAATAGTGTATAATAGTTCATATTATTTGAAATAAGATGTTGAATTATCAAGGATAAGCATTTTAATCTAATTACATCAGTGATATAGGATCATCATGTGGACACAGCAATATACTGACTTACGCAGATAAACAAAACATAAAATAAACTAAATAAGATGTTAAATTATCAAGTATAAGTATTTTTATCCATTACATCAGTGATATAGAGTCATCATGTGGACACCACAATATACTGTCTTAAGCAGATAAATAAAACATAAAATAGTGTATAATAGTTTGTTTTGCTTGAAATAAGACGTTAAATTATCAAGTATTTTAAAGGTGGGTTTAAACGTGTTGAAGTGAACTTACCATTGGTGAAATTAGTAGGTCTTTTTGTCTCTGGTTAAAATCATAGATTGCTCTCCGTTTGCTAAATTGAGAATGAAGTTTGTTTCCATCATGGCAGGGGCACAGGCCCTCCCCTTCCTCTCTGTGTAGTTACTATGTATTAGCATTGCAGTTTGTTTCAGGAAACATCAAGCAATTAAAAGATAGGCCGGACACCTGGTGTTTTACAATCAAAGATGCCACAGTCTCGTATCATAAAATCTCCTGATCTGAAGCATTCCTGTCAGGAAGGTAGACCCAAAATGTGACCATTTTGACACTTCACAGGGCCCAGGCTGTAAGATCAGTATAATTAGATGTTTTCAGTGTCTTCAGGAAAAGTCAGGAGTCAAAACAAAAGAGCCAGGAAGTTACATTTTATATAGGCTACTCTTATCCAGTGATTGTTCTGATAAGCTAAATCATCCTTCCTTCCGGGGGAGCTGTCCCCCAGCCTGTTGTTCTAGGAGAATGCGTAAAAGAAAGATGAAACCCAAAAATGACACCTCAATTCTGACAACTTTTGAAGATCAGATTTCTTTTTCTAACATTTAAACTTAGAATACATTATTAGAACACCCTTTGACTTTATGAATACACAAAAATGACAGCTTAATGATTTTTTATATTTTGTGCATTTACTTAAAGACTGCATGTAGGCCTACCATTTTTGACACTTGTGTTACCTTACTTTTTGAAAATATCAAAGGTTTTTATGAAATATTATTTCTATTTTCAGCACATGTAGTCAGAGTTACATACAATAATAATAGTGCAACAAATAAGGAGATTGATTTATTTATTTTAATCAGGGTTGTTAAAAGTATGCTTGATGTTTGTTCATCTGCGCTATAACAATGAAAATGTTTGAAAAACAGTTAAAATCAAGTAATGATGCAATCCTTTAAATCTTAACGTTGAGTGCATCAGAATTAAATGAATGTAAAATTATTATCATATCATATGTGACATTTTATTTAAAGCCCATGTTGCAGGTCAGGGGCGTCACTAGGCCCTTTTTAGGGGGGCTTCAGCCCTCCTAAACTTCTGCCCAGCCCCCCTAAAAAATATTTGATTAATACATTTTTTATCGCTTCAGTCCCCTTTAAAAAAATAATTTGAAACAGCGGCAAGCTGCGTCAAGTTTCGGCTCCTCCCCTTATCTGAGTCTGCTTGGATTTAGCGCATTTTTTAATCTGCAGGGGCGCCGCCGAGCAGAGCGAACATCAGAGAGAACAAGGTGTGTCGTGAGTGCATTTATTTTTTGTGATCAACTTTTTATTGTCTTTAGAAGTAACATCCATTCAAACAAACAGACAGGGAAAGGGGAGCAACAGACATATTATCCATAATTTGACAATATGAAAGAGTAAAGAAAAAAAAAGAAAAAAACAAAAAAAAAAAAACAAAAAAAAAACAAACAAACACCTTATAAAGTCATTCCTTTATATAGTCCAATATGTTGGAAGAAAAACATTGCCATGCATCAATGGTACTAGGTTTAGCCTTGTTAATTCGTGCTGTTGTACATTCACAAGTCACTATTTTATGTAAGCTATGAATCCAATATGTTTTTGCACACATGTGTGGAGTAAACCAGTTTTGTATTATTGTCTTCTTTGCAGCTGTAAACCCAGCAAACAGCATTCTCTTTTGCAATGAACTTATACAGAGATCAGAATCATCGTTGAGAAGACATAAACCTGGATTAGACAGATAATTAATTTGTAGTAAAGAGGACAAAACCAAGTTTACATTAGTCCATAGGTTGACAACAATTGAACACTCCCAAAACATATGAAGAAAAGTACCTGATGATAAGGTGTTACAGATATGGCAGTTATAAGCTGATTGCAGTTTCATTTTGAACCTCTTATAAGGAGTTATGTAAGCCCTATGGATGATTTTGAAATGAATAAGACGATGAGCCAAATTTTTAGAAGTTAAGATTAGATTAGACCACACCCTCTCCCAGTCGACAGATAAATTAAAATCAGATAATTCACGATTCCAGATAGATTTAACAGAAAGAGGCTTAGCAATGTGACCATTAAGTTTACCATATATTAAAGAAACAGAAGGCCGACCAGAGGATGGTGCGATCCAATCCCACATAGGATGAGAGGAAATGGGGGATGCCCAGGGAACTCCATATGCCTTGAGGGCTGAGCGTAACTGAAAGAAGACAAAATATGAGGATGCTGGTAAACAGAACTTTGTTCTTAGTTCTTGAAGCGCGCAGAGCCCCTGGTTATCATATAAGTCGCCGCATGTGTTTATGCCCAGTGAAGACCAAGAAGGCTGGACAAATGGCCGATTTCCACATAAAAAATTAAAATTGTGCCATAAGGGTGTGGCATTACAAAATTTGAAAGGTCCTCCCATCAGCCTTTCAACCCTTTTCCAGACTCTAATAGAATTGTCCACCACTGGGCCAAATTTATACTTATTTTTATTTCCTGTACCAGCAAATAGAATGTCTTGAAGCCTATGTGGTTTAACTTTGTCAGCTTCAATTTCTCTCCATGAAACTTTGGATTGAGGGTCAACCCAGATATGAAGAGCCTTAAGTTGGAATGACCAATAATATAACTCAAAATTTGGCACAGCCAATCCTCCTGACAGTATAGGATGCTGCAATGTGGCAAGTTTTATTCTAGGTCGCTTCCCATTCCAGATAAACTGGGAGAGTATGGAATTGATCTCCTTAAAATAACCTGAAGGGGGGGAAAGTGGCAGCATAGAAAAAAGAAAATTAAGCCGGGGTAACAAGTTCATTTTGACTGTGGAAATTCGGCCTTGAAGAGAGACTTTAAGATTATTCCATCTTTGAGTATCACTCTTGATCTTTCCTAGCATGTTATTAAAATTGTCCCTGGCAATCTTGTGGATGTTTTTATATACAGTAATACCCAAATAGATGAAAGAGTCTTTAATAGGGATGAATGAGGGGATAGGATACTTAATCTTAACATTGTTAATTGGCATTAAAGCAGATTTGGACCAGTTTATCTTATAGCCTGATAAACTACTAAAGCGATCAAATTCCTTAATTATACCGGTTATTGACATATCAAAGTGATCTAAATATAAAATAACGTCATCAGCATATAACGAAATAATATGATTATGGTCGTGAATTTTAATCGGTGTTACTTCTGATTTCCTAATGGCTTGTGCTAGTGGTTCAAGGGATAAACAGAACAATAAGGGGGAAAGTGGACATCCCTGCCTAGTTCCTCGCTGTAGTGGGAACGGGGGGGAGATAATATTACCAGTTAGAACTGATGCCTCGGGTGAGTGGTAAAGTGTCTTAATCATAGAGATGTAATGTTCACCAAAACCAAAACATTGTAGAACTGCCCACATATAGTTCCACTCCAGCCTGTCAAAGGCCTTTTCTGCGTCAAGGGAAAAGACCGCACACGGACTAGGATGAGCGTCTGCAAAATCAAGAACATGAAAGAGTCGACGCATATTATCGGATGCATGACGCCCCTTAATAAAACCGGTTTGGTCCTCTTTAATTAAACTACGAATTACTTTCTCCATACGACATGCCAGGACTTTAGCATAAACTTTTAAATCGCATGGGATGAGTGATATTGGTCTGTAGTTGGAGCAATCTAGCGGATCTTTACCCTTTTTAAGAAGCAATGATATCAATGATGTTTTTTGGTCCCTATGAAATGCCCCATGCTCAATTGCAAAATTAAACGAATCAAGCATGAGAGTCCCAACCAGATCCCATATTTCTAAGTACAATTCAGGTGGGAGGCCATCTAGGCCTGGTGACTTGCCCTTTTGAAGGCTTTTTAATGATTCATGGAGCTCCTCCAAATTTAACGGGGCCTCCAATGAGTCTTTATCCATCTGTGGGATTCGAGGCAGAAACAATTTACCTAGATACTCTTTGCAGATAAACTCATCATATTCGGTTTCGGCTTTGTATAATTTTGCGTAAAAATCTTGAAATATATCATTAATTATCAAAGGATTCGTGGTGATCTGCTCATCCGAAGATTTTATTGCACTGATAAATGCCTTAGACTCGCATTCCCTCAACCTGAGGGCCAATAAATGGCTAGGTCTCTCTGATTCAAAATAATATTTTTGCCTAGTTCTGTGTAAAATAAACTCTGCCTTTGATTGCGAAAGTAGATCATATTCCTCTTTTAAAGAAGACAATTGTGTAGCTTGTTGATCAGAAAAATGTTGTTTTTGTAAATTTTGTAATATTTGGATCTTATTTTCTAATTGTGTAAACTTTTTCGTTTTTGCTTTGGCAAGAGTAGAAGAGAAGGATATACAGAATCCTCGTATAGCACATTTAGTTGTTTCCCACAATATTTGAGGGTCTACATCGCAAGATCTATTAATTACGAGAAATTCCTTTATATAATCTTTTAGTGAATTAATGAACATCTGATTATTTAGTATTGATGTGTTAAACCGCCATCTAGGGGCCTTGGTCTTAATGTTGGAAAGGTGAACATTACATAACACTGCAGAGTGATCAGACAATAAAATTGGTAATATAAAGATGGAAGAGTTAGATGAAATTAGAGATGGGCTGAGAAATATGTAATCTATCCTAGAGAAAGTCTTATGTCGGTTAGAAAAAAAAGTGAAGTCCTTAGATGTAGTATTCTGAATTCTCCAAAGATCGATTATATTAAGTTCGGTAATAAATTTATTCAATAACTTAGAAGACGGGTTAGCTGCTGTATCAGGGTGAGATTTATCTAATGCAGGATTTAAAACAGCATTAAAATCACCACCCACCACTAAAGAGCAATCAGTCTGCCCAAGCAATGTATTGGAGATATTTGCGAAAAATTTACCGTCTGCCTCATTCGGGCAGTAAATGGAGGCCAATATTAACCTATCATTATGTATTTTGCAACGGATAAAGACAAATCTACCTTCAGCATCATTCCCAGTTTGTTCAATAGTGAAATGTAGCTTTCTATCGACTAAGATAAGCACCCCCTTAGATTTATTAAGAGCACAAGAGAAGGCTGCCAATTTATAATACTTGTTTTGAAACCGTGTCACATCCTCTCGTTTTAAATGAGTCTCTTGTATCAGGGCACAGGAAATCGATTTACGGTGCAAATATTCTAATATACGGGTACGTTTAATAGGAGAATTTAGGCCATTCACATTTAGTGATAAGATATTCAGAACATGCATTGTATGTTAAAAATACAAATAAGATTGTGTCTAAGTGAAGAGAAACCAAAGCAATACAATACTGTAAGTGACATGTAAACGTTAGCACATATCCTAGATACCAATCCTCTGGATGCATAATCCTTTTAGAAGAAAAACAAAATAAATAAAAGTAAAAGTATTGGCGTCTGTTGAAGGTAATAGAAAAAAACAGGAAAAAGGGACAACAAACAACTATATACAAAAACCAAAACAGACCGCACATTACCGAGAATGTAGGTCTGCATGAACAACGGAAACAAATGTTGATACGTGACCGATCCACTTCAACGCAAGACAAAACCCCAAAAGGCCCACAAAGCCAAAAACGTAGTAAACGAACCTGCTGCTCTCCATTAGCCCGAAGGAGAGAGAAAAAAAAAAAAAAAAAAACATTTTTGCTACATTGCTGCTTACAAGTTAACGGACAAGCGTACAGTATAGGGAGGAAAAGATTCCAACAAATCAACAAGTGTCCATGGCCACCTTGTTATCGTCTTCTACGGGGCAGATAGGATCGCCACGCACCTCGTCGTTAGGTTGTCCTTGTTGAGCTGAAGAGGCGGCGACGGTGGCCGATGCATACCTGTCGCTTTTTAGAGCTGCAGAATAAGTCTTCTTCTGTGACAATGAGCTGACAAAATCCTCCGCTTTTTGAGGAGAATCGAACATCATCTGCTCACCCTTGTGCCGTAATTTAATCGCCGCCGGATAGATGAGGAAGGGCTGGAGACCGAGTGCAGTCATCTTCTTCAAGACTGGATTAAAGCTCTTTCTCTTGGTAGTTGTGGCTGGGCTAAAGTCGGGAAAAAATAATAGCGTGACATTGTCCTGCGTATATTTCACCGGATACGCCTGCCGAGCACCCTTCAGGATCAACGACCTGTCATGCCATCTTAGTGCACGGAAGATGAGAGTACGCGGCCGATCGGAGTTTTTCCTTCCGTCATACACGCGATGAGCACGGTCAATCTCGATGTCGCGGCCTTTCAGTGAAGGGATCCACTTTGAAAGATTAACTCTAAGGAAGCCAGCTGCATCATGGCCTTCCGCCCCCTCTGGCAACCCCACCAGTCGTACATTATTCCTCCGGTTCCTGTCTTCCATGTCCGTCATTTTTTCGGTAAGTTGTTCCAGCTGATTTCTTAAGTTTGTGACTGATCTCCTATCCTCACGTGCAGCTGCCTGAACAGAATCGACCCGGTCACGTGTCTGTTTCTCCGTGTTAGCTAACTTTTCAACTTCTGCTTTTAGCTCTTTAACAGAATCGTTGGTCATTTGTATATCCAGATGTAGGTCACGGAGTGCTGGGGTCAATACAGAGTCTATCGCTTCTCTTACTGTCGAAGCCACAACCGAATCCAGATGACTTTGTTGCTCTTTGAGCGCTAGCTTGATACCATTAGCGATAGCAGTATCGAGATCCTCTCTGGAGATGGCGGAATCTTTGAATTTCTTCTTTATTGGCGATTGCTCAACCTCTCTTTTACGACTGTCTTTAACTGCTGTAGTACTCATAGTGGGCTAGATAGATAGTGGTTCAAAATTTACTTACAGGATTATACAATATTTGGCAAAGTGAGCAGAGCAAAGGACTATGCATGCATTGCTGCCGAGGGGTCACGTGATCTCCGTGAGTGCATTTATTGATAGATTGCTATGATATTACATCTGCATCGGTGCAGTTCTTTGTCATAAATGCATTGCAGTTTACATAATGTAATGTTACTGGAGCATTGGGAGCAACACGGGACGGTTCGGTTTCTCATCCAATATCAATACGTTTCGCTGCGTTCACCTTCAGCCCTTATCACAGTGTGATAGTTGTTTTTTATTCCTACAAAAATGCCAATCCCAACCATAGATATAATATAAAGGCTAGATGTCTCGTCCGTGCTGCTGGCCAACGGAGGTTGACGTCCGCACACGGCGGCCATCTTACCACAGGGAGCTCGCTCACTCGTAACTTGGTGCATGTACTTTTAAATAACCATAACTTGCTAAATTTTCTACCGATTTTCAAACGGTTTGGTTTGTTATAAACGCCAGAGATGTAGCTATGACACTGCATACATATGAATAATTATAACAATGGACTTCCATATGAAAGAATTATAGCCACATTAATGACGTTTGTAAGAAACCAAACCGTTTGTAAATCCGTCAAGATTTCAGCGAGATAAGAGGATTTGTGTGCGTGCTGATCACTCACCTTAATTCACAGCTTCCCTGTGGTAAGATGGCCGCCGGTGATGCCGGAAGTGACTCCGCCACCGCCTGTGATCCACCCCCTCCAGATAATCCCTAATTAAGTCTTTCCCTCAACGTTGTAAACACATTAATGATTAGTATCCCACATTTTGATGGTAGCCTACTAGCTCCAGTAACAGCATCATTGCCAAGTATTTCTAAGCGTTTACCTCTTCCTCTGGTGAAAATGTTGTTGCAAACGTAGCCGCCGCGTGTCTGTCGCTGTGTTTGGCAGGTGCTTGTGTGGGCGCCGGCGGTGCCGTCCCATGGAAACTGCGTTGGAAAGCTTGTGCTGTAGGGAAGTGAGTGCGTTTTGGTCGCTGGTCGAGGAGCTCACCCCGCGACCAGATGTGACGTGCCTCACTCAGCATCCAGGATTTTAGGCATGCAGCCTGAATCCGTTTGTGCTGAAGATAGCATACACCCATTTCAGGCAGGATCATGGTCCCCTTCAAGCCAGCACGCACGAGTATGTTAATTGTTTGTTTACTTTACCATTCTTTTCACACGAATTCTTATGAACGAGCTTAAACAGTTATAGGTGACTAGAGTGTATTGTGGGGGAAAGGAGAATCGTTGCAAACCGCTGAAAGATAGTACCTACTTTTTCATATATATATTCCGTTTTGTGATACTTAACAACATAAAATACAATATATCTATATACCCTATATCTTCAACCACTTCACGCTCTGGGGTATTTGGTGAGTTAAAACAATCCATATCGATATGATTCACCACACGGTTCTGTTTCGTAGAAATACGATCGTCTATTTATACACCCATGAGAGACTATCATGCATACGTAGACATTCCAAACACCACCTGAAAAAAACATTCACTTCCTTGTCACACCAAGCAGCTTACAGTCATAACACACACAAACACAAGCCCCACCCCTCATACCATAGGGGCATCAAAAAACACTCATATAAGAACTTCCTGCCATATGCCATAACCATAAATCAAGGGTCATAAATAATTTTTGACATACGCTAATCTGTGAAACTAAGTAACACCCACAACAACTACATGGGTGTAGAATTGATCTGTAAAAACATCTTTGGGGAAGTGCTTGATCTGACGGTGACTTGGCAAAGAAGCTTCAGGGCGTCAGAGCTGAAACACGCCTCGTTTACATCATTAAATCCTCGTTTGCTGGAGAACAAAGTCACTCTGCTGGGAGAACTGTGTGAACACGGAACACATCGCAACTCAACAGGCTTCACTGCAACGGGCACTGGTGTTTCTAGAGGACAGACGAGGTAAGGACTCGATTCAGTTCTGCTGATACTATGAACAAATTATATTGTCATTCTAATCCACATTTTATTTATGAAAACTATGGCTTAATAGTTTCACATGGGATATTGTTTAAGATTATGAAATATATGCTAACTCAAATCGAATGCTAGTAGTTTCCAAAATCAGATGTAATATATAAAAAAAAAAAAAAAAAAAAAAAAAAAAAAAAATTAAATACAATACAATGTTGAAGAAAACATTTACACAGATGTAATGAGGTCCTGTTTATTATAGGTAATTATAGATATTATGACATGAAAAGGTTTGTCTTCATACCATTATCCTCCTGAGCACAAACAAACTCTTCATAAGTCTCTCAAAACCCGACGGCGTTTAGGACTAAACCTCTCCCACTGTAACTCAGATCAGATGTAAGTCTGTTTAGGACTAAACCTCTCCCACTGTAACTCAGATCAGATATAAGTCTGTTTAGGACTAAACCTCTCCCACTGTAACTCAGATCAGATATAAGTCTGTTTAGGACTAAACCTCTCCCACTGTAACTCAGATCAGATGTAAGTCTGTTTAGTGCTAAACCTCTCCCACTGTAACTCAGATCAGATATAAGTCTGTTTAGGACTAAACCTCTCCACTGTAACTCAGATCAGATATAAGTCTGTTCAGGACTAAACCTCTCCCACTGTAACTCAGATCAGATATAAGTCTGTTCAGGACTAAACCTCTCCCACTGTAACTCAGATCAGATATAAGTCTGTTTAGGACTAAACCTCTCCCACTGTAACTCAGATCAGATATAAGTCTGTTTAGGACTAAACCTCTCCCACTGTAACTCAGATCAGATATAAGTCTGTTTAGGACTAAACCTCTCCACTGTAACTCAGATCAGATATAAGTCTGTTTAGGACTAAACCTCTCCCACTGTAACTCAGATCAGATATAAGTCTGTTTAGGACTAAAACTCTCCCACTGTAACTCAGATCAGATGTAAGTCTGTTTAGGGCTAAACCTCTCCCACTGTAACTCAGATCAGATGTAAGTCTGTTTAGGACTAAACCTCTCCCACTATAACTCAGATCAGATATAAGTCTGTTTAGGACTAAACCTCTCCCACTATAACTCAGATCAGATATAAGTCTGTTTAGGACTAAACCTCTCCCACTGTAACTCAGATCAGATGTAAGTCTGTTTAGTGCTAAACCTCTCCCACTGTAACTCAGATCAGATGTAAGTCTGTTTAGGACTAAACCTCTCCCACTATAACTCAGATCAGATATAAGTCTGTTTAGGACTAAACCTCTCCCACTATAACTCAGATCAGATATAAGTCTGTTTAGGACTAAACCTCTCCCACTGTAACTCAGATCAGATGTAAGTCTGTTTAGGACTAAACCTCTCCCACTATAACTCAGATCAGATATAAGTCTGTTTAGGGCTAAACCTCTCCCACTGTAACTCAGATCAGATGTAAGTCTGTTTAGGACTAAACCTCTCCCACTGTAACTCAGATCAGATGTAAGTCTGTTTAGGACTAAACCTCTCCCACTGTAACTCAGATCAGATATAAGTCTGTTTAGGGCTAAACCTCTCCCACTGTAACTCAGATCAGATGTAAGTCTGTTTAGGACTAAACCTCTCCCACTGTAACTCAGATCAGATATAAGTCTGTTTAGGACTAAACCTCTCCCACTGTAACTCAGATCAGATGTAAGTCTGTTTAGGGCTAAACCTCTCCCACTGTAACTCAGATCAGATGTAAGTCTGTTTAGGACTAAACCTCTCCCACTGTAACTCAGATCAGATATAAGTCTGTTTAGGGCTAAACCTCTCCCACTGTAACTCAGATCAGATGTAAGTCTGTTTAGGACTAAACCTCTCCCACTGTAACTCAGATCAGATATAAGTCTGTTTAGGGCTAAACCTCTCCCACTGTAACTCAGATCAGATGTAAGTCTGTTTAGGACTAAACCTCTCCCACTGTAACTCAGATCAGATGTAAGTCTGTTTAGGGCTAAACCTCTCCCACTGTAACTCAGATCAGATATAAGTCTGTTTAGGGCTAAACCTCTCCCACTGTAACTCAGATCAGATATAAGTCTGTTTAGGACTAAACCTCTCCACTGTAACTCAGATCAGATGTAAGTCTGTTTAGGACTAAACCTCTCCCACTGTAACTCAGATCAGATGTAAGTCTGTTTAGGACTAAACCTCTCACACTGTAACTCAGATCAGATATAAGTCTGCTTAGGGCTAAACCTCTCCCACTGTAACGCAGATCAGATGTAAGTCTGTTTAGGACTAAACCTCTCCCACTGTAACTCGGATCAGATATAAGTCTGTTTAGGACTAAACCTCTCCCACTGTAACTCAGATCAGATATAAGTCTGCTTAGGGCTAAACCTCTCCCACTGTAACTCAGATCAGATATAAGTCTGTTTAGGACTAAACCTCTCCCACTGTAACTCAGATATAAGTCTGTTTAGGACTAAACCTCTCCCACTGTGACTCAGATCAGATATAAGTCTGTTTAGGACTAAACCTCTCCCACTGTAACTCAGATCAGATGTAAGTCTGTTTAGGACTAAACCTCTCCCACTGTAACTCAGATCAGATATAAGTCTGTTTAGGACTAAACCTCTCCCACTGTAACTCAGATATAAGTCTGTTTAGGACTAAACCTCTCCCACTGTGACTCAGATCAGATATAAGTCTGTTCAGGACTAAACCTCTCCCACTGTAACTCAGATCAGATGTAAGTCTGTTTAGGACTAAACCTCTCCCACTGTAACTCAGATCAGATGTAAGTCTGTTTAGGGCTAAACCTCTCCCACTGTAACTCAGATCAGATATAAGTCTGTTTAGGGCTAAACCTCTCCCACTGTAACTCAGATCAGATGTAAGCCTGTTTAGGACTAAACCTCTCCCACTGTAACTCAGATCAGATATAAGTCTGTTTAGGACTAAACCTCTCCCACTGTAACTCAGATCAGATGTAAGTCTGTTTAGGACTAAACCTCTCCCACTGTAACTCAGATCAGATATAAGTCTGTTTAGGGCTAAACCTCTCCCACTGTAACGCAGATCAGATGTAAGTCTGTTTAGGACTAAACCTCTCCCACTGTAACTCGGATCAGATATAAGTCTGTTTAGGACTAAACCTCTCCCACTGTAACTCAGATCAGATATAAGTCTGCTTAGGGCTAAACCTCTCCCACTGTAACTCAGATCAGATATAAGTCTGTTTAGGACTAAACCTCTCCCACTGTAACTCAGATCAGATATAAGTCTGTTTAGGACTAAACCTCTCCCACTGTAACTCAGATATAAGTCTGTTTAGGACTAAACCTCTCCCACTGTGACTCAGATCAGATATAAGTCTGTTTAGGACTAAACCTCTCCCACTGTAACTCAGATCAGATGTAAGTCTTTTTAGGACTAAACCTCTCCCACTGTAACTCAGATCAGATATAAGTCTGTTTAGGACTAAACCTCTCCCACTGTAACTCAGATATAAGTCTGTTTAGGACTAAACCTCTCCCACTGTGACTCAGATCAGATATAAGTCTGTTCAGGACTAAACCTCTCCCACTGTAACTCAGATCAGATGTAAGTCTGTTTAGGACTAAACCTCTCCCACTGTGACTCAGATCAGATATAAGTCTGTTTAGGACTAAACCTCTCCCACTGTAACTCAGATCAGATGTAAGTCTGTTTAGGGCTAAACCTCTCCCACTGTAACTCAGATCAGATATAAGTCTGTTTAGGGCTAAACCTCTCCCACTGTAACTCAGATCAGATGTAAGCCTGTTTAGGACTAAACCTCTCCCACTGTAACTCAGATCAGATATAAGTCTGTTTAGGGCTAAACCTCTCCCACTGTAACTCAGATCAGATGTAAGCCTGTTTAGGACTAAACCTCTCCCACTGTAACTCAGATCAGATATAAGTCTGTTTAGGACTAAACCTCTCCCACTGTAACTCAGATCAGATGTAAGCCTGTTTAGGACTAAACCTCTCCCACTGTAACTCAGATATAAGTCTGTTTAGGACTAAACCTCTCCCACTGTGACTCAGATCAGATATAAGTCTGTTTAGGGCTAAACCTCTCCCACTGTAACTCAGATCAGATATAAGTCTGTTTAGGACTAAACCTCTCCCACTGTAACTCAGATATAAGTCTGTTTAGGACTAAACCTCTCCCACTGTGACTCAGATCAGATATAAGTCTGTTTAGGACTAAACCTCTCCCACTGTAACTCAGATATAAGTCTGTTTAGGACTAAACCTCTCCCACTGTAACTCAGATCAGATGTAAGTCTGTTTAGGGCTAAACCTCTCCACTGTAACTCAGATCAGATATAAGTCTGTTTAGGGCTAAACCTCTCCCACTGTAACTCAGATCAGATATAAGTCTGTTTAGGACTAAACCTCTCCCACTGTAACTCAGATCAGATATAAGTCTGTTTAGGACTAAACCTCTCCACTGTAACTCAGATCAGATATAAGTCTGTTTAGGACTAAACCTCTCCCACTGTAACTCAGATATAAGTCTGTTTAGGGCTAAACCTCTCCCACTGTAACTCAGATCAGATATAAGTCTGTTTAGGACTAAACCTCTCCCACTGTAACTCAGATATAAGTCTGTTTAGGACTAAACCTCTCCCACTGTAACTCAGATCAGATATAAGTCTGTTTAGGGCTAAACCTCTCCCACTGTAACGCAGATCATATGTAAGTCTGTTTAGGACTAAACCTCTCCCACTGTAACTCGGATCAGATATAAGTCTGTTTAGGACTAAACCTCTCCCACTGTAACTCAGATCAGATATAAGTCTGCTTAGGGCTAAACCTCTCCCACTGTAACTCAGATCAGATATAAGTCTGTTTAGGACTAAACCTCTCCCACTGTAACTCAGATCAGATATAAGTCTGTTTAGGGCTAAACCTCTCCCACTGTAACTCAGATCAGATATAAGTCTGTTTAGGACTAAACCTCTCCCACTGTAACTCAGATATAAGTCTGTTTAGGACTAAACCTCTCCCACTGTGACTCAGATCAGATATAAGTCTGTTTAGGACTAAACCTCTCCCACTGTAACTCAGATATAAGTCTGTTTAGGACTAAACCTCTCCCACTGTAACTCAGATCAGATGTAAGTCTGTTTAGGGCTAAACCTCTCCACTGTAACTCAGATCAGATATAAGTCTGTTTAGGGCTAAACCTCTCCCACTGTAACTCAGATCAGATATAAGTCTGTTTAGGACTAAACCTCTCCCACTGTAACTCAGATCAGATATAAGTCTGTTTAGGACTAAACCTCTCCACTGTAACTCAGATCAGATATAAGTCTGTTTAGGACTAAACCTCTCCCACTGTAACTCAGATATAAGTCTGTTTAGGACTAAACCTCTCCCACTGTAACTCAGATCAGATGTAAGTCTGTTTAGGGCTAAACCTCTCCACTGTAACTCAGATCAGATGTAAGTCTGTTTAGGGCTAAACCTCTCCCACTGTAACTCAGATCAGATATAAGTCTGTTTAGGACTAAACCTCTCCCACTGTAACTCAGATCAGATATAAGTCTGTTTAGGACTAATCCTCTCCCACTGTAACTCAGATCAGATGTAAGTCTGTTTAGGACTAAACCTCTCCCGCTGTAACTCAGATCAGATATAAGTCTGTTTAGGGCTAAACCTCTCCCACTGTAACTCAGATCAGATATAAGTCTGTTTAGGGCTAAACCTCTCCCACTGTAACTCAGATCAGATGTAAGTCTGTTTAGGACTAAACCTCTCCCACTGTAACTCAGATCAGATATAAGTCTGTTTAGGACTAAACCTCTCCCACTGTAACTCAGATATAAGTCTGTTTAGGACTAAACCTCTCCCACTGTGACTCAGATCAGATATAAGTCTGTTCAGGACTAAACCTCTCCCACTGTAACTCAGATCAGATGTAAGTCTGTTTAGGACTAAACCTCTCCCACTGTAACTCAGATCAGATGTAAGTCTGTTTAGGGCTAAACCTCTCCCACTGTAACTCAGATCAGATATAAGTCTGTTTAGGGCTAAACCTCTCCCACTGTAACTCAGATCAGATGTAAGCCTGTTTAGGACTAAACCTCTCCCACTGTAACTCAGATCAGATATAAGTCTGTTTAGGACTAAACCTCTCCCACTGTAACTCAGATCAGATGTAAGTCTGTTTAGGACTAAACCTCTCCCACTGTAACTCAGATCAGATATAAGTCTGTTTAGGGCTAAACCTCTCCCACTGTAACGCAGATCAGATGTAAGTCTGTTTAGGACTAAACCTCTCCCACTGTAACTCGGATCAGATATAAGTCTGTTTAGGACTAAACCTCTCCCACTGTAACTCAGATCAGATATAAGTCTGCTTAGGGCTAAACCTCTCCCACTGTAACTCAGATCAGATATAAGTCTGTTTAGGACTAAACCTCTCCCACTGTAACTCAGATATAAGTCTGTTTAGGACTAAACCTCTCCCACTGTGACTCAGATCAGATATAAGTCTGTTTAGGACTAAACCTCTCCCACTGTAACTCAGATCAGATGTAAGTCTTTTTAGGACTAAACCTCTCCCACTGTAACTCAGATCAGATATAAGTCTGTTTAGGACTAAACCTCTCCCACTGTAACTCAGATATAAGTCTGTTTAGGACTAAACCTCTCCCACTGTGACTCAGATCAGATATAAGTCTGTTCAGGACTAAACCTCTCCCACTGTAACTCAGATCAGATGTAAGTCTGTTTAGGACTAAACCTCTCCCACTGTGACTCAGATCAGATATAAGTCTGTTTAGGACTAAACCTCTCCCACTGTAACTCAGATCAGATGTAAGTCTGTTTAGGGCTAAACCTCTCCCACTGTAACTCAGATCAGATATAAGTCTGTTTAGGGCTAAACCTCTCCCACTGTAACTCAGATCAGATGTAAGCCTGTTTAGGACTAAACCTCTCCCACTGTAACTCAGATCAGATATAAGTCTGTTTAGGGCTAAACCTCTCCCACTGTAACTCAGATCAGATGTAAGCCTGTTTAGGACTAAACCTCTCCCACTGTAACTCAGATCAGATATAAGTCTGTTTAGGACTAAACCTCTCCCACTGTAACTCAGATCAGATGTAAGCCTGTTTAGGACTAAACCTCTCCCACTGTAACTCAGATATAAGTCTGTTTAGGACTAAACCTCTCCCACTGTGACTCAGATCAGATATAAGTCTGTTTAGGGCTAAACCTCTCCCACTGTAACTCAGATCAGATATAAGTCTGTTTAGGACTAAACCTCTCCCACTGTAACTCAGATATAAGTCTGTTTAGGACTAAACCTCTCCCACTGTGACTCAGATCAGATATAAGTCTGTTTAGGACTAAACCTCTCCCACTGTAACTCAGATCAGATATAAGTCTGTTTAGGACTAAACCTCTCCACTGTAACTCAGATCAGATATAAGTCTGTTTAGGACTAAACCTCTCCCACTGTAACTCAGATATAAGTCTGTTTAGGGCTAAACCTCTCCCACTGTAACTCAGATCAGATATAAGTCTGTTTAGGACTAAACCTCTCCCACTGTAACTCAGATATAAGTCTGTTTAGGACTAAACCTCTCCCACTGTAACTCAGATCAGATATAAGTCTGTTTAGGGCTAAACCTCTCCCACTGTAACGCAGATCAGATGTAAGTCTGTTTAGGACTAAACCTCTCCCACTGTAACTCGGATCAGATATAAGTCTGTTTAGGACTAAACCTCTCCCACTGTAACTCAGATCAGATATAAGTCTGCTTAGGGCTAAACCTCTCCCACTGTAACTCAGATCAGATATAAGTCTGTTTAGGACTAAACCTCTCCCACTGTAACTCAGATCAGATATAAGTCTGTTTAGGGCTAAACCTCTCCCACTGTAACTCAGATCAGATATAAGTCTGTTTAGGACTAAACCTCTCCCACTGTAACTCAGATATAAGTCTGTTTAGGACTAAACCTCTCCCACTGTGACTCAGATCAGATATAAGTCTGTTTAGGACTAAACCTCTCCCACTGTAACTCAGATATAAGTCTGTTTAGGACTAAACCTCTCCCACTGTAACTCAGATCAGATGTAAGTCTGTTTAGGGCTAAACCTCTCCACTGTAACTCAGATCAGATATAAGTCTGTTTAGGGCTAAACCTCTCCCACTGTAACTCAGATCAGATATAAGTCTGTTTAGGACTAAACCTCTCCCACTGTAACTCAGATCAGATATAAGTCTGTTTAGGACTAAACCTCTCCACTGTAACTCAGATCAGATATAAGTCTGTTTAGGACTAAACCTCTCCCACTGTAACTCAGATATAAGTCTGTTTAGGACTAAACCTCTCCCACTGTAACTCAGATCAGATGTAAGTCTGTTTAGGGCTAAACCTCTCCACTGTAACTCAGATCAGATGTAAGTCTGTTTAGGGCTAAACCTCTCCCACTGTAACTCAGATCAGATATAAGTCTGTTTAGGACTAAACCTCTCCCACTGTAACTCAGATCAGATATAAGTCTGTTTAGGACTAATCCTCTCCCACTGTAACTCAGATCAGATGTAAGTCTGTTTAGGACTAAACCTCTCCCGCTGTAACTCAGATCAGATATAAGTCTGTTTAGGGCTAAACCTCTCCCACTGTAACTCAGATCAGATATAAGTCTGTTTAGGGCTAAACCTCTCCCACTGTAACTCAGATCAGATGTAAGTCTGTTTAGGACTAAACCTCTCCCACTGTAACTCAGATCAGATATAAGTCTGTTTAGGACTAAACCTCTCCCACTGTAACTCAGATCAGATATAAGTCTGTTTAGGGCTAAACCTCTCCCACTGTAACTCAGATCAGATGTAAGTCTGTTTAGGACTAAACCTCTCCCGCTGTAACTCAGATCAGATATAAGTCTGTTTAGGACTAAACCTCTCCCACTGTAACTCAGATCAGATATAAGTCTGTTTAGGGCTAAACCTCTCCCACTGTAACTCAGATCAGATGTAAGTCTGTTTAGGACTAAACCTCTCCCACTGTAACTCAGATCAGATATAAGTCTGTTTAGGGCTAAATCTCTCCCACTGTAACTCAGATATAAGTCTGTTTAGGACTAAACCTCTCCCACTGTAACTCAGATCAGATGTAAGTCTGTTTAGGGCTAAACCTCTCCACTGTAACTCAGATCAGATATAAGTCTGTTTAGGGCTAAACCTCTCCCACTGTAACTCAGATCAGATATAAGTCTGTTTAGGACTAAACCTCTCCCACTGTAACTCAGATCAGATATAAGTCTGTTTAGGACTAAACCTCTCCCACTGTAACTCAGATATAAGTCTGTTTAGGGCTAAACCTCTCCCACTGTAACTCAGATCAGATATAAGTCTGTTTAGGACTAAACCTCTCCACTGTAACTCAGATCAGATATAAGTCTGTTTAGGACTAAACCTCTCCCACTGTAACTCAGATATAAGTCTGTTTAGGACTAAACCTCTCCCACTGTAACTCAGATCAGATGTAAGTCTGTTTAGGGCTAAACCTCTCCACTGTAACTCAGATCAGATGTAAGTCTGTTTAGGGCTAAACCTCTCCCACTGTAACTCAGATCAGATATAAGTCTGTTTAGGACTAATCCTCTCCCACTGTAACTCAGATCAGATGTAAGTCTGTTTAGGGCTAAACCTCTCCCACTGTAACTCAGATCAGATGTAAGTCTGTTTAGGACTAATCCTCTCCCACTGTAACTCAGATCAGATGTAAGTCTGTTTAGGGCTAAACCTCTCCCACTGTAACTCAGATCAGATATAAGTCTGTTTAGGGCTAAACCTCTCCCACTGTAACTCAGATCAGATGTAAGTCTGTTTAGGACTAAACCTCTCCCACTGTAACTCAGATCAGATATAAGTCTGTTTAGGGCTAAACCTCTCCCACTGTAACTCAGATCAGATGTAAGTCTGTTTAGGACTAAACCTCTCCCACTGTAACTCAGATCAGATATAAGTCTGTTTAGGGCTAAACCTCTCCCACTGTAACTCAGATCAGATATAAGTCTGTTTAGGGCTAAACCTCTCCCACTGTAACTCAGATCAGATATAAGTCTGTTTAGGGCTAAACCTCTCCCACTGTAACTCAGATCAGATGTAAGTCTGTTTAGGACTAAACCTCTCCCACTGTAACTCAGATCAGATATAAGTCTGTTCAGGACTAAACCTCTCCCACTGTAACTCAGATCAGATGTAAGTCTGTTCAGGACTAAACCTCTCCCGCTGTAACTCAGATCAGATGTAAGTCTGTTTAGGACTAAACCTCTCCCACTGTAACTCAGATCAGATATAAGTCTGTTTAGGGCTAAACCTCTCCCACTGTAACTCAGATCAGATATAAGTCTGTTTAGGACTAAACCTCTCCCACTGTAACTCAGATCAGATGTAAGTCTGTTTAGGACTAAACCTCTCCCACTGTAACTCAGATCAGATATAAGTCTGTTTAGGGCTAAACCTCTCCCACTGTAAATCAGATCAGATGTAAGTCTGTTCAGGACTAAACCTCTCCCACTGTAACTCAGATCAGATGTAAGTCTGTTCAGGGCTAAACCTCTCCCACTGTAACTCAGATCAGATGTAAGTCTGTTTAGGGCTAAACCTCTCCCACTGTAACTCAGATCAGATATAAGTCTGTTTAGGGCTAAACCTCTCCCACTGTAACTCAGATCAGATGTAAGTCTGTTTAGGACTAAACCTCTCCCACTGTAACTCAGATCAGATGTAAGTCTGTTTAGGACTAAACCTCTCCCACTGTAACTCAGATCAGATATAAGTCTGTTTAGGGCTAAACCTCTCCCACTGTAACTCAGATCAGATGTAAGTCTGTTTAGGACTAAACCTCTCCCACTGTAACTCAGATCAGATATAAGTCTGTTTAGGACTAAACCTCTCCCACTGTAACTCAGATCAGATGTAAGTCTGTTTAGGGCTAAACCTCTCCCACTGTAACTCAGATCAGATGTAAGTCTGTTTAGGACTAAACCTCTCCCACTGTAACTCAGATCAGATATAAGTCTGTTTAGGGCTAAACCTCTCCCACTGTAACTCAGATCAGATGTAAGTCTGTTTAGGACTAAACCTCTCCCACTGTAACTCAGATCAGATATAAGTCTGTTTAGGGCTAAACCTCTCCCACTGTAACTCAGATCAGATGTAAGTCTGTTTAGGACTAAACCTCTCCCACTGTAACTCAGATCAGATGTAAGTCTGTTTAGGGCTAAACCTCTCCCACTGTAACTCAGATCAGATATAAGTCTGTTTAGGGCTAAACCTCTCCCACTGTAACTCAGATCAGATATAAGTCTGTTTAGGACTAAACCTCTCCACTGTAACTCAGATCAGATGTAAGTCTGTTTAGGACTAAACCTCTCCCACTGTAACTCAGATCAGATGTAAGTCTGTTTAGGACTAAACCTCTCACACTGTAACTCAGATCAGATATAAGTCTGCTTAGGGCTAAACCTCTCCCACTGTAACGCAGATCAGATGTAAGTCTGTTTAGGACTAAACCTCTCCCACTGTAACTCGGATCAGATATAAGTCTGTTTAGGACTAAACCTCTCCCACTGTAACTCAGATCAGATATAAGTCTGCTTAGGGCTAAACCTCTCCCACTGTAACTCAGATCAGATATAAGTCTGTTTAGGACTAAACCTCTCCCACTGTAACTCAGATATAAGTCTGTTTAGGACTAAACCTCTCCCACTGTGACTCAGATCAGATATAAGTCTGTTTAGGACTAAACCTCTCCCACTGTAACTCAGATCAGATGTAAGTCTGTTTAGGACTAAACCTCTCCCACTGTAACTCAGATCAGATATAAGTCTGTTTAGGACTAAACCTCTCCCACTGTAACTCAGATATAAGTCTGTTTAGGACTAAACCTCTCCCACTGTGACTCAGATCAGATATAAGTCTGTTCAGGACTAAACCTCTCCCACTGTAACTCAGATCAGATGTAAGTCTGTTTAGGACTAAACCTCTCCCACTGTAACTCAGATCAGATGTAAGTCTGTTTAGGGCTAAACCTCTCCCACTGTAACTCAGATCAGATATAAGTCTGTTTAGGGCTAAACCTCTCCCACTGTAACTCAGATCAGATGTAAGCCTGTTTAGGACTAAACCTCTCCCACTGTAACTCAGATCAGATATAAGTCTGTTTAGGACTAAACCTCTCCCACTGTAACTCAGATCAGATGTAAGTCTGTTTAGGACTAAACCTCTCCCACTGTAACTCAGATCAGATATAAGTCTGTTTAGGGCTAAACCTCTCCCACTGTAACGCAGATCAGATGTAAGTCTGTTTAGGACTAAACCTCTCCCACTGTAACTCGGATCAGATATAAGTCTGTTTAGGACTAAACCTCTCCCACTGTAACTCAGATCAGATATAAGTCTGCTTAGGGCTAAACCTCTCCCACTGTAACTCAGATCAGATATAAGTCTGTTTAGGACTAAACCTCTCCCACTGTAACTCAGATCAGATATAAGTCTGTTTAGGACTAAACCTCTCCCACTGTAACTCAGATATAAGTCTGTTTAGGACTAAACCTCTCCCACTGTGACTCAGATCAGATATAAGTCTGTTTAGGACTAAACCTCTCCCACTGTAACTCAGATCAGATGTAAGTCTTTTTAGGACTAAACCTCTCCCACTGTAACTCAGATCAGATATAAGTCTGTTTAGGACTAAACCTCTCCCACTGTAACTCAGATATAAGTCTGTTTAGGACTAAACCTCTCCCACTGTGACTCAGATCAGATATAAGTCTGTTCAGGACTAAACCTCTCCCACTGTAACTCAGATCAGATGTAAGTCTGTTTAGGACTAAACCTCTCCCACTGTGACTCAGATCAGATATAAGTCTGTTTAGGACTAAACCTCTCCCACTGTAACTCAGATCAGATGTAAGTCTGTTTAGGGCTAAACCTCTCCCACTGTAACTCAGATCAGATATAAGTCTGTTTAGGGCTAAACCTCTCCCACTGTAACTCAGATCAGATGTAAGCCTGTTTAGGACTAAACCTCTCCCACTGTAACTCAGATCAGATATAAGTCTGTTTAGGGCTAAACCTCTCCCACTGTAACTCAGATCAGATGTAAGCCTGTTTAGGACTAAACCTCTCCCACTGTAACTCAGATCAGATATAAGTCTGTTTAGGACTAAACCTCTCCCACTGTAACTCAGATCAGATGTAAGCCTGTTTAGGACTAAACCTCTCCCACTGTAACTCAGATATAAGTCTGTTTAGGACTAAACCTCTCCCACTGTGACTCAGATCAGATATAAGTCTGTTTAGGGCTAAACCTCTCCCACTGTAACTCAGATCAGATATAAGTCTGTTTAGGACTAAACCTCTCCCACTGTAACTCAGATATAAGTCTGTTTAGGACTAAACCTCTCCCACTGTGACTCAGATCAGATATAAGTCTGTTTAGGACTAAACCTCTCCCACTGTAACTCAGATATAAGTCTGTTTAGGACTAAACCTCTCCCACTGTAACTCAGATCAGATGTAAGTCTGTTTAGGGCTAAACCTCTCCACTGTAACTCAGATCAGATATAAGTCTGTTTAGGGCTAAACCTCTCCCACTGTAACTCAGATCAGATATAAGTCTGTTTAGGACTAAACCTCTCCCACTGTAACTCAGATCAGATATAAGTCTGTTTAGGACTAAACCTCTCCACTGTAACTCAGATCAGATATAAGTCTGTTTAGGACTAAACCTCTCCCACTGTAACTCAGATATAAGTCTGTTTAGGGCTAAACCTCTCCCACTGTAACTCAGATCAGATATAAGTCTGTTTAGGACTAAACCTCTCCCACTGTAACTCAGATATAAGTCTGTTTAGGACTAAACCTCTCCCACTGTAACTCAGATCAGATATAAGTCTGTTTAGGGCTAAACCTCTCCCACTGTAACGCAGATCATATGTAAGTCTGTTTAGGACTAAACCTCTCCCACTGTAACTCGGATCAGATATAAGTCTGTTTAGGACTAAACCTCTCCCACTGTAACTCAGATCAGATATAAGTCTGCTTAGGGCTAAACCTCTCCCACTGTAACTCAGATCAGATATAAGTCTGTTTAGGACTAAACCTCTCCCACTGTAACTCAGATCAGATATAAGTCTGTTTAGGGCTAAACCTCTCCCACTGTAACTCAGATCAGATATAAGTCTGTTTAGGACTAAACCTCTCCCACTGTAACTCAGATATAAGTCTGTTTAGGACTAAACCTCTCCCACTGTGACTCAGATCAGATATAAGTCTGTTTAGGACTAAACCTCTCCCACTGTAACTCAGATATAAGTCTGTTTAGGACTAAACCTCTCCCACTGTAACTCAGATCAGATGTAAGTCTGTTTAGGGCTAAACCTCTCCACTGTAACTCAGATCAGATATAAGTCTGTTTAGGGCTAAACCTCTCCCACTGTAACTCAGATCAGATATAAGTCTGTTTAGGACTAAACCTCTCCCACTGTAACTCAGATCAGATATAAGTCTGTTTAGGACTAAACCTCTCCACTGTAACTCAGATCAGATATAAGTCTGTTTAGGACTAAACCTCTCCCACTGTAACTCAGATATAAGTCTGTTTAGGACTAAACCTCTCCCACTGTAACTCAGATCAGATGTAAGTCTGTTTAGGGCTAAACCTCTCCACTGTAACTCAGATCAGATGTAAGTCTGTTTAGGGCTAAACCTCTCCCACTGTAACTCAGATCAGATATAAGTCTGTTTAGGACTAAACCTCTCCCACTGTAACTCAGATCAGATATAAGTCTGTTTAGGACTAATCCTCTCCCACTGTAACTCAGATCAGATGTAAGTCTGTTTAGGACTAAACCTCTCCCGCTGTAACTCAGATCAGATATAAGTCTGTTTAGGGCTAAACCTCTCCCACTGTAACTCAGATCAGATATAAGTCTGTTTAGGGCTAAACCTCTCCCACTGTAACTCAGATCAGATGTAAGTCTGTTTAGGACTAAACCTCTCCCACTGTAACTCAGATCAGATATAAGTCTGTTTAGGACTAAACCTCTCCCACTGTAACTCAGATATAAGTCTGTTTAGGACTAAACCTCTCCCACTGTGACTCAGATCAGATATAAGTCTGTTCAGGACTAAACCTCTCCCACTGTAACTCAGATCAGATGTAAGTCTGTTTAGGACTAAACCTCTCCCACTGTAACTCAGATCAGATGTAAGTCTGTTTAGGGCTAAACCTCTCCCACTGTAACTCAGATCAGATATAAGTCTGTTTAGGGCTAAACCTCTCCCACTGTAACTCAGATCAGATGTAAGCCTGTTTAGGACTAAACCTCTCCCACTGTAACTCAGATCAGATATAAGTCTGTTTAGGACTAAACCTCTCCCACTGTAACTCAGATCAGATGTAAGTCTGTTTAGGACTAAACCTCTCCCACTGTAACTCAGATCAGATATAAGTCTGTTTAGGGCTAAACCTCTCCCACTGTAACGCAGATCAGATGTAAGTCTGTTTAGGACTAAACCTCTCCCACTGTAACTCGGATCAGATATAAGTCTGTTTAGGACTAAACCTCTCCCACTGTAACTCAGATCAGATATAAGTCTGCTTAGGGCTAAACCTCTCCCACTGTAACTCAGATCAGATATAAGTCTGTTTAGGACTAAACCTCTCCCACTGTAACTCAGATATAAGTCTGTTTAGGACTAAACCTCTCCCACTGTGACTCAGATCAGATATAAGTCTGTTTAGGACTAAACCTCTCCCACTGTAACTCAGATCAGATGTAAGTCTTTTTAGGACTAAACCTCTCCCACTGTAACTCAGATCAGATATAAGTCTGTTTAGGACTAAACCTCTCCCACTGTAACTCAGATATAAGTCTGTTTAGGACTAAACCTCTCCCACTGTGACTCAGATCAGATATAAGTCTGTTCAGGACTAAACCTCTCCCACTGTAACTCAGATCAGATGTAAGTCTGTTTAGGACTAAACCTCTCCCACTGTGACTCAGATCAGATATAAGTCTGTTTAGGACTAAACCTCTCCCACTGTAACTCAGATCAGATGTAAGTCTGTTTAGGGCTAAACCTCTCCCACTGTAACTCAGATCAGATATAAGTCTGTTTAGGGCTAAACCTCTCCCACTGTAACTCAGATCAGATGTAAGCCTGTTTAGGACTAAACCTCTCCCACTGTAACTCAGATCAGATATAAGTCTGTTTAGGGCTAAACCTCTCCCACTGTAACTCAGATCAGATGTAAGCCTGTTTAGGACTAAACCTCTCCCACTGTAACTCAGATCAGATATAAGTCTGTTTAGGACTAAACCTCTCCCACTGTAACTCAGATCAGATGTAAGCCTGTTTAGGACTAAACCTCTCCCACTGTAACTCAGATATAAGTCTGTTTAGGACTAAACCTCTCCCACTGTGACTCAGATCAGATATAAGTCTGTTTAGGGCTAAACCTCTCCCACTGTAACTCAGATCAGATATAAGTCTGTTTAGGACTAAACCTCTCCCACTGTAACTCAGATATAAGTCTGTTTAGGACTAAACCTCTCCCACTGTGACTCAGATCAGATATAAGTCTGTTTAGGACTAAACCTCTCCCACTGTAACTCAGATCAGATATAAGTCTGTTTAGGACTAAACCTCTCCACTGTAACTCAGATCAGATATAAGTCTGTTTAGGACTAAACCTCTCCCACTGTAACTCAGATATAAGTCTGTTTAGGGCTAAACCTCTCCCACTGTAACTCAGATCAGATATAAGTCTGTTTAGGACTAAACCTCTCCCACTGTAACTCAGATATAAGTCTGTTTAGGACTAAACCTCTCCCACTGTAACTCAGATCAGATATAAGTCTGTTTAGGGCTAAACCTCTCCCACTGTAACGCAGATCAGATGTAAGTCTGTTTAGGACTAAACCTCTCCCACTGTAACTCGGATCAGATATAAGTCTGTTTAGGACTAAACCTCTCCCACTGTAACTCAGATCAGATATAAGTCTGCTTAGGGCTAAACCTCTCCCACTGTAACTCAGATCAGATATAAGTCTGTTTAGGACTAAACCTCTCCCACTGTAACTCAGATCAGATATAAGTCTGTTTAGGGCTAAACCTCTCCCACTGTAACTCAGATCAGATATAAGTCTGTTTAGGACTAAACCTCTCCCACTGTAACTCAGATATAAGTCTGTTTAGGACTAAACCTCTCCCACTGTGACTCAGATCAGATATAAGTCTGTTTAGGACTAAACCTCTCCCACTGTAACTCAGATATAAGTCTGTTTAGGACTAAACCTCTCCCACTGTAACTCAGATCAGATGTAAGTCTGTTTAGGGCTAAACCTCTCCACTGTAACTCAGATCAGATATAAGTCTGTTTAGGGCTAAACCTCTCCCACTGTAACTCAGATCAGATATAAGTCTGTTTAGGACTAAACCTCTCCCACTGTAACTCAGATCAGATATAAGTCTGTTTAGGACTAAACCTCTCCACTGTAACTCAGATCAGATATAAGTCTGTTTAGGACTAAACCTCTCCCACTGTAACTCAGATATAAGTCTGTTTAGGACTAAACCTCTCCCACTGTAACTCAGATCAGATGTAAGTCTGTTTAGGGCTAAACCTCTCCACTGTAACTCAGATCAGATGTAAGTCTGTTTAGGGCTAAACCTCTCCCACTGTAACTCAGATCAGATATAAGTCTGTTTAGGACTAAACCTCTCCCACTGTAACTCAGATCAGATATAAGTCTGTTTAGGACTAATCCTCTCCCACTGTAACTCAGATCAGATGTAAGTCTGTTTAGGACTAAACCTCTCCCGCTGTAACTCAGATCAGATATAAGTCTGTTTAGGGCTAAACCTCTCCCACTGTAACTCAGATCAGATATAAGTCTGTTTAGGGCTAAACCTCTCCCACTGTAACTCAGATCAGATGTAAGTCTGTTTAGGACTAAACCTCTCCCACTGTAACTCAGATCAGATATAAGTCTGTTTAGGACTAAACCTCTCCCACTGTAACTCAGATCAGATATAAGTCTGTTTAGGGCTAAACCTCTCCCACTGTAACTCAGATCAGATGTAAGTCTGTTTAGGACTAAACCTCTCCCGCTGTAACTCAGATCAGATATAAGTCTGTTTAGGACTAAACCTCTCCCACTGTAACTCAGATCAGATATAAGTCTGTTTAGGGCTAAACCTCTCCCACTGTAACTCAGATCAGATGTAAGTCTGTTTAGGACTAAACCTCTCCCACTGTAACTCAGATCAGATATAAGTCTGTTTAGGGCTAAATCTCTCCCACTGTAACTCAGATATAAGTCTGTTTAGGACTAAACCTCTCCCACTGTAACTCAGATCAGATGTAAGTCTGTTTAGGGCTAAACCTCTCCACTGTAACTCAGATCAGATATAAGTCTGTTTAGGGCTAAACCTCTCCCACTGTAACTCAGATCAGATATAAGTCTGTTTAGGACTAAACCTCTCCCACTGTAACTCAGATCAGATATAAGTCTGTTTAGGACTAAACCTCTCCCACTGTAACTCAGATATAAGTCTGTTTAGGGCTAAACCTCTCCCACTGTAACTCAGATCAGATATAAGTCTGTTTAGGACTAAACCTCTCCACTGTAACTCAGATCAGATATAAGTCTGTTTAGGACTAAACCTCTCCCACTGTAACTCAGATATAAGTCTGTTTAGGACTAAACCTCTCCCACTGTAACTCAGATCAGATGTAAGTCTGTTTAGGGCTAAACCTCTCCACTGTAACTCAGATCAGATGTAAGTCTGTTTAGGGCTAAACCTCTCCCACTGTAACTCAGATCAGATATAAGTCTGTTTAGGACTAATCCTCTCCCACTGTAACTCAGATCAGATGTAAGTCTGTTTAGGGCTAAACCTCTCCCACTGTAACTCAGATCAGATGTAAGTCTGTTTAGGACTAATCCTCTCCCACTGTAACTCAGATCAGATGTAAGTCTGTTTAGGGCTAAACCTCTCCCACTGTAACTCAGATCAGATATAAGTCTGTTTAGGGCTAAACCTCTCCCACTGTAACTCAGATCAGATGTAAGTCTGTTTAGGACTAAACCTCTCCCACTGTAACTCAGATCAGATATAAGTCTGTTTAGGGCTAAACCTCTCCCACTGTAACTCAGATCAGATGTAAGTCTGTTTAGGACTAAACCTCTCCCACTGTAACTCAGATCAGATATAAGTCTGTTTAGGGCTAAACCTCTCCCACTGTAACTCAGATCAGATATAAGTCTGTTTAGGGCTAAACCTCTCCCACTGTAACTCAGATCAGATATAAGTCTGTTTAGGGCTAAACCTCTCCCACTGTAACTCAGATCAGATGTAAGTCTGTTTAGGACTAAACCTCTCCCACTGTAACTCAGATCAGATATAAGTCTGTTCAGGACTAAACCTCTCCCACTGTAACTCAGATCAGATGTAAGTCTGTTCAGGACTAAACCTCTCCCGCTGTAACTCAGATCAGATGTAAGTCTGTTTAGGACTAAACCTCTCCCACTGTAACTCAGATCAGATATAAGTCTGTTTAGGGCTAAACCTCTCCCACTGTAACTCAGATCAGATATAAGTCTGTTTAGGACTAAACCTCTCCCACTGTAACTCAGATCAGATGTAAGTCTGTTTAGGACTAAACCTCTCCCACTGTAACTCAGATCAGATATAAGTCTGTTTAGGGCTAAACCTCTCCCACTGTAAATCAGATCAGATGTAAGTCTGTTCAGGACTAAACCTCTCCCACTGTAACTCAGATCAGATGTAAGTCTGTTCAGGGCTAAACCTCTCCCACTGTAACTCAGATCAGATGTAAGTCTGTTTAGGGCTAAACCTCTCCCACTGTAACTCAGATCAGATATAAGTCTGTTCAGGACTAAACCTCTCCCACTGTAACTCAGATCAGATGTAAGTCTGTTCAGGACTAAACCTCTCCCGCTGTAACTCAGATCAGATGTAAGTCTGTTTAGGACTAAACCTCTCCCACTGTAACTCAGATCAGATATAAGTCTGTTTAGGGCTAAACCTCTCCCACTGTAACTCAGATCAGATATAAGTCTGTTTAGGACTAAACCTCTCCCACTGTAACTCAGATCAGATGTAAGTCTGTTCAGGGCTAAACCTCTCCCACTGTAACTCAGATCAGATATAAGTCTGTTTAGGGCTAAACCTCTCCCACTGTAACTCAGATCAGATATAAGTCTGTTTAGGACTAAACCTCTCCCACTGTAACTCAGATCAGATGTAAGTCTGTTCAGGGCTAAACCTCTCCCACTGTAACTCAGATCAGATATAAGTCTGTTTAGGACTAAACCTCTCCACTGTAACTCAGATCAGATATAAGTCTGTTTAGGACTAAACCTCTCCCACTGTGACTCAGATCAGATATAAGTCTGTTTAGGACTAAACCTCTCCCACTGTGACTCAGATCAGATATAAGTCTGTTTAGGACTAAACCTCTCCCACTGTAACTCAGATATAAGTCTGTTTAGGGCTAAACCTCTCCCACTGTAACTCAGATCAGATATAAGTCTGTTTAGGACTAAACCTCTCCACTGTAACTCAGATCAGATATAAGTCTGTTTAGGACTAAACCTCTCCCACTGTAACTCAGATATAAGTCTGTTTAGGACTAAACCTCTCCCACTGTAACTCAGATCAGATATAAGTCTGTTTAGGGCTAAACCTCTCCCACTGTAACTCAGATCAGATGTAAGTCTGTTTATGGATAAACCTCTCCCACTGTAACTCAGATCAGATATAAGTCTGTTTAGGACTAAACCTCTCCCACTGTAACTCAGATCAGATATAAGTCTGTTTAGGGCTAAACCTCTCCCACTGTAACTCAGATCAGATATAAGTCTGTTTAGGGATAAACCTCTCCCACTGTAACTCAGATCAGATATAAATCTGTTTAGGACTAAACCTCTCCCACTGTAACTCAGATCAGATATAAGTCTGTTTAGGGCTAAACCTCTCCCACTGTAACTCAGATCAGATATAAGTCTGTTTAGGGCTAAACCTCTCCCACTGTAACTCAGATCAGATGTAAGTCTGTTTAGGACTAAACCTCTCCCACTGTAACTCAGATCAGATATAAGTCTGTTTAGGACTAAACCTCTCCCACTGTAACTCAGATCAGATGTAAGTCTGTTTAGGACTAAACCTCTCCCACTGTAACGCAGATCAGATGTAAGTCTGTTTAGGACTAAACCTCTCCCACTGTAACTCAGATCAGATATAAGTCTGTTTAGGACTAAACCTCTCCCACTGTAACGCAGATCAGATGTAAGTCTGTTTAGGACTAAACCTCTCCCACTGTAACTCAGATCAGATATAAGTCTGTTTAGGACTAAACCTCTCCCACTGTAACTCAGATCAGATATAAGTCTGTTTAGGACTAAACCTCTCCCACTGTAACTCAGATCAGATATAAGTCTGTTTAGGGCTAAACCTCTCCCACTGTAACTCAGATCAGATATAAGTCTGTTTAGGGCTAAACCTCTCCCACTGTAACTCAGATCAGATATAAGTCTGTTTAGGACTAAACCTCTCCCACTGTGACTCAGATCAGATATAAGTCTGTTTAGGACTAAACCTCTCCCACTGTAACGCAGATCAGATGTAAGTCTGTTTAGGACTAAACCTCTCCCACTGTAACTCAGATCAGATATAAGTCTGTTTAGGACTAAACCTCTCCACTGTAACTCAGATCAGATATAAGTCTGTTTAGGACTAAACCTCTCCCACTGTAACTCAGATCAGATATAAGTCTGTTTAGGACTAAACCTCTCCCACTGTAACTCAGATCAGATATAAGTCTGTTTAGGACTAAACCTCTCCCACTGTAACTCAGATCAGATATAAGTCTGTTTAGGGCTAAACCTCTCCCACTGTAACTCAGATCAGATATAAGTCTGTTTAGGACTAAACCTCTCCCACTGTAACTCAGATCAGATATAAGTCTGTTTAGGGCTAAACCTCTCCCACTGTAACTCAGATCAGATGTAAGTCTGTTTATGGATAAACCTCTCCCACTGTAACTCAGATCAGATATAAGTCTGTTTAGGGCTAAACCTCTCCCACTGTAACTCAGATCAGATGTAAGTCTGTTTATGGATAAACCTCTCCCACTGTAACTCAGATCAGATATAAGTCTGTTTAGGGCTAAACCTCTCCCACTGTAACTCAGATCAGATGTAAGTCTGTTTATGGATAAACCTCTCCCACTGTAACTCAGATCAGATATAAGTCTGTTTAGGGCTAAACCTCTCCCACTGTAACTCAGATCAGATGTAAGTCTGTTTATGGATAAACCTCTCCCACTGTAACTCAGATCAGATATAAGTCTGTTTAGGACTAAACCTCTCCCACTGTAACTCAGATCAGATATAAGTCTGTTTAGGACTAAACCTCTCCCACTGTAACTCAGATCAGATATAAGTCTGTTTAGGACTAAACCTCTCCCACTGTAACTCAGATCAGATGTAAGTCTGTTTAGGACTAAACCTCTCCACTGTAACTCAGATCAGATATAAGTCTGTTTAGGACTAAACCTCTCCCACTGTAACTCAGATCAGATATAAGTCTGTTTAGGACTAAACCTCTCCCACTGTAACTCAGATCAGATATAAGTCTGTTTAGGACTAAACCTCTCCCACTGTAACTCAGATCAGATATAAGTCTGTTTAGGACTAAACCTCTCCCACTGTAACTCAGATCAGATATAAGTCTGTTTAGGACTAAACCTCTCCCACTGTAACTCAGATCAGATATAAGTCTGTTTAGGACTAAACCTCTCCCACTGTAACTCAGATCAGATATAAGTCTGTTTAGGACTAAACCTCTCCACTGTAACTCAGATCAGATATAAGTCTGTTTAGGACTAAACCTCTCCCACTGTAACTCAGATCAGATATAAGTCTGTTTAGGACTAAACCTCTCCCACTGTAACTCAGATCAGATATAAGTCTGTTTAGGACTAAACCTCTCCCACTGTAACTCAGATCAGATATAAGTCTGTTTAGGGCTAAACCTCTCCCACTGTAACTCAGATCAGATATAAGTCTGTTTAGGACTAAACCTCTCCCACTGTAACTCAGATCAGATGTAAGTCTGTTTAGGACTAAACCTCTCCCACTGTGACTCAGATCAGATGTAAGCCTGTTTAGGACTAAACCTCTCCCACTGTAACTCAGATCAGATGTAAGCCTGTTTAGGACTAAACCTCTCCCACTGTAACTCAGATCAGATATAAGTCTGTTTAGGGCTAAACCTCTCCCACTGTAACTCAGATCAGATGTAAGCCTGTTTAGGACTAAACCTCTCCCACTGTAACTCAGATCAGATATAAGTCTGTTTAGGGCTAAACCTCTCCCACTGTAACTCAGATCAGATATAAGTCTGTTTAGGGCTAAACCTCTCCCACTGTAAATCAGATCAGATGTAAGTCTGTTCAGGACTAAACCTCTCCCACTGTAACTCAGATCAGATGTAAGTCTGTTCAGGGCTAAACCTCTCCCACTGTAACTCAGATCAGATGTAAGTCTGTTCAGGACTAAACCTCTCCCACTGTAACTCAGATCAGATATAAGTCTGTTTAGGGCTAAACCTCTCCCACTGTAACTCAGATCAGATATAAGTCTGTTTAGGGCTAAACCTCTCCCACTGTAACTCAGATCAGATATAAGTCTGTTTAGGGCTAAACCTCTCCCACTGTAACTCAGATCAGATATAAGTCTGTTTAGGGCTAAACCTCTCCCACTGTAACTCAGATCAGATGTAAGTCTGTTTATGGATAAACCTCTCCCACTGTAACTCAGATCAGATATAAGTCTGTTTAGGACTAAACCTCTCCCACTGTAACTCAGATCAGATATAAGTCTGTTTAGGGCTAAACCTCTCCCACTGTAACTCAGATCAGATATAAGTCTGTTTAGGGCTAAACCTCTCCCACTGTAACTCAGATCAGATATAAGTCTGTTTAGGACTAAACCTCTCCCACTGTAACTCAGATCAGATGTAAGTCTGTTTAGGACTGAACCTCTCCCACTGTAACTCAGATCAGATATAAGTCTGTTTAGGGCTAAACCTCTCCCACTGTAACTCAGATCAGATATAAGTCTGTTTAGGGCTAAACCTCTCCCACTGTAACTCAGATCAGATATAAGTCTGTTTAGGGCTAAACCTCTCCCACTGTAACTCAGATCAGATATAAGTCTGTTTAGGGCTAAACCTCTCCCACTGTAACTCAGATCAGATATAAGTCTGTTTAGGGCTAAACCTCTCCCACTGTAACTCAGATCAGATGTAAGTCTGTTTATGGATAAACCTCTCCCACTGTAACTCAGATCAGATATAAGTCTGTTTAGGACTAAACCTCTCCCACTGTAACTCAGATCAGATATAAGTCTGTTTAGGGCTAAACCTCTCCCACTTTAACTCAGATCAGATATAAGTCTGTTTAGGACTAAACCTCTCCCACTGTAACTCAGATCAGATATAAGTCTGTTTAGGGCTAAACCTCTCCCACTGTAACTCAGATCAGATGTAAGTCTGTTTATGGATAAACCTCTCCCACTGTAACTCAGATCAGATATAAGTCTGTTTAGGACTAAACCTCTCCCACTGTAACTCAGATCAGATATAAGTCTGTTTAGGGCTAAACCTCTCCCACTTTAACTCAGATCAGATATAAGTCTGTTTAGGGATAAACCTCTCCCACTGTAACTCAGATCAGATATAAGTCTGTTTAGGACTAAACCTCTCCCACTGTAACTCAGATCAGATATAAGTCTGTTTAGGGCTAAACCTCTCCCACTGTAACTCAGATCAGATATAAGTCTGTTTAGGGCTAAACCTCTCCCACTGTAACTCAGATCAGATGTAAGTCTGTTTAGGACTAAACCTCTCCCACTGTAACTCAGATCAGATATAAGTCTGTTTAGGACTAAACCTCTCCCACTGTAACTCAGATCAGATGTAAGTCTGTTTAGGACTAAACCTCTCCCACTGTAACGCAGATCAGATGTAAGTCTGTTTAGGACTAAACCTCTCCCACTGTAACTCAGATCAGATATAAGTCTGTTTAGGACTAAACCTCTCCCACTGTAACTCAGATCAGATATAAGTCTGTTTAGGACTAAACCTCTCCCACTGTAACGCAGATCAGATGTAAGTCTGTTTAGGACTAAACCTCTCCCACTGTAACTCAGATCAGATATAAGTCTGTTTAGGACTAAACCTCTCCCACTGTAACTCAGATCAGATATAAGTCTGTTTAGGACTAAACCTCTCCCACTGTAACTCAGATCAGATATAAGTCTGTTTAGGACTAAACCTCTCCCACTGTAACTCAGATCAGATAAAAGTCTGTTCAGGACTAAACCTCTCCCACGCTCCCCCTACTGTTGCACTTCACACCGCTCACTGAGAAAGGGTCTCAGCACACTCACACAGGCTCATTCACCAGGAGGTTTGGCATTTATAGTCTGTGAAATTTCCTAAATTATTCCCTGCTAAATATATGTTAGGAGTTGGTAATATTGCGGTAACCAACTATCAAATGGCTCTTGTTTTTACTAACACAATAGTCTTGATGAAAAGTCTTTACAGTGTTCTGCTTTAATAAATAAAGAGTATATATATTTGTCATGTGTGTTTGTGTTTGCTGTGTGTGTTTGCTGTGTGTGTTTGTGTTTGTTGTGTGCATGTAGAACAGAAGTGAAGTAAAATCAGAGCAGTTTCTGTTTATCTGACAGATCACAGTCTGTTGATGTGAGTAAATACTTCTGTTTCTTATGAATGAAATTAAATCCTGATTTAAGGAGAATTTTGACAATGATTTTTTATTGTTTTATTTTCCGGCCTGAAGAGAAGATCCTTGGTTGAAGACCTTGAAGACATTGAGTCTACATCTGTCTTAAGATGAGTGAAAACCAGCATCCTAAAGCTTCTGGAAAGGATTTGAGGAGCACTCTTTATAAAAAGGGAAGAGACCCACCTGATGACTCTTTAGATGACATAGCTAAGAATTTGATATCATATTTTAAAGAGTTTTCTCTCTTTGAACAATATGAAAAAGAGATTGAAAAGAAATATGATGTTAAAAAGGAGCATGATGATTGCTGGCCAGTCGATGATATCAAACGAGCTTGGGGGAAAACACAAAGAATGTATGAAACCTCAGAAAGAAGAAAATGCTGGTCACTTGCTGTAATGGTACAGATGATGAAACGTTCAAGTTTTGATGAGAGTAAAAGACAAAAAGCACAGTCTGATCCAAATGAGGTTAGTGCTCTTCCAGCGTGTGGAGAGACCCAGAGCAAGAGAAGAGGACCGCCGGCTGACAGAGACAGGCAACAGAACACTAATATAGTGGAACAGAACCACATCAGTGATAATGGAGAGACCCGGAGCAAGAGAAGAGGACCGCCGGCTGACAGAGACAGTCTAGAGACCAAAAGGAAAGAAAGAAATATAAAAGAATCTAATATAAATGATATGGAACAAAACAATATCAATAATGATGGACCCGTCTACATACATGTCCCTTTCTCAGAGATGTTTGGCCACAAATCAAGCTTCAGCTTTAAGGAAATTTCAATGGGAGACTCAGTTCCAATTAAAAGCTTACCCTATAAATTAAAAGACAAAGCTCCTTCATTTACTGAATTAACGAAAAAGACTTCTTACGTCATGCTGTATGACAATCGAACCAGAAATGCTGCATGGGTGTATGAGTTATTGAACAAGAGCATTGTAGAAGAAAATAAGAAAAATAAACATTTGAAGGGATCACGTTTTAAAGTGGACGATTCAATTCCTAAACCCTTTCAGACGCCTGAGGGCAAGAAAACACTTGAGAAACCCTTTGAGCGAGGTCATCTTGCCCCGGCTCGCAATCACAGGTCGAGTCAGAGAGCCCAGGACGACACTTACTTGCTCAGCAACATTTCACCACAGTGTAGCAGATTAAACCGCGGTATCTGGAAAAGGCTGGAGAATCTATGTGTGGAAATAGCTAAGGAGAAAGAGGACCGTAATGTTCATGTGTACACCGGCCCACTTTACGTACCAGCTGGTAAGCATTCACATCATGTGGAATATGAGTTTGTGGGAGGGAAAGCAGTGCCAACTCACTTCTTTAAGGTGATAATTGTGGAGGAGAGGGATGGGACCGTATTACAGCCAACATGCTATAAGATTCTCAATTATCAAAAATTGCCCAAAAATCAACAAAAAATCTGGGAAAAAGTGTCCAATAAGAAATTACCAAACGAAGTGAAATTGGCAGTATTTGAGGTGGATATTGAAGATATTGAGAGTGAATCTGGTCTGATCTTCACAGATCGCAGATGCAAGGAACAAATGATTGACAGAATCCTGACAGTGACATTGAAGGCAGGTAACGGAAACAAAAATCCTGATCCACAAAAATTGCCCAAAAAGCAACTAAAATGTGGGGAAAAAGTGTCCAAGAAGAAATTACAAAAAGATAAATCGGCAGAATCTGAGGTGGATATTGAGAGGGAATCTGGTCTGATCTTCACAGATCACAGAAGAGAGGAAGGAGCGATTGACAGAATCCTGACAGTGAAGGGAAACACCAATCCTGATCCCCTGACCTGTAGATCTGAGATAAGAGTCAGGATAAGCACAGCACTCTCTGATCCAGCTGGCATCTGACGTGTGTATTATTACACTGAAACATCATGAGTGTGTTTGGATGGACTGAACGTTTGTGTGACTAAGATTGAGTAAATGTTTTCATGTTTAATAATATTATTGTTCCTCATTTGAGAATGCATGGCTTGGGCCGAACAGCCGACGTGTGTGTCCAGCGCACACAGGACTCCAGTGTAGTGTGTGAACCTATCACAATCTCAAATGTACTTTCATATTTACTGTCATACAAAACTGATATTTTGAGGAAGAGGAAATGTAACATTTTGATTTGCTACACTTTCTTTTAATTGCTCCTACTCTTCAACTTGTTTATACTTCACATGACTTTTCTATTCTTCTTGATTGTGTGAAATATATGTGTCTGATTGAACTAATAGCATTCGATGAGTCTGTCTCAATAAGATATTAATAGATTTTTATTCAGATTATATTAGCACATATTATATTACAGACCATTCATTATTTTTTATATCATTTTATTGATTGATTGACACCTCATTTTAATTCTACTTTGTTGATATTTGTCATTGTCATATTGTATATGTCATTATTTATTTTGTGCATTTATGATTTGACAATATTGTAAGCATAAACATGTCAATAAAGTAAAACATGACATTAAACTGAACTGAAAGTCGTGAACAGTGCATATCTCCTCAGTCAGTCAAAGGCAACACTGCTGTTGTAGAAACACACCTCTCAATAAATGTGCCTTCCATATTAGATTGTAATCCACTTTTCTGTGAACACTGGAAACAGAGATACCAAGTCAACACTGAAGTGAACACACAGTATTCAAGTCCAGTGTGAATGTCTCATAGGAATCCACTGTTTCTGTTCAAGATCTTCTGTTTCACCTCTGCACTTTAGGCTTTTCCCATGGCACATCCGTAAGAAATGCAAAAAGGCTTTAAACTCCTAATAAATCCCGTTTCCCCCCACACGCCTGACATTCAAATAGTGTTTATAGTCACCATTCCCACTATGAGGCTTCATGAAGTCAGAACTGTGAAGACATCCCAGTTGTACGTGCGCTTCCGCTGTGGTGTTCTCCCATAGCTAACTGTGCTGAAAGTAAACTATTTGTGTCATATTTCAACGAACTATCGATCACAACTAATTATAATAGCATAGCTTTAATAGCATAGCATTTTAGCATATCAAAATAAAGGGCCCTATCTTGCACCCAGCGTGCGTGTTCCGGCGCAAATGTTCCCTGGTGCTATTTTGCAGTTTCAGAAAACAATTCCACCACTGACCAGGAGAAACCTCGAATTACCACTATAAAAGTGGTAATAAATAAGATGTTTCACCACATCACCTTAACAGCCCACACTTACGCGTCCACCTATGATGACGCCATCATTTCTTTCACTGTCCCTTCATCTACATGAGATAATTTAAAGAATGACTCATCACAATTAAAGTTATATACACAAATTGATTTCGGGAACGTATCTGCCAGATCCCGCACAGAATCTAAAAAATAATCATTAAGATGTGTTGCCACCTCTGTATTGTCATTTTGAATTACTCATTTATTTTAAGTCGTACATGATCACAATTTGTTTTTTCTTTTCCAGGTAATTTATCCATACTCTTCCAAAGAAGTTTACTATTGCCTTTTGCATCTTTAATCAGATTTAAATAAAAGTTTGCCTTGGCTTTTCTAAGATGCGTGGTAACCTTGTTCCTTAGACTTTTATATACATAATGATCAGTGGTCAATTTTAATTTAAGAAAGGTTTTAAGTGCCAGGTCTCTCTGCTTCATTAGATCCCAAAGAGAGCTACCAAACCATGGCAATTTATTTTTATTACTTCTGTTTCTCTTTAATTCTGTATATTTGGTAACAGTCTCCTGTACGGTTAAAGTAATATTATTGCATGTATACTCACAGCCTTTACTGTCAACTTTACACTCCCAATCTATTTCATTTAAATCATTCATCAGTGCAATTTGATTTCTCTTAGGAATATGGAGATTTTTATTTTGATTATTTATTTGCTGTTTGTCCCTGTACCTGGATTTATTTATTTTTCTAGCAACTAGAGTAAGGTTGTGATCTGACAAATTGTATGTTTTGGTAACCCTATCTGGTTTATTTGTAAATATAAGATCCATCAAAGTTTGGGAGTTTTTTGTTAGTCTAGTTGGCTTGTTTATCATTTGAGTCATTTGTACCGAGTTTGTGATATCCTTAAGTTTTTTCTTATTTTATCAAGCCAGTTTATATTCAGATCACCCATTAACAGAGTTTCCTTTCTTTCATATTTTTTAAGTATTTCAGCTAAGCCAAAATAAAAAAAAATTGTGACATTTGGCGGTCGATATAGCCTATGTGTTGATATGCAATGAATAAACTGTAATACTTTAGGAGACCAGCAGAGGGAACTAGCAAGAGATAGGATGCAGGGGGTGAGCAGGAGAAGAGGACAGTTCTTGTTGTGATGATATTGGTTCGGACATTAAAGTTTGAGCACAAGCTCAATGAGCAATAATATCAAGTTTCATTTATTCTGACACAAACAACACAGCCTACAGCAAGTAAAATGAAATACATTTGTGCTGAAAGGGTTATAGTAACACCCACGCACTCCAAGGTTTGCACTGGAATGTCCATTTGATGACTATCGATGCTGTCTTTCAGGTAGATTAAGACTCCGCCTCCTTTCCCCTTCCCGTCTGTAAACATTATATCCAGGAATTGTAAACACGGATAAAAGAGTCGTGGATGTTAACCAAGTCTCTTTAAGACACAGGTAGGCTAATCAAGATTTGAGTCCAAAAGTAAATGTTCCAACTGTTCCGTTTTTGAAATCACGTATGTTTATATGTCCGCCAAATATTCCTTTCGGTTTTGTTTTGGGATTCCATAGTGCCGATGCATGATTAACTGTTTGAAAAAGTTTAGTGTTTCGTTGTTTGGAGGTGACAATAGTCTGCAGCGAGCTGGGTACTGCAGTTTTAGACGCACATCATGCTAAGATCCCAGCAAACACATTTACATTGTGGGAACGTCTCTGGCACGACGACGCTGACTCCAGCTCCTTTTTCGCCAGCTCCTTATTCGTCGAACTATTCGTTCCACCTTAAAAATGTTGGACGGTTGTTAACCCCTCCCCCTCAGTGCTTTTGGCCGTATTTCTTAAAGGAACAGTTGTATGTGAATTGCAAGCCTGTGGATCGGGCAGCATTTTTCATTTAACAGTGAAAATAAAAAGCTTACTCCTGAAAAGATTATCTTGTCTGCCTCTATAAATGGTGTAAGCTATGTGTTAAATTATTATTTTGTAATTACTAAATGTTTTTTTTAAAGTATGGAGAAACGTGACATTATGGTTCCAAATGAGATTTAATGTAATGTAATTTCTGTTCTTTATTAGAAGTTATCCATTGTGTGTGTGTGTGTGTGTGTGTGTGTGTGTGTGTTTATATGTGTGTGTGTGTGTGTGTGTACTGGACAAAGCATACTGGAGGTGCCATTACTTTAGTATTTTAAAAGTTCTCAAAAAAACAGGAACGTAGAGGCATAGATTAATTCATTCTTAAATGAAATCTTGCATTACAACATTTTCTGATGTGTTATTGTTGAAATATGGTACCCAGAACATGCAACTATATGTGCCAACAAAGCATACTGGAGGTGTAATTACTTTATTATTTTAAAAGTTCTCAAAAAAACAGGAACGTAGAGACATAGATTAATTCATTCTTAAATGAAATCTTGCATTACAACATTTTCTGATGTGTTATTGTTGAAATATGTTACCCAGAACATGCAACTTTATGTGCCGACAAAGCATACTGGAGGTGTCATTACTTTAGTATTTTAAAAGTTCTCAAAAAAACAGGAATGTACAGGCATAGATTAATTCATTTTTAAATGAAATCCTGCATTACAACATTTTCTGATGTGTTATTGTTGAAATATGGTACCCAGAACATGCCTCTCCATGCAACTTTATGTGCCAACAAAGCATACTGGAGGTGCCATTACTTTAGTATTTCAAAAGTTCTCAAAAAAACAGGAACGTAGAGACATAGATTAATTCATTCTTAAATGAAATCTTGCATTACAACATTTTCTGATGTGTTATTGTTGAAATATGGTACCCAGAACATGCAACTATATGTGCCGACAAAGCATACTGGAGGTGTCATTACTTTATTATTTCAAAAGTTCTCAAAAAAACAGGAACGTAGAGACATAGATTAATTCATTCTTAAATGAAATCTTGCATTACAACATTTTCTGATGTGTTATTATTGAAATATGGTACCCAGAACATGCCTCTCCATGCAACTTTATGTGCCGACAAAGCATACTGGAGGTGCCATTACTTTAGTATTTCAAAAGTTCTCAAAACAACAGGAACGTAGAGGCATAGATTAATTCATTCTTAAATGAAATCTTGCATTACAACATTTTCTGATGTGTTATTATTGAAATTTGGTACCCAGAACATGCCACTCCATGCAACTTTATGTGCCGACAAAGCATACTGGAGGTGTCATTACTGTATTATTTCAAAAGTTCTTAAAAAAACAGGAACGCAGAGGCATAGATTAATTCATTCTTAAATTAAATCTTGCATTACAACATTTTCTGAAGTGTTATTGTTGAAATATGGTACCCAGAACATGCAACTATATGTGCCGACAAAGCATACTGGAGGTGTCATTACTTAAGTATTTCAAAAGTTCTCAAAAAAACAGGAACGTAGAGGCATAGATTAATTCATTCTTAAATGAAATCCTGCATTATAACGTTTTCTGATGTGTTATTTTTGAAATATGGTACCCAGAACATTCCTCTCCATGCAACTATATGTGCCGACAAAGCATACTGGAGGTGTCATTATTTTATTATTTTAAAAGTTCTCAAAAAAACAGGAACGTAGAGGCATAGATTAATTCATTCTTAAATGAAATCTTGCATTACAACATTTTCTGAAGTGTTATTGTTGAAATATGGTACCCAGAACATGCAACTATATGTGCCGACAAAGCATACTGGAGGTGTCATTACTTTATTATTTCAAAAGTTCTCAAAAAAACAGGAACGTAGAGACATAGAGTAATTCATTCTTAAATGAAATCTTGCATTACAACATTTTCTGATGTGTTATTGTTGAAATATGGTACCCAGAACATGCAACTATATGTGCCGACAAAGCATACTGGAGGTGTCATTACTGTATTATTTCAAAAGTTCTTAAAAAAACAGGAACGCAGAGGCATAGATTAATTCATTCTTAAATGAAATCTTGCATTACAACATTTTCTGAAGTGTTATTGTTGAAATATGGTACCCAGAACATGCAACTATATGTGCCGACAAAGCATACTGGAGGTGTCATTACTTAAGTATTTCAAAAGTTCTCAAAAAAACAGGAACGTAGAGGCATAGATTAATTCATTCTTAAATGAAATCCTGCATTATAACATTTTCTGATGTGTTATTGTTGAAATATGGTACCCAGAACATGCAACTATATGTGCCAACAAAGCATACTGGAGGTGTAATTACTTTATTATTTTAAAAGTTCTCAAAAAAACAGGAACGTAGAGACAGATTAATTCATTCTTAAATGAAATCCTGCATTATAACGTTTTCTGATGTGTTATTTTTGAAATATGGTACCCAGAACATGCAACTTTATGTGCCGACAAAGCATACTGGAGGTGTCATTACTTTAGTATTTCAAAAGTTCTCAAAAAAACAGGGACGTAGAGGCATAGATTAATTCATTCTTAAACTAAATCTTGCATTACAACATTTTCTGATGTGTTATTGTTGAAATATGGTACCCAGAACATGCTTCTCCATGCAACTTTATGTGCCGACAAAGCATACCGGAGGTGCCATTACTTTAGTATTTCAAAAGTTCTCAAAAAAAACAGGGACGTAGAGGCATAGATTAATTCATTCTTAAACTAAATCTTGCATTACAACATTTTCTGATGTGTTATTGTTGAAATATGGTACCCAGAACATGCTTCTCCATGCAACTTTATGTGCCGACAAAGCATACCGGAGGTGCCATTACTTTAGTATTTCAAAAGTTCTCAAAAAAACAGGGACGTAGAGGCATAGATTAATTCATTCTTAAATGAAATCCTGCATTACAACATTTTCTGATGTGTTATTGTAATGCAGGATTTCGTTTAAGAATGAATTACTCTATGCCTCTACGTCCCTGTTTTTTTGAGAACTTTTGAAATACTAAAGTAATGGCACTTCCAGTATGCTTTGTCGGCACATATAGTTGCATGTTCTGGGTACCATATTTCAACAATAACACATCAGAAAATGTTGTAATTCAAGATTTCAATTAAGAATGAATTAATCTATGCCTCTACGTCCCTGTTTTTTTGAGAACTTTTGAAATATTAAAGTAATGGCACCTCCAGTATGCTTTGTCGGCACATAAAGTTGCATGGAGAGGCATGTTCTGGGTACCATATTTCAACAATAACACATCAGAAAATGTTGTAATGCAGGATTTCATTTAAGAATGAATTTATCTATGCCTCTACGTTCCTGTTTTTTTGAGAACTTTTGAAATACTAAAGTAATGGCACCTCCAGTATGCTTTGTCGGCACATATAGTTGCATGTTCTGGGTACTATATTTCAACAATAACACTTCAGAAAATGTTGTAATGCAAGATTTCATTTAAGAATGAATTAATCTATGCCTCTACGTTCCTGTTTTTTTGAGAACTTTTGAAATACTAAAGTAATGACACCTCCAGTATGCTTTGTCGGCACATATAGTTTCATGTTCTGGGTACCATATTTCAACAATAACACATCAGAAAATGTTGTAATGCAGGATTTCATTTAAAAATGAATTAATCTATGCCTCTACGTTCATGTTTTTTTGAGAACTTGTGAAATACTAAAGTAATGGCACCTCCAGTATGCTTTGTCGGCACATAAAGTTGGATGTTCTGGGTACCATATTTCAATAACACATCAGAAAATGTTGTAATGCAGGATTTCGTTTAAGAATGAATTACTCTATGCCTCTACGTTCCTGTTTTTTTGAGAACTTGTGAAATACTAAAGTAATGGCACCTCCAGTATGCTTTGTCGGCACATATAGTTGCATGTTCTGGGTACTATATTTCAACAATAACACTTCAGAAAATGTTGTAATGCAAGATTTCATTTAAGAATGAATTAATCTATGCCTCTACGTTCCTGTTTTTTTGAGAACTTTTGAAATACTAAAGTAATGACACCTCCAGTATGCTTTGTCGGCACATATAGTTTCATGTTCTGGGTACCATATTTCAACAATAACACATCAGAAAATGTTGTAATGCAGGATTTCATTTAAAAATGAATTAATCTATGCCTCTACGTTCATGTTTTTTTGAGAACTTGTGAAATACTAAAGTAATGGCACCTCCAGTATGCTTTGTCGGCACATAAAGTTGGATGTTCTGGGTACCATATTTCAATAACACATCAGAAAATGTTGTAATGCAGGATTTCGTTTAAGAATGAATTACTCTATGCCTCTACGTTCCTGTTTTTTTGAGAACTTTTGAAATACTAAAGTAATGGCACCTCCAGTATGCTTTGTCGGCACATAAAGTTGCATGGAGAGGCATGTTCTGGGTACCATATTTCAATAATAACACATCAGAAAATGTTGTAATGCAGGATTTCATTTGAGAATGAATTTATCTATGCCTCTACGTTCCTGTTTTTTTGAGAACTTTTGAAATATTAAAGTAATGGCACCTCCAGTATGCTTTGTTGGCACATAAAGTTGCATGGAGAGGCATGTTCTGGGTACCATATTTCAATAATAACACATCAGAAAATGTTGTAATGCAGGATTTCATTTGAGAATGAATTAATCTATGCCTCTACGTTCCTGTTTTTTTGAGAACTTTTGAAATACTAAAGTAATGGCACCTCCAGTATGCTTTGTCGGCACATATAGTTGCATGTTCTGGGTACCATATTTCAACAATAACACATCAGAAAATGTTGTAATGCAAGATTTCATTTAAGAATGAATTAATCTATGCCTCTACGTCCCTGTTTTTTTGAGAACTTTTGAAATACTAAAGTAATGGCACCTCCAGTATGCTTTGTCGGCACATAAAGTTGCATGGAGAGGCATGTTCTGGGTACCATATTTCAATAATAACACATCAGAAAATGTTGTAATGCAGGATTTCATTTGAGAATGAATTAATCTATGCCTCTACGTCCCTGTTTTTTTGAGAACTTTTGAAATACTAAAGTAATGGCACCTCCAGTATGCTTTGTCGGCACATAAAGTTGCATGGAGAGGCATGTTCTGGGTACCATATTTCAATAATAACACATCAGAAAATGTTGTAATGCAGGATTTCATTTGAGAATGAATTTATCTATGCCTCTACGTTCCTATTTTTTTGAGAACTTTTGAAATACTAAAGTAATGGCACCTCCAGTATGCTTTGTCGGCACATAAAGGTTATGGAGAGGCATGTTCTGGGTACCATATTTCAACAATAACACATCAGAAAAAGTTGTAATGCAGGATTTCATTTAAGAATGAATTAATATATGCCTCTAGGTTCATGTTTTTTTGAGAACTTGTGAAATACTAAAGTAATGGCACCTCCAGTATGCTTTGTCGGCACATAAAGTTGGATGTTCTGGGTACCATATTTCAATAATAACACATCAGAAAATGTTGTAATGCAGGATTTCATTTAAGAATGAATTAATCTATGCCTCTACGTTCATGTTTTTTTGAGAACTTTTGAAATACTAAAGTAATGGCACCTCCAGTATGCTTTGTTGGCACATAAAGGTGCATGGAGAGGCATGTTCTGGGTACCATATTTCAACAATAACACATCAGAAAATGTTGTAATGCAAGATTTCAATTAAGAATGAATTAATCTATGCCTCTACGTTCCTGTTTTTTTGAGAACTTTTGAAATACTAAAGTAATGGCACTTCCAGTATGCCTTGTCGGCACATATAGTTGCATGTTCTGGGTACCATATTTCAACAATAACACATCAGAAAATGTTGTAATGCAAGATTTCAATTAAGAATGAATTTATCTATGCCTCTACGTTCATGTTTTTTTGAGAACTTTTGAAATACTAAAGTAATGGCACCTCCAGTATGCTTTGTCGGCACATATAGTTGCATGTTCTGGGTACCATATTTCAACAATAACACATCAGAAAATGTTGTAATGCAAGATTTCAATTAAGAATGAATTAATCTATGCCTCTACGTCCCTGTTTTTTTGAGAACTTTTGAAATATTAAAGTAATGGCACCTCCAGTATGCTTTGTCGGCACATAAAGTTGCATGGAGAGGCATGTTCTGGGTACCATATTTAAATAATAACACATCAGAAAATGTTGTAATGCAGGATTTCATTTGAGAATGAATTTATCTATGCCTCTACGATCCTGTTTTTTTGAGAACTTTTGAAATACTAAAGTAATGGCACCTCCAGTATGCTTTGTCGGCACATATAGTTGGATGTTCTGGGTACCATATTTCAACAATAACACATCAGAAAATGTTGTAATGCAAGATTTCATTTAAGAATGAATTAATCTGTGTCTCTACGTTCCTGTTTTTTTGAGAACTTTTGAAATACTAATGTAATGGCACCTTCAATGCTTTGTCCAGTATACACACACACACACACACACACACACACACATACATACATACATACATACACATACATACATACATACATATACACACACACACACACACACACACACACACACATACATACATACACACATAAATACATACATACATACATACATACATACACACACACACACACACACACACACACACACACACACACACACACACACACATGTTTGACTGGAGTAATGGATAACTTCTAATAAAGAACAGAAATTACATTACATTAAATCTCAGTTGGAAACATGTCACGTTTCTCCATACTTTAAAAAAAACATTTAGTAATTACAAAATAATAATTTAACACATAGCTTACACCATTTATAGAGGCAGACAAGATAATCTTTTCAGGAGTAAGCTATTTATTTTCACTGTTAAATGAAAAATGCTGCCCGATCCACAGGCTTGCAATTCACATACAACTGTTCCTTTAAGAAATACGGCCAAAAGCACTGAGGGGGAGGGGTTAACAACCGTCCAACATTTTTAAGGTGGAATGAATAGTTCGACGAATAAGGAGCTGGCGAAAAAGGAGCTGGAGTCAGCCTCGTTCTGGCACGTTGCATTTCTGCTATGGCAACGTCGCTGTCTACGTGCTCGCAACATTGTAACAACGTAGGATTGTAAGACGCGACAGGGCTGTAGCAACGTTGCTACGCGACATTCAGCAACTCAGAGACGACGTTCTGGCAATATTTTTATATGGTGCACTTTGTTAGATAATTATATATTTTTTATCGTTTATTGTATATCTATATTATTATTTAATGGGGCTATCAACACCTGCAAGTGTAGCCTACACTTTGAAGAGTAAAAATGACAGAAGGTTTCGTTAATTCAACTTTATTAAAACTGCATATAATCAAATTGCACTTCCAAAATGCATACATTTGTGAACAAAGAAAAAAACGAAATAAACGAATATTCAAATGTATTTTAAGTATAATAAATAAAACATAAAAAGCAAAGGCAGATCAGAACATTTAATGAACAAAACCGGGTCTAGTACATTATGTAGTCCAGTGGTTGTGAAGACACCGTTGGCACAACCTTAAAGGGTTAGTTCACCCAAAAATGAAAATTCTGTCAGTAATTACTCACCCTCATGTTGTTCCAACCATGTAAGTCTTTCGTTCATCTTCGGAACACAAATTAAGATATTTTTGATGAAATCTGAGAGCTGTCTCACTCCTCCATAGGCTGCTAGGTGGCCCGAACTTGCTGGCCCAGAAAAGTTATTAAAGAGATCGTTAATATAGTCCAAGTGGCAACAGTGGCTCAATCTTAAGTTTATAAAGCGACGAGAATACTTTTTGTGCGCAAAAACAAACAAAAATAACGACTTTATTCCACTATTCATTTCCTTCTCTCTGGGCCTCGTAGTGTTTTTGCGCAGCACGTCTGTGTTATACGTCATCACGCATCACACACATGACCAGCTTCGGCCAATAGTGAGCCTACGTGGTGACGTATAACACAGACGTGCTGCGCAAAAACACTACGAGGCCCAGAGAGAAGGAAATGAATAGTGGAATAAAGTCGTTATTTTTGTTTGTTTTTGCGCACAAAAAGTATTCTCGTCGCTTGATAAACTTAAGATTGAGCCACTGGAGTTCTGTGTTTGCTGGGATGTTACCTTGTATGTAGTAACATAATGCAAAGAATCGTCGCATTTCCTCACTGAACTTTAGCGATATATTTATCGCTATTTATATTTATATTTACATTTCATTATGTAATGTTGCCAGAATCTAAAATTAGTTATTTTATGGATTTAAAAATTATCCATTTTTGTTTGTCCTTTACAAATTAACGCAAAATGAATGCCTGTCTTCTAGTACAATATAGGTCTATATCATTGGTCTTAAAAAGTGGGTGGGTCTTGTCCCACCCATATACAATGGTTCCGACGCCCATGATTATAGTGACGCATCGAAATAAAAACGCTTAGAAACGAAACCGAAACTAAACACACAATGGGGCGAAAATGGAAACAATTTTTTTTTTTTTTTTAATTAGACTTTGTTTGAAATAAAACAATGAAATACTTGTCCAAAATGTCACATTTGTTGTTTTACTAAAGATTGTAGCCTGTAGATTTAAAAATCATGGTTTCCCCATTATGGTTTAATCACGGAAGCTACACCAGTTACCTTTGCCAAGAGATATCAATTTATTATGTATCATGTGTCAGACAGAGAGAAACAGGCATATAAGAATAAGGCTACATGAGAGGTCTTCATTCCAGATTTCTCTGTTCCCCATTTCTTTATCTTCTCATCCCATCATGCTAGATGTAAATGGTTTCTCTGGCTTTATGTTTCTCTGCCATTGAGTTTCTCTGCCTCTGTTTCTCTGCCTTTGTTTCTCTGAGGTGGTACACAGTAAGATAGAGCTTACAGGTAGCAAACTATGTTGCTTGAGCTTTAAAAATGGAATGTCATACGAACATATGGCACAATTCACTTCCATATTAAGAAACTATCTCTGTTGTTTACATCTGCATCAGTTGCAAACATGCTACATTGTACACACCCTCTACAAAATATAGCTCAACCACCTGTCTCATGTGACATGATCTTCACATGGTTCATTCTATCTATAGTCTCCTCATGCACTGAACACAGACACAACTCTGGCTTGACAAAATACATTATGAAATTATTATGAAAATGAATAAAGAAAAATAATACAAATACATAACATTAAACAGTAAATTTTTAGTCTTCATAGCCTATCAACAGCTTAATCTCTGCCTGTAACCGGAATATCTGGCTCTTAAAATGGCAGACAGATTACCCGCATTCAGACATCAAACCGCATCAGTGAACGCCTAGAAATGAACCCAGCTCACATTACAGACATCCTCAACATGTTTTTTAACTGCTTGCAATAAATAATTATACACTGTAAAAAGAGTCTGTCAGTTTTAACACATGTAATGTGTGTGCTCAGGTACAACATGTGTTGTGTAGAATTTAACACAATAGATGTGTCATTTTAACACACAGATTCTGTCTGGTAATAACATACTCAGACTTAAAAAAAAATAAAGTGAAACAGGCAGATGTAAAAATATTATCCATTTGATCAATAGTTGAGCACAGAAAGCATGTGCACATTAATAACAAGAAAAGTTTCAAGCTACTTTGGTGTTTCCGGCACTAAAGCTTCAAATCACGTATCAGCGCAGAGCACAGTTTCTCACGAAGCTCCTGGAGCGCGTATTGTTTCAGAGAAACACATGATTTATGATAAATGACGCCTCACTGCGCTCCTGGCTGCTGTATTGGACCTGCCACAAGATGGCGCTGTCTGTAACACTCTTGATGTTTCTTTGCCCGAAACAACCAGAGAAAAGCTTCAATGATTCAAGAGGCTTCACTTCTTCATTCCTAATTAACAGACTTGAACATTTACAACAGCAAGAGTTCCAACAGCAGTCAGTTAGAATAAAGGACTCGTTTTAAACACAATAAACCTAAGTTACAGCATCATTTAGACACACACAGACATCAAAACAGCTCATGAATCTCAACAAAGGTGACAATAAAAAAAGACATTCAGCTGCATCATCTATTCAGTTTTGTACTATGGTGGTACCCAGCATGCATTGCGACATGAAACTTTTGATTGTCACAACTGTTGATATTCATGTGCTGATTGTTGATGTATGTGTGTGTTTAAAGGGGGGGGGGGGGGGGGGGGGGGGGGTGAAATGCTATTTCATGCATACTGAGTTTTTTACACTGTTAAAGAGTTGGATTCCCATGCTAAACATGGACAAAGTTTCAAAAATTAAATTGTACGTTTGAAGGAGTATTTCTGTGCCAAAAATTGTCCTTCCGGTTTGTCACAAGTTTCGGAAAGTTTTTTTCGAGTATGGGTCTGTGTGATGTCAGCTGGGGCGGAATTTCCTTATATGGGTCCTAAGGGCACTTCTGCCGGAAAGGCCAGGCGCGCACGCACTCGTAGACCAGAGCAAGAGAGCGAAAGCAGTACCTCATCAAAGCGCTGTGCTCGGCTTTTGGAAGTCAATGTCACCAAAGAAGTGGGTTTTTGGTTGCCAGGGCAAGACAACCAAGGGCGTAACTTTGGGTCTACCATTGGGGGGGTTAAACTCGCGGCATATTTATTTATTTATTTATTGAATCATTTTCTTGTGTAAAAGGTAACATGCTAATTTGCCGTTCCTGTATTAGGCTACTTAACGTAAATGCAGCTGTTCACTTGACTATTTATGCCATAATGACACAGTAGTTAATATTATTAAGTTAATAAAATTAAGTGTTTAAGCAGTAGCCAGCAGTGGCAGCTTCCACTTAATTGATTTTTGGTGTGTTCAATATCTTATGAAAAAATAACTGTTAAAATGTATTTTTATACTTAACACATTTTAATAACTTAACATCAAATAACAGCATTAAAACTTTCAAATAAAGAAAATGAATGTGCAATTATATTATCACTTTGCATGAAATAAGACTCAAGTAGATAAAAAAAAAAAAAATGTGTTTGCATTGAGCCTCTGATAACATCAAATTCAGAAACTGAGAAAATACAAGTGTGGACTAGTTGTGCTTTGATTCATTTTGTCACTTCGCAAACTGCATGCAAAAAGAACAAAAAAAGCCGGAGGTGGTAAATTCCTAATAATGTATACGTATTTTAGGTATTTTAATAAGATACCTAAAATAGGCTACGTTGCGCATAGCCTAACGTTACAGCTCAACTAACGCGATCATTATAAAGGTGTTTGAACAACAAAACACATCCACTTGCACATATTTGACAATCGGAATATCATATATTTCCGGCTATAGCTAATTTGTGAAATTTTGAATAAAAAAGGAAATAAAAGCAGATCATCAGTCATTCAGCGCTATTGTGGCTGCGGTGTGACAAGCAATGAATGACGCGTCTCCATGGGAACCATAAAGTGATACTACGATCTAAATAACGGTTGCCTTTACATGACAGATTATTTAAAATATGATACTATCTTGCTGGCAAATGAAATTAATAAAGAAAACGAATAAAAGTATTCATTCTGAATATTTCATATTATTATTTTAATCTGAATGATGTGATGATATTGGGGGGGTTATATTAGCTGGATCTGATTTTTGAGGGGGTCATGACCCCCGTAACCCCCGTGCAAATTACGCGCATGAAGACAACCCTGCACAGATTCCCTAAGAACCCGGTGTTAAGGGACCAGTGGATGGAGTTTGTTTTTTCAGAGCATCAACGGAGCTGTGCAAGACTGTTTGTTCCCTGCATTTCGACGATGATTGTTTTATAAACAAAGCCCAGATCGACGGATTTGCAGATCGTCTAATGCTTAAGGATCGAGCAGTCACAATGATAAAGGTTCATGGTCGTGCGTTGGAACCGGGCGATGAGTAAAACTGCTTCAAATGTCTCTGTGTGTTGTTAGCTCAGCGCGTTAGCACAGCTTTAGCTTCGCCCACACAGCCGCTCGTTTTTTTCCGGAAAGACTCGGTACAGCATATCTTTCTTTTATCCCCTTAACGCCTGAATTTATATAGCTGTATATAAAAAAAAAATTATGTGTGTTTTTGCCTTTAAGTAGATGGTAAATAATGTTGAGATTATCAATTTCACTTTTGCACACCAAATAAATAGAAATGTTGGTATGTTGCAAATTTGCAACAACGGGCATTTAGGGTAATGTTTTTTACAAAATGGTAAAATTAATAAAACACATTTTCCCATCTCAGGTATGTAGATTTTATTCATGGCACAAAGTTGTTAGAACTTATACACTTTAATTGACAAATTAATGAATCTTGACAACAGCAAGAAACAAAACACTCTCCTACTCCCTAACATTGACAGTAGTTTTTATACATTCCATGTTACACTCTGTTTAACTCTTTCCTTGTTTCTCCAGTGCATACATTATATATTCTTATAGTGTTATATCCTAACATGCTATTTTTTGTAAAAAAAAAAAAAAAAAATTTGGCCTGAAACCATCTAAATATAGCATTATTATAATATGTAGCCATTAGCCAAATCCAGCCGTTATGGACCAATGTCGCAAATTTGCTACAAACAGAAATCTACAAAGTAAAAAATATTCGTCACATGAAGTCTATATGAATAACATAGCTATAGAAGCAATCAATAAGCTAGTACATATTTTTATCTTAGCACAACTTAACTCATTTTGGGCAATTTCTCCACATTTGCGCACTTGATATGCGGATTTTGCAAACCAAAATATTAGCTTCGGTGAACCGGATGTAGTTTCCACTCCGACCGCTCCTACGAGAAACCAGTGCGTGCAAAATGTTCCTAGGTATGTATCGAATGTGCACAAACAGGCATTGGGGGAAAACACACGCTATCTCGCCTGCAGTCTGAATGGAAGGGGTTTGTTGCAAATTTGCAACAGTGGGCGTTAAGGGGTTAAAAATATAATAAAACTAAAGACTTTTTGGAGATATGAAGGATGCAATACTACTCTATAGGTACTCAAGATTAACATGAGATTGACTGAAAATGAGCATTTCATCTCCCCTTTAAGCTATGCAGGAGTTCAACATTTTTTATGCTCTGACTGATTTTAATATTCTCCAAAATACATGAAATACATTCAAATATAAATTTAAAATTAAAAGACAAAGGATGAGATCGGTGAATTGATAGCTGTGTCCCAATTCAGTTCTGCATCCTCCGAAGGCCGTATTCGAAGGCCGGTTGCGTAATTGCGCCGCGACGAAGGCTACCCTGATTCAAAAGCGACGCCAGATGCACCCTTCGTTTCCCCGTGAAAGGATACATAAATGGACACTTAGCGGCCTATTCTACCCTATCCTACCCCATAAGTCATTGCGCGCCGTTGACGACAGCATTTATTTATTTATTTTTAAAGGCGGCCGAGACTAGAGATCGGTGGTGGACAGCAAATTCACATTTAAATGTAAGTATTATGTTTTCATTTACTCAAATAGCTAGCGAAACCAGAGTTAAAGTTTATAATAAACTTCATCTTAACTCCTTCGTCATCATTGCGTGGCTTCATTTGTCAGGTAGTTTGAGGCAGAACTTGTATTAGTTAAATATTAGTTTAACAACCTATCTGTAATATTTCCACTAGTCTGTCTCACTTGTGTATTATAAGAAATATCACTCATCCTATAAAGCCCAAAACAATAAGAAAAGCAGTAGATAAGGCAATGGGGTTTCACTCTTGTGTGTTTTTGTTGTGCTGTCATGCAAGCTGTGTCTACAAAGGTTTTAACCAAATTTGAGTATCCAGAAATATGATTTCTGAAGTATTTTGTATGCATGTCCTGATGTGTCATATTTTGCAGTGTTAAAGGGATAGTTCACTTTGAAATTAAATTTTGGTATGTACCTCAAGGGCATCTAAGATGTAGGTGTCTTTGTTTCCGCAGTAGTTTCAATTTTGATATTTTTAAGTCAAACCGTTCTTGTCTGTCAGTCATATAATGCAGGTCTGTGGTCACTATCTGAAAGAGCATGACGCACGCACACGTCACACACCAGGATGCGCGCGCGCCCTCAGATCACTTGGACGTGGTTGTGTACAAGAGGTAAAAACTATATAAATACTGTTCGTTTTCTCACACAAACCGCTCGTTTCGTGTCTTAGGCCATCAATGTGTACTTACGATGGGGAATTGTTTAATTTGGACTTTGTGCATGCTCTTTGAGACAGTGACCATAGACCTGCATGAAATGACTGACAGACAAGAACGGTTTGACTTAAAAATATCAAAATTGAAACTACTGCGGAAACAAAGACACCTACATCTTGGATGCCCTTGAGGTAAGCTAAAACAAACCAAAATGCAATTTCAAAGTATTCAAACATCCTCAACATGTCCTCCAGTAAAATCTAAAACATAAAAATTACAATTCTCAAAAATGACAAATATTACTCAGAATTCATTGTTTTTATGGTATATTGCTGTTTAAAAGAAAAAAGAAAAAAGGTATTACTGTCAGAGATTTGGCTGTTTTTTTTACAGCAAGGTTTTACAGTGTGCTCATTACACGGCTTGGCTGAATTCAAGTGTAGAGTGCGGTGTGTTATTTCTTGATATCAGAGCGCTGCGAAGTATAACCATGATAAACAGCGTTGCTATGGACGCGGAACAGACTATTTTCTTTAGCGGAAGCAATGCAATCGTTTTAAAATAAATAAACTCCTTTTTTAAATCAATAATTTGTCTCAAATTATTGATTTATTTTGTAGGTAGCCATGTAATAAGCAGGATAATGTATAGCGAGGCGGTTGTTCCGATCAGCCTGTCGGGGGTGTATTCGCTATAACAACCTCCTCGCTCTACATTATCCCTTACATAATACTCTTTCCACACACAGACAATTAAATATCCAGTTGTTTATATGCAAATATTGGAAGAAATAAAAACATGTATTCTGAATCAATGAGTTATTCTGTGTTCAGCAGTTAAACTGTGACGGTGGAGATATGGATGAATTCATGGTAAGTTACAATCTTTGTTTATGAGCTTTTAAAAGCAGACAATTAAATTATTATAAATATATATAGCTCATGCAGTTTTTCGCTTGTAAGTGGACACATTAAAAAGTACACTTTTAACAGTTTATTTTTTCTCATATTTGTTAAGTCTGTATGACCATAAATGAGTATTTTAAAGGGATGGTTCGGAGTAAAATCCACCTAGGGTCCTTTGCACACTTGACCTCAAGCCAAACACCCCCCAGAAGCCTTTTTTCCTTGATTAAACATTATTAAAGTTAGAGCTTATTTAGAGATATCAGCCGGATGGTTTAGTGCAGACGCTAATGGATCCAAGTTTATATCTCATAAATTACGGCACTAATAATGCCCAGAATGGCACCAAACTTCTACAGTAGCACAAATAGGTTCTGTACTCATAAAACGAGGTATTGGAAAGTTTATAAGTTCATCAGGAGGGCGTTTCATCAGGAGGAGCGATATTTATTTAAATAACACTTGCCTGACGGCTCATGCTACCGCTAACCCGGACGTCGACGTCATTTCAGTGATTTGGGAAAAGCCTGTAAAAGTCCTGGCAGAAAGCGATGCATAAAGATCATAGGATCCAAGCTCTAACTTAATAATGTTCGACCAAGGGAAGAAAAGGCTTCTGGGGTGTGTTTGCCGACCCCAGAGGCCAGAGGGTTAAATGTGTGATATAGTTAATGATTTGTTGAACATTTTGGGCACAATCAACAATATTCACTGATACACAGATGTGATAGATAAGTTATTAAGGGCAGTAAACTTCTTTCTAAAGATCCCACGCCGGCGCAGAAACTCTCTCTGCAGTGAAGTCAGCTGTGCTTCAGTTCACAGTCTTGATCACCCTCCTTCTTTCAAACGTGAGTTTGTACTACATTATGAAGTTTTCCAGCCACATTATTTTTGTTCAGCAACATCTAATGTCACACATAATATAAGTTATTCAAAAGTTATTTATATTGTTCTTTATTTATTATTATCATTGTTGAAAATGCTTATTATCAAATACAGGTGATGGAAATAACCCGGTGGGGAAACGGTAAGCTTCTCTTTATTAATCTCTGTTAGCCAGCTAAATAGCATCATCTTTGTCAACTTGCAACAACAGGACAAGATAAATTAATGTGAAATGTTCTCTGTTCTGTCAAATGGGCCAAAACGGTCTTGTACTGGCCATGAGCCAGCGGGCTGTCCTATTCTGTCACTTCAACTCTCACCCCTCTCTGTAAAATCTAATTAGTTAGTCTTACTTAAAAAACAAACATGCAAACTGATTGCCTTAAAAAAAAAAAAAACAAGTAAAGTAAAATAGGAATAGCATGTGGTACTGACAAATGCTTAGTTAGTATAGTTCACTTACATAAGAGTTCTAGTAACTAAAAAATAACTGTAGAGAGTACTTGATAATTTACTTTCAATAAAATATAAATGTTACCATTGTTGTGTTTTGCAGGCTGAATGTTGAAGTCTGTGTGACTCAAGTATGATCAATTGCAAGACTGTCACATATATAGAGGGATTATATCAACACAATTAAAAGTTTCACAGGGTGTTTAGGACATAAGTGTTAGCAACACAATTATAAAAGATCATTAATTGACATGAAATATACTTACATTATACATCACTCATTCATACACACACACACACACACACACACACACATATATATGTTCTAATCTAATTTTTTTTAGATTAGATTAATAGATTAATTGATAGATTAATCTCACTGTAATCTTGGAATTAATCTAGATTAAAATGGCTCATTTGAATTCTGCCAAAGGCATTCAGAATATGTGTGCTACCCAAATAATGACTAAAGGGCACGTGTTTCTAAAAAAGTCATCATACCTTGTGTAGTATAGACCCAGCTCCCAACCCAACTTTGAGAATAGATTAACGGCGATATTTTTTTTATCGCCCGATAAGAGTCTCACGTTAACGCAGCACGTTAACGCCGATAATGGCCCACCACTAATATATATATATATTGTATATGTAGAAATGAAGTTCGAAAGTGCCCAACCAAAGGAACACTAATCACCACAATGGTGACTCAAATATTTTAGGAAAATCAGCATCCATTTGTTAAGTCAGCTTATGTGTTCTCTCAAATATTTCAGTTGTATTGACAATTCAACATTCAAGATGACTTTGGGAAATGAGTGAATGCAGTGATACAGAGAAAAATAACTGCAGAAGTGGAGGCAAAGAGTGAAAAGCCCATTAATAATTCCCCTGCCTCAAAAACCGCACTCAAACCAATCAATTAATCTGAACTTGGGTTTTCTGAGTAAACCAAGCATAGTATGTGAATACTAAAGATTACTAGATTTTTACAATTAAGACATTAAGTAAACTTAACTAAAAATTGTTAGTTGATATAGTGCTCTAAATGCCCTATCTCAGCCATTCCCAAACTGTGGTCCGCGGACCACTAGTGGTCCGTGAGGGTACTGCAGGTGGTCCGTGGAAAGGCAAAATAAAATAATATTTTTTTTACCTTCATTTTACCAGGAGATTCCAATAAAAAAGTAAAAAGAATATGTAGGCCTATATTGAATCAAATTCACCGATCGGTCTGTGCAGCGCCGGTTCAAGTCGAACAAGCCTAAGGTCATGGCCAAACACCACTAGGCTATTTTAGTAATCACACAATAACTTGAAAATTTAATTAAAATGTTATATCAATTGATATACCGCGAGAGCGAATAGAAAGTAGACGGCTCCTTATGCTTTTGAATTGCTCTCGCGGTACTTTGATGTCATAAACCGATCGGTCTGTGCAGCGCCGGTTCAAGTCGAACAAGCCTATTCAAGTTCAGTGCCGTTAGAACCACAACATCGGTTCGGTGGATAGCAACAGGTTCTCTGAAGAGAAAAGGGCAGAGGCAAATATGTTCTCATTATCACATCACACGCATAGCCTTTATTGGTGCGTTCACACCGGATGAAATTTCGCTTCAAACTTTTGTTTTTACGCGCGTCAATTTCGCTCTTGACGCGCGAATTGATACAAAGTGGTCAAGCGTATCACTAGACGCAGCAAGCGCGAATTTGACATATGATCCCTTTTTGAATTTGACGCGCTATTCGTCCGGTGTGAACGCACAGTTAGGCATAGGCAGTATATATAAAACGAAATGTTTATAATTGGAATGAATAAGGCCTATTATTATTTTAATTTCCAGTTAGTTTCTTGATCTCGCGTTTCTGAAATGTTTTGCAGATGTGCTGTTAAGTGGACAAACTCAAGCCTAGGTACTTTTTGAGGACTTGTAAAACTCTGAAGATTAATAATCCCCTAAAATCGCCAAAGGTTTTGAAATGTTGACTATATTCCAGTGTTCTTATTACTGTATAGATTTCATACTCCATTGCTATGGAAATAAGCCTGTTGTTCAAATGAACCTGATTATGCCCTCGGGCGCTTGAGTAGATAAATAAATTAAATATGTGGCAGCCTTTGTGTGCAGTAAACTTTCTTTTAACAAGCCTGTTGTACTGATGTGATGACCAGTTATAGTTTTAGTGCTAGTAAGCCTATTTAGAGGTGCAGATTAATTCAGGTAGGACTCTAGTAGACATATTTTATTATGTGTATTATGAGGTGGTCCGCGAAAATTCTTGATTACAAATAGTGGTCCACACACACAAAAAGTTTGAAAAACCCTGCCCTATCTGATCTCCAAACGCCCTATCTGATCTCCAAACGCCCTATCTGATCTCCAAACGCCCTATCTGATCTCCAAACGCCCTATCTGATCTCCAATTTCCCTATCTGATCTCCAAACGCCCTATCTGATCTCCAATTTCCCTATCTGATCTCCAAAGCCCTATCTGATCTCCAAATGCCCTATCTGATCTCCAAACGCCCTGTCTGATCTCCAAACGCCCTGTCTGATCTCCAAACGCCCTGTCTGATCTCCAAACGCCCTATCTGATCTCCAAATGCCCTATCTGATCTCCAAACGCCCTGTCTGATATCCAAACGCCCTATCTGATCTCCAAATGCCCTATCTGATCTCCAAATGCCCTATCTGATCTCCAAACGCCCTGTCTGATCTCCAAACGCCCTATCTGATCTCCAAACGCCCTATCCGATCTCCAAACGCCCTGTCTGATCTCCAAACGCCCTGTCTGATCTCCAAACGCCCTATCTGATCTCCAATGCCCTATCTGATCTCCAAATGCCCTATCTGATCTCCAAACGCCCTGTCTGATCTCCAAACGCCCTGTCTGATCTCCAAACGCCCTATCTGATCTCCAAACGCCCTATCTGATCTCCAAACGCCCTGTCTGATCTCCAAACGCCCTATCTGATCTCCAAATGCCCTATCTGATCTCCAAATGCCCTATCTGATCTCCAAATGCCCTGTCTGATCTCCAAATGCCCTATCTGATCTCCAAATGCCCTATCTGATCTCCAAACGCCCTGTCTGATCTCCAAACGCCCTGTCTGATCTCCAAACGCCCTATCTGATCTCCAAATGCCCTATCTGATCTCCAAATGCCCTATCTGATCTCCAAATGCCCTGTCTGATCTCCAAACGCCCTATCTGATCTCCAAACACCCTATTTGATCTCCAAATGCCCTAACTGATCTCCAAATGCCATATCTGATCTCCAAACGCCCTATCTGATCTCCAAACGCCCTTTCTGATCTCCAAGCGCCCTATCTGATCTCCAATGCCCTATCTGATCTCCAAACGCCCTATCTGATCTCCAATGCCCTATCTGATCTCCAAACGCCTTATCTGATCTCCAAATGCCCTATCTGATCTCCAAACACCCTATCTGATCTCCAATTTCCCTATCTGATCTCCACAGCCCTATCTGATCTCCAAACGCCCTATCTGATCTCCAAACACCCTATTTGATCTCCAATTTCCCTATCTGATCTCCAAATGCCATATCTGATCTCCAAACGCCCTGTCTGATCTCCAAACGCCCTTTCTGATCTCCAAGCGTCCTATCTGATCTCCAATGCCCTATCTGATCTCCAAACGCCTTATCTGATCTCCAAACACCCTATCTGATCTCAAAACACCCTATCTGATCTCCAAATGCCCTATCTGATCTCGAAACGCCCTATCTGATCTCCAAATGAATTCTCTCTCTCTGTAGGTCACCTCATGATGCCACCCTCATTAATCCAGGTCCCCCAAGACTTTACCAGCTGAACACGGAAAGAAAGCATATTGATGGGACTGATAAAAGGGTCAGACGATGGACATATGGACGAAGAGACAGAAACAAGCAGAACAAAGTCATACTGATGGTGGGAGAAACTGGCGCTGGGAAAACCGCCATGATCAACACCATGGTGAACTACTTACTGGGAGTGAAGTTTGAGGATAAAGAGTTTTATCAAATCACAGAAGAAGAAAAACCAGAAGCTCAGTCCCAATCCCTGACATCTGAGATCACAGTTTATGAGGTGTTTGTTGAAGAAAACCCAACATCTCTGACCATCATTGACACTCCAGGATACGGAGACTCTGAAGGATTCAGTAGAGAAAGAGAGATTACTGATGATCTGGGCAGGTTATTCTCAGATGAGGATTTTCACTATATTGATGCCGTGTGTTTCGTGATGAAGGCGTCTCAGAATCAACTCACTGGAAAAGAGCATTACATATTCCAGTCAGTTCTGTCTCTGTTTGGCAAAGATATAGAGAACAATATAGTGTTCATCATCACACACTCGGACGGAGGACCTCACACCGATGCTCTTAATGCCATTAACACAGCGCAGATCCCCTGCAGAAGAGATGAGAGAGAGAGACCTGTTCACTTCTTATTCAACAACCAGCAGGAAGAACAAAGAGCACATGCTCACAAACCATCATGGGAAATGGGAGAGAAAAGCATGGAAAAGTTTTTGAAACTCCTGCTAGAAAACAACAGAAAACAAACTCTGATGACAGTAGATGCACAGAAACCGCGAAAACAACTTGAAGCCCGTGTCTTTAATCTAATGGGCCGTATCACTGAGAAAGAGTTCAAAATTAAAAATGTAAATGAGAGTATTGAGGAATCTAAGAACCTTCAGTTTAGTGTGAACAAAACTGTCAAAGAAAAAGTCTTGATTGAATACTCATATTTTTCATTGAGCAATTACGCAACCTGCTGCTCTGTGTGTGAGGAAAACTGTCATGAGTATGGTTGCTGGTGGGTCCCTTTCGATGAAGTCTCACAGTGTGACGTCATGATGAATGGCCACTGCACTGTGTGTACAGGGAGATGTCATTACAGTAAACACACCAAAGAGAACAGGAAATATGTGATGAAGACAACGAAAGTTAAAATGCCATTTGATGATCTTAAACAGGAGATTCAATCCACCGGTGACCGGTCTGAAACCAGCTTTGATAAATCTAAATATGAGGAGATAACAAAAATAGAAGAAGATCTGAAGAGAGATCTGGAGAAGAGTAAAGCAGAAAAGTCCATCCTGCTGCATGAAGCTTATACGCTTATCATGAATCTGACAAAGAACCCAATAAAAGCAGACTGGTATTTCACTCCTCGACATCTGGATTTTTTCATTACCAAACTGGAAAAGGAGGGAAAAGATGAAGAGGTGCGGGACCTGAAGATTGTGAGGAAATCTTTAGAAGAGAGGGAAAACACAGCACAGAGTTGGACAGGGCAGGCACTGCGTTCACTGCCTGATGAGGTAAACCCCAAACTCTGAGGAAGTGGTAGGTGTGAGGAGATCTTTAGAAGAGAGGAGAAACACAGCAGATTTGATGCAGGCACTGTTCTCTGCATGTTGGGGTAATCCCTGAGGAAGTGTTTACCAACCTTCTTTCCAGGAGACCCCCATTTTAACATTCAAAATCCATAACGACCCTTGCAACACTGGCAGACAAATCTTATTTACTTACAATCAGTTGTTAATTTTTAATAAATGCAACAACAGCAGAAACATTAAAATAATAGCATTAATGGCCGCATTATAACTACTTGCATTATTATGTTATCTACTAACATGTACTACTTGGTATTGACCAACATGTTTTATTAAATGATAAACCTAATATTCCAGCCTTTAAATAATGTTTAAGAAATGGGACGAGTCAAAATGATTAAGTATTTTATCAGATCATTGAATAATTCTAGATACAGCACATAAAAATTAGGCCTGAGTTTCACAAACAATAAGACGGACTGAATGAAAATGTAAAGCCCCTCTCTGAGCTTATAAACACTTTACACAGAGGGAAGATGAGAAGAAAACGCCATCAAAACTTCTCTCAAGGCAGTGGGTTTCCTTCAGAGACACATTCATAGAATTCATTCATACTTTAATACACATCATTTCCCTCAGCACTCGTCAGATTTGTAAAAGCTCTCTCACTTCTTTCCACCATTGTTTCTAAGAAAACGAAGCCTACGCCGCAAGCCTGTGTCTGCAAGGGACTGTTGCTTTCTTTGCTTAATACTGGACAGTCCCGGGAATCAAATACGGTTTTAATGATGATTAAGATATTCAAATGTAATATTAACCGCTGGAGATTGCACCGAAGATGAAAGACTAATGAATAATGAGGGTATCTCCAAAGATGTCAAAATGTTTGATGGACTATAAAATGAGAAGATCAGGGAGACGCTGATTCTCAAGGACGGCCTCTCCGGTGTTAGACGCCTTGCTGTTGCAACTCTTGCTGTCAAAGCTTGTACACGATTTGTGAACACTTGTGTTTCGCACTACAGAGTTTTACAGTGTGTGTCCACTTCAGCGACGTAAAACTCCGCTCAGTGGTGCTGGCAACGCTATAACACCTCTGATTTGGGGTGTGTAATCTATGTTTTTCTAAACACATGGGCAATATAATCATCATAGATGCACACGATTACATAAATAGTTTCCAAATGCTCCAAGTAAAGATATCAGGCATATATTTTAGTCATTATTTTTTGAGAATACAAGACACACACAAACATATGCCTATCTTCATAATTCCAGTTTTTGAATTCTAAAGTTTTTTGAATTTGACACAAATCCAAAATTTCACTTTCACTGAAATTTTCTTGCCCTATATCGGGCATCTACATCTACTGACAGAATCTGACATGTGTATTATTACACTGAAACCTGTTTGATCTACTCTTATGAGTGTGTTTGGATGGACTGAACGTTTGTGTGACTAAGACTGCAACTATCGTATAAATGTTTTCATGTTTAATAGTATTGTTCCTCATTTAAGAATGCATGACTTGGGCCGAACAGCCGACGTGTGTGTCCAGCGCACACAGGACTCCAGTGTAGTGTGTGAACCTATCACAATCTCAACTGTACTTTCATATTTACTGTCATACAAAACTGATATTTTGAGGAAGAGAAAATGTAACATTTTGATTTGTTTCACTTTCTTTTAGTCACATAACTCCTGCTCTTCAACTTGTGTTTATACTTCACATGACTTTTCTATTCTTCTTGATTGTGTAAAATATGTGTCTGAGTGAACTAATAGCATTCGATGAGTCTGTCTCAATAAGATATTAATAGATTTTTATTCAGATTATATTAGCACATATTATATTACAGACCATTCATTATTTTTTCATCATTTTATTGATTGATTGACACCTCATTTTAATTCTACTCTGTTGATATTTGTCATTGTCATATTGTATGTCATTATTTATTTTGTGCATTTATGATTTGACAATATTGTAAGCATAAACATGTCAATAAAGTAACACATGACATTTAACTGAACGGAAAGACGTGAACAGTGAATATCTCCTCAGTCAGTCAAAGGCAAAAAAACACCTTTCAGATTTTAATCCACTTTTCTGTGAACACTAGAAAGAGAGCTACCAAGTCAACACTACAGTGAACACACAATATTCGAGTCCAGTGTGAAATCCTCTGTTTCTGTTCAAGATCTTCTGTTTCACCTCTGCACTTTAGGCTTTTCCCATGATGTCACATCCATATGAAATGCAAAAAGGCTCGTCTATTGCTCTGTAAAGCTCTGTATTTTAAGAAGCGCTATATATATATATTGACTAGTGCTGAATGTGTCCCATTATGATTTGTTGAGCTTTCCATGTTTTAAAATTCTCAATAGAGCCTTTAAATTCCTAATAAATCCCGTTTCCCCCCCCACACGTCTGACACTTAATGAGATTGCCGTCTGTCCAGTATAAGCAATTCAAAGAGTGTTTATAATCTCCATTCCCACTACGAGGCTTGGTGAAAGTAAACTCTTTGTGTCATATTTCGACTAACTATCGATCACAACTAATTATAATAGCATAGCTTTAATAGCATAGCACTTTAGCATATCAGAATGACGTGTCTGTAGTGAGTTCTGGCCCACTCAGATGTGGGTCTCCGCCCTGGTCAGTCTGTTAGTCGGCCCTCAGACCGGACCTGCGGACTCAGGCCCCGGGTATACGGTTCGGCTTCCCTTCCGGACTTATGGAAGTTGTGGGTGTGGGCCCTGAGCGGGACACAATAATGCATGCCGGTCTCTCAGCCGCGATTACGCCACTACTCTTAACTCTAGGGCCCCTTCTACAAGGCACCTGTAGGCTTTAAGTGGAGGCTAGGTGCTGCCAACACCGCCTGTAGGACGTCACCCCCTGGGGTCTCCTTTTCCCGAATTCCCTCTTGGGATTTGGCGATTGTTCTGGAAGGGCCGGCGAATCAGCTGTTCGAGCCATCGGAGTCTGTGTCAGAAAAGCTCTTATCACTTAAAAAGGTCCTTTTACTGGCTCTCTCCTCTCTAGAGAGAATAGGGGATCTGCAGGCTCTTTCTATTAGCCCTTCTCATATGGGCTTTGCCCCGGGGTTAGTCGAAGTCAAATATTCAACACTAAAGTATTAATGTAGATGGAATTTCTGTTGTTGGACATTAAATTTAGGTTTAAAAGTCAACATTACAGTTTTTGTAATTCAAGTATTTTATGAGCGGCAACTATAAATGTACGACGTTTCTAACCTTTACAGGATAAAGAAATGACAGGAACAGGTCATGGAGTGAATGTGTGTGTGTTCCTGCAGAAAACTACTCTTATCTCTGTCCTTTTACAGCTCTTGTGGACAGAGCACAGATATAGATATATCCACTGTGTTTTCATAGCATTCAGTTGGCCGTTCGTTTGTAGGACAGCTTTGGCCAGGTCGTGTTTTATCAATATAAAAAGAAAAGAAAATTGGGCATTTTAAATCCGATTAATCAAAGAAATAATCGGCAAACTAATTGATTATCCAAACAGTCGTTAGTTGCAGCTGTAATCACACCACATCTACACTTCCAGACACAACTACAGTGATCACAGGGGTTTTCTTATTCTTACATGGGTTTTCGTTACTTACATGATCAGAGACACTGTGGACAGACTTTATCTTACAACCACAGACGAGTTACAGGAGCAGCTGATGACCACAACTGATGATGAAGATGAACACACACAGATAATGATGAAGATGAACACACACAGATGATGATGATGAACACACACAACTGATGATGAAGATGAAGAAGATGAACACACACAGATGATGATGAAGATGAACACACACAGATAATGATGAAGATGAACACACACAGATGATGATGATGAACACACACAACTGATGATGAAGATGAAGAAGATGAACACACACAGATGATGATGAAGATGAACACACACAGATAATGATGAAGATGAACACACACAGATGATGATGATGAACACACACAACTGATGATGAAGATGAAGAAGATGAACACACACAGATGATGATGAAGATGATGAAGATGAACACACACAGATAATGATGAAGATGAACACACACAGATGATGATGATGAACACACACAGATGATGATGATGAACACACACAACTGATGATGAAGATGAAGAAGATGAACACACACAGATGATGATGAAGATGATGAAGATGAACACACACAGATGATGATGAAGATGATGAAGATGAACACACACAGATAATGATGAAGATGAACACACACAGATAATGATGAAGATGAACACACACAGTTGATGATGATGAACACACACAACTGATGATGAAGATGAAGAAGATGAACACACACAGATGATGATGATGAAGATGAACACACACAGATAATGATGAAGATGAACACACACAGATGATGATGATGAACACACACAACTGATGATGAAGATGATGAAGATGAACACACAGCTGCTGCTGATGATGATGATGATAAAGATGATGATGAACACACACAACTGATGATGATGAAGATGAACACACACAACTGATGATGATGATGATACAACCCGACGTCAACACGACTTTAATTTCCAACCAAAATGCAAACCCTGCAGCCGAAATCATCCCGACTGACGTTACTACTCTCTACTCGAGGAGCTTGACAGAAATGCAGTAATAAGTACAATAAAAAATAATACTCAAGTCAAGTACAGATACTCTAAAAGTGTACTTTAGTACTTGTGGGATAATCATGTAGTGAAACTAGAAAACAGTGTTCTGCATGGTGTGAGCCCTCAGTACTGTGTCTGGCCATGAGGTGGCGCTGTTGGGCTGGGGAATAAAGACCAGACGAAGAGTCCACGGGTGTGCTTTAACTCTGTAACCACCTCCACTCTATACTCAGGTAAAGGACTACACAGAATAATGGGGTTCTACCTATGGAAAATGTCTATTAAAAATCACTGTTAAAATCACACCAGAATCTTCAGAATGAATGAACCATCTGACTTACTTTATATTGCTTAATAGCACAGTGAAAATGAAAACTCCCAAAATAGACATATGAATTAGCAAAACATTGAAAACAAAACCCCAAAAGAAAACAGAATACACTGTACTTTGACAATCATAAGCCGCTTGTTTCAATCTCAGATGGACACAATAGTAGTATTCAAGTATTTCCCATTTGTTTAAATACCACTCAGTTCCCTGGATACCATCACTTAGACAATCACATTAAAGCACAACTTATCACAACTATATCAGTACTCATTCAACGTTTAGCAATATGTCAAAACATCACCAGTTAAGCATAAAATAAATTCACTTAACATTGAATACAGGTCAGTAATGGGATGCCCTCTCACATGGAAATCACCACATGTCAACTTCCCCCCTCCCCTTCTTCTTTTCTCCCTCACTTTAAAGAAACCATGTCCTAGCGACAACATTCTCCCCGGTGACCCTAGTGGCCGGGAGGACAATTACATTCTGTAATAGTGGAACTGTTACAACTCACGCAGTAAACCAGAGAACTCCACACACTCCAGTACATGTGCTTTGTTACTGTCAGAGGTGTTACTCAAGTGAAAGTACAAGTACTGAGGGAAAATTTTACTCAGTTAAAAGTAAAAGTATCTGGCCAGATTCGTACTTGAGTAAAAGTAAAAAAGTACCACATTAAAATTGTACTTGAGTATTAAAGAAGTAAAAGTACCAGCAAGAATGAAAACTAGAGATTCTTGTTTAAGCTTTTAATCTCTAAAACATGAAGTGAATGGACCACATACAAGGTTTTATCCTGCTTTAGAACTGTTTGTATTTAATTGTATTTAATTATCAAACTATAAGACTACTATCTAATGCCAGTATGCAACATTATTTAAACAATCCACTAAACATTCTTTTGCCACTAAAAGTAAAGAATTCGCTAAGGTACGGCCACGGCTGCTCTTGATCCTGTGGCTGCATTTTGGACTGTGCATGTTCGCAGCTGAATCACGTTCTTCCTCCGTTTGCTTCCACTGATTGACTGTTATAATTTCTCTAATTTCCAGGTCAAGGTGCTGTGCATTGTGGTTATAGATGCGACATGACGTCACTTCCAAAGGACCAATGAACATGTCTGACCAATTTCATGGAATGTGAAAATGAATCCCATTGGCAGAATAAATAACATTTAAATTAAACTGGGCATCAGCGCAATTCAATTGGTTTGGTAATAACAAGGGAAAATAGAATGAAGTGATCTCCAAAAAAGAAGTACGTTTTGACTGTACATAAAATTGTAAGGAGTAAAAAGTGTTTGTTTTTTTTCTTAAAAATTGTAATCAAGTAAAATTATTGATTTTTAATTGTACTCAAGTAAAGTAAAAATCGCCCAAAATAATACTTAAGTACGGTAATCAAGTAAAATTACTTGTGTGTACAGTGCTGTATTATTTAAGAAATTACTTGAAATTTTCCTGTACTGCATTTACTCAAAGCTGTTCTTGTATATTATACTTGAAGTTTTCTTTGTAATTTACTTGACGGTAACTGTAAAGCCAGCCCTCCTCCGGATATGTTCATCTGTTCAAGTATCTGCTGTAAGACATGTCAGATCTCAAAGATCTCTACTTTAGCCAAACTTGAGCGCTGTTAGGAAGTATTGGCTTAAAGAATTTCAAGAATTTTCCATGTTTTTACATTTTTGTGTTTGTGTTTCAGGTTTAAAAGAACTATCAGTTTGTACTCGTATATAAACATGAACACTGCCGTTCAAAAGTAATGATGCTGAACGCTCAGCTTGGCATCACAGGAATACATTACACTTTAAAATACAGTAAAATAGAAAACAGTTCATTTAAGTTGTAATAACATTAATATTAGCCATATGAACAAGACTTAAGTCCCCCTTCATAGACACCAAACCAGAGAATCAATGTTCATATTTTAATGCTGTGATCATAATTACCTGATCTTCCAAAAAAACACTTTTATTGCTAGAAACAAAGACCAGAGGATAATGGGAACGTTTGAGTCGGACACACACACACACACACACACACACACACACACACACACACACACACACACACACACACACACACACATCTGAGCAGTGCTGCAAAGTTTGCTTTTAATAACCAAAAACACCATGTGTTCATTCTTCAGAGATTGTCCCCGTTTGTACATAATAAAGACATTAATTGCCATTATAACCAGTTTATGGTAGAGGAGCAACTATTGGCTCATTTCAATTTATATATATATATATATTTTTTTTTTATATATATATATATTTTTATATATATACCTGATCAGAACGGGAGTTTTCCCAAGTGTGCTGAGATCAGTGAGTTTGTGCTGAACTGATTATTACGTGATTTCTGTTATTAATTCACAATCTGAAGAACAGCTTTAGTTTTTCATGAGACTTTTCCTGCTTCATACTTTAGTGCAACATAAAATGAACTAAACTTTGACTGAAATGATTTTGAAGTGTTTAATATTAATTCAAAGGCAAAACGTACATTTGAGCAGCTAAATTAATGTTATTTAACGCACTATATTCTGATTATGAAGTAAGTATTACACTGCTGTTACTGTTAGAGATCAGAGAAGAGACGCCACACCAACAAGAGGCGCTTCAGCGGAAGTTCACGTGTTTCAAAGGAATGTTATTTTGCTTAACTTAAGTTAATCCCTCATGACAGTGCTGAAAGCTTCTCGGACAGTTCCTGCAACTCTTGAAATGGTGTTGATGTAGAAACACATGTATTTGACGTCCTCTTTCTGTGGAGCGGATGAGAAGAGGTGCAGTTGTGTTCCTGACCTCAAACACAGAGGTTATGGAGAGGTTATTGTTATTGACACAAGTTTTTTTTTTTTTTTAAGAGAAAATTGTCTAAATGAGAATCTAGGGAAGATATTATACGGATGTAAGACATGTCAGATCTCAAAGGTACTGGAGCCATACTTGAGCGATGTTAGGAAGTATTAACTGAACGAATTTCCATGTTTTTGCCTTTTTTGTGTCTGTGGAAATACCTGTGCAACACTTTATCAGACTGGACCCTTGAACAAACAAGAGCTACATGCTTTAACCAGACACACAGACTGACACAAGACTATATAAAGTGCATGTGTGCAAATAGATTTGGACAGTACAATTATATACTATGAAATGTACCACAAGTTATTATATGTAAATGCTATAAAAACATAAGATATAATTTCTCAGACTCAGAACAAGGCACAGTGAAGGACAAGAGAGTGAAAGAGTGAAAGCACAGTCTGATCCACATGAGGATAGTGGAGAGACCCAGAACCAGAGAAGCTGACAGTGACGGGCGAGAGAACACTAATATAGTGGAACAGAACCATATAGATAATGATGGACCCGTCTACATATACGTGTCCCATTCTCAGAGATTTGTATTATTATTAAAAGACAAAGTTCCTTCATTTACTGAAGTAAAGAAAAAGACTTCTTACGTCATGCTGTATGACAATCAAACCAGAAATGCTGCATGGGTGTATGAGTTATTGAACAAGAGCATGGTAGAAGAAAATAAGAAGTGATCATCTTTTAAAGTGGACAAATCGATTCATGAACTCTTTCAGACGCCTGAGGGCAAGAACCCATATAAGAAGAAACCCTTTGACCGAGGTCATCTCGCTCCGGCTCGCGATCACAGGTCGAGTCAGAGAGCCCTGGACGACACTTCTCTGCTCAGCAACATTTCACCACAGTGTAAGGGATTAAACCGCGGTATCTGGAGAAAGCTGGAGTATCGATGTGTGGAAATAGCTGAGGAGGAAGAGGTCCGTAATGTGTTCACCGGCCCACTTTACCCATCAGATGATAATGGTAAAGTTGTGGAATATGAGTTTGATGGAGGGAAAGCAGTGCCAACTCACTTCTGTAAGGTGATTATTGTGGAGAAGGAGGAGGATGGGACCGTATTACAGCCAACATGCTATAAGATTCCCCATGAAGGGAAAAATTGCCCAAAAAGCAACTAAAATGTGGGAAAAAAGTGTCCAAGAAGAAATTACAAAACAAAGATGAATTGGCACAATATAAAGTGGATATTGGAGATATTGAGAGGGAATCTGGTCTGATCTTCACAGATTACAGAAGAGAGGAAGGAGCGATTGACAGAAACTGGACAGTGAAGGGAAACACCAATCCTGATCCCCTGACCTGTAGATCTGAGATAAGAGTCAGGATAAGCACTTTCTGATCCGGCTGGCTTCTGACGTGTGTATTATTACACTGTTGTGTTTGATCTACTCTCATTCGTGTGTTTGGATGGACTGAACGTTTGTGTGACTAAGACTGCAACTATCGTGTAAATGTTTTCATGTTTAATAGTATTATTGTTCCTCATTTAAGAATGCATGACTTGGACCGAACAGCCGACGTGGACTGGACTCCAGTATAGTGTGAACCTTTCACAATCTCAACTGTACTTTGATATTTACTCTGATACAAAACTGATATTTTGAAGAAGCAAAAATGTAACATTTTGATTTGTTTCACTTTCCTTTAGTTACATTACTCCTGCTCTTCAGTGTTTATACTTCACATGACTTTTCTATTCTTCTTGATTGTGTGTCTGAGTGAACTAATAGCATTCGATGAGTCTGACATATTATATTACAGACCATTCATTATTTTTTATATTATTTTATTGATTGATTGGCACCTCATTTTAATTCTGCTTTGTTGATATTTGTCATTGTCATATTGTAATTTCCTTGTCACTATTTCTTTTGTGCATTTATGATTTGACAATAAAGTAAAACATGACATTTAGCTGAATTGAAAGTGCATTTGCATATTTGCCAAAAGGCAACACTGCTGTTGTAGAAACACACCTCTCAACTAGCAATTTCAAGTATTTTGTGTTTGTGATTTGGTTTAGCCAATGTTTAAACCATTTAATCTGAGTAGTAACATATATTTGATTAGTTATGGCCTTTTGTAAACTTCCGTCTGATAGTGCTCTCGTTAGCAAGGCCACGAGGTTGCTAATTATATCGTATATTTTATTTAGATGTGTAATGTCTGCAGCAAAACACCACTGAGAGGATGTTTTATTTCACTTTTCAGGTATGTTTTTATGTATATTTTTGTGTTTATTATTGCTTTTGCTTTTATTATTGCGTCATGTTTCATACGAAATGTGGTCGTGTGTTCTATTATTGGTTATATACTGTTATAGCGTAACACAGCAGTTGCTACGGGGAATGCGTGCTGTTGATGTGTAATGTCTGCAGCAAAACACCACTGAGAGGATGTTTTATTTCACTTTTCAGTAAATACAGATCAACACAAATGATGTGTCCTTGCATTTATTGGGGAATTGAGCCCACTGACTCCTGTTTATCTGAGTGCACGAAGGACGTGTGAACGAAACACAACGCAGAATACGGGGAAAGAGACCAGATCCAGTTACAAAAGCGACAAGATCCGTCACACAAGTACAATCACAATGGACTTTTCAAAGTCCTGCTTTAGTAATAATAGTAATACAAATGTTAAAGGAATCAACTTGTGCAACAATAATCCCAGCTGCCATCAGTGGTCTCGCACCACAGGTAATCTTCACCATGGTAGTCACAGGGGTGATCAGGCTTGCAGGTTTTGCCATTCACAGTGGAGTAGGGGTCATCAGAAGTACAGCACTTCTTTATCTGGCCATCATTAGTGTAGCACCACTGATATCTTTCACCATATTTAGCACAGGCATGGCCCCTGCGGAGAACTGCCCGTTTTCAGCTTTACTGCTCCACAGAGGCTGCCAGAGACGCTGGTCTTACACCAGTAGTAGTCTTTGCCAGCGTCTGGCCAGATTTACACCAGTGGCCCTTGGGACTGTCCTGGTACAGACAGGGAGTGGAGCAGAAGGGTTTGGTTTCTCCTCCTGTGTTGCACTGAAAGCCTGAACCAGAGTCGGGGATGTGTGGGCAGAGCGAGCCATCATCTGCAAACTTGCGCTTCTTCGAGACAAACAGGCATTCGACAGATTCTTGTCTGTAATTAGTTATAAGACAAGCAGTTTCATCAGAAGCCTTCAGGCGCTCTGCCACAGCCGAATAAGTGCTCACACTGCCAAACCAGCTCCAGCTGGTAAGCCGTCAGTTTTGAGTGTTAGGAGCGCATGATACGTGTTCTGCACATCTGGGGTCGCCTGGACTCCTGGGTTCAATGGCAGATTGATTAATTTCTGAAACGCCTTCTCAGCCTCATTTAATTTATTATTGTCTTCAAAACAGTTCTCATTAAAAATCTTAATTGACTCTGGAGGGACCTTATAGAGTTCATTGAGCCGCTTGTTCAGCGCTGAGACACTCATCAGGCTTATTCTACTTCCCGGCAGGTTTTCTCCTATAAAGCCGAATGAAAAAGACTTGTCATTGTGGTGGTGTTCATAACAGACAGCTGTCCAGATGTGAGAGGGCACCGTCACCCTCTTGGAGTTCACAGCATCTTGTCCTTGTGGGTTAGGGGTAGGGTCACCTAACTCTAATCCCTTCTGTAGCTTCTCATCAGGTACCGCACCCGTGACAATGTAGGCTCTTGCAGAATCACTCTCAAGCTTCTTTTTAAAAAATCTCTTTAAAGTGCTCTCCCAGTTCTTCCAGTGGACGCGGTTGAAACACGGGTCCATAGGCACAGCGTTGGTCAGTGTATC